>NC_069416.1:34099171-34111671 GCF_026875155.1 Cherax quadricarinatus | reverse complement strand
GTATGAAAACTACATAGCATCGAAAGTCAAATCTGAACCCGAAACTGCTGTATAGCCACATTAGGAGGAAGATAACAGTCAAGGACCAGGTGATAAGGCTGAGGAAGGAAGGTGGAGAACTCACAAGAAACGATCAAGAGGTATGTGAGGAGCTCAACGCGAGATTTAAGGAAGTATTACAGTAGAGACAGGACCTTACTCTGGGGGGACAGACCAGATGGGGACACCAGCAAGGAATACACCAACAAGTGTTGGACGACATACATACAGATGAGGAGGATGTTGAAGAAACTGCTAAGGGACATCGATACCTCAAAGGCAATGGGACTGGACAACATCTCCCCGTGGGTCCTTAGAGAGGAAGCAGATATGTTGTGGGTGCCACTTACCACAATCTTCAACACGTCCCTGGAAACTGGGCAACTACCTGAGGTATGGAAGATGGCAAATGTAGTTCCCATTTTTAAAAAAGGAGACAGAAAAGAGGCACTAAACTATAGACCTGTGTCATTGACGTGTATAGTATGCAAAGTTATGGAGAAGATTATCAGGAGGAGAGTGGTGGAGCACCTGGAACGGAACAAGAGTTAAATGCCAAAGACGGATTCAAAGGGAAAGTGAAAACCTTTGGATTTTTTAAAAAAAAAAAGAAAAACACGGGGGGGGGGGTGGGGACACTTTTTTATAAAGAACCTTTGCACATTCCCCAAAAATTGGAGAACGGGCTTCCGCTATTAAAGAAGGGGATCGGTTCAAGACCTGAAAACCGAGTCGGGAAAATGAGTATCCGGGGGCACCTGTGGAAAACCCCACGGGGGGTTAACCAGTCAGGAAATACGGAGAAAGGGAAAGGGTTTTGGGTTGCAAGATGTAATTTAATGGGGAATTAAACTTTTAGGACCAAAGGACTTCAAGGTGAAGGAGGGGGCCCGGCCCAAAAATGGTTCCAATTTTAGCAATAAAGAAGATGGGGGGGAAAAAGGCAAAAAGGTTAGGTAGGGTCCGCTCCCCAAACCCATCAAGGGGGGCGGGGGTGAAAAAAACGGCTTCTGGGCCCTTCTAATTGCTGCAAAATTGGGGGGGGCAAATTTTAAAAACTTATCCCTTGTAAAATCGTTCAAAAGGGGAAGTTTGTCAGCCCTTCTGGGTTAATTTTGGGCCCCATTTAAAACCCGTAAAAAGGAAATGGGTTTCGGTTGTAATTTAGGGTCCCCCCTTTTTCGGAATTCCCCCCAAACCGGGAAAAAGGTTGAGGTTAGGGGGGCCCCGTCGCAACATTGCGGGTTCCCCTGGTTTGTTTTCAAAATTTTGGGTCATTTTTGTTTTTTCCCATTCTAGGGTTTTAAAAAGCCGGTTGCTTTTTGGTTTTCCCTTGCTTCCTTGGGTCAATCTTTAGACATGTGTATTTTGGTTCTAAATTGCTTTAAAAATTTTTTGCGGTTTTTTTTGCCCCCCTTCCCCGGGGGTTTTTTGGGGAATTTTTTCAAGTGGGGGTTGGGGCTTGTTTTGGTTTTTGAATCGTACCCTTGTGCATGCTGCGTTGTTTCTTTTTTTTTTTGAGGCCCCCGGGGGGGGGGGGGGGGGGTTTAACATCTACTGTTGTTTGGGTCCTTGTGGCCCCTAGAACGGGGTCGGGAGTTTTTTCCTTTTTTTTTTTACTTTTTTGGGTAAAACCTTTCTTTTTGGGTTTTTTCCCTTACCAAAAAGCGTGTTGCAAATTCTTTGGTTTATTTGCAATTAAAAAATTTTTTTTACCAAAAAACCTTTCCAAAAAAAAAATTTGCCCCCACACCTTTCCCCAAAAAAAAAGGCTGGAAACTGGTTCACTGATTGTGACAAACTTATAGAAAAAGGGGAAGGCATATCAGACTCCCCCTCTACGGGAGTGGGGCAAAATTCCTATGTTTCGCACGAGGAAGGATACCCCTAGGGGCAAAATGGTCGTATAGTGCAGGGGGTTGTCTCAGGGTGAATCACGCCGTTGGCACTTGAGCTGGCAAAATCTCTTGAGCAACTGGGGAAAAGAGAGCATTCGCGGGGGAAAAGAATGATAGGGAAAGAAAAAGGAGGCAGTTTTCGCATTCTGTAAATGATTTTAGTTTAAAAAAAAGCGTCGTTTGTTCCCCGCTTCAATGGGCCGAACCAGAGCAATTTTTCGAAAGCTTCGAAAATCAGGCTCGAGCCTTGAGGTGGCCGGAACCCGCATTGGGCATCGTTTGGTTAACCATTATTGGGAAAGGCACGGAATTTTCGTCAGTATTAATGCGCTGAATTTTTGATTATAAGTAGTAAGCCCAAGTTTGGGAGCTTACTGTACCCAGAAAATTAGAAATTTTTTTAAATTAGCAGGGGGGCGGCGGTAAATCCCTAGTGGCTTTGTGGACAGAAAAACCAAAGCTTTTACCAGCTGGTAAAAGCAAGTGGTGCCCTCCCCTTTGAGGAGCTGGTAAGTTTTCTGTTGAAAACCCGCGGGAGTCTGTGGGACCAGGGGTTCGAGTCTTCTGCGGGTCGTGACTTAACCCTGCATTGGAGGCGCCAGGTTGGCTGAACCTTCAAAAATAACCCCCTTGCCCGGGCGGCCCCGTCTTTTTCAACAGCCTGGATAGCAGAGATCTAAACCCTTTGAGAATGAAGTGCCAGCCGGGGGAGAAAGTCACGTCAGAAAAAACAAAGTCACCTTTTTGAGCCACGTTTCTCAACTTTAGGTCCACCTGCGGAGAGGCAAACTACTCAGGTGCATTCACAACGGATCCAGAGAGAACCGCCGAACGACCCCATTTGAAAACGCGCGGGGAAAAAGGGCAAGCCTGTCGTTGTTTCTTCTGTAACAAAGTAGGTCAAATCCGTCCCAACGCCCCATAAACCCCAAACCCTTTGGGAAAATCTCAAATATCCCTGTAACATGCCCCCTAGAAAAAGTAAAAAAAAAGGATGGCCCCTTATTATTGCAAGATCTTTTTCCTTAGGAAAATCAAAAAAACTAAGAAAACTTTAGAGATACTGGAGCAATTGCTCACTTGAAGAGAAGGAATTTACCCCTTTCAGAAATACTTCCTTGAATTCCTTTTTTTTTGGGAAGCATTTGGAGGAGTTATATTTTTTTTTCCTTGCTTAAAATTTATGTACAGTGAAAATATTACCTGGGTATTTACTGTAGGGTCTAAAAAAGGTTTTCCCCTAAAAGTCCCATGTTTTTTACTGGGTAATAACATTACTACTGTTAGTTCGTGTCCTGAACCTATAATGATTAATTTTTCCCGGGTTTGGCCATAACTCGGGCAACACCCCAAGGGTGTTGGAGAGAATGTGACCTTTTCCTTGGAAACTCTTCCAAATCCCCGTTTTTTTATGGGGCAACCGGCCGGGCCTGTAAATCAAGTGAACAGACCCGATCAAGCCTTCCTATTCCCCGGGGTTGCAGGATTGCCAGATTCTTGTTTCCTCCCGGGGGGACTGTCCTTCGGGAGGAAAAACAAAGGACCCTTTTTTAAAATTTCGCTTTTGGGGCACCCCAGGGGAAAAATCCTCTTGGGTCACCCGGTAAAGTATAATTTTAAAAAATTATTTTTTGGTCTGCACTGAGAGGGAAAGGAGATAGAGGGCCGGAAATTGTATGACAGGTTAGTGGTTCCAACCAATTTTAGACCTAAAATTTAAATATAGCTCATAATACTCTTAGGGGGG
Organism: Cherax quadricarinatus; assembly: GCF_026875155.1. Taxonomy (NCBI): domain Eukaryota; kingdom Metazoa; phylum Arthropoda; class Malacostraca; order Decapoda; family Parastacidae; genus Cherax; species Cherax quadricarinatus. The sequence continues at coordinate 34,107,987 of NC_069416.1, read as the reverse complement.
TCACTTAGAATTACAAAAACCTTGATGAATCACAAAAAAATTTTAGGGGCCAAAAATTTAAAAGAAAATGTGAAAACATATTAGGGTTCCCGAGAATGTCGCAAGTGGGGAAAACCTGGACTTTCATTAAACCTGCACTCTCCAACCTATACCTGCTGATGGAGACCTTTTGCAGTTTAATTATAGATTGGTGGTCCACTCTAGTAAAAAAGTCGGGGAATCAATTTTATTTAGTTATGGATAAAGAAACCCAGATTCCTAAAAGCAAATTCCCCATGCGTAGATTAATACTAAAGTATTCTCAAAGCTTTAACAAAATTCTTTTGTTTTGGCTTTCCCAAAAAAACTATTCAAGTGATAAAGTATAACTTTACTCCCAAAGCTTTTTGGGGAATATTAACTAGGTTAGGGTAATCCACAACTTATCCACTCCTATCATCCTCAGCCCCAAAGGGGCCCCTTTGGGAAAGATTCCTCAGACATTAAAAACAATGAGGAAAAACTTTTGCATGCACTTTCCTACAGACTGGGATAAAACACTACTTTGTTGCTGTTCTCAGTACGGAGACGGTGCAAGACTACAGGGGGAAATCCGTTTTAGTGATCTTTGGCCCAAAAATTTTTTTTTTAAAAAGGGGGGGGGGGTTTTTTCTAAACCCCCAAATTCGGGGGCAGTTGCCGGTTAAAAACCCCAAAAAAAAAAGTGAAAAAGGGAAAAATTTTCCCCCCCCCCCATCCGGAGACAAAGGGGGTTTGGGGGGTTTTCCTGGGACATTGGCTTGTTTGGGCCCTTTCAGATTTTGGGGAAATTGAGTAAAAATTTGGGCCCCCCATTTTTGAAAAAACTAAAAAACCACCAATCAATTTGCTTTTAAAACCCGATGATAATTTGTCCTTCCCCGGGGGATTATTTTGCCCCCAAAAAATTTAAATTTTAAAAACTTTTCCTAAGGGCCTAGCCTTTTTGGGGGTTTTTTAAAAACAAAAATTTAAGGGTTTTAAATTTTTTTTTCGGTGGGGAAAAAAAAAGGGGTTTGGTTTTAAAAATTTTTGTGGGAAAAACCCAAAAAATTAAAACCCCCCCCGAGCAGAAAAGCAAAGGCATCACGGGAGAAAAATTTTTTTTTAAAACATTTTTTTGGGGGTTCAGTAGGGTGACCGTAAAAAAGGTGAGGGGGTTTGTGGTTCGCTTGGGGAAAAGGGGGGTTTAAGTTTATCTTTCCCCCCGGGGGGTAAAATTTTTTTTAAGGGTCTTTTTGGGGTTTAATTCCTTTGGGACTTGGGGATTTAGGGGTAAGGGGAAAAATTTTTGCCTTTTTAAAAAAAAAAAAAATATTACCCCCTTAATGAAAAATTCCCCCCCCTTTTTATTAAATTATATTATTTAAAGGGGCCCCGGGGAAATTTTATGTTTGTGGGGTTATATTGGGGGAAAAAATTAATTAAAGGGTTTTTTGAGATTTAAAAAATTATTTTTAAATTTTTTCTAAACTTCGGCCGGCCACCTCCAACCCCAAAAAGGGAGGGGGGTTCACCCGAATTTTTTTTAAAAAAAATTTTCCTTCCTCATTGGGGAAAATTTTTTAATTTTTTTTAAAATTTTTTAAGGATTCCCTTTAAAAACGAAGGTTTTTTTACCCCAAACCCAAATTTTTGGACCCAGCGAAAATGCTTTTAAAAGAAAAAAATTTTGTTCGAAAAAAAAATTTTTTTTAGTTTCCCAAATTTTTTTTGGGGGACTTTACTTCTCTTTTCAAAACAAAATGGGGGGAAAACCCCCAAAAATTGTTTTTTTATTTTAAAAAAACCCTTTCTGGTTTTTTGGGGTTATTTTATTGGGCCCTCCCGGGGGCAGTAAAAGGTCCCCTTTTTTTTTAAAAAAAACCCCCCAAGGTAGGGGACCTAAGATGCCCTTTCCCTTTTAAAAAAAATTTGGGAAAAAATTTTGGAGCTCTTTTTAAGTTAATTTTTTTTTATTTTTGGGGGTTTTTTATTTGGGAATTTTCCCCCTTTTTTTTTTTTTCCCCGGGGGGGGTTTTTTTTTTTTTTTTTTTTTTTTTTTTTTTTTTTTTTTTTTTTTTGGGGGGATTTGGGGGGCCCTTTTTTTTTGGTTTGCCTTTAAAAAATTTTTTTTTTAATTTTCTTTTTTGGGGGGTTTGGGGTTTTAAATTTTAAAGGGGGGGGTCTTTTTCCTTTCCCGGGGAAAATTTAAGGTTTTGGCCCTTTAAAATTTTTTTGGGGGGGGGGGTTGGGGGAAAAAAAAAACCGTTTCCCCTTTTTGGCCTTAACCCCATTTAAAAAAATTTTTTTCCCCCTTTTTTTCCCCCCTTCTTTTTTGGGTGACTTACCTGCCCAATAAAATTTTTTAAAAGGAAGGTTTAAGTTTAACCCCTTTTTTGGGGTTTTTTTTTTCCCAAAGGTTTTAAAAAAATTTTGGGTTTTTTCCCGTTGTTCCGGGGGAATTCCCAAAAGATGGAAATTCGTTCCCTTTCAATTTTAAAAAAAATAAAAATTTTGGCTTATTCTATTAAAGGGGGGAAAAAAAAAGGATTTAGGGGGGAAAAAAAAAGGGTTTTCCAAATTTTTTAAATTTTGGGGTTTTTTTAAAATTTTTTCCCTTTTTTTTGGGGGGGGGGGGGGGAGAAAGGGGGGGGAAAATCTGAAAAAGGAGGCCCAGCAATTTAAAAGGGGGGGGGGCCCAAAATGAAACCCAAAAAAGGGTAAAAAAAGGGGGAAAACCCCCAAATCCCAAAAAACCCTTACCCCCCAAAAAACCCCGTTTTCAATTTAAATTCTTTAAGGGGAAGAGCCCCTCCCCGGTAAATTTCCCCCCCTAACCCCCCCCAAAACCCTCTACGTCCCCCCCCCCCCCCCCTTTTCCTCCTTTCCCCCCCCAAAAAACCCCCCCCCGGTTTTTTTCTTTTTCCCCTTTGGTTTTTTTTTCCCTTCTTTCCCCTTTTCTTTCCCCCTTTTGTCTTCTCTTTCCCCCTGGGTTTTTTCCCCTTCCCCCCCGGTTTTTCCCCCCTTTTTTTTTTCCCCCCCTTGTTTTTCCCCCCCCCCCCCTTTTTTTCCCCCCCCCCCCCCCCCCGGTCCCCCTCCCCCCCTTTTTTCCCCCCCCCCGGGCTTTTTTCCCCCCGGTTTTTTTTCCCCCCCCCCCCCCCTGGTTTTTCCCCCCCGTCTTTTTTTTCCCCGTCTTTTTCCCCCCTTCCTTTTTTCCCCCTTTTCGCTTTTCCCCCCGTTTTTTTTTTGGGGGGTTTTTGGGGGGTTTTTTTTTTTGGGTTTTTTTTTTGGGGTTTTTTTTTGTTTTTTTGTGGTTTTTTGGGGGAAAAAAAAAATTTTTGGGGGGTTTTGGGGGGGGTTTGGGGGGGTTTTTGGGGGGGGAAAGGGGGGGGGGGGAGAAGAAAAAAGGGGGGAATTTTTGGGGGGGTTTTTTGGGTTTATTGTTTTTGTTTTTATTAAAGGGTTTTGGGGGGGGTTTTTTTGTTTTTGTTTTGGGTTATGTTTTTTTTGTTTGTTTTTTGGGGTTTTTTTATGTTTGTTTTTTTGTTAGTTTTTGGTTTTGTTTTTGTTTGCCCGGTTTTTTTTGTTTTTTTTTTGGTTTTTTTTTGTTAATTTTTTTTTTTTGTTGTGTTATGTTTTTTTTTTTTTTGGGGGGGTTTTTTTTTTTTTTATTTTTGGGTTCATGTTCCCTTTTTTTGGGTTATTTTTTTTCAAAAAAGTTTTTTTTTTTTGTTAAAAAAAATTTTTGGGGTTTTTTTTTTGGTTTTTTTTTTTTAAAAATTTTTAATTTGGGGGTTTAAAATTTTTGGATTTGGGGGTTTTTTTTAAAAAAAATTTTTGGGTGGGAAAGGGGGGTTTTAAAGGGAATTTTTTTTGTATTGTTCACACCTTGTATTGTTCACCACCTTGTTAGTATTGTTCACTTGTGTATTGTATTGTTCACCACCTTGTTACATGTATTGTTCACCACCTTGTTTAATGTATTGTTCACCACCTTGTTACTTGTATTGTTCACCACCTTGTTTACCTTGTATTGTTCACCACCTTGTTGTATTGTTCACCACCTTGTTTATTGTTCACCACCTTGTTACCTTGTATTGTTCACCACCTTGTTACCTTGTATTGTTCCACCTCACCTTGTTACCTTGTATTGTTCACCACCTTGTTGTATTGTTCACCACCTTGTTACCTTGTATTGTTCACCTCCTTGTTACCTTGTATTGTTCACCACCTTGTTGTATTGTTCACCACCTTGTTACCTTGTATTGTTCACCCCTTGTTACCTTGTATTGTTCACCACCTTGTTGTATTGTTCACCACCTTGTTACCTTGTATTGTTCACCACCTTGTTTACCTTGTATTGTTCACCACCTTTGTTTTCCCCACCTATGTATTGTTCACCACCTTGTTACTGTATTGTTCACCACCTTGTTACCTTGTATTGTTCACCACCTTGTTCTGTATTGTTCACCACCTTGTTACCTTGTATTGTTCACCACCTTGTTACCTTGTATTGTTCACCACCTTGTTACCTTGTATTGTTCACCACCTTGTTCCTTTATTTTCACCACCTTGTTACCTTGTATTGTTCACCACCTTGTTATGTATTGTTCACCACCTTGTTACCTTGTATTGTTCACCACCTTGTTACCTTGTATTGTTCACCACCTTGTTTTGTATTGTTCACCACCTTGTTACCTTTTGTAATTGTTTCACCACCTTGTTACCTTGTATTGTTCACCACCTTGTTACCTTGTATTGTTCACCACCTTGTTACCTTGTATTGTTCACCACCTTGTTACCTTGTATTGTTCACCACCTTGTTACCTTGTATTGTTCACCACGCCTTGTTTACCTTGATGTATTGTTCACCACCTAGATACCGTCTTACAGACGGCATCTTGGTACAGAGGACATCTTCCAGTCTTCATCGCGTATCTACTAGTTATATGTGAGAAGGGCTGGATTCCAGATGGCGCTGCCTTCTTATTTCCACTAGTGGATCTCGTCCCCTACAACGTCTTCGAGATCTTCCACCTCACCTTCGACGGTATTTAAGACTCCATTCTCATGCTTCAGTTTTATATCGTTGCAGACGATGGAGCTGTACTCTTTTCCAGGCTGAGGGACTGACTACCTCAAATACTTTTTCTCCAAGGTTGCTGGACTGATTGCATCATCTTTATTTCATTAATACTGCTGCCTCTGCATTTGACTGAAGAAGCCTACTGTGTAGGCGAAACGTTTTATCAGTAAAGATACCCAACTGTTGCATATGTGTCTTAATCTTCAACTTGTCGGTATTTTATACCATTTTCAACAATGGGTCAGTAGGCCTGCTGACTTACTTCTGTTGAGGACCTTGACAAGAAGGTGAGCAAATTAGTTAAGATTGGTCACTCATTTGTATTATAAGTTGGCACTAATATTGTGAATCTGTGTTTCTCGAGGTGAGTGCATTTTTTTCAGTAATTGGTTCACGTAAATTTACCGATATTTATGTTCAATTGACTCGACAGTATTTTAATTAAGACCTGATGATCTATCCCGATTTTTTTTTTACCGCTGCAGAATTCGCCACCCAACTGGATTCTGGTACATTGCTCGATCTCAATGAGGTATTGAGCAGGTTTACCAGGGGTGCATTAAGCTGGTGCTGGCGTTCTTTTACCACCAACACACTCGACAGCTGCCAAATTAAGACCAGTTCGTGGAATTTTAATTAGCTTAATAGTCTCTTTTGAGGAGCGATCTCCGTCATTACCAACCTCACAATTAATTTTTTTTTTTAAGTAAATCAGTTTTACAGACTAAGAGCAGTTTATTCTGCCTCGGCACATTTAAAGGCTAGCTCTATCTGAGATAATACTACCACCCCTGGAATGCTATCCACAATAGTTGACTTGGCGCCCAGATACCTATTTAATGCCAGGTGAACAGGGGCAGCATGCCCAGCGTTGTCATCAGTGCCGGGAATTAAACCACTGACACTCAGTATGCGAGCTGGTGCGTTGCAACCGAGCCACGGAACACCTCATTAAGTCAAAATAGTCACGGCTAATAATTGGAGCTATTTACTTAACCATTTTCTTCATAATATAAATAATGTTAATTCATTTTCATATCCTTAGCGAAGGAGAACTTCAGATACGCTGCTACTGACCTACTAATATTAGCTTCATAAGACACATGTGCAACACCTGGGTATCATTATTGAAGAAACATTTCGCCTTCATAGCAGGCTTTTTCGGTTGGATACAGGCGAATACAACACTGAAGATAATCAAATTAATTCTGATGTAACCAGTCCGTCACCTTGTATAATACAAATATATTTCCGTGAGGTTTCGGCTTCGGGTTCCACGTTGAGTCAGGTCACAGGTCATCTGGGACAACGGTGGTGAAAGAGAACATTAGTGCACATGTGAAGGCAGAGTTATGAGAACAATAGCCACTCGTCAATGATCCACAAGTCTCACTGTCAGCCAGTAGTCATCCCTGGGATGTACAATGTGCTGCAAATGCTGCCTTTATGATAGGGGAAAATGACGGGAATACATGATCCATTAATCCCAGGGGTTTTACATAACTACTTATCAACGTGCCACGATAAATTGGTTCATTAAAAATTACGATGTCTGTTAATCCACATAGATGATGTAATCTTTAATCAGGGAATGAAATATTTGTGAGCGTGGGTGTTACAGGTTGTGGGGAAGCGTTCACACGCTCCTGTTGTGGCTTATTTTGGCAGTGATATTCGCATATGTCTGAACGTTTCTTACTTATGAATGTCATATCGGGGATGTTTTATTAATTTGTTTATTTTCCGTAAGAAGCAGCATCGGGTTTACTAAACCTCTGTGCCGACTCTTCATTTATGTTAAAGCTGGTTCTTCAAACCGGTTTTACTTATAGCCAGAACTACCTGAATGGTTCAAGTATACCTGTAGATTACCAGTAGAGAGTTCTGGGAATCATCTATCACGCTCTTTAAAACAGGCCCACTGTTTGACAACTAGGTCAGTCGGGTTGTTCAAACTAGCTGCAAGCGTTCCGACGTAGCCACAAAACTCAGGCTGATCTTTATTTTTTTTTATGAGGAAATTGTTAGGTTCATTTTGAAAACTATAGTTTACTGATAATTCTCCTTATATATGAAGGAGTGGCGCTGAAACGTCTTGGACTCTGTGTGTAGTAAGTGTCCTTGCAGTGGCCCGTTCTTTTCACTGCTGGTATTGTGCTCCCAGATTTGCTCTCATAACTGGTTATTCCAGTAAGTCACGCCAGATTATACACTTACAAAGGCGGTGACCGAAACCTAAAGATAAATACCACCCCTTCACCAAACAGACCAGGTAATACCTGAAGAACGTAGGGCAGAAAGCGACGGAGCAGGAGAAAGTTTGAGGATAGGCAAGACAGCAAGGAGTCCCCCAACAATCAGTAACAATGTCGTCCATGCTATATATAATATACGTATGAGTCTTGCTGGAGGATACTTATTCTCACATATCACACTCGGCAAACGACGTGAAGATAATGAGAAGAATTCGAACTGAGGAGGATACTGAAAGAATACATGAGGACTCAAGAAATATGAGTAGCCAAATAAGTTGATACTATGGTTACTGATTAAAAATTGGGAGGAAATCAACTCCAAATTGGACACGGTTTATATTTTTCAATTGAAGTTAGATGGTAAAATATAAACCTCACGATCGCATGGATGTTCAGTAGGGAACTAAACTGTAAAAGGGATAACAGGCATCCATTTGGGTATATGTTAACGATTTATATTTAATCTGCTACAGGTAAATTTAGCATAGATGCTCAGAATTTCTGGTATCTTATTTTCACCAAAAATGCCTTGATAGATCACATAGGTTTTAGTACTATCTCTATATTCCTCAGTAAGCGGACACTTAAGCACAAAGAGCTAAAAGTGACCGTAATACTAACTGAATACGTTGCATTTATTTTATATGCCAAATGGCCAGAAGTAATCTTTACCAAGCCTAAGCCAGGTTATACTATCGGTCAATATGAATAACTAAGTGAACACTTTTCAATGTTCAATAATAACCCACATGAATATAGAGTGTGTCTTCATGTAGGTTATTATTAAGTATCCTCAATACATTAACATTGCGTAATGCTCAGTAAATATGTTGATCTGTATTCATTTTACTTTAGTTGGTTACCTGACGAAGCAAATACGGAACCTTGAGGAAATACAGAGGTTTGTAACAAAATCAATATTGAACTTTGATGGAATGCAATAAGAGGCAATATTAAGGATGGTCCGTCTAATTTGAAGGATATGATTATGGTGTACCTAGAGTTTGTTAGACATGAAAGGAGGTGGACAAGGGGACATACATAGATGGAAGGTAAATATTAGGATGAGCCAGAAGAATAACAGGAAACAATTCCTTAGCTTCAGTGTTGTAGAAAAATAAAGTGCAGTGATCTGGAAGACAAAGGAATAGAATGAAACTTCGTACATTGTCTAAATTAGAAAAGATTACTGGGCATGGGTGGTTAGAAACCAGGAAACTGGTCGATGAAGGTTAAAAGTCGACCCCTCACAAACACAAATAAGTTAATACGCTTAGTACATACACACACACACACACACACACACACACACACACACACACACACACACACACACACACACACACACAGGGCACTGCAATGGATAAGGGAATACCTGACAGGGAGGCAGCAACGAGTCATGGTACGTGAAGAGGTATCACAGTGGGCGCCTGTTACGAGCGGGGTCCCACAAGGGTCAGTTCTAGGACCAGTGC
>NC_069416.1:33954171-34094171 GCF_026875155.1 Cherax quadricarinatus | reverse complement strand
GACTGGGGAAGTGGGAGACCTGGCAGGATACTATGTGGGTGCTGCTGTGAAGATGAAGTTTGTGGGGAAGGGGGTGGAGGCTGTGGGTACAGAGTGAGGTTTTTTTGGGGGGTTAGTTTGCTTGGTTATGGTGGGGTTGTTGGGGTTGAGGGCCTTCTGTAGCTGGATCTGAGGGAGGTTGTTTACTCTTCCTCTTGAGTCTGGGTTTCTCTGCCTGTCTCCATCCTTGGCTCTCTTTCCTTTTCCTTGTGTCTTTGTATCCTCTCTCTCAGTTTCTGTCTTTCTTCTCATGCTCTGTCATGGTCGAGGTACACCCACTGTTAATTTGATGAGCCACTTAGTCGTGCTTTCTTCTGCAGGATCCTGTTTTGCACCATTTCTGAACTGAAAATCAATTTGACCGGATTGTTTTTACCCCTTGAAAGCCCCTCTAGTCCCTGAAAATTTGTCAGCTGAGTCATGTTTTCCTCTCCAGTCTCTTTTATGATATTTTCAATCCCTTTTTCTCTTCTGTTATCTTTGCAAGTTGCCTCTTTGGCACTTCCAAAGTCCATGAACAAAGATTGACCTCTACCTTCATCCTCTCATTGCATTGTGTATGTGCTTGTGTTGTGTGTGTATTGTTGTTGTGTGTGTGGGGTGTGTGTGTGTGTGTGTGGTGTGGTGTGTGTGTGTGCATGTGTTGGTGTGTGGGGGGTGTTTGTGTGTGTTGGTGGGGTGTGGGGTTTGTGTTTGTGTGTGTGTGTGTGTGGTGTGGTGTGTGTGTGTGTGTGTGTGCATGTGTGTGTGTGTGGGTGTGCGTGCGTGCGTGTTTTGGGGGGTGTTTTTGGTGTGGGGGGTGTGTGCGTGTGTGTGTGTGTGTGTTGTGTGTGCGCGCGTGCGTGTGGTGTGTGTGTGTGTGTGGTGTGTGCGTGGTGCGTTGTGTTGCGCGTGTTTTGTGTTTGTATTACCATTTTGTCCTGGGGCACAGCCCCGTTTAGACACAGGGCCTGTGTTGTTTGTGCGTGTGTGGTGTGGTGTGTGGGTGGTGCGGCGGTGTGTGTGTGTGCGTGCGGTGTGTACTAAACCTTTTGTACTCCCTATTTGGGGGTTGCGGGGCGAGTCATAGCTCCTGGGCCCCCCCTCTTTACTATTGCTACTAGGGCCCCCCTCCCCTGCTACATGAGCTTTATCTACCTCGCCTTTTTAAAAATATGATGGTTCCCGCCTCCCCCTACTTACTTTCCCAGACTATTCCAGACTTACTACTCATGACTGAAGAAAAAAACTTCCTAACATCCCTTTTGATTCATCTGAGTCTTCAACTTCCAATTGTGACCTCTTTTTCTGTGTCCCATCTTGGAACATCCTGTCTTTGTCCCCCTTTTCTATTCCGCGCAGTATTTTATATGTCGTTTATCATGTCTTTCCCCGACCCTCCTGGTCTCCGTGTCGTCAGGCCCATTTTTCCCCCAAACCCTTTCTTGAGGGCAATCCCCCTACCTGGACAGTCTTTGTTGCAAACCTTTTTCACTTTCCCCTAATTTCTTGACGGCTTGACTAGGTGTGGATTTCCAAAAGTGCTGCAAAATCAGTATGGGGTACTAAATGGTAACGGGTCTTTAAAGCTCCTTACGAGGTTTTGGAACGCTATCCGAGGTTTTCCAGGGGCCCGTATCTGCAGCAGTTATCTGATTTTGGCGCCTCAGGAGATAGCTCGGTGTTTTATCACCCCCAGATCTTTTTTCCTTTAGTAGGGTTGCACTTTGGCCATCTAACTATATTTTGTCTGCGGGCTTCTTTGCCCTTCCCCAATCTTCATGACTTTGCATTTGGCAGGGTTAAACTCAAGGAGCCAGTTGCTGGACCAGGCTTGCAGCCTGTCCAGGTCTCTTTGTAGTCCTGCCTGATCCTCATCCGATTTGATTCTTCTCATTAACTTCACATCATCTGCAAACAAGGACACTTCTGAGTCTATCCCTTCCGTTATGTCGTTCACATATACCAAGAACAGCACAGGTCCTAGGACTGACCCCTGTGGAACCCCGCTTGTCACAAGCGCCCACTCTGACACCTCGTCACGTACCATGACTCGTTGTTGCCTCCCTGTCAGGTATTCTCTGATCCATTGCAGTGCCTTTCCTGTTATGTGTGCCTGATCTTCTATCTTTTTCAGTAACCTCTTGTGAGGAACTGTGTCGAAGGCTCTTTTTGCAGTCCAAAAAAATGCAGTCGATCCACCCCTCTCTCTCTTGTCTTACTTCTGTCACCTTGTGTGTGTGTGTGTGTGTGTGTGTGCGTGTGTGCGTGTGTGTGTGTGTGTGTGTGTGCGTGTGTGTGTGTGTGTGTGTGTGTGTGTGTGTGTGTGTGTGTGTGTGTGTGTGTGTGTGTGTGTGCGTGTGTGTGTGTGTGCGTGCGTGCGTGTGTGTGTGTGTGTGTGTGCGTGTGTGTGTGTGTGCGTGTGTGTGTGTGTGTGTGCGTGTGTGCGTGCGTGTGTGTGTGTGTGCGTGTGTGTGTGTGTGTGTGTGTGTGTGTGCGTGTGTGCGTGTGTGTGTGTGTGTGTGTGCGTGTGTGTGTGTGTGTGTGTGTGTGTGTGTGTGTGTGTGTGCGTGTGTGCGTGTGTGTGTGTGTGTGTGTGCGTGTGTGTGTGTGTGTGTGTGTGTGTGTGTGTGTGTGTGTGTGTGTGCGTGCGTGTGTGCGTGTGCGTGCGCGTAAAAAATACCTAAGCCAGTATTTCAAAATCCAAATAAATTTGTGTTAATTTATTGCTAAATCGTATAGTGGTTTCCGTGGGTTTGTTTTAATTCATTGCAAAGATATTTAGTCAGGTTTTATTTAACCTTTCAGTTGTGACAATGGGAAAGCGGGCCGCCACGTGGAGGAAGACTCGTCGTTCCTGCTCTTCAGCTGGGGCACTCTGAACAGTTGCTCGAGAATTTTTTTGGGTTATCTGAGTAGATCTTTTACCAGGCTGAGAGGAGACTTGCTTGCGTCACTTCGAGCCCCTTTCCCATCAAGGGTAAGGCGGTGACTGCTTCTTTTCCTACCCCTAAATCCCCATCCCCCCATCCTTCCCCATCCTCCCCTCACCAAACTTCAACATTTGGCCCCACACACTTAACACACTACAAAATTTTGCTATCTCTGACTTCCTATCTCTTCTTTTCGCCAACTTCGTTTTTGGCGGAGTTAACACAAGGCATTTTGACCATCGGTAGCCCGGTGGTTTTTTTAAAACCGGGCGATTTCCCTTTGGGGCCCTTTCCCCCACTACTCGAGGGTAGGCATCTTGGGCTGCCTTCATAATTTCAGCTAAATAGGATGTTAGCTAACTTAAGAAAGACACTTTTTTTAAGCACCCCTTTGCAATGCTCCTTCCTAGACATCAGGGCGAGGTACTGTAAGTTACGCATTGATGTAATCAAATGTCTAGAAAGAAATTCTAACATTATTTTTTTGTCAACCCAAACTGTTGCCTGGATGTTTTCAAACCCACGCTGGAGCAGTATTCTCCTCTTTCGAAAAAGGGTTTTACTTCAATGCTGAAGCATGATGCCCTGATAAACTGAAGACTTTTGGTTTACCCCATTGCACCTGAGGCTACAACTCAGAGGACGGTGTAGCCAGAATCAACATTTATGAAACATAGCCTTGAAAGAAATTGTTGAGACATTAATACAGAAAATTCTGAATTAGGCTGTAGAAGCACATAAATCTCTACCCTAACACAACAAGGTTAACCTTAAAATTAATATTTAAAGACACCTGAGGGGGCCAACTTGTGTGTCAAAAGGGCCCTTCAAAGTTTGGCACCAGATGTACACCTGACCAAATCCTCTTAAACGCTTTGTCAGTGTGAACAATGTTTAAGTGTTTGCTTTGTCTTTAACAACAACAAATGCAGTATCAAGGCAGATTTGTAGCATTTGCTCTGGCCAACATGTATCGAGATGCCAACAAAATACACCCAAAGTGCCCTGCAATGAAAACATCACCGTTTCGGGCTATTTGCCCGAAAGAAAAAGGAAATGCAGAAATTCTGAAGCCAAAAATTTCATCCACTTCTAGGACCATCCCCGGGCCCAACCGCCACGATGTCCCAAATTCCTTCCTACTCTGCCTGATCAAGGGGGACCCTCAGGTCTCTCCAATGTTCCAATTTTTGGGAAATTTCTGCCCCTCTTGAAGCCCCCAATCTCCCCCTCACTTCAACATACACAACGCAACAACAAGGTTCGCCAAACCTTTTCTCATATCCAGCCGGGATATGACGAGACACCCTAATGTACATGAGGCCAAAGACAAAGCAGGCGGTGCTTTCACTCTGCTCTCAGTTTAAATGACGCTAATGCAATGGATCATCCATCACTATCCCAGAAAATGGGGCTATAGACCCACCTTTCGTACAAGAGTATGTCCAAAACTTACATCTAAAATTAAGCCTAAGTCATCATTGCCCAGGTTCGCACCTCGCAAACCAGGTTGCAACTCCCTCATCCCGAAAGTCAACAATGAACATAACTGCCCAGAAATTGGTGCCTCTCTCCCCTATGAACTGACCCTGTGTCAAAACTTCCCGGGGTAACTCCCCTTTGCCTACCAATATTCCCTTGGAGCCCCCATCTCCCATTAACTCTCACGAGCCTCTGCTACCAGTAACTGGGAATAGCACACCCTCAGTTTTCTGATGTTAAACTCAAAACGTTTCAAATTTTCTGTTAATATTACTGACCTCTAGTAAAGTGATGGCTTTTTTAATTTACACAAGCCCCCACGCAAAGTTCTCCCTCCCCTTGACGAGCCCAACGGGATAGTGTGGATACAAACGTAAACTTTATTTGCAGCGTTCAAACGCATACACGAGCAGTGAAAGAAATAATGGGGATTACAATTTTCCAAACTTAATGTTCAAATTTCTTAATAACCGTCCCTTCTTGAGGTTTGAACACATAACTACAATCCCGAGTTATACTTTGAACGAACAGCTGCAAGAGTTGACAACATATTAAATTTACGGGGTTACCTTACGTGGAAAATCGAGAGACCCTTTAGTGGTGTGCCATCTTAGTTAAATTAGCTATACATTTAAAAATATTCATGTTTAAAGATAACATTCTTGCAATAGAATTTACACGTTCAGGAAACAGTGATCGAATGGATATTTTCCCCCAGAAAAACAATAATTAGAGTAAATTCCTCTACAAAAGGAAAAAAGCGGGAATTTTCCCAAAAATTCTAAGCGGGAGATTTTAAATGCCATCACCCTGCCCCTCAACTGTGGAGTGTTATCACTTGGACTTAAAAGGGAAAAACAACTCTTTATATCTGGCAGCTAGAAACTTGTCATTAAAGGGCCCCTTCTTAAATGTACTGGACCTCATCCGGGACACCAGGTTTATCTGCAAACAGAGACGTAAACACTTCCACGTCGTAACTCCTGTGAAATGAAAGGATCTGACCAACCCGTTATAATACAACTACAAACTTTCCATTTAAAAACCCTGTAACTCCTAAACCCAATTTTAAACACCCTAGGTTTGACCCTTCAGGCTTTCGGGTGAGGGAGAAATTGTGTCAATTGGAAAATCTTTTCCCAAAATGCAATTGATGATGATCATCCCGCATAATCGAAAAATTTGAAGCAAACTAATGCAATTGCCAATTAGCTTCCACAAAGATATCCCAACATAAACCTACTGGGAAAAATTAAGACAATTTAAGAAATTACAACCCAAAAAGTCGAAAGGCATTTTCAAACGCGAAAACCACCAGCAGCTACACTGCACGTTTTAAAGGGCAAAAATTTAAAATTAAACAGATTAGTCATCACAAACGACATATGGAAATTGTAGTTCTTCAAGCAAATAGTATAAAACGGGAACCACAAAATTTTGAGAAACCCGACAATTTTTAGGCAAAGCACAAGCTCCAATTTAAACCTATTAAATCCCTTTTCACTGATGTGGATGTGAAGATGTTGAAATTAACTTGATGATCCACGGGACCAGGCTAATTGATAGTGATGATGGAGAAATTCTTCCCACAATAATGTCAATTTACAAAAATCATTATCAGTTGGTAAATGAATGAGGGATGAAACTATGATGACTACAACCACAAACCTCCTCGATTACTTCAACTCTTAAAGACACCCACCCGCTTACTAGACCTATTCATTACTAGAGATAATCAGGTATTGGAAAATGAGAAATAGAGCCCCTGGCCTCTCTGATACAATGAAACAAATAAATACCTACCTAAAAGGGAACAGCTTTGGGTAAATAATCTTTAATGCCTTTTTTGGCCTCAGGACATTTTCCAGTTGTTTTTAAGACTGCTAGGATGATCTTTCTTGGTAAGCCCAATAAAGACATCCACCAACCTGGGAACTATAGACCTATATCTTTACTTGAAGTCACTGGAAAAGTTCTTGAGAAAGTCATTTCCAACAGATGAACTACTATATGGAGTTTAATCACTTTTTTACTGAAAAACAATTTGGCTTTAGAACATGGAGAATTACAACTAATCCTGACAAGGTCCTTGTTAGCACGATAGGATGTTTTGCATCAACAATTGAAGATAAAGGGGGTATCTCCATCAGAGGTACACCTGTAGCCATTAGAAACCCTAACAAGATTTTGGGATATGAAATAGACAGGCTGCTCCACTCAACATCTCATGTAACTAAAAAGATCAACATAGCCAAAGCCGGTCTTAGCAGTCTCTTTCGATTCAATCAAGCCCCTCAACATGTCAAAAAACATCTGTATAAAATGATAATAAGACCAATACTCGAATACCCTTGTGTCCCAATGTCATTAAAAACAAAAACCAACTGCTACGGCTACAAAGGGTCCAGAATAGAGCTCTTCGCTTCATTACCGATACCAGGAGGAGAGACAGAGTTAAATGGCAGATTTACACATACAACAAGATATTACTGCCAATAAATGTACGCCTCGACACTCTCAAAAAGAAACAACTCTATTCAATGCAAGAACTATACATGCCAGATAGAGAAAAATCCTCTTCAAGTGGTAAATACCACGGATTATATAATCAATACTCCTCCTCACAGGACTCAAAGAATGACTCTCCCGCAGAGGGTCCGGCGTTTTATTTATAAGATGATTACCCCGACCCATGATATTGACAACCTCCCCGATGAAGAGAGATTGGGTACCACCAGAACCCTTCTATGTATACTGAGAAAATCATCGCCCCCAATTAGGAGACATCTTATATAACAATCTAATGTAAAAATTATGCTATTACTATGGCTGGACACCACCTGTTTAAAAAGCCATTTGTCACGAAATTCTATAAACTGGCCAGGGAAAAATTTTTGCCTTCATTGTCGCATAAATTTTCCGTTGTGCAATCGCAAAAAAAAAAGCAATTGCAACTGTATAATTACTACCAATTCAGAGTCATGTACTTATATATCTGTTATATCTATGTGACTCTGATGGGTTAGTATTATACCCCTTAAATAATATCTTATCATTTCACATACACTTTTTAAATTACACCAAAGTGGTTGGGCCACTTGCCTTTATATCCTACCTCTCTCCCCCCTCCCACCCTTTTCCAATATTACTATCCTTACCCATCCTTCTTCCTTACCCATCTCACCAAAGCTCTGGTCTGAACAAGCAACAAGCAAGCAAGCTTTCAGTTGTTGCTGTGGCTGGAGTCTAGCCGCTAGAGTGTCTCTACTTCTGCCACCCCCTGAAGGACGCTGGAGTCTAGCCGCTAGAGTGTCTCTACTTCTGCCACCCGCTGAAGGACGCTGGAGTCAAACCGCTAGAGTGTCTCTACTTCCCGCACCCGCTGAAGGACGCTGGAGTCTAGCCGCTAGAGTGTCTCTACTTCTGCCACCCGCTGAAGGACGCTGGAGTCTAGCCGCTAGAGTGTCTCTACTTCTGCCACCCGCTGAAGGACGCTGGAGTCTAGCCGCTAAGTGTCTCTACTTCTGCCACCCGCCCGAAGGACGCTGGAGTCTAGCCGCTAGAGTGCTCTACTTCTGCCACACCGCTGAAAGGGCGTGGAGTCTAGCCGCTAGAGTGTCTCTACTTCTGCCACCCGCTGAAGGGCGCGGAGTCTAGCCGCTAGAGTGTCTTAAATTCTGCCACCCGCTGAAGGACGCTGGAGTCTAGCCGCTAGAGTGTCTCTACTTCTGCCACCCGCTGAAGGACGCTTGGTCTAGCCGCTAGAGTGTCTCTACTTCTGCACCCGCTGAAGGACGCTGGAGTCTAGCCGCTAGAGCGTCTCTACTTCTGCCACCCGCTGAAGGACGCTGGAGTCTAGCCGCTAGAGTGTCTCTACTTCTGCCACCCCCTGAAGGACGCTGGAGTCTAGCCGCTAGTGTCTCTACTTCTGCACCCGCGAAGGACGCTGGAGTCTAGCCCCTAGAGTGTCTCTACTTCTGCCACCCGCTGAAGGACGCTGGAGTCTAGCCGCTATGTGTCTTACTTCTGCCACCCGCTGAAGGACGCTGGAGTGTACCGCTAGAGTGTCTCTACTTCTGCCACCCGCTGAAGGACGCTGGAGTCTAGCCGCTATGTCTCTACTTCTGCCACCGCTGAAGGGACGCTGGAGTCTAGCCGCTAGTGTCTCTACTTCTGCCACCCGCTGAAGGACGCTGGAGCTAGCCGCTAGAGTGTCTTTTACTTCTGCCACCCGCTGAAGGACGCTGGAGTCTAGCCGTAAGTGTCTCTAATTCTGCCACCCGCTGAAGGACGCTGGAGTCTAGCCGCTAGAGTGTTCTACTTTTGCCACCCCTGAAGGACGCTGGAGTCTAGCCGCTAGAGTGTCTCTACTTCTGCCACCCGCTGAAGGACGCTGGGGTCTAGCCGCTAGTTTTTTCTTTCTTCTGCCACCCGCTGAAGGACGCTGGAGTCAGCCGCTAGAGTGCTCTACTTCTGCCACCCCTGAAGGACGCTGGAGTCTAGCCGCTGAGTGTCTCTACTTCTGCCACCCGCGAAGGGCGCTGGAGGGCTAGCCGCCCAGAGTGTCCTCTACTTCTGCCACCCGCTGAAGGCGCTGGAGTCTAGTCGCTAGTGTCTCTACTTCTGCCACCCGCTTTAAGGACGCTGGGTCTAGCCGCTAGAGTGTCCCCTACTTCTGCCACCCGCTGAAGGACGCTGGAGTCTAGCCGCTAGAGTGTCTCTACTTCTGCCACCCGCTGAAGGCGCTGGAAATCAGCCGCTAGAGTGTCTCTACTTCTGCCACCCGCTGAAGGACGCTGGAGTCTAGCCGCTAGTGTCTCTACTTCTGCCACCCGCTGAAGGACGCTGGAGTCTAGCCGCTAGAGTGTCTCTACTTCTGCCACCCGCTGAAGGAGCGGAGTCTAGCCGCTAGAGTGTCTCTACTTCTGCCACCCGCTGAAGGACGCTGGAGTCTAGCCGTAGAGTGTCTCTATTCTGCCACCCGCTGAAGGACGTGGAGGTCTAGCCGCTAGAGTGTCTCTACTTCTGCCACCCGCTGAAGGACGCTGGAGTCTAGCCGCTAGAGTGTCTCTACTTCTGCCACCCGCTGAAGGACGCTGGAGTCTAGCCGCTAGAGTGTCTCTACTTCTGCCACCCGCTGAAGGACGCTGGAGTCTAGCCGCTAGTGTCTCTACTTCTGCCACCCGCTGAAGGACGCTGGAGTCTAGCCGCTAGAGTGTCTCTACTTCTGCCACCCGCTGAACGACACTACATTTAAAATGCTCTTTAGACTTTTTTAAATAACTGCGGATGAATGTTAATGGCAACTTATTTTTTTTATTCACGTTTTTTTAATATTAATTTTAAATACGATATTCGAGTTACTGCTACTGCTGCTTCTTTTGCTATCCCTCCTGTTGCTTCTGCTGCTGTCCTTCCCGCTGCTTTGTTGCTGTCCCTGCTGCTGCTTCTAAAGCCCTCTGCTGTTTCTACAGACTTTTGGGCCTGCTGTTCCTATTGATATTCCTGCTGCTGAACTAACAACGTCCCCTTTTGTTATACTGATTTTTATCCTGTTATTGCTTTATACTGCTCTACCTGCTGATACTGCCTCTGCTGTTCTTGCTGATGCTACTTCCCACTGTATATTCCTGTTGCTGTTGATGCGCTGCTTCTACTTCCACTGAGGTTCCCGCCGCTCTTCTCACTGCTGCTGTCCCTCGCCCCCAAAACCACTAGTACCATAGGAATGTGACTTTAACGACTCATGTTCACGCCAGAATTTCATTTCAGTTCCTGGCTGAAAAATCAGAGCCCATGAAATACCTCGCTGCTCCCTCATATTCCTGACAATTTAATTTAACGACATTACTCCGATTTTCTCACTCCCTGTGTCCCTCTATCAACCAAAACTGGACAAAGCTGGGGATGTAAAGGATTTTCCCCGCACACACGAAGTTTCTGGCATGAATTTCCTTAGTCATAGGAATGAAAGAGAGAGAGAGAGAGAGAGAGAGAGAGAGAGAGAGAGAGAGAGAGAGACAGAGAGAGAGAGAGATTTTATACAGCAACATTGGATGCATCAGCAGGATGCTGCTGCCCTATTCTATACGAAAGGGGGGAAGAGAAGAGAGAGAGAGAGAGAGTGCCACTCTGACACAATATATTAGTTTGTTTACACCACAACACATCAAAGATCGTACTGAAATAAATTTTTAAAGGAGTGGAGGGGTAAGTCAGTGGAAAGCCTCGGTCAGGTGGCCGAAAGCTCCAGTGGCGAGTCATCATATGACTAAGACCAGCGTCAGGACACACTTTTCCTGTTTCCTGACGAATGTTACCTAACCTGCTGGTACTAGCCGAGTGCTTTTAACGACTGAGCGCTAGTCCCGGCTGTGCGTTGGTGCACCGGGTGAGCTCTGGTACTAGCCGTACTAGTACCGGCCGAGTGATGGTACCTGTTAAGTGTTAGTACCGGTGAGCACTGGTACCTGCTAAGTGTTAATACCAGTGAGCACTGGTATCAGCTGAGTGCTGATACCGGCTAGTGCTGACAGAGGTGAGTGCTAGTACTGACTGAGTTCTGGTACTGGCTCACATGTACCCTCACAAGCCCACTTTAAATCCTGCTATATCACTTCATTTAGATTACTTAACCTCAGAGGGTTGACGGAGCGTGCATCCAGTACGTTACTTTTACTTGGTACGCAACATACAATCACACTTCCTGCGTTACATCCATAATCAGCAAAAATGTCTGACAGTTCATTGCCTTGGCTTCCGCCTGTATCGAGAATAACTTCCACTTATAAACTTCAACCAGTCAGGGTGAAGGGGTCGAACTCCAGACTACTTGACATTATACAAGCACCCAGGTCTGGAGGTCAGCCTCTCACTCACTTTAAGCTGATTAATACATGATGGAGCTCTGTCTCTGCGTATCTGAATTATATCCTGTGAGAGTGCCCATTTTCATCTTCTCTTATTACTGTGGTATCTGCTACGTTCATTTGAACGCACTGTAAATACATGTATTCATCTTTGGTGGTGAGAACATACAGGTACTCAAAAACAGCCTTTGGTGAGTGCCCTTGTCTTTAATATTCCTTGACTGCTTCTTTGGTGGTACTCTGTCTTATCTCCAGGTACAACGGGCCTGTGTTCGTAATATGGTGTGCATGTCTTGAAGCATTTTCTCGTTTTCCTGTCAAACTGTTTTGCGTGCTGGTTACACTGCTTACGTTGCTGCTGTCTTGCATGTGAGTGTATTGTGTTGTTACTTAGCGCTGATAACATTGTTTTATTGTGAGTGTCAGGCGTTTTGTGAAGGTATATACTTTGTATACCCTGCTCAGAATAACCTAAATAATCCTAGGGTAACCCAGGATTACTACAAGTATATCACAGATGGTTTATTACCTTTGGGTACTTAGGATTTTTCCCTCTGAAAGCGACTCTTAAAAGATTAGATTTTGCCACCAGTTAGTTCATCGTGCATCTCATATCCTTCCTGTGGAGGGTAGCCTAGTTAACAGAAGTATATCTGGATTTATATCTTCAATTTGTCTTATCAGTTGCAAGAAAATTTCTGGTACATTATTTTCCATAATAAGACACCTTGACATATCACAAAGGTTATTTACTGTCTGCCTTAATAAGCAAACAATCAAGCACACAAGTGTTCAAGAACGTGACCACAAGGCTGGAGTATACTTGCCATTTACTTTGATCATCATCTATGTGTCTACCAAGCTTCCAGAAGTTCTTATTACCAAGTTTAGGCCTGGCTACTGCAATATCAGTAAGTCTGTTCACATTGCAAGTTGATCCACGAGTATGCCTGTCCTTTTGTCCTAGTGAGTTATAGATTTTCTCGGGCTTCTAACAACACTTATGTGACAATACTTACATTATTTCCTTCTCTCATAATATTATTCCTAAACCTAAACACAGCTATTCCAAAATTATATTCTATATTTTCCTTCAAGTACTTTAGCTAACTTGTCAAGTTTATCTTGTAGGAGTAATTTAATATGTGGCGGAATTCATAAAAAGTGTACATGAATTTCTTTTCCTCTGATTTTTTTAATATCTGAAACTAGAGCCACCAATGAGTATGTTATTAGAATCATTATATGAGTCAGTTGCCTTCACTAATGACATAAAATCACTAATAATTTGTGAAGCTCAGTGTCCTAAGTTATCTTTAGTTCCATTAGATAGCAAGCATTTTTCATGGTTGCTATAATTGTTATCCGAGGAGGTGGCAACAAGAGCAGATGTAGCCCTGCCAGTAGATTCTTGTTTACATCCACTATTGTATGATTTGTGACATATTATGATTTGTGACATATTATAAATAACAGTTAAGCGAGAAATTTCTGTTTGATCATTTGCCTTTATAAGTGAATTAAGGGATTACTTGTGACGACCTTCTTGGGAGAATCTTTAAAATATTAAATAAATACAACTCATGCAGCAGTAAATAAATACAACTTCATGTGATATTAAATAAATACAAAGACACAGTTTGTGCAGGTTATAAAACTTAATATAATTGCACTTTTTCGATGGGTTTGGAAGTGAGTGGGAGGTGGCGGGAGTGGGTAATGGTAATGAGGCTACCAGCAGTGAGGAGCAGTCTAGCGCTCGCTGTGAGGTGGTTGAAGGTGGTGAGGACGAAAAGACTACCAGCAGTGAGGAGCAGTCTAGCACCTGCTACAAGTGGCGAGTGGTTCCAAGTAATGGAAGGAGCATCAAAATAAGGAAGGTTGAGAGAGAAGATTTGAAGGTAGGAAATCGCTTCTCTGTTTTCCAGGATGAGTGTACTTCAGTGGTCAGTGATTACTGCCTCTACCCCTGCAACCCCTCCCCTGCCTCTACCCCTGCAACCCTTTCCCTGCCCCTACCCCGGCAGCCCCTCCCCTGCCTCTGCCCTTGCAACCCCTCCCCTGCCTCTGCCCCTGCAACCCCTCTTCTGCCTCTACCCCTGCAACCCCTCTCCTGCCTCTACCCCTGCAACCCCACCCCTGCCTCTACCCCTGCAACCCCTCCCCTGCCTCTACCCCTGCAACCCGTCCCCTGCCTCTACCCCTGTAACCCCTCCCCTGCCTCTACCCCTTCAACCCCTCCCCTGCCTCTACCAGTGCAACCCCTCCCCTCCCTCTACCCCTGCAACCCCTCCCCTGCCTCTACCCCTGCAACCCCTCCCCTGCCTCTACCCCTGCAACCCCTCCCCTGCCTCTACCCCTGCAACCCCTCTCCCTACCTCTACCTCTGCAACCCTCCCCTGCCTCTACCCCTGCAACCCCTCCCCTGTCTCTACCCCTGCAACCCTTCCCCTGTCTCTACCCCTGCAACCCTCCCCTGCCTCTACCCCTGCAACCCCTCCCATGCCTCGACCCCTGCAACCCCTCCCCTGCAACCCTTCCCCTGTCTCTACCCCTGCAACCCTCTCCCTTGCCTCCACCCCTGCAACTTCTCTCCTGCATCCTCCTGCAACCCCTCCCCTGCCCTTCCACATCTGCCTCTACCCCTGCAACCCCTCCTTGCCTCCACCTCTGCAACCCCTCCTCTTCTCCCACCCCTGCCTCTACCCCTGCAACTCCCCTCCCCTGCCCTCTACCCCTGCAATTCCCTCCCCTGCCTCTACCCCTGCAACCCTCCCTGCCTCACCAGTGCAACCCCTCCACTGCCTCTGCCCCTGCAACCCCCTCCCCTGCCTCTACCCCTGCAACCCTCCCCTGCCTCTACCCTGCAATCCTCCATCCCTGCCTCTACCCCTGCAACCCCTCCTGCCTCTACCCCTGCAACCCCTCCCCCCTGCCTCTACCCCCCTGCAACTTCCACCCCTGCAACCCCTCCCTGCCTCTCACCCTGCAACTTCTACCCTGCAACCCTCCCCTGCCTCACCTCTGCAACCCCCTCCCCCTGCTGCACCCTGCTACCCTGCAACCTCTCCCCTGCATCTACCGCTGCAACCCCTCCCCTGCAACCCTTCCCCTGTCTCACCACCTACAACCGCTGCCTTGCCTCCACCCCTGCAACTCCTCTCCTGCCTCTACCCTGCAACCCCCCGCTCTCCACCTGCAACCTCTCCCTTACCTCCACCCTGCAACTCCTCCCCTGCATCCCATCCTGCAACCCCTCCCCCTGCCTCACCTCTGCCCTCTACCCCTGCAACCCCTCCTTTGCCTCCACCTCTGCAACCCCTTCCCTGCCTCCACCCCTGCCTCCACCCCTGCCTCTACCCTGCCTCCACCTTGCCCTACCCCTGCAACCCCTCCCATGCCTCCACCTCTGCAACCCCTCCCCTGTCTCCACCCCTGCCTCTACCCCTGCAACCCCTCCCTTGCCTCCACCCCTGCAACCCCTCCTCTGCCTCCACCCCTGCCTCTATCCTTGAAACCGCTCCTCTGCCTCCACCCTGCAACCCCTTCCCTGCCTCCACCCTTGCCTCTACTCCTGCAAGCCCTCCTCTGCCTCCAACCCTGCAACCCCTCCCTTGCCTCCACCCCTGCCTCTACTCCTGCAAGCCCTCCTCTGCCTCCACCCTTGCAACCCCTCCCCTGCCTCCACCCCAACAACCCCTCCCTGCATTCCACCCCTGCAACCCCTCCCCTGCATCCACCCTTGCAACCCCTCCCCTCCCCACCTCTGCAACCATCCCTACCTCCACTCTGCAACCCATCCCCTACCTCCACCTCTGCAACCCATCCCCTACCTCCACCTCTGCAACCCCTCCCCTGCATCCACCCCTGCAGCCCCTCCCTTGCCTCCACCCCTGCAACCCCTCCCTTGCCTCCACCCCTGCAACCCCTCCCTTGCCTCCACCCCTGCAACCCCTCCCCTGGAGGTTACCTGGAGGTTATTCCGGGGATCAACGCCCCCGCGGCCCGGTCCATGACCAGGCCTCCCGATGGATCAGGGCCTGATCAACTAGGCTGTTACTGCTGGCCGCACGCAGTCCAACGTACGAGCCACAGCCCGGCTGATCCGGCACTGACTTTAGGTATCTGTCCAGCTCTCTCTTGAAGGCAGCCAGGGGTTTATTGGCAATTCCCCTAATGCTTGATGGGAGGCTGTTGAACAGTCTTGGGCCCCGGACACTTATGGTGTTTTCTCTTAGTGTATCAATGGCGCCCCTACTTTTTATTTGGGGCATTTTGCATCGCCTGCCCAGTCTTTTACTTTCGTAGGGAGTGATTTCTGTGCGCAGATTTGGGACCATTCCTTCCAAGATTTTCCAAGTGTAGATTATAATATATCTCTCCCTCCTGCGTTCCAACGAGTACAAGTCAAGTGCTTCCAAGCGTTCCCAGCAGTTAAGGTGCTTGACAGAACTTACATGTGCAGTAAAGGATCTCTGTACAGTCTCGAAATCTGCGATTTCACCTGCTTTGAATGGAGATGTTAATGTACAGCAGTATTCCAGCCTAGAGAGAACAAGTGATTTGAAAAGGGTCATCATTGGCTTGGCATCTCTCGTTTTGAACGTTCTCATTATCCATCCTATCATTTTCTTTGCACTTGTGATCGTGGCACTGTTGTGATCCTTGAAAGTGAGATCCTCAGACATTACTACTCCCAGGTCCCTTACATTATTTTTCCGCTCTATTGTATGGCCAGAGTCTGTAGTATACTCTGTTCTAGTTATTATCTCCTCCAGTTTTCCATAACGGAGTAGTTGGAATTTGTCCTCATTGAACATCATATTGTTTACCGTTGCCCACTGGAAAACTTTGTTTATATCTTCTTGGAGGTTAACCGCGTCCTCAGCAGATGACAGCCTCATGCAGATCCTAGTATCCTCCGCAAAGGATGATACGGTGCTGTGATGTATATCTCTGTCTATGTCTGACATGAGGATAATGAATAAGATGGGGGCGAGTACTGTGCCTTGTGGAACAGAGCTCTTCACTATGGCAGCCTCCGATTTAACTCTGTTGACCACTACTCTTTGTGTTCGATTTGTTAGGAAGTTGAAGATCCATCTCCCCACTTTCCCAGTTATTCCTTTAGCACGTATTTTATGGGCTATAACGCCATGATCGCATTTGTCGAATGCTTTTGCAAAGTCTGTGTATATTACATCTGCATTCTGATTTTCTTCCAGTGCATCCAAGGCCATATCATAGTGATCCAGTAGTTGTGAGAGGCAGGAGCGACCTGCCCTGAACCCATGTTGCCCTGGATTGTGCAGATTTTGGGAATCCAGGTGATTTGCAATTGTGCTTCTTAGCACTCTTTCAAAGATTTTTATGATGTGGGACGTCAGAGCTATTGGTCTATAGTTCTTAGCTAATGCTTTGCTGCCACCTTTATGGAGTGGGGCTATATCCGTTGTTTTAAGTGACTGTGGAATTTCACCCATGTCCAAGCTCCTCCTCCATAGTGTACTTAGGGCACGCGAGAGGGGTTTCTTGCAGTTCTTAATGAAAACAGAGTTCCACGAGTCTGGGCCCGGGGCTGAGTGCATGAGCATGTTGTCAATGGCTTTTTCGAAATCTATCGGAGTTAGGGTAATGTCGGAAATCTGGCATACATTTATGGAGTTTTGAGGCTCATACATGAAGAAATCATTTGGGTTGTCGATCCTCAGACCGATTAGTGGTTCACTAAACACAGAGTCGTACTGGGATTTCAATATTTCACTCATTTCCTTGTTGTCATCTCTGTAAGTCCCATCCTGTCTGAGTAAGGGCCCGATACTTGATGTAGTATTTGCCTTGTTTAAGGCATATGAAAAGAAATATTTTGAATTTCTTTTAATTTCACTATAGCTTTAAGCTCCTCCTGTCTCTCCTGGTTCCTGTGAGAGTCGTTTAACTTAAGTTCGATAGTTTCCACTTCCCTGGTCAGCGCCTCCTTTCGTGTATCAGATATTCTAGCACTCCTGAGGAGCTCAGTGACTCTTCGTCGTCTTGCAACCCCTCTCCTATTACCCCTCCCTTGCCTCCACCCCTGCATCCCCTCCCCTTTCCCATTTTCTGCACCCCTTCCGTGTAACTCCTCACCTGCGTCAACCCCTTCTCGAAGGATACAGGAAGAGGAGGTATGGGGGGTATTGGGGGTATGAGGGGTATGGGGAGTATGGGGGAGGGGAAGAGGGTTAGGGGAAGAGGGTTAGTGGAGGAGCGGATGGAGGGTGGAGGGGTAATGTTGAAGGGTGACAGAGGTCAGAGGTCAAACAGCAGGCGGCTGTGTCTGGTTTCGTAGTCTTGACTTAATTGGTCGTTTGGACGTCAAAAGAATGAGTCTGGTTAGTGTCTGATGGTTTGTTTAAAACTTTGTGGTCGGGAGGAAAGTTTTTTAATTACTATCATTAGGCACATGGATACCTCTAATTACCGGTATTAGGCACACGTATACCTTTAATTACCATAATTTGGTACACAGTGCCTATAACCAACACTTGAACTGTGTACTGGAGCTTCATGCACACACAACACAAGTGTTCTTAAACAGGATGAAGACAAGAAGAAGAAGAAGAAGACGATGGAGAAGAAGAAGATAAAGAAGATGACGGTGACTTTGTTTAGAGTTTTTGCTGCCGAAGCGGCTAGTTTATTGTGCACCTCAGATCCATTCTACGGGTGACAGAGCAAGAACATATGGATACACAAAAGGCCCAGTAACTAGGCCCCTGCGGGTTAACAGGAGCACATTTAGATTTTGTTTTATCTTTTGCAAGCAAATTTATATCTACAATTGTCTTATCTGTTGTAAGTAAATTTAGAATATATAATAGGTTTGGCTATGACAATATCAGTCCGATTACAGCGCCAGTTGCTTCGTAAACTTGCTTATCTACGTTAATGCTTACACACACAACCAGAATGTTTTCTTACTCAGGATGAAGAACATATTGTTTGTATTGTGAACGCAACCTGGATAACCCCAGTCAAGTCAGGTTTTCATCTAGGACTGTCTGTCTTATTTCCACTGGGATCCTTTACAGCTCTTCCTGAGGATGCGAGCCACACTAGTCTCCCGGCAACCAGGTTCCCTATCCCTCGATGTGTATCCTCGGGCTACAGGATTGGCGTTTCCTGACACATTTTTCCCATGGATACGACCCACAACAGTCGGCTAACACTGAAGCAATTATTTTTTTACTTCTGGGAAAAGGGCGAGTGAAGCAATGTGAAAGTGATGGTGGCAACTTACGACACTGGTAACAAGTACACTGTAGTGATAGTGACACCTTCAACACTAGCATCAAGTACATTGTGGTGATAGTGACACCTTCAACACTTGCATCAAGTACAGTGTAGTGATAGTGACACCTTCAACACTAGCATCAAGTACACTGTGGTGATAGTGACACCTTCAACACTTGCATCAAGTACAGTGGAGTGATAGTGACACCTTCAACACCAGCATCAGGTACTCCATGTATAAGTCCCATCAGACACCTTAACTACTGGGAGCGCCTGGAAGCACTTGACCTGTACTCACTGGAGCGCAGGCGAGAGAGATATATATAATCTAGACCTGGAAGATTCTGGAGGGACTGGTCCCTAATATGCACACAGCAATCACTCCATACGAAAGCAAAAGACTTGGCAGGCGATGCAACATACCCCAGTGAAAAGTAGGGGTGTCACTGGTACACTAAGAGAAAACGCAATAAGTGTCCGGGGCCCAAGACTGCTCAACAGCCTCCCACCAGCAATAAGGGGCATTACCGGTAGACCCCTGGTTGTCTTCAAGAGGGAGCTGGACAGATACCTAAAGACGGTGCCGGATCAGCCGGGCTGTGGTTCGTACGTTGGATTGCGTGCGGTCAGCATAACAGCCTCATTGATCAGGCCCTGATCCACCGGGAGGCCTGGTCGTGGACCGGGCAGCGGGGGCGTTGATCCCCGGAATTCCCTCCAGGTAGACTCCAGGTAGGTAGGTAGTGACACCTTCAACACTAGCATCAAATACACTGTAGTGATAGTGACACCTTCAACACTAGCATCAAATACACTGTAGTGATAGTGACACCTTCAACACTAGCATCAAATACACTGTAGTGATAGTGACACCTTCAACACTAGCATCAAATACACTGTAGTGATAGTGACACCTTCAACACCAGCATCAAATACACTGTAGTGATAGTGACACCTTCAACACTAGCATCAAATACACTGTAGTGATAGTGACACCTTCAACACTAGCATCAAATACACTGTAGTGATAGTGACACCTTCAACACTAGCATCAAATACACTGTAGTGATAGTGACACCTTCAACACTAGCATCAAATACACTGTAGTGAT
The DNA here is from genome assembly GCF_026875155.1 of Cherax quadricarinatus. NCBI lineage: Eukaryota > Metazoa > Arthropoda > Malacostraca > Decapoda > Parastacidae > Cherax > Cherax quadricarinatus. The sequence goes on along the minus strand of NC_069416.1, from coordinate 34,074,486 downwards.
AGTGACACCTTCAACACTAGCATCAAATACACTGTAGTGATAGTGACACCTTCAACACTAGCATCAAATACACTGTAGTGATAGTGACACCTTCAACACTAGCATCAAGTACACTGTAGTGATAGTGACACCTTCAACACTAGCATCAAATACACTGTAGTGATAGTGACACCTTCAACACTAGCATCAAGTACACTGTAGTGATAGTGACACCTTCAACACTAGCATCAAGTACACTGTAGTGATAGTGACACCTTCAACACTAATATCATAATTATTGTTCAAACAGCCAAAGGTATGTTCGTCACATGAACACATGAGGAAGTCATAAACAGCTGATGCGACAACTTATCGCTCACAAGGCTCTGTCTCACTAACCCCAGGTGGGCGAAACGCTTCATTAATACATGACCTAATACCGTTTTTGTGCTCTGTGAGCTCTACTTCTACTACCTTCAAGAATGCATCACCTTCTGGACCCTCCCCTGACTTCATACAATGTGTGTCCATGCATTGTTTTGTTTGTACTGGCCTGAGGAAAGCCCTGATGAGCGAAACATAGCTACAGTTAATATCTTATTTGTTTCGTATGTGTTCATATACTTAATAACTGAAATTATAACCTAGTATGCAGTGACAGCTGTGTCGTGGGTATAGAACAGACATCCAGGTTGTTTCTCATGCTACACACGGTGTTCTCATCATAATTTCATTAGATCTAAGCTCTCTCTCTTTCTCTCTCTCAACTCTGTAACCTTTATCTTGCTTTGCGCATTATTTTGAAAAGAATTGTGATTTTTAATCACTTATATTTAAACCAGGTCCAAAAAAATATTGAATTACTCCTTGAGAAGCTAGCCAACGAAAGTAGCCTGAAGGAAAGTGTTGAATATAACTTTGGCATATCTGTGTGTAGCATCAGGAATAATATTAGTAGAGAAGTAAATAATGAAAGAGAATGTCACAGGAATACAGTTAGAAGCCTGAGAGGATCTGTCACCCACTACTGATAATTAAATAACATGGATGTATAAAAGTACGTTTTTGGAGCAACTTGCAATGTGAACAGACTGACTCATGTTCTAGTAGCCAGGCTTAGGCTTGGTTACAAGTACTTCTGGCAGTTTGGCAGACACACAGATGATTAAATTAAAGGCAAAATTTGCGGTCATTCTTATGGCACTTGAACACTATGTGCTTTATTGCTCACCTATTGAGGAATACAGAGATAGTATGATAACGTTTGTGATATGGCGAGGTATCTAATTTTTCCGTTAATAAGAGACCTTGACATATTTCATATTAAGCAAATGTCCTAAATTTGGTGGCAGCAGGTAAGAAATTGTTGATATAGATCCAGATGTTCTGTTAACCCTTTTGGGGGCCTAGTTCCTAGGTCTTTCGTGTATGTTACCTCTTTTGGGCCTAGCTCCTAGGCTCCTTAGTGTATGCCAATGTGCTCATGCGCTAACAATGTACTACAGGATAATAATAATATATGCGTGCAACAAATAAACTAGCCGCGCCGACTGCCAAATTTAATCTTAAAAATGTATACATATATTCAATTGTAAAAATATATACATATATTCAATTGTAAAAATATATACATATATTCAATTGTAAAAATATATACATATATTCAATTGTAAAAATATATACATATATTGTAAAAATATATACATATATTCAATTGTAAAAATATATACATATATTAAATTTTGCGTCAAAAGATACCTCGGCGTCGACCAAGACTTCGACTGAGCATGTGTTGAGCGGAAACACTGCTGAGTCCGTGTTGACCAGGGACCCTGCTGAATACGTGTGTTGAAAGGGGACCCTGCCGAGTATGCGTACAGACTAGAGACCCTGCTGAATATGTGTGTTGAGAGGCGACTACACAGCATAGTACCACTTATTATAGTCACTCCTAGGTATCTGGAGTTATTCCGGGGGAAAGCCAACCGGTCAGGTCTCAAACGCCGAAATCCCGATGGATAGGGACTAGTAGGCAAAACTAGGTCCTGTTATGTGGCTCGCAGCGCAGTCCAGAACGTACGACCACAGCCGGCTGACCCACCGAATTTAGGTATCTCTAGCTTACTGAATGGCAAGCCAGTGGTTTATTGTGTCAATATTCACCTAGTGGCTTTTGACTGGTTATGGCTTAATGGTTTCTGTGAACTCAGTATATTTTTTGGTTCCGATTAGTCAGGTGTGAAAGGTTTCACTAGTGGTAAAACTCCCCTACTTTTTTGTGGTACTTTTGCATCGACCTTGCCAGTGCTTTTAGGTGGAGCGGGAGTGAGTCTGTTGCGATTTGGACTTACCTTACCAAATTTTCCTATGGAATTATATATATCTCTCCCTCTGCTCCTAGACGTGTACAAGTCAAGTGCATTCCAAGCGTTCCAGTAGATAAGGTGTTGACAAATCTCCATGTAAAGTTATCCCTGGAACCTCTCTAGATGGCTGGATTATCACTCTATGTATGGAAGATGTTAAGTGTAACAGCATATTCCAGCCTAGAGAGAACAAGGATTTGAAAAGGCATCATGGGCTTGCATCTCTCATTTTGAAAGTTCCAATTAGACCATCCTATCATTTTCTTTGCACGTGCGATCGTGGCACTGTTGTGATCCTTGAAAGTGAGATCCTCAGACATTACTACTCCCAGGTCCCTTACATTATTTTTCCGCTCTATTGTATGGCCGGAGTCAGTAGTATACTCTGTTCTAGTTATTATCTCCTCCAGTTTTCCATAACGGAGTAGTTGGAATTTGTCCTCATTGAACATCATATTGTTTACCGTTGCCCACCGTTATGATTACACTCATGGGGGAAGAGCCAAACACTTAAGGATCATCAAACACCTGGAAAATAGGATGTGATAAGGTTAAAAACTCAAGTAGGGCAAAACTAGTTCCAACTCCTTTGATGATGAGCTCCTCACTGGCATCAAGAACTCTGCTTCAAGCGGCCACCCACCGGAAAATTCTTGTATCATACATAACTTACGGTGATAGTGCCTTAACCTCATCCTCGGTGTCTTGTGTTTATATATATACACAGTGGGGTCAGTTTTTATACTCTGTGTTATGGCTTAATGGTTTTCCTTGGTGACAGCTCCAGTATATTATTTTTTTGTGTTGTTCCTGAGTTATGTCAGGTGATGAAAGGGTGATTCACATCAGCTGGGTAAAAATATTATATTTCCTGGCATCGGTGTGACGTACTTACTTATATGAGCTTGCGTGGGGAGGGAAGGAGGAGGGAGGAGCTCTAGCTCTTGGTCCGGAATCTTAACTCTCTACCGACAAACGTTCTATGGATATATATACTTGCCATACTCCGTAGTGGAAGGGGGTGGAGCTGCCAGCCACAGGGAGACCCAGAAGATCCGCAAATATGAAGACCTTCCCCCTTGCTATAACTTCATCCCAATAGGGTCAGAGACCCTTGGAGCATGGGGCAAGTATGCTCTAAAGTTCCTCAAAGAGCTGGGTGAAAAGCTCATCATAGAAACCAAGGACCACAGGGCGACCAGCTTCCTCTTTCAGAGACTCAGTGTTGCAATCCAGAGAGGAAATGCCTGCAGCATTCTGGGCACGCGGCCCACCGCCGGGGAGCTGGACGAAGTATTCGAGATGTACCTCTGAGTTACCTATGTTGTTTTACTTTCTATCGTATTTTTGTGAATGTTTTGTCAATGTATTTTGTCTTTAAATAAAATATACATAAAATATAGGGGGTGGTAGGAGAAAATTCTCAAACAGCTTCAGGGAGAACCTTGAGTTTTCCCTGAAGCAAGTTTATTCTTTTCTCTGAGGATGAGGGTCCCTATAATAGTTCTAAAGGTGGTACCTCCCTATATATATATATATATATATATATATATATATATATATATATAATATATATATATATATATATATATATATATATATATATATATATATATGATGCAATAAGATCACAGTAAACAGGTGATTTCAGAATATGCAAAACAACCACTCTGAAAGAATAGAGAAATTCCAAGCGCTTTCGTGACTACTCACATTATCAAGGAACTATGAAAGTAAAGCATCCAAGGAAGCTATATAAGGGGTCTGGCCAACACCTCACTATCAGATCCCACAACGGTTAAACACCTGACGCGCGCCGGCCCAACTGGACAGGTCCTTTGCACAACTCACCAACAAACTATTAGAATAGTTGGTGGATCTGATAGTGAGGTGCTGGCCAGACCCCTTATATAGCTTCCTTGGATGCTTTACTTTCATAGTTCCTTGATAATGTGAGTAGTCACGAAAGCGCTTGGAATTTCTCTATTCTTTCAGAGTGGTTGTTTTGCATATATATATATATATATATATATATATATATATATATATATATAATATATATATTATATATAAAATATATATATATTTATATATATGTATAATAAAACTATAACTTGCCGATCCTTTAGATAGCTTCCCAGAGAGCTAGCTAAATTCTCAATGCTCTAGACTAGACTACTGCACCACCTTCGCATTAAAACCTTAGGTGTCCAGTGAGAACACGAGACATGCTCTCCCTAATGCACAAACAACACACACATTTGGGAGTGGTAAGCTCATGGACTAATTTCCTTCTCCCACGGCAGGGTGTGTACACTGATGTACATGCATGGTGTGTACACTGGTATACATGGCAGGGTGAGTACACTGGTGTACATGGTAGGGCGTGTACAATGGTATACATGAGCCATATAACACTTGTACATAACGCCTTAAAACAATATTGAGTGGCAATATATATATATATATATATATATAATATATATATATATATATATATATATATATATATAATATATATATATATATATATATATATATAATATATATATATATAATATATATATATATATATATATATAATATATAATATATATATAATATATATATATATATATATATATAATATATTACACTATTACAATTAAAATTCGGTTACCTCAATACATTACATAAACGACTGAAAAACATGAATTAAAAACCACCAGAAATAATTTTTTATGTAGTTGGTATTAATCTGGCGAGTGCTGAGCGCCCTAAGTTAGAATTTGCATAACGCACTTATTTTAGGATAATTTATTATACTTGTACGCTCTTAGGATAATGAGGTACAACAGACTGTATAATACATCTCATATAAAAACTACGAATAAATGAATATATATGTATGAAGCAGACAGATGATAGTATCTATAGTGGTGGTGGAACATAGCAACTGCTGCTGCTGCTGCTGCTGCTGCTGCTGCTGTTGCTGCTCCTTTTCCTGCTGCTCCTGCTACTGCTGGCTGTGCTGATACTGCTGTTGTTGCTTCTGTTAGTGGTGCTGTTACTGCTGTTAGTGGTGTTACTACTGTTGTTGCTGCTGGTGCTGTTACTGCTGTTGATGCTGCTGCTGCTGGTGGTGCGGTTACTTCTGTCGTTGTTGCTGCTGGTGGTGCTGTTACTGCTGTTGTTGCTGCTGTTGTTGTTACTGCTGTTGTTGCTGCTGCTGGTGTTGTTACTGCTGTTGTTGCTGCTGGTGGTGCTGTTACTGCTGTTGTTGCTGCTGGTGGTGCTGTTACTGCTGTTGCTGGTGTTGTTACTGCTGTTGTTGCTGCTGGTATTGTTACTGCTGTTGTTGCTGCTGGTGGTGTTGTTACTGCTGTTGTTGCTGCTGGTGGTGTTGTTACTGCTGTTGTTGCTGCTGGTGGTGCTGTTACTGCTGTTGTTGCTGCTGGTGGTGCTGTTACTGCTGTTGCTGCTGGTGGTGCTGTTACTGCTGTTGCTGCTGCTGGTGTTGTTACTGCTGTTGTTGCTGCTGCTGGTGTTGTTACTGCTGTTGTTGCTGCTGGTGGTGCTGTTACTGCTGTTGTTGCTGCTGGTGGTGCTGTTACTGCTGTTGTGCTGGAGTGTTGGTGCTTTGTTACTGTTGTTTTTGCTGGTGGTGTGTGTTACTGCTGTTGTGCTGATGCTGTGTTTTACCTGTTGTTGCTGCTGCTGGTGTTGCTGTTTCTGTTTTTGTTGCTGCTGCTGCTGCTGTTACTGCTGTTGTTGCTGGTGGTGGTGCTGTTACTCCTGTTGTTGCTGGTGGTGGTGCTGTTACTCCTGTTGGTGCTGTTACTGCTGCTGTTGCTGGTGGTGGTGCTGTTACTGCTGTTGCTGCTGATGGTGGTGCTGCTACTGTTGTTGCTGCTGCTGCTGTTACTGCCGTTGTTGTTGCTGGTGGTGCTGTTACTCCTGTTGCTTCTGCTGTTACTGCTGTTGCTGCTGGTGCCCTTACTACTGTTGTTGTTTCTGGTGGTGATGCTGTTACTCCTGTTGTTGCTGCTGCTGCTGGTGCTGGTGCTGCTGTTGTTGCTGCTGCGGCTGCTGCTGATGTTTGTGGTGGTGTTACTGCTGATGCTATTACTGCTGTTGCTGCTAGTGCTGTTATTGCGTTTGTTGTTGGTGCTGTTACTGTTGTTGCTGGTGGTGGTGCTGTTATTGCTGTTGTTGCTGTTGCTGCTGTGGTTGTTGCTGCTGCTGTTGTTGTACTGTTGTTGCTGTTGCTGTTACAGCTGCTTCTCTATCTCATTCATATAATCATTTTGTGTATTCCATGTATAATATTTCTGCATTGTTAATCATTATATGTTTATTAACTTAAATAACTGCTAGTAATAAAATAATTTCTGAGTTATTATGGTAAGTGGTGAACCAGCAAGACGATCACTCCCACTGAGCACCACTCAGTTCCTAAAAATGACTACCTTTGTTAATTATTATGCACATTGTATAATTTAACACGTCAACTGTACTACAGATAAATTTCTAACCAGAGATTTATATATTTGTGATAATTTAATATTTCTAAATTTTGTGGACTTTTGTGTAATATATTTACTTATTCATTACAAATAAACTTTAGGTTCTTCTTTAGTGCAAAGTGAATATTAGGTTTAAGAACCTGCAGCCTCAGAACACAATATTAGGTTTAAGAACCTCCAGCCTCAGAACACAATATTAGGTTTAAGAACCTCCAGCCTCAGAACACAATATTAGGTTTAAGAACCTCCAGCCTCAGAACACAATATTAGGTTTAAGAACCTCAGCCTCAGAACACAATATTAGGTTTAAGAACCTCCAGCCTCAGAACACAATATTAGGTTTAAGAACCTCCAGCCTCAGAACACAATATTAGGTTTAAGAACCTCCAGCCTCAGAACACAATATTAGGTTTAAGAACCTCCAGCCTCAGAACACAATATTAGGTTTAAGAACCTCCAGCCTCAGAACACAATATTAGGTTTAAGAACCTCCAGCCTCAGAACACAATATTAGGTTTAAGAACCTACAGCCTCAGAACACAATATTAGGTTTAAGAACCTCCAGCCTCAGAACACAATATTAGGTTTAAGAACCTCCAGCCTCAGAACACAATATTAGGTTTAAGAACCTCCAGCCTCAGAACACAATATTAGGTTTAAGAACCTCCAGCCTCAGAACACAATATTAGGTTTAAGAACCTCCAGCCTCAGAACACAATATTAGGTTTAAGAACCTCCAGCCTCAGAACACAATATTAGATTTAAGAACCTCCAGCCTCAGAAACACAATATTAGGTTTAAGAACCTCCAGCCTCAGAACACAATATTAGGTTTAAGAACCTCCAGCCTCAGAACACAATATTAGGTTTAAGAACCTCCAGCCTCAGAACACAATATTAGGTTTAAGAACCTCCATCCTCAGAACACAATATTAGGTTTAAGAACCTCCAGCCTCAGAACACAATATTAGGTTTAAGAACCTCAGCCTCAGAACACAATATTAGGTTTAAGACCTCCAGCCTCAGAACACAATATTAGGTTTAAGACCTCCAGCCTCAGAACACAATATTAGGTTTAAGAGCCTCCAGCCTCAGAACACAATATTAGGTTTAAGAGCCTCCAGCCTCAGAACACAATATTAGGTTTAAGAGCCTCCAGCCTCAGAACACAATATTAGGTTTAAGAGCCTCCAGCCTCAGAACACAATATTAGGTTTAAGAACCTCCAGCCTCAGAACACAATATTAGGTTTAAGAACCTCCAGCCTCAGAACACAATATTAGGTTTAAGAACCTCCAGCCTCAGAACACAATATTAGGTTTTAAGAACCTCCAGCCTCAGAACACAATATTAGGTTTAAGAACCTCCAGCCTCAGAACACAATATTAGGTTTAAGAACCTCCAGCCTCAGAACACAATATTAGGTTTAAGAACCTCCAGCCTCAGAACACAATATTAGGTTTAAGAACCTCCAGCCTCAGAACAACAATATTAGGTTTAAGAACCTCCAGCCTCAGAACACAATATTAGGTTTAAGAGCCTCGCAGCCTCAGAACACAATATTAGGTTTAAGAACCTCCAGCCTCAGAACACAATATTAGGTTTAAGAGCCTGCAGCCTCAGAACACAATATTAGGTTTAAGAACCTCCAGCCTCAGAACACAATATTAGGTTTAAGAGCCTGCAGCCTCAGAACACAATATTAGGTTTAAGAACCTCCAGCCTCAGAACACAATATTAGGTTTAAGAACCTGCAGCCTCAGAACACAATATTAGGTTTAAGAACCTCCAGCCTCAGAACACAATATTAGGTTTAAGAACCTCCAGCCTCAGAACACAATATTAGGTTTAAGAGCCTGCAGCCTCAGAACACAATATTAGGTTTAAGAACCTCCAGCCTCAGAACACAATATTAGGATTAAAGAAACCTCCAGCCTCAGAACACAATATTAGGTTTAAGACCTGCAGCCTCAGAACACAATATTAGGTTTAAGAACCTCCAGCCTCAGAACACAATATTAGGTTTAAGAACCTCCAGCCTCAGAACACAATATTAGGTTTAAGAGCCTCCATCCTCAGAACACAATATTAGGTTTAAGAACCTCCAGCCTCAGAACACAATATTAGGTTTAAGAGCCTCCATCCTCAGAACACAATATTAGGTTTAAGAGCCTCCATCCTCAGAACACAATATTAGGTTTAAGAACCTCCAGCCTCAGAACACAATGTTAGGTTTAAGAACCTCCAGCCTCAGAACACAATACTTGGTGCAAAATACCAATGATGATAAAACGTTTTGGGTGGATTATAATTTGGCGTTTAATTAAACAAAGATTGTTATTTTTACTCCTTTTTTTGTTGGTTGCTGTCCAGACTATCTTTCGACACTAAATTCGTTTAACCTTCATAAAGCACGTAAGTGAATAGTTTTTTGGAACGCCTCAGACAAATATGACGGTCTAAAGATATAAATGCAATAAATAAACGACTGGGTAGAACTACTTTTACGTAAATTAGCACTGAAACATTTCTGAAGAGCACCACTAAAACTTCTGGAATTAAAATATCAAAATTCATTACTACAACTATAAGAGATAATATCGCACTGAACAATAATTAGTTCGTGATAATCCGCACCAAAAAAAGGTAAGAGCTTCGTAGTTCCGTTATTATTGTTGTTTTATGAAAAAAAAAAACTTAAGGAAGATCAAAACTAAAGCAAAATGAATACAAATCCCTAGAAACATACCTGTAGAACGAAGCTTGATGAAATGTAAGTTTATAATATCGAACTAATTTGTAAACAGAGAAGTAGCAAAAGGAAACTTCAGTTAACTAATGAACTAACAAACAAATTTCGAAAACCTAAATGTATAAAATCTTCAGTATTACTAAAAGGCTGTTAATAACAAATCCTTCACTAAAACACTGATATGCAGCTGAAGTCGGCGTTTCCCTCTGAAAACAATGAAGATTATAATAGGAACCACTCAGAGATACGCTACAAAATGGCCCTAATGAAAAAGAATAAAGCTAAGGTTACAAACAGAAAATAGCTTCAATTATTTATAAAGAGGAAAAAACTCGAAAACAAATTAATCTACTAAACGATTAAAACATACGAGAAAAAAAGTCAGGAATGCAAGAAGACTTCAGTTCACAACGTGTAAACAAGATAAAAAGATTAAGTGCCGAAAATGCAAGAAATATTCCGTTATATAGTTAAGACTCCTGGAATCTGAACCAGAGGGAGCTTAACGTCACAGTTCACGGAACTATAAAAAAAAAAAAAAATTATAAGCTAATAAACACAACAAACAGAACGAACGAATGAAGCTAATATATGCTGTAACATTGTAAATAGTGAATGAAGTCACCTCACACTCAAACACAACACAACAACAGACAAACCACACAGCACACACACACACACATGCACCTACCATTTTTAAAAACAATTCTCGTAACTAATACACCAATCAAGTGGGAATAACGAAGCAGTATATCCTGTGCTTTAATTTGGCAAAAAAAATAAAAATAGTCAGGATTCATCACATCGTGTCTAACGTAGACTAAAGAACCGCAAAGCTAAATTTTCATTATATAATACCTGGCTGGCGTGCTGAGGCAGCCAGGTAATTACCTGATCTACAACTTCTACATACGCTAAAATTGTTTTGCCACAGTATCTAATTTCCTAAAATGTATGTCCGGTACCGAAAAGGAACTCTGCTTTGCGGCGAAAATTACACCCGGGTGTTTGCATTGTGTTATAACAATGGTGCTGTGAACTATTAGCCCAGGAGGGCAATAGTTGAGAGTTTTGTGTTGGTTGTAATTGGTAATAAAAATGTCAGGTTCATACATCGAGTGCTAACGTAGCTACCTAAGACACGCAGAAGCTTTGCATATATAATACCTGGGCTGGCGTGCTGAGGCAGCCAGGTAATTACCTGATCTACAACTTCTCTCGCTTTTGTTTTTGCCACAGTATCAATTTCCAAATGTGCCGGTGGCGAAATGGATACTTTTGTTTGCTGGCGAAAATTACACCCGGGGTGTTGTGAGTTGTGTTAAATCAATGGTGGGAGAACTGTTGCCTCTGGGAGGGGCAGACTTATGTTGAGAAGTGTTGTGTGTGTGTGTGTGTGTGTGTGTGTGTGTGTGTGTGTGTGTGTTCATCTGTGTGGTTGTAGGTCTCCTGTTCTCGCCTCTTCGCTGGTCGCTGCTAGGTTCACTCTCTCCTGGCTGCCGTCGCTGCTAGGTTCACTCTCTCCTGGCTGCCGTCGCTGCTAGGTTCACTCTCTCCTGGCTGACGTCATCATATAGCTGGAGGAGAGGAGGAATATCATGCTATATTAAAATTTAATTGGAAAGTATATTATGTATCTAACTCCAAAATTTAATATGGTTGCTTGGATAGATAGGAAGGTTATTCACTCGTGTACTTAATTTGCTAGAAACCCGAAAATTACACCAAAATCTGCTGTAAAGTGAGAATTTCTAGAAATATTAGGTAACAACCAAATATCCACAACTGTTATTTACCGCTAGCATTAACTGTTTTTGATCACTTTCTGTTACAATGTGCTTGACTGTCCGTTAACAGAGGAATATTCTTACAAACAGTACGATAACCTATTTTATATACCTAAGTTTCTCATTAGTGAAAATATTTTGACAGATATTTTGATCAAGTATGCTAAATTTACGTGTAACAGATATAATAATTTCTAAATAAAATACCCAATTGTACTGCTGTTAAACCTGTTTGGGCGTAGTTCCTGGATCTTCTGTGTATCCTTGTGGTCTCCCTCTACCATCCATAAGACTGATATGGGGGCGCACAAGCATATGTTCCTTCCAGTGAACTTGGAGCTCCAAGGCAATCTCGAGGTTAGGATTTTTAGCATTTTCCGGTAGTGTACGGACAGGCCTCGGGGTTCCATTGTTTACTTGTAAAATATTTAAAGAATCAGATTTCCATATCAATCGAATCCAGTATAGATTATGTTGCCTGTAGGGCCCACTGGCCCAACACCTCCCAAGGACATACCTGTGTAGGTTTACCATGAAGTAGTTTTTTGAACTTCGATCCAAGAAAGTGATACTGTATATAAAACATTGCTTTATTCTGTTCTAAAATGATACGTGCTGAACACCGTCGACATTGAACAAGTGGAAGGTGTCCATCTCTGAACGTCAAAACACCGAGTATATAAAATAAATCGAATGATAACCGGTTAGAGGGGTTCAGGTTATACATCCCAGCAAGTTGAAGATTGCGAAGTGACTTAATACAAGAAAATTATCGTACAACTGGACAGTTTTAATTAATTCTTTTTCTGTTTGTATATCAGTCTATCCTTTTGTCTCTTTGTCATTTACACTCTCTGTTTCCAACCCTTCTATAACGGCGAGAGGCTTGGAGGAGTGGGCATGCGGATAGGATAATAGAGGTGAATCAATATACTCTTTCCTTCCTTGATAGTTTCTAGTGGTAGTGATGACATCAGCGATACCAACCAGGCAGCTGAGGGAGGCTTCAAGCAGGTGTTGTATGACCCTTGTTGACCCGCCCAGCCCTGCCCCGCCCTCTTCTGCCGTGACTTGCCCCTCCCGGACCTGCCCCACACTACCTCTCCATGCCTGGCCCCGCCCTGCCTAGTTGGTCTTGACCTGTTCCTTCCAGGGCACTTACCTTGGCCCTAAACGCCTCTTACCACCCAGTGCCCAGCCTGCCGACACACGAACGGAACCTACAGAGAGACGGACGAGTGTAATGGGTTGCCAGGCGCCACAACATGCCTGCTAACCCTTCACAACATTATGAATTATGCAGCTTAAAAAAAAAATCCCATCTCTCTTTCTCTCTCTCACACTTAAATACATGTGCAACGTATTTAAAGGATAAACAAGTTTCACTCTAACTTAACCATGTAATAAAACTTGAATAATGGTTGATATTTCTTCAAAGATAATACCGAGACGAACATAAACCATGGTAACCGCTCTCATCAGCTCAATTAGTGTATAAAAAATATTTTAACTTTGTTATTTAAATAAGAGAACGTGATTTATTTATTCGCAATACAATTATTTATACATTTGCCTGAAAAGGAAACTTACAAGCTTGAGCACACAGACAACAATGACGTTAAACATATATAAAACTACATTAATTATTATTAAATTTTAGAATAAAAATATCAAAAATAAACAAATAGAGAATAGTTCATAAAAAATTATTGGTAAGAAAATATAAATAAGGAAATGCGCTAAATAAACAAATTCATGATTACCTAAATACACAAGTGAAGAAAGAACTTGGAAAAAAAAAGTGTTTCCCCGAGACAGAAATCATTCAAGTCGCCAGATTTTTCTCTCAACTCCACCGACTTTTGAGTAAAAATTACGACGACATTTTTTCCCATCATGTTAATAGCCATCTGGAGGTGCCTCAAACTAAGGTGAATACTATGAATTATATAGGAATTATTATTTTTTATATATATATATATATATATATATATATAATATATATATATATATATATATATATATATATATATATATATATATATATATATGTCGTACCGAATAGGCAGAACTTGCGATCTTGGCCTAAATAGCAACGCTCATCTTGCCATATAGGACAAGCAAAAATTTGTGTATGCAATAATTTCGCCAAAATCATTCTGAACCTAACGAAAAAAATGTATTTCACTGGGTTTGCTTAGTATTAAATTACTGTAAACAAATCTAAAATATATTTAGTTCGGTTAGGCTAAAATAAATTATTCTTGTTATAATAAGGTTAGGTAAGTTTTCTAAGATTCTTTTGGTGCAAAATTAAAATTTTTTACATTAACATTAATGAAAAAAATATATCTTTAAACGTACAAGAGAAAATTTTAGAAAGGACTTAATTTTAAATGAGTTCTTGCTAATTGACCAGTTTTACATATTCGGCACGACATATATATATATATATATATATATATATATATATATATATATATATATATATAAATATATTATATATATAAATATATTATATATATATATATATATATATATATATATATATATATATATATATATATATATATATATAAACACATACAAACACACGGTATATACTCGCGCGCACATTCAGAATATTCACTCTTTCAGTCTACCTGACAGAAGAGTATTGAATTGCCCAAGCACCCGTCTGAAAGATATTGAATCTTCTCGAGTGTTTACCAGAGAAATATATTCTGCATATCTAGGTAGGGTCAGCGTACTGAGAGGGGAGTGACCCCTGAGCAGTACAGTGACCCCCCGTGACCTCATCACAGAGGGCAGCACTGTAGGAAAGGGGATAGGTCTTTGTTGGCATTGAGGCAGCAGCATCACCCTCTCTGTACATGCTAGACTCTATATCGCTTTTATGATGTGTTTGTAATATCAAAATATCAAGGGAATATAATCCCGTCAAGCAGAAAAATTAAACACGTGTGCAGCAACTGGGTACCTTTACTACAGATGCGTTTCGCCAACCAGTGGCTTTACCAATACAGCACAGGGACGAAAACAGAAGACTGAAGTGCTTGAAGATTAGGTAATCAGTCCCTCAGTCTAGGAGCAGGTGTTCAGTACTGTAATCTTATCAAGACTACGGTACTGAACACCACATCCATCTTCATTACTACCACCATCACTATCTCATTCACCACCACCACTACCAACATCACCACCACCACCACATCCACCCTCACTACTACATCTACCACCATAACCATTCCCACATCCATCACCAGCACCGTATCTCTCATCACCATTTTATAATCATCCACCACCACCACCAACAACAACAACACACCGCTGCCTCCACCACCAACACTAAACAATTATAAACTTGTTGATGGAAGGGAAAAGTAATTTTAAGCAGGAGAAAATTCTTGCCAATTAGAACTAGGATAACAACTGTTGAGACAATTAGGAGCAGGAAAACAACATAGATAATAGAAAAGATCTGCTAGTAATTGTACCCATATTACTAGCTCTAGGGAGAAAGTTTAGAGCAAGTAGGGGAGAATCCGCGAGCTGCACGGGGAAAAAATCTGGCAGTAGTTAAAGGCTGGATGATGGTGGTGGGGGAGAAAGCTATTATACTCTCAAGTCCCTATATTGGCAGGGGAATTTTGGCACTGATGGGGGAAATAACAGTGCTACGAGGTATTTGTAGTATACATAACAATAACCATCATCGCTTCTCCAGTGTACACAACACTAGCAGAGAGTCCTCGTACTTACGATGCTTCTCCAGTGTACACAACACTAGCAGAGTCCCCGTACTTACGATGCTTCTCCAGTGTACACAACACTAGCAGAGAGTCCTCGTACTTACGATGCTTCTCCAGTGTACACAACACTAGCAGAGTCCCCGTACTTACGATGCTTCTCCAGTGTACACAACACTAGCAGAGTCCCCGTACTTACGATGCTTCTCCAGTGTACACAACACTAGCAGAGTCCCCGTACTTACGATGCTTCTCCAGTGTACACAACACTAGCAGAGAGTCCTCGTACTTACGATGCTTCTCCAGTGTACACAACACTAGCAGAGTCCCCGTACTTACGATGCTTCTCCAGTGTACACAACGCTAGCAGAGTCCCCGTACTTACGATGCTTCTCCTGTGTACACAACACTAGCAGAGTCCCCGTTCTTCTCCAGTGTACACAACACTAGCAGAGTCCCCGTACTTACGATGCTTCTCCTGTGTACACAACACTAGCAGAGTCCCCGTACTTCTCCAGTGTACACAACACTAGCAGAGTCCCCGTACTTACGATGCTTCTCCAGTGTACACAACACTAGCAGAGTCCCCGTACTTACGATGCTTCTCCAGTGTACACAACACTAGCAGAGAGTCCTCGTACTTACGATGCTTCTCCAGTGTACACAACACTAGCAGAGTCCCCGTACTTACGATGCTTCTCCAGTGTACACAACACTAGCAGAGTCCCCGTACTTACGATGCTTCTCCAGTGTACACAACACTAGCAGAGAGTCCTCGTACTTACGATGCTTCTCCAGTGTACACAACACTAGCAGAGTCCCCGTACTTACGATGCTTCTCCAGTGTACACAACGCTAGCAGAGTCCCCGTACTTACGATGCTTCTCCTGTGTACACAACACTAGCAGAGTCCCCGTTCTTCTCCAGTGTACACAACACTAGCAGAGTCCCCGTACTTCTCCAGTGTACACAACACTAGCAGAGTCCCCGTACTTACGATGCTTCTCCAGTGTACACAACACTAGCAGAGTCCCCGTACTTACGATGCTTCTCCAGTGTACACAACACTAGCAGAGAGTCCTCGTACTTACGATGCTTCTCCAGTGTACACAACACTAGCAGAGTCCCCGTACTTACGATGCTTCTCCAGTGTACACAACACTAGCAGAGTCCCCGTACTTACGATGCTTCTCCAGTGTACACAACACTAGCAGAGAGTCCTCGTACTTACGATGCTTCTCCAGTGTACACAACACTAGCAGAGTCCCCGTACTTACGATGCTTCTCCAGTGTACACAACGCTAGCAGAGTCCCCGTACTTACGATGCTTCTCCTGTGTACACAACACTAGCAGAGTCCCCGTTCTTCTCCAGTGTACACAACACTAGCAGAGTCCCCGTACTTACGATGCTTCTCCTGTGTACACAACACTAGCAGAGTCCCCGTACTTCTCCAGTGTACACAACACTAGCAGAGTCCCCGTACTTACGATGCTTCTCCTGTGTACACAACACTAGCAGAGTCCCCGTACTTCTCCAGTGTACACAACACTAGCAGAGTCCCCGTACAGGGAAGCCACGTACATTCAAAATTCCATTTCTCATTACAAGAGATCCTCTAAACTTACATAAGAATCTATGAAGATTTCTCGCAGTCACTTTGCGCGGCAGACAACCATGTCAGGTTTTCACTCTTAAAGGTGCCTTCACCAGTCGCTCATTTGTCTGTCTTTACAGCAGTGAGATGTTTGTGGTTGAGAGGATAGGCTCCTCACTACTGTGTGCACCTTCACACTACAGTCAAAATAATAGTCAGTCGTACATGTAGTCTAACGATATTGTCGCACAATGAATTTAGAGGTAAGTATATTACAATAATATTTTAATAATATTTACGAATTAGCTGTGAATATTTCCAGCCTCGATATAGTAATTTATTTTTTATTATTATTGTCATTATCGTATTATAATAATTATGAATTATTATGAAAATATTAATTATTAATGATAATAGCACTCGACAATAACCAGGCGCAGTTCAGAGCACTACTGGCCAGATTAGCAATACTGTCAGACATTACTTAGTGTGGCAAGAGAACATAGATACACAAGGCCTGTATTACCGTGCATTTCTCCTCAGGTAGTGCTAGTACGAGATACCCACACAATGATCAAGGCACATTAATGCAGTTATGTGGGCGATAGTCGCAAATGCGCCTCTTATACTAGGACTGAATCGTACAATCTAAGTGAGCTCCTGTTAAGCAATAGGACACAAACTCTACCAATATTAATACGAGCTCCTGTTGTTAATATCTCTTGATATAAATGCAAGCAGTTGATTAGGCTTGAGATTCCTACTTACAATAATTCCCAAGTCCTTTTCCCATTAGCTTGGTCGAATTTTCTTAACTGATTACTTGGTTGATTTTCGTGCCGTTCGAGAATTTACTCAGGCCATTTTTTTTATTCTCTCGCCAAGATCCCTAATGTAGATTAAGAAAAATAAGGGGAAAGGAATTAGTAAACACTACAACAGTCTTCAATATCTTTCATATAGACGAGGTTTCATACGTTGTTGCTTGGTATCCTCATCCTTGTTATAAGGAAGTTGTCCTAGAGATAAATCTTGTGTGGAAATAGACATTTATGTACAGTTCAGGACATTTATTATAGGAAACGTCTCGCCGCGAATGGATTCTTCAGTCATCTTAGAGATAATTAAGACGCGAGTATATACAGTGGCAGGAGTCAGGTGGAAAGCCACGAGGACACTAAATGTACTTGTTTCTTAGTTATCTCTGTATTAGGACTAAAGAAGTCACTCGTGGAGAAACACTTCATTTAATAAATGTCCTGAACTGTACATAAGTGTCTTTTTTCCACATCTTGTCGTTATCACCAGACCAATTCTCATAAATCTTCTTGTTCTCTTTTGCGAATCTGTTCTAGAGAAAAATATTGTTCTTCTCTCTGCGAAGTTGTTCTAGAGATAAATCTTCTTGTTCTCCTCTCTGAGAAGCTGCATCTCTTTTTCCTAGCTTCCTCCATCGTTACGCTCACCTGCAGGACAACACTTTTAAACTCAGAGAAGATTTCCTGAACACTTCAGTTTCATCAGTAGTGAGAATCCACCAGTAGTGAGAATCCATCAAGCACGTCTTCAAAAGATGGTATTTTTGCCAATGAATTATGGGTGTATAGCTCATCCGCCATTGTGGGTGGATAAGTGTTTTGTGGCTTTCCTCCGTTTGTCTCTGAGTGTTTGTCTGTCCGTTGTCTGTCCGGCTCTTTGTCTGCCTACCTGAGTGGTTGTGTTACTGATTACCCGCTCGTTGTCTGCATGACTGCCTGCCTGTCTCTGTCTTGGTATCTACCTGCCTTCTACTCTCCCCGAGCGCCTATGCCATTATTATTATTATTATTATTATTATTATTATTTTATTATTATTATTTATTGTATTAGTATCGGTATTTGTAGAATATATTATCGAGGTAGCTTCCAGCCAGAAGTCATCTTGTTGCCCCTCAGTCCATTAACATTTCAATTTCTCTTGCTTCCTTTCCTGCCTCATTTCCTGCCTACAACTTCAATAACAACAACAGTTCCAACAGCTACAGTGAACCTTCTGACCTGAATAAAAGAGAATATGTATATCGAATAAATTTACTGGTTTCTTTTACCCTGAAATTACGCTAGAAAATAATTAGAAGAGCGAATAACGAAACTAATAGGAAACCTTTAGAAATAAATAAGAGAGAGAGAGAGAGAGAGAGATGTACAGTGGACATGGAACACGCGAGGTGAACCACCTGGATACATTAATATGCATGGACAGATGCCAGAATGCATAAATATTCACTGTGTGGCACAATCGCCGCAGTATACGTAGTATACACAGGGTAGATTGAGGCGAGTACACTGCTACAAGCAACACTATAACCTCAGTATACGTGGTAACTGACACTACTGAGACATTTATGAAGATAGGTATGGCTCCCTAGGAACTTTATCATTCCAAAGGATTGATAAAGTTTTATCAATCCATAAGATTGATAAAACTCATGGTGAGTGTAACCTATCCTAGTTAGTTTGTCTAAAACTCCTGGTGAGTGTAACCTATCCTAGTTAGTTTGTCTTCCCAGCAGTCACATGTAGACGGAGCTCACACTTAAATGATGCTGCATTGCCCTACTTTTTCTACTGACTCCACCAGATTGGTCACTAGCTTTCTTGTAGGAAATTAGGGTTCTGTATGACTCGATCGCTAAATCTCTCTCCCACCTCATGGCCTACTTCCACTACGTCCACATATGATCACGTCTTCTATTGCTGCATCACTTAGGTCTTCCACTGGATCCACTGTAATAGACTCCATTAGCATGCATCTGAATTAGACTGATAACGTCCCTATTATGTGGGCGTAACGTCTCTCAGTAAACAGAACCAGGTGTGTAGATCAAGTTCAGTAGGAGAAGGAGGATTCTGTTTGATGGTTAGCTACGATGCTTAGCTTAGTAACTGTACTGCCAAAAGTTTGGCTAATTGTAAATTTCTTTTTTTGTGATGGGATGGAAATTGTAATGAGTACAGTTTCCAAACACTTTCTTTTGAATTTATCACCCCTCTGTCACCTTAGTTTGGCTTCTGTCTACTTGAACAAATGGCTGTTCAAGCATTTTTAAACTTTCTGTTTTGGAAGTATATTTTTGTGTTGTAAAGACATATTCGCAGTTGAAGACATTTACTGGGGAAACTTTTCGCCATGAGTGGTTTTTTTCAAAAGCCATTCTTGGAAAACGCTTCCTCAGTGTCTCGAACTGTGGATGTTTGGCTACATCTACATGATGAAGACCATGGAGCTGGACGCTTCTCGAGGCTGTGGGACTGACCACCTCAAAACTAATTCTTCTAGGCTGATGGACTGATCACATCAGCTTTACTTCTCCACTGCTTCTGCTGTCTCCAGTTTTAGTCACCATTGTATTTGACTGAAGAAACCTATTGTGTAGACGAAACGCAACGGAGATAAAGATACTGAAGTGTTGTACTTGTCTTATTCTCTAAATTATCAGCAGTGTACATTATTATAGTAACATTGTATTTGTACGACTTGTAATTATATTTCAGTAACGTGCTAGTGCAAAGAACAATTAGGATAGTAATGTTAAAATTATGGGGGAGTTTGGTGACATAAGAGATAGCATTCAGTTCATACTTGATCACGAGATGAATAAGACACATGTGCAACACGTGAATATCTTTAATGTAGAGATGTTTTTTGTCAACCAGTGACTTTATGGGTTCATTACAGAGAATATATATTGGAGGTGGCGAAAGATGTGAAGAGGTAGTTTGAAGTGATTAGTCTCTCAGCTCTGGTAAGTTCCAAGGAAATGCACGTGGATGGAAACTTATATACTGGAGACAGATGAAGTAAAGCAATTGAAGACAGCCTCACAGATTGGCAAAGCTCACTAGTAGAATTCGGTCATGCCAGTAGTATACAAGCCTCCATCCTCATGCTTCTACTTTAGTATTATCAAGGATGAGGGACTGAACACTTTAAACTACCTCTGCACTTCTTTCACCATCTCCGGTATTTATCGGTGTTGAAAGTACAGATGATACTTCAGAAAGCTTACTCATGTCCTGGTGTAGGTAATAGTGCTACAACTCTTGTAGTTCGCTTACGGTATAACATTTTTTCTGTTCGAACCTGAAAAGTAGCTTACCGCACCTTAGGAAAGGTACGGTAAGCTACTTTTTTGTGTAGGTATCCATGGTGAATAAGGATGTTTCTTGGAAGAGGCTGAGATATACGAGAAGTATATTAGAGGTATGTTATTTTACGTCCTAGGAAGAAGTAAACAAACCGTAAGAGCACACGATGTATGGGGAACTTCAAGGGCGATGCTGCCCACCAGACGAGCAGCGTGTGGAAGGAATTGTGTGTTGGCTCTGCGAGGATGCTGCTGCTGCTAAAAGGAAGAATAACAGACCTGCTGGCATTCCTGCTTTCTCTTCCTCTTCGTCTTACTGTCCTTACTGTACCTGACAAACTCTGTACCCATCTCGACTTCTCACCTGAAGAATCGGTAAAATTCTTTAAGTAGACATATGATATGAAGCATAAGCGAGGCCTAACACCGACACCCAGATTAACTTAACATGCGTACGAGGTGCTGTGGCGACCGTCTGGAAATTTATGCAAAGTTAAATGATGTATGTTCCCTCCTGAATCCACATTAAGTGATTCATGGTGCGTCTATGGCAGGCTCTACAGCTACGCTCATATATTTGCTCTAATGATGTGATGGACAGACAGAAGGAAACGACATGGGAGGGCTGGAGTGGGTATGGTTGATGCTGAGTAGCATGGTTACTAAATGGAAATGGGTGGGGCGAGTAGAACAGGAATGAGCGATGTCTTGAGAGTGAGGCTTGTGGAAGGCAGCGTAGTAGTCGACAGACAGGGTGATGACTGGAGAGAGAGGGAGAGAGAGAGGAAGAAGAGGTTGGAAGAAGGAAGTAGGAAAGTCCTGACATTCAACCGGTGCTGTCTTACCACACCATCTTGAACAATTTCCACGCACCAGTTTGCATCAAGGAGGTAATTTTGAGGTAGATACTGCCGTATCTCGTCCGTTTGTGGAGACCTGATGCCGCAACTTGTCTTCAAAAAAGAGTTAATTTCAGGAGCCTTTATTCACAAGTCCTTGTAACCCCCAGGTCCGGGTACATCCCACGTTGAGGTAAGCCACAGGTCACTCCCAGGTCACGCCAGGTAAAGCTCTGGGTAGTGTTTACTAGCAGCCATTGCTCTAGTACAAGAAACGTTCTTTTGAAAGCTTTCCACTACAATTTCTTTAAAAGAATCTTAGCACCAAACCTTCGGGAATTAGAAAAGAAAGAAAAAATGTTAAGGAAATACCAGCTCAAGCATTTTTGTTTACCCTGAAGTTATTAAAGTTATTGTGTTACTTTTCATAATTATAATTATTATTAGTAGTAGTAATAGTAGCAGTAGTATTAGCAGTAACAGTAGTAGTAGTGGTGGTATTTTTATTAAATTATTATTTCTTTTTATTATTAAATTATTATTTCTTTTTATTATTAAATTATTATTTCTTTTTATTATTAAATTATTATTTCTTTTTATTAAATTATTTCTTTTTATTATTAAATTATTTCTTTTTATTATTATTATAGTAATAATCCTGCCAGACATATTATTAGCTCCATAGGTTCAGTTTCATATAAATTATCTAAATGGCTAGTAGATATTTTGAGCCCAATTGTTGGAAAAATTTCTAACTTTAATGATAAACCATTTCTGATTTAAATGATTTCAGTATATTTAGGTTTGATGTTTTTTCCTTGTTTACAAATGTTCCAGTTGATGACTTATTAAGTTTCCTATCTGAACAACTTATTATTTACGATTTACCAATGCCAATACCTACTATCATTAAACTTTGTATTATTGTGGAAATTTTGTGGTTTAAGACGTTTTTCACGCTCGAACTTGGGTGGAATTTGGGAAAATTTTATCTTACTTGTCCCTAGAAATTTATTATTGGAATTTTTTTAAAACAAGGTTGTTTAAAAAATCTTTCCCCAGGGAGCAAAAGTGGCACAGGTATGTTGATGATTTTTATGCCTTTACCCCTAAAAATATAGATGTAAATTTTTTCCCTTGTTAAATTAAATTATCTACTCTTTCCCATAAATTTTACTTTTTGAAGAAAATAAGTCATTGCCTTTCTAATGTTTTAAATTATTAAGGTGAACATGTTTTTAAAATTTAAAATTTACAGAAACCCAAAAAACAATGCTCCTATGTGCCTATTATTTTTTCACATCAAGGTAAAGTTAAACATCTATATTTTTATAAATTTTTTTGAGAGTTTTACAAATTTCAGCTTAAAATTTCATGGATAATAAATATTGAAAATTTTGAAATAGCTAATGATCAAAATCCCCAAAGAAACTTAATTGATCTTTTTTAAATTTTTGCTAAAATATTTTTAAAATTCAACAAGGGACAACTAACCTTGTTAACTAAAAATATGTTGGTTCTCCCTTACCATGAAAACTTGGTTGATTGCCTTCTCCCCCAAAAATTTTTAAATACAAGGTTGTAGTTAAAAATCTTGAAAAAGAAAAAAACTTTTCAAAAAAAATTTCCCCCAAAATGCTGGCGGATGTGTGATAAAACCCCCTTGTAAAACATGTGAAAAAGTTTATTACGGTCAAACTGGTAAAAGTTTTTAACCAAGATTAAAAAAACAAAAATAAGCATTAGAAGTTACAAGTTTCAAATGCTGTTTTTCATGTAGAGTTTTTAACCATCCAACTAATTTTCAAATGCTGAAAAGTTGTTTAAAGGAAGTTCATCCCCCGAGAGGAATATAATAGAATCAAATTTCTAAAAAAAAAATTAAAATACGTATGACTTGGGTTTTTAAAAATTGGATTCATTTATAATTAATATAATTGGAAGAAAATTTTAAAATACATTGACAAGCTAAATACTTAATGCTTTAGTACAATATAACTGTGCTTCACCAACATCATCTAAAGGTCATTATATTTATTTAAACCAAGGAAATATATAAGGGGTCTGGCCCAAAACCCCACTATCAGTCCCCAACGGGTTAAACCCGACGCGCGCCCGCCCAAAATGGAAGATCCTTTGCACAACTCACCAACAAACTATTCTACCAAGAAAAATTTAAAAAATTTTTATTTGTCCCGTGTATTATTTAAAACTTCCCCAAATTCATTATTATAAATGGATCAAAATTTTTATAAACCAAAAGGGTTTTTGGGCCCAATTTTTAACTTTAAAAAAGCTTAATGTTGAAAAATTTTTAAAAGTTTTTTAATTTTGAAAAATTTTCTGATTTTTCCTCTGATGAAATTTAAAATTATAAAGGAATGGTATATAGCTTATTTAAAACCAAAAATTCCCCCAATTGCCCTCAAAGATTTTTTAAGTCTTTTGATACACTTAAAAACTAAAAAATTTTTCGCCTTTAAAGCAGACAAAATAAATGCATAGAATTAGAAAAAAAAGATTACCAAGAAAAAAAATTTAAAAATCTCTTTGATGAACTGAAACCCATTTAAAATTTGGAAAAAAACCCTAGAAACCCTTAACAGCAATTTCAATAAAAAATAAAACTTTTACTGAAAGGCAAAATGAAATTTGCAAACAATTTTCTTCCACTAATCCATCTTTACCTTAATGTTGGGCTAATAAAAAAACACAAAAAAGGAATCCAGTAAAACCAATTTTTAGCTCCATAGGGGTCAGTTTCTTAAATTATCCAAATGGCTTGTTGATTTTTGAGCCCTATTTTTGGCAAAAACTAAAATTTAAAAGTTAAAAAAAACATAGATTAGTTGATAAAATTTAACTCCCCTTGACTGACTTAAATGATTTTTAAAATGGTTAGTTTTGATGTTACTTCTTTGTTACGAAAGTTCCTGTTTATGATTTATTAAGTTTTTATCTGAAAAACTCGTTAACTAGATTTACCCTTGCCAGTTCCTACTTCATTAAACTTATTTTAAAATTTGCATTGTTGATGCAAAAATTTGTATTTAATGAAAGTTTTACACCAAAGTTTGGTATGGCAAAGGGAAAACCTCTTTCACCCGTTTTAGTAACCTATAAAAGGAAATTTTTTTAAACAAGGGTTTCTAACACAATCCCCCTAAAGGCTAAAGGGTTCAGTATTTGATATTTGTTCTTTGCCCAAAAATGTAGATATACACCATTTCCTTGGAAAATTAAATAGCTTAGCCCATTCTAAAAAACTTTAACTGTTGAGTTTGAAGAAAATAACTCATTGCCTTTTCTAGAGCTTTAATTATTAAGGGTAATAATAAATTTAAAATTTTAAAAATTTTTACAGAAAAACCTACAAATAACTGTTCCTATGTCCACTATTATTCCTCGCATCAAGATAGTCAAACTGTCTGTTTTCTCATAAATGTTTTTGAGAGCTTTACGAATTTGTAGTAATGAGTTCATAGATGAGGAATATCCAAAATTTATGAAATAGGTAATGTTTTTAAAAAATACCCAAGAAATGTAATTGATAAATCTTTTAATGTTGCTAGAAATACTTTTTACAATCCAAAAAGGGACAACCAGCCTTATTCAACTAAAATTTTGTTGGTTCTCCTTACCATGAAAACTTGGTTGATATGCCTTCTCTTCTTAAGACTTTTAATATTAAAAGTTGTTTTCAAAAATCTTGTTTACAGTACAAAACTTTTGATAAAGAATTCCCCCCAAAATGCTGATGGGATGTGTCTATTAAAATTCCTTGTTTAAAAATTTGCGATAAAGTTTATTACGTCAAACTGGTAAAAATCTCGAACTAAGATTAAAACAACATAAAAATAGCATTAGAACTGGACAAGATTTCCCAATGCTCTATTTTTTCATGTAAGAGATTTTAACCATCCAATTGATTTTCAAAAAGTTGAGAAAGTAGTATCAAGCAAGTCCATGGTCGACAGGAATAAAAAATGAATCTTGTTTCATAAAAAGGGAGTTTTGACAATAATTATGAATATTTCCTTTGGTTTTTATAATTTGATCCATTTATAATTAATAGAATTTGGGAAAATTTAATAAAACACTGGACAAATAATAATTTTTTAAATTTTCTTGGGTAGAATAGTTTTTTTGGTGAGTTGTGCAAAGGACCTGTCCAGTTGGGGCCGGCGCGTGTCAGGGGTTTAACCGTTGTGGGATCTGATAGTGAGGTGTTGGCCAGACCCCTTATATAGCTTCCTTGGATGCTTTACTTTCATAGTTCCTTGATCATGTGAGTAGTCACGAAAGCGCTTGGAATTTCTCTATTCTTTCAGAGTGGTTGTTTTGCATATTCTGAAATCACCTGTTTACTGTGATCTTATTGCATATATATATATATATATATATATATATATATATATATATATATATATATATATATATATATATATATATATATTTTAATAGTATATATATATATATGTACTACTACTACCACCACCACTACCTCTTCCTGCCTATATATAGCCGTCCTGCTCCACTTCTGGTTAGTGTGACTTTGTAAATGGTCCAAGTCGGACCGAAACGTCGTCGTAAGCTCCTCTCTTCTATGTGCGGGTTATTTGTGTGTGTGTATGTATATATATATATATATATTATATATATATAATATATATATATTTATATATATATATATATATATATATATATATATATATATATATATATATATATTAAAAACACTGCGACTAGCCAAGGACTCGAACCCATGTCGTTTCGGCCCGCCTCATGGTGAGTGAAAAAAAACATGATGCTTTAACCCATATAACCACCCAATCCTACAAAGATCATGCATCCAGCAGAGCTAGGTAGTTGACCGTGACCCGAGGACATACAATGGTTTGGGTGCCTCAGGGCTAATTTCATTATACTCCCCGTTTGGTGTACTAGCCTCCACAAGCAGTATATATATTATTTTACCACGAACGAGTGGTACTTAATGAATAGCAACAATGTGACTAGCTTGTTCGTGGTTACAATAATATATATATATGTGTGTTTGTGTGTGTGTTTGTGTGTGTGTTTGTGGGTGTGTGCGTGTGTGTGTGTGTGTGTGTGTGTGTGTGTGTGTGTGTGTGTGTGTGTGTGTATTAGAACTACATTTGCTGTCTTCCATACCTCAGGTAATCTCCCTGTTTCGACAGATGAGTTGAATATTGTTGTTAGGGGTACACATAGCACCTCTGCTCCCTCAGGACCCATGAGGAGATGTTATCCGGCCCCATCGCCTTTGAGGTGTCTAGCTCGCTCAGCAGCCTCTTCACTTCTTCCTCGGTTGTATGTATTGTGTCCAACACTTGGTGGTGTACCCCACCTCTCCGACCTTCTGAAGTCCCTTCTGTCTCTTCTGTGAACACTGCTTTGAATCTCATGTTGAGTTCCTCACATACCTCGTGGTTATTTCTTGTGATCTCTCCTCCTTCCTTCCTTAGCCTGATTACCTGGTCCTTGACTTTTATTTTCCTCCTGATTTGGCTGTATAACAGCTTCGGGTCAGATTTGGCTTTCGCTGCTATGTCATTTTCATATTGTCGTTGGGCCTCCCTTCTTACCTATGCATATTCATTTCTGGCTCTACGACTGCCCTCCTTATTCTCCTTTGCATTCTATACTTCTTCCATTCCCTAGCACACTTGGTTTTTGCCTCCCTGCACCTTTGGGTGAACCACGGGCTCATCTTGGCTTTTTCATTATTCCTGTTACCCTTGGGTACAAACCCCTCCTCAGCTTCCTTGCATATTATTGTCACATATTCCATCATCTCGTTTACTGGCTTCCCTGCCAGTTCTCTCTCCCACTGAACCCAGTTAAGGAAGTTCTTCATTCCCGCGTAGTCCCCTTTCTTGTGGTTTGGCTTCATTCGTCCGGCTCTTCCTGCTTCCCCCTCCACTTGTAATTCTACTGTGTGTGTGTGTGTGTGTGTGTGTGTGTGTGTGTGTGTGTGTGTGTGTGTGTGTGTGTGTGTGCAATAGATCACAATATGCAGAACAACCACTGTGAAAAAATAGTGAAATCCAGAAGCTTTCATGATTTCTCACGTTATCAGGAACTACAAAAATAAAAGATTAACAGAAAGGCATATAAGCACGAGACTACACCTCGCTGCCACCTCAACATCACCTGACTTTTTATGATTGTGTAGGTAGGTAGTCAAGGATCAGTGTAACGCAGCATTTATTCTACCTAAAAAATTAATTTGTCTAATGTATCTTAAATTCTTCCCAAATTTTATTAATTATAAACAAATCCAATTTGTTTAAACCAGAAGTAATATTCAAATTATTTTCAAAACTATAATTTTATGAGACTTGATTCTATTAAATTCCTCTCGACCATGAACTTTCTAGATACAACTTTCTCAACCTTTTGAAAATTAATTAGATGGTCAAAATCTCTCACATTAATTAACAGAGCATTAGAATCTTGTCCTCTTCTAATGCTATATTTATGTTGTTTAGACCTTAATAAATTTTATCACATATTTTACAAGGAATCTTGTAAACACAGCAGTCAGCATTTCTGGGTAAATTTTTTTTATTAAAAGTTTTTTTATCTATCAAGATTTTTAAATACAACTTTGAATTAAAAGTCTTAAGGAGAGAAGGCATATCAACCACGTTTTCATGGTAAGGAAGAACCAACATATTTTTAGTTGAATAAAGTTGGTTGTCCCTTTTTGAATTGTAAAAAATATTTCTAGCAATTTTAAAAGATTTAGCAATTAAGTTTCTTGGGTATTTTAAATCATTAGCTATTTCATAAAGTTTAGAGATTTCTTCATATATAAACTCTGGGCAGCAAATACACAAAGCTTTCAAAAGCAATAATGAGAAAACACAGTTTAACTTTATCTTGATGTGAAGAAGAAGAATATTCTTAGGAACAGTAATTTGTTTGTTTTCTATAAATTTTAAATGGTTCCCCTTAATAATCAAAACATCTAGAAAAGGCAATGAGTTATTTTGTCCAAACTCAACAGTAAAATATATATGATGAGATAGATTAAAGAGGAGGAAAAGAAGTGAGGGTACCGTCCCCTGGTGCGCATTTTATGGATTTTAAGTATTGCTGGGCTGGTAGCTATAATGTAGTGAGGGCGAGGGTGAGAGACAGGAACACTCACCATGCTGCTGAGTACAACTGTTGAGTCCTCAGTGTAGGCTCGGGAGTGGAAAGAGGATTTGTGATATAGAAGGGAGTAAAAAGTGAGTAATAGTGTGTATACCCGGATGTTAGATTAATATAAAGGAAATATTCTGGGAAGTGTTACGTCACTGTTTAGGAAAATTAAAGTCAAGTGAGAGAATAAATGTCTATGATGATCTTAATATTAAACTGGGTGATACTTGCTGAAGGTGTAAAAGAAAAATTGATTGCCATTGAGGAACGTTTAATTCAACTGTGATTAGATCTTTGGTAACAAACAATAAATGTTTCAAGAAAAATATGATGACTAGATAAACAAGATATAATAAAACACAAATAACCCGCACATAGAGGAGAGGAGCTTACGATGACGTTTCGGTCCGACTTGGACCGAGTTATTTGTGTATCGTTCCAGTCACGGTATTGTGCCTTTTTTGTTATTTAAGATATAATGAAGTGTGTAGCGAGAGCAGTCTGCTAGATTGTACTCGTGTATACAAGATTGTACTCGTGTATACAAGATTGTACTCGTGTATACAAGATTGTACTCGTGTATACAAGATTGTACTCGTGTATACAAGATTGTACTCGTGTATACAAGATTGTACTCGTGTATACAAGATTGTACTCGTGTAATACAAGATTGTACTCGTGTATACAAGATGTACTCGTGTATACAAGATTGTACTCGTGTATACAAGATTGTACTCGTGTATACAAGATTGTACTCGTGTATACAAGATTGTACTCGTGTATACAAGATTGTACTCGTGTATACAAGATTGTAACTCGTGTATACAAGATTGTACTCGTGTATACAAGATTGTACTCGTGTATACAAGATTGTACTCGTGTATACAAGACTGAGAGGAGGTTCATGGCTGTACACAATTTTTTTTAACAAGGGCGACTAAAATGACTAATTTTTATTTGAGGGTGGCTAAAATATAAACAAAGTAGAGCACAAGGAGAATGTTGTTAATGAGTAAAAAAATAAACAGAAAATTAATGAATCAAGATAAGAGTGCGTTTAAAAATTATTTTAGTGAATTTAGCTACAGAATGGAATGAGGGATATATAGTGAAAGATGGAATTATGAGATGAAAAGGGTGATAAGAGAGACAAAGATGACTTACCAGAGGTTTTTGACAGTCTGTATCCACAGAAATCACTCTGTGCAGGAGGTCGATGGCTTGGTCGACTGGCACATTAATGATGACACTGCTTTTTGCCAGATTCGGAATAAAAAGTTTCAGAAGTTAGTATTGTTTGGAAGAAGGAAACTGAAACTGAAAGTAAATTTAAGTGGAGCTTATACAAGAACAAGATGAGAGTAAATAGAAGTTTAGGGAATGGAAGAGTGCAAGTCAGTAGTAGTAGTAGTAGTAATAGTAGCAACAACAGTAGTAGTATTAGCAGTGGTAGTAAAGGGATGGACTGGAGGTGTAGCGAGAGAGAACGAGGGCCACGTTTCCTGCACCAGCTCCCCCATTCAACACACTCACAGGGATAATTATTCTTCCCAGAGCTCCTTTCCTCTCCCAATTCTTATTTCCCCTCCGAATGAACCTCCCCCCTCCACCCCGCTAGATGAAATTGTTTTTCAATTGTGTTCCCTCTTTAGTTTTAGAAATGACAGGGAAACTCGCGAAGTGATTCCTTTATTTCGACCGGGGATATACCACGATTATGAAGGGAGGAGGTGCTGGGGTGGGAGGATAAGCGGCAGGGACGGGGTGAAAGGGGCACTATGGAAGAATTTTTAAAATGAGTGACCAAGTGACTGATTAACTGAGAGGAGTTGTACTGGGCGGTGGATTCGACTCTAAGGACATAACTAGGGCAGAATGAGAGATGGAAGAGAGGGTGGGGACGCAGGCAGTGAACATTTAACAGGGAAAGTAGATAAATTCGGCTGGAAGAAGAGATACGCTTAAGTCCGGGTGTGGCGGTCAGATCGAGAGAGGCGTAATTAAGAGGCTCATGCATTTTCCCTATAATTTAATTATATTTTAAGAACTTTGAATAATGAGAAAAAATAAAAGAAATGGAAAGTTTAGCAACCAAAGGAGAGTAAAGAAAGAATAACAGTCAGAAAAAAATATAAACCAAATTATCTTTAGTTGTTTCCTTGGGGTTGAAAAAAAAATACCAATTTATATGCACTTATTTTTTAAGTTCACGGAAAGGAGTTGAAGTTGAGAAGATACAGAATAACAATAATCTCCTCTCGCCGTTGTTAGCGAGAACAGCAGCTGGAAACACTTGTGTTATATTGCTTATAGAAAAATATCTTTGCCGGGAGCTATTGTCATTACGTCTTGAAGTAGGAGGAAAGGCGCGCCTGGTAATGTTTGCTCGACCTCGACACCCAGGCACCAGGGACCCGCCTGCATTGTTTAGCGATAGTTTTTCATTAAACTTTTACAGTTGAAGTAAGATTTCATTAAAGTAACACCGAGTTTTCTTTCTTAAACTCTTCCATTTCAAGGAATGTATTTTTCTTATATTTTACAAAGTGCTGAGAATGGGAGTTCTTGATGATGGTTGAGGCATCAATCAGTATTTGATGGCGCTGGTGAGGCATCAGTAAGCATTTTATGATGTGAGGCATTATGCGCTTATTGAGAGTGTTGGTTAGTCATCACTCAGGCTCTTGATGGTGTTAGCGAGACATCAACCAGTTATTTGATGACAGTGAAGAATCAGTCAGTTGTTATTGGCGTTGTTGACTTACCAGTCATTAGAATGTCAGTGTTGACGAACGAAGTTCAAAGATGCTCACGTGTTTGAGTTGCTTTACCTGTCCTGCACTTGTTTTGCGTGTGTCTGCTATTGCCCTTGTTGTTGATGTTACCTGTGTTGCTGTAGCTACCGGTGTTGCTTGTGTTAATTTACTTGTGTTGCTTGTCTAACATGAGGTGGTAGTGTTGCTGAGTCCCAACACCAGCAGCAGGTGACGGCGTGTTTATATACTCTCAGCACCACCTGGACACACTTCTTATTCACCACCTGCTCTTCCTGGCTCTTCCTGGCTCTTCCTGGCTCTTCCTGGCTCTTCCTGGCTCTTCCTCGCTCTTCCTGGCTCTTCCTCCCCTTATGGATTGATTAATTTGTTAATGAAAATCTTAATGACAGGAAAATGTAAATACCGAACAGTGCCACAAACGAACGCAACATGCATTAATACACACAGACGTTATATATATGTCGTGCCGAATAGGTAAAACTTGCAATTTTGGCTTAAATAGCAAAGCTCTTCTTGCCGAATAAGGCAAGTGGAAATTTGTGTATGCAATAATTTCGCAAAAATCAATCTGAACCTAACGAAAAAAACTATATTTAACTGTGTTTGTTTATTATTAAATTATTGTAAACTTATTTAAAATATATTTAGTTCCATTAGACTAAATTAAATTGCGCTTGTTATAATAAGGTTAGGTAAGTTTTCTAAGGTACTTTTGGTACAAAATTATTAATCTTTACATTAACATATATATATATATATATAATATAGGAAGGTACCACCTCTAGAACTGTTATAGGGACCCTCATCCTCAGAGAAAAGAATAAACTTGCTTCAGGGAAAACTCAAGGTTCTCCCTGAAGCTGTTTGAGAATTTTCTCCTACCACCCCCTATATTTTATGTATATTTTATTTAAAGACAAAATACATTTACAAAACATTCACAAAAATACGATAGAAAGTAAAACAGCATAGGTGACTCAGAGCTACATCTCGAATACTTCGTCCAGCTCCCCGGCGGTGGGCCGCGTGCCCAGAATGCTGCAGGCATTTCCTCTCTGGATTGCAACACTGAGTCTCTGAAAGAGGAAGCCGGTCGCCCTGTGGTCCTTGGTTTCTATGATGAGCTTTTCACCCAGCTCTATTAGGAACTTTAGAGCATACTTGCCCCATGCTCCAAGGGTCTCCGACCCTATTGGGATGAAGTTATAGCAAGGGGGAAGGTCTTCATATTTGCGGATCTTCTGGGTCTCCCTGTGGCTGGCAGCTCCACCCCCTTCCACTACGGAGTATGGCAAGTACGTGTCTGCCAATGTGGCGGCACATGTGTAGTCCCAGGCAATCTGCTTTCCATCCTTCCAGGGTAGCATAGTGGCTACATCAGGACGCTTTTGACTTCCGTCAGACCTCTGTACTTGGGGTTCCCGTTGAGCTGGGCAACGGGCTGTGGCGAGGCTTCTTTTTATGATGTCATTGACCTCCTCGTGTCTGTCCTATTTCCCTTCTGCTGTGTGACACACACACACACACACACACACACACACACACACACACACACACACACACATATATATATATGGTTGTGATCAGTAGGACATACAGCACTATCAGAACGATCACAGCACCAACTGAGTGTCGTCATCAAGATCAGCAATTCTGATGGCGCAGATTATTATTATCCACTCACCTCCCTCACTTCCTTCACCTCCCTCCCTTTATCTCCCTCACTTCCTTCACCTCCTTCATTTACTGCTATTTACTTGCTAAACCTTTTTTCGTAAATTCTGGCCAATATTTTAAACCAGTTTTACTTGACTTTGAAACCTTCTTCTGCTTTCCGAGTTTTTTTCAAAATGTTCTTGGAAAATTTAGAGATAAAAATCACGAATGTAGCCATTTTTTATTATAAAGTTGTTATGCATTACATTCATTACGTTATTTTTAAAGGTATATTGATAACTTTGTGGTATCTGGCTGTGGCCTTGTGACGAGTCTGACCAAACCTGGTGGTTACTGCAGCTTGGTCATGCATTTATACTGGATATTTTTGCATTTTCGTTCTTGTAAGTTATAAATGCCGGTCGTTACGAGGGGTCGTCCACACCTGAAGGATGATGAATATGTACATGCGTATACAGACAACCAGAGAACGAGTCCTCATCAAACTTCGCTCCTGCGTGATGCTACTTTCTCGTAAACACAAATTTTCCTCCGTTATGATAAAATTCACTGTGAAATGCTATTTTAAAGGAAAATCAGTTGTTAAGGGCTTGTCTGTGATAATGAACGGCCATGTATCATCGTTGCTGCTTGTCTACTGTGTGTCTTTTGTTTGTATGTGTCACACTGGATGTACCGACGTCATTGCATTTGATATATATTTGTGTCTTCTATGTGTCACACTGGACATTTTTCCATCATTTCTTGCTCTGCTGCTTCCGGTGTCTTGGGATGTGTGTCAGGCAGGACACATCCCTATCACTCTTCACTTGTTGACCTCTTCTGTGTATCACACTGGACTTCCCCATCACTGGTGTTGGTTTACTCTCTATTTTTATTGTAAGTAGATCAGCCTGCTTGACTTTCAGTACATATTTTTTTACCACTGGTCTCGAGTTTAAGTCAGATTGTTCTCACCTTCACCACCACTGTTGCCTCTACTGCGGTTTTTATGGCACAACACATAGTCATTAGAGAACACTTGCAGGTTAAAGAAAATACTTGAAGGAACTACAATGCAAATTAGATTAATATTTGAAGCTACAGAGCAGCCGATCATTAATAAGCCACGCTTGATTCTCGTGGAGATTTGAAAGTTGCAGGGGCATTTTCTCTAAGACACCGGCCCGCCAGATGTTACACCATTTTTTTTCAAAGTAGTTTATATGTGTTTAAAAAGTTTTATAAGTTTGTATAGCCTAACCGTGAATAACAAAATATACATTACAAATTATTTTTCCAAGTGCAAGGAGCGTTCAGAAATTGACGCTGGAAAACTGTTAAGAAAAAAAGCACTGTAAAATGATGACTGCCTGTTGGCCATAGTTATTCGCACACACTGCTCTCCGTCGGCTCTGGTGAACACACTAACACTGGTACCATATAAAAAAAAGCTGTAGCCAGTGAGGGGTGGCGTGTTGAAGCAGCGAGCAGTGCAACATAAACACAAGGGCCGTGTGGGAGTG
Organism: Cherax quadricarinatus; assembly: GCF_026875155.1. Taxonomy (NCBI): domain Eukaryota; kingdom Metazoa; phylum Arthropoda; class Malacostraca; order Decapoda; family Parastacidae; genus Cherax; species Cherax quadricarinatus. The sequence goes on along the minus strand of NC_069416.1, from coordinate 34,039,652 downwards.
CTCCCTGTCACGATGCTGAACTTGTGTTGGGATCTGATCCTCAAATATGCGCTGATAGCAGAGCGTGACTAGGGAATGTTACTGTTTTGCCGATGATGGAGTGTGGTATCACAGGGGGTCATACATCCTCCACCCTCCACTGAGGAAACTTGAGTCAAGACACAACAACACAAAGCTTGAGACACACAGGAAGTTTATGACTTAAGTATTTTTTGGGCTCAGGCTATAAGGCACAATAATTTGCTGAAATGTTTGAAAGATGTTTAAATATTAGAAGCAAGGTGATTGTAATATTTTGGATTAACAGTTGTGACTGGATTGGCGAGGTGAGATGTTTTGGTCGAGGGATTTTGAAGATTTTGTTCAGAGAGGCAGGTTTATAGAGCAGCGTCATTCATCCTGTGAATGAACATACCGAATACCTGACACAAACATTGGCGATGTCACCTCCATCCTTAGATGTTTCAGCATACATGTATCACTTCACAATCATCACATACTAAATGTATTTCGGTCGCTGAGTGATCCGAAGAAGATATCCCCGAATTCCGTAACTCCCAGTCCCTGTACATCAATACAAGCAATTGAAATAGGCAGAATGTGGCACAAGTTGATAATGTAGCTACATAATAGCTTTGAAGATCTGATGATAATTGGAAGAAGCATTCACAAGTCACTATACGTAAGCCAATATCCAAATTTCGTCAATAAAATTGGTAAATTACACATACACAGATAAAATCTAATTCAAATCTTTCAGAGGGACCGGAGAGACCGGTACCCTAAATTACACAAGCACATTAAGTTTGACGCTCAGACGTTGTTATTAAGTAATCAACATGGAAGGGCTGATGCTTATCAGATACGGCTCTCAGAAATTATCGTAACAAAAGCAACATTTCAGTTTTTCAAATTTCTTCAAAAAAAGAAGAGCAAACTGGAACCCACACATGCCAAAATCAATCCAAATTCTTCTCTAGGTAAGAATGACCCGCTTTTAAGAAAATAAGTTTCATGTGAGCTTACTGTACATAACATACAAATTTGTAATAAATGGCCCAAGTGTCTGTGAATCTAGCCCAAGTGTCTGTGAATCTGGCCCAAGTGTCTGTGAATCTGGCCCAAGTGTCTGTGAATCTGGCCCAAGTGTCTGTGAATCTAGCCCAAGTGTCTGTGAATCTAGCCCAAGTGTCTGTGAATCTGGCCCAAGTGTCTGTGAATCTAGCCCAAGTGTCTGTAAATCTGGCCCAAGTGTCTGTGAATCTAGCCCAAGTGTCTGAATCTGGCCCAAGTGTCTGTGAATCTGGCCCAAGTGTCTGTACATAAGTGTTAAAATTTTGAAGTCGAATGGACGAAGTGTTCTTGAGTTATGAGCTAAATGAAAGTGAAAAGTTGGAGGAAGACAGAACACTGGACAACCTCGTCAGTGGTTATTAGGTGTCCCACTTCGTGGACACGTGATAACCTTCATGTAACCGTAACAAATACTATATATACTACAAATACTACATATACTACAAATACTACATATTTTCTGTAAAATGCTTCCAATCTTAGAAGGTTCTTACACTGCTCAAACATGTCTGTAGTACTGATCAACTAAATTGTAAGATACGGAGCTAAAGAGTATGTTTAGCTAGCCTCCTGTGCGTAGTCTTTCCTCTCTTTGAGTTTTGTTTGTGTATAGGTAGGTAGGCATAAGGTTTGTCATGAAGCAGGACAAGTGTTTCCTGAAGTGAGATCGTAGTCATATGATGACCCCGCATCTGAAGCTTTTGGTCATCTGACCGAGGCCTTCTACTGGCTCACCGATTCACCCCTTTAAAATTATGGTTGTGTGTTATAGTGTCCGGCTCTTCCTCTGCTAGTCTGTTTTTAACTTCACAGCTTTTGTTGGTGTTATTCTCTGCGTATATGTCACTAACTCTTGTAGAGAAAAAGAAGTAGAGAAGAGCTGTAGTGGGATGTACAGGAGAAGTGGTGTTATTAAGGGAGTGAAAAAATGATGGAAGGGTGAGTAAAGCTGCTGAGTGCCAGTGAAAAGCCTAGGAAGGTATGAAATAACAGAGGACAAGTTGGCAGAGGAAGTAGGGTAAAGATGGCAGACAGGGGTGATGTGGGGACGGGGGTGATGTAAGGACGGTGGTGTAGTGACGGTGGTCATGCAGTGACGGTGGTCATGCAGTGACGGTGGTGATGTAGTGACAGTGGTGATGCAGTGACGGTGGTGATGTAGTGACGGTGGTGATGTAGTGACGGTGGTGATGGAGTGACGGTGGCGATGTAGTGACGGTGGTGATGTAGTGACGGTGGTGATGGAGTGACGGTGGTGATGTAATGACGGTGGTGATGTAGTGACAGTGGTGATGCAGTGACGGTGGTGATGTAGTGACGGTGGTGATGTAGTGACGGTGGTGATGGAGTGACGGTGGTGATGTAGTGACGGTGGTGATGTAGTGACGGTAGTGATGTACTGACGGTGGTGATATAGTGACGGTGCTGATGCAGTGACGGTGGTGATGTAGTGACGGTGGTGATGTAGTGACGGTGGTGATGTAATGACGGTGGTGACGCAGTGACAGTGGTAATATAGTGACGGTGGTGATATAGTGACGGTGGTGATGTAGTGACGGTGGTGATGTAGTGACGGTGCTGATGCAGTGACGGGGTGATGTAGTGACGGTGATGTAGTGACGGTGGTGATTGTAGTGACGGTGGTGATGTGGTGACGGTGGTGTGACGGTGATGATGCAGTGAGGGTGGTGATGTAGTGACGGTGATGTATTGACGGTGGTGATGCAGTGACGGTGGTGATGCAGTGACGGTGGTGATGTAGTGACGGTGGTGATGTAGTGGCGGTGGTGATGTAGTGGCGGTGATGTAGTGACGGTGGTGATGTAGTGACGGTGGTGATGTAGTGACGGTGGTGATGCAGTGACGGTGGTGATGTAGTGACGGTGCTGACGCAGTGACGGTGGTGATGTAGTGATGGTGCTGATGCAGTGACAGGTGTGATGTAGTGACGGTGCTGATGCAGTGACGGGTGTGATGTAGTGACGGTGCTGATGCAGTGACGGTGGTGATGTAGTGACGGTGCTGATGCAGTGACGGTGGTGATGTAGTGACGGTGCTGATGCAGTGACGGGTGTGATGTAATGACGGTGCTGATGCAGTGACGGTGGTGATGTAGTGACGGTGCTGATGTAGTGACGGGTGTGATGTAGTGACGGTGCTGATGTAGTGACGGTGCTGATGTAGTGACGGTGCTGATGTAGTGACGGTGCTGATGCAGTGACGGGTGTGACGTAGTGACGGTGCTGATGCAGTGACGGGTGTGATGTAGTGACGGTGGGGATGCAATGACGGTGGTGATGTAGTGACGGTGCTGATGCAGTGACGGGTGTGATGTAGTGACGGTGGTGGTGTAGTAACGGTGGTGATGTAGTGACAGTAGTGATGCAGTGACGGGTGTGATGTAGTGACGGTGGTGATGTAGTGGCGGTTTTGATGCAGTGACGGTGGTGATATAGTGACGGTGGTGATGTAGTGACGGTGGTGATGTAGTGACGGTGGTGGTGCAGTGACGGGTGTGATGTAATGACGATGGTGATGTAGTAACGGTGGTGATGTAGTGACAGTAGTGATGCAGTGACGGGTGTGATGTAGTGACGGTGGTGATGTAGTAACGGTGGTGATGTAGTGGCGGTTTTGATGCAGTGACGGTGGTGATATAGTGACGGTGATGATGTAGTGACGGTGGTGATGTAGTGACGGTGGTGATGTAGTGACGGTGATGATGTAGTGACTGTGGTGATGTAGTAACGGTGATGATGTAGTGACGGTGATGATGTAGTGACGGTGGTGATGTAGTGACGGTGATGTAGTGACGGAGGTGTGACTATCAAACTGAGGCTGGGGGAAGGGGATGGTGAGTCAGGCTTCCTCTCTGTGGTTATATTTCCCTGGCAACAATCTTCCTCTATGTGGTTATATTTCCCTGGCAACAATCTTCCTCTCTGTGGTTATATTTCCCTGGCAACAATCTTCCTCTCTCTGTGGTTATATTTCCCTGGCAACAATCTTCCTCTCTCTGTGGTTATATTTCCCTGGCAACAATCTTCCTCTCTGTGGTTATATTTCCCTGGCAACAATCTTCATCTCTCTGGTTATATTTCCCTGGCAACAATCTTCCTCTCTGTGGTTATATTTCCCTGGCAACAATCTTCCTCTCTGTGGTTATATTTCCATGGCAACAATCTTCATCTCTCTGGTTATATTTCCCTGGCAACAATCTTCCTCTCTCTGTGGTTATATTTCCCTGGCAACAATCTTCCTCTCTCTGGTTATATTTCCCTGGCAACAATCTTCATCTCTGTGGTTATATTTCCCTGGCAACAATCTTCATCTCTGTGGTTATATTTCCCTGGCAACAATCTTCCTCTCTCTGGTTATATTTCCCTGGCAACAATCTTCCTCTCTGTGGTTATATTTCCCTGGCAACAATCTTCCCTCTCTGGTTATATTTCCCTGGCAACAATCTTCCTCTCTCTGGTTATATTTCCCTGGCAACAATCTTCCTCTCTCTGGTTATGTTTCCCTGGCAACAATCTTCCTCTCTGTGGTTATATTTCCCTGGCAACAATCTTCCTCTCTGTGGTTATATTTCCCTGGCAACAATCTTCCTCTCTGTGGTTATATTTCCCTGGCAACAATCTTCCTCTCTCTGGTTATATTTCCCTGGAAACAATCTTCCTCTCTCTGGTTATATTTCCCTGGCAACACTCTTCCTCTGTCTGGTTATATTTCCCTGGCAACAATCTTCCTCTCTCTGGTTATATTTCCCTGGCAACACTCTTCCTCTGTCTGGTTATATTTCCCTGGCAACAATCTTCCTCTCTGTGGTTATATTTCCCTGGCAACACTCTTCCTCTGTCTGGTTATATTTCCCTGGAAACAATCTTCCTCTCTGTGGTTATATTTCCCTGGCAACACTCTTCCTCTGTCTGGTTATATTTCCCTGGCAACAATCTTCCTCTCTCTGGTTATATTTCCCTGGCAAAAATCTTCCTCTCTGTTATGTTTCCCTGGCAATAATATTCCTCTCTCTGGTTATATTTCCCTGGCAACAATCTTCCTCTCTCTGGTTATGTTTCCCTGGCAACAATCTTCCTCTCTCTGGTTATATTTCCCTGGCAACAATCTTCCTCTCTCTGGTTATATTTCCCTGGCAACAATCTTCCTCTCTCTGGTTATATTTCCCTGGCAACACTTCCTCTCTCTGGTTATATTTCCCTGACAACAATCTTCCTCTCTCTGGTTATATTTCCCTGGCAACAATCTTCCTCTCTGTGGTTATATTTCCCTGGCAACAATCTTCCTCTCTCTGATTATATTTCCCTGGCAACAATCTTCCTCTCTTTGGTTATATTTCCCTAGCAACACTCTTCCTCTCTCTGGTTATATTTCCCTTGCAACAATCTTCCTCTCTCTCTGGTTATATTTCCCTGGCAACACTCTTCCTCTCTGTGGTTATATTTTCCTGGCAACAATCTTCCTCTCTCTCTGGTTATATTTCCCTGGCAACAATCTTCCTCTCTGTGGTTATATTTCCCTGGCAACAATCTTCTTTTCTGTGGTTATATTTCCCTGGCAACAATCTTCCTCTCTCTGGTTATATTTCCCAGGCAACAATCTTCCTCTCTCTGGTTATATTTCCCTGGCAACACTCTTCCTCTCTCTGGTTATATTTCCCTAGCAACAATCCTCCTCTCTGTGGTTATATTTCCCTGGCAACAATCTTCCTCTCTCTGGTTATATTTCCCTGGCAACAATCTTCCTCTCTCTGGTTATATTTCCCTGGCAACAATCTTCCTCTCTGTGGTTATATTTCTCTGGCAACAATCTTCCTCTCTCTCTGGTTATATTTCCCTGGCAACAATCTTCTTCTCTGTGGTTATATTTCCCTGGCAACAATCTTCCTCTCTCTGGTTATATTTCCCTGCAACAATCCTCCTCTCTGTGGTTATATTTCCCTAGCAACAATCCTCCTCTCTGTGGTTATATTTCCTTGGCAACAATCTTCCTCTCTCTGGTTATATTTCCCTGGCAACAATCTTCCTCTCTGTGGTTATATTTCCCTGGCAACAATCTTCCTCTCTCTGGTTATATTTCCCTGGCAACAATCTTCCTCTCTGTGGTTATATTTCCCTGGCAACAATCTTCCTCTCTCTGGTTATATTTCCCTGGCAACAATCTTCCCTCTCTGGTTATATTTCCCTGGCAACAATCTTCCTCTCTCTGGTTATATTTCCCTGGCAACAATCTTCCTCTGGTTATATTCCCTGGCAACAATCTTCCTCTCTCTGGTTATATTTCCCTGGCAACAATCTTCCTCTCTCTGGTTATATTTCCCTGGCAACAATCTTCCTCTCTGTGGTTATATTTCCCTGGCAACAATCTTCCTCTCTCTGATTATATTTCCCTGGCAACAATCTTCCTCTGGTTATATTTCCCTGGCAACAATCTTCCTCTCTCTGGTTATATTTCCCTGGCAACAATCTTCCTCTCTCTGGTTATATTTCCTGGCAACAATCTTCCTCTCTCTGGTTATATTTCCCTGGCAACACTCTTCCTCTCTCTGGTTATATTTCCCTGGCAACAATCTTCCTCTCTCTGGTTATATTTCCCTGGCAACAATCTTCCTCTCTCTTGTTATATTTCCCTGGCAACAATCTTCCTCTCTCTGGTTATATTTCCCTGGCAACAATCTTCCTCTCTGTGGTTATATTTCCCTGGCAACAATCTTCCTCTCTCTGATTATATTTCCCTGGCAACAATCTTCCTCTGGTTATATTTCCCTGGCAACAATCTTCCTCTCTCTGGTTATATTTCCCTGGCAACAATCTTCCTCTCTCTGGTTATATTTCCCTGGCAACAATCTTCCTCTCTCTGGTTATATTTCCCTGGCAACACTCTTCCTCTCTCTGGTTATATTTCCCTGGCAACACTCTTCCTCTCTCTGGTTATATTTCCCTGGCAACAATCTTCCTCTCTCTGGTTATATTTCCCTGGCAACAATCTTCCTCTCTCTGGTTATATTTCCCTGGCAACACTCTTCCTCTCTCTGGTTATATTTCCCTGGCAACACTCTTAATCTCTCTGGTTATATTTCCCTGGCAACAATCTTCCTCTCTGTGGTTATATTTCCCTGGCAACAATCTTCCTCTCTGTGGTTATATTTCCCTGGCAACAATCTTCCTCTCTCTGGTTATATTTCCCTGGCAACAATCTTCCTCTCTCTGGTTATATTTCCCTGGCAACAATCTTCCTCTCTGTGGTTATATTTCCCTGGCAACAATCTTCCTCTCTCTGATTATATTTCCCTGGCAACAATCTTCCTCTGGTTATATTTCCCTGGCAACAATCTTCCTCTCTGTGGTTATATTTCCCTGGCAACAATCTTCCTCTGGTTATATTTCCCTGGCAACAATCTTCCTCTCTGTGGTTATATTTCCCTGGCAACAATCTTCCTCTGGTTATATTTCCCTGGCAACAATCTTCCTCTCTGTGGTTATATTTCCCTGGCAACAATCTTCCTCTCTGTGGTTATATTTCCCTGGCAACAATCTTCCTCTCTGTGGTTATATTTCCCTGGCAACAATCTTCCTCTGGTTATATTTCCCTGGCAACAATCTTCCTCTGGTTATATTTCCCTGGCAACAATCTTCCTCTCTGTGGTTATATTTCCCTGGCAACAATCTTCCTCGCTGGGGATGAAATTTTTATACATTATCCATGTTGCCATCGAACTATAATATTTTCTTGAATCCCACATTCTTTTTTCCCCTGTCTGTCTCTGCTACGCTGCTCAGTCCTTGTTATGCTGCGCAGTCCTTGTTATGCTGCGCAGTCCTTGTTATGCTGCGCAGTCCTTGTTACGCTGCGCAGTCCTTGTTATGCTGCACAGTCCTTGTTATGCTGCACAGTCCTTGTTACGGTGCGCAGTCCTTGTTATGCTGCGCAGTCCTTGTTACGGTGCGCAGTCCTTGTTACGCTACGCAGTCCTTGTTACGCTACGCAGTCCTTGTTATGCTGCGCAGTCCTTGTTACGCTGCGCAGTCCTTGTTATGCTGCACAGTCCTTGTTACGGTGCGCAGTCCTTGTTACGCTACGCAGTCCTTGTTACGCTACGCAGTCCTTGTTACGCTGCGCAGTCCTTGTTATGCTGCGCAGTCCTTGTTATGCTGCACAGTCCTTGTTACGGTGCGCAGTCCTTGTTACGCTACGCAGTCCTTGTTACGCTACGCAGTCCTTGTTACGCTGCGCAGTCCTTGTTATGCTGCGCAGTCCTTGTTATGCTGCACAGTCCTTGTTACGGTGCGCAGTCCTTGTTACGCTACGCAGTCCTTGTTACGCTGCGCAGTCCTTGTTACGCTACGCAGTCCTTGTTACGCTATGCAGTCCTTGTTACGGTGCGCAGTCCTTGTTACGGTGCGCAGTCCTTGTTACGGTGCGCAGTCCTTGTTACGCTGCGCAGTCCTTGTTACGCTACGCAGTCCTTGTTACGCTGCGCAGTCCTTGTTACGCTATGCAGTCCTTGTTACGGTGCGCAGTCCTTGTTACGCTGCGCAGTCCTTGTTACGCTATGCAGTCCTTGTTACGGTGCGCAGTCCTTGTTACGCTACGCAGTCCTTGTTACGCTATGCAGTCCTTGTTACGCTGCGCAGTCCTTGTTACGCTGCGCAGTCCTTGTTACGCTACGCAGTCCTTGTTACGCTATGCAGTCCTTGTTACGCTATGCAGTCCTTGTTACGCTGCGCAGTCCTTGTTACGCTGCGCAGTCCTTGTTACGCTATGCAGTCCTTGTTACGGTGCGCAGTCCTTGTTACGCTATGCAGTCCTTGTTACGCTCTCAGTAGTAGTAACCAGTTACCAGTCTCAGTAGTAACCAGTAACCGTCCGTTGACTCAACGACCAACCGTCTCTGCCTGAGTCACTATCTGAATTCATATTACCCTAGCAGAGTTGGGGTTAAATGTAAATAACCTGTATAGATGAATAATTACAGTATCAACTTATCAGTATTCAGGAATTTTTTTTTGTGTGTTCGTGTTCTCTCCGCATTCTGAGAGTTAACAGTCTAGATTTGCGTGCACCGAATCTGCCTTTCTGTTAAACACTCTTTCTTTGTATATATTCCTTCCTCAGAATCCGTAGATCACACGAATACAGATCGATCGATCAAAATTTTTTTTTATCACTTGTAATCTCAACGTTGAGTTCGTTGTTCATTTGTTGAGTTTTAAGTTGTACTATAGTATACCTTGTATTGCATTACAGTTTCAGTTACGTAAGCTTTCATCCCATTGTTCTAATTATGTAGGTTATAATGTTTAATGGTGTGTACTTTGACATTGTATAGAATCAGCCCAAGCCGTATACCTGCCATCTCTAGTTTGTATTAGTTGTATGTCGGGACGACATACGTTAGCGTCGCCGAGCTCTCAGTAGTAGTAACCAGTTACCAGTCTCAGTAGTAACCAGTAACCGTCCGTTGACTCAACGACCAACCGTCTCTGCCTGAGTCACTATCTGAATTCATATTGTGCTGACCTCAGCAGTATCAAAGGCCCCCTCACACTGGGTACTGGGCAGCCGGCTAGGCAGTATTACGAGTGTAACCAAGGAGACAGGTAACGGCTGCGGGCTCTCTCCACATAACAGCAATTATACGTAATAACAGCCTACGTGAGTATTTCTTCCCTAATCCACGTATCGAACTCCCACATGATAACGCTGCACAGTCCTTGTTACGCTATGCAGTCCTTGTTACGGTGTGCAGTCCTTGTTACGGTGCGCAGTCCTTGTTACGATGCGCAGTCCTTGTTACGGTGCGCAGTCCTTGTTACGCTACGCGTAACAAAATAACTTTCCTTATTATGATTTGATCTTCCACAAATTCTGAGAAACAATGGTTTTTATGAGCATTATTATTATAATCATGGGTGAGAGCTAAACCCGTATGATTATATAGCGCATGTGGGGTGGATGGAAAGTATTCAGACTCAATTCAGGGAACCGGAGCACAGATCCAATTCCCTAGATCAAGAGCCCCTCACCAGCGTCAGATTTTATGGTAGAAATGTTCCCACCTGCTTCCTTCTTTTCCTCCTCACATCTCACATCTTTCTCCTGGTTATTCTTTCCCTCAACCACTAAAACTACAAAAGTTTTTTCTTGCTTTTGTTTGTCCTTGAGTTGTTATTTCATGCCATTTACAATTATCTCCATTTTTGCATCAATTTCACTTTCTTATTCTCTATCCTGTATCATTTTGGTGATTTTTCCCCTTCTCCCCACTCAGCTCCCTTTGCTCCCTTCCATCCTAGATTCCCTCCCCCTTCCAGTAACAGCCTCACTACCACACTCCCCACTCATCTCCTCCCTCACCCCTGTACCTCCAACCTCTCTCTTGCCTCCACCTGGCACGAAGATTTTATCTTCTATCTCCTCCCTCCTCCCTCTCGTCTCTTTCCTTTCACCTCTGATGTCTTCCTAATTCTTTCTCATTTCTCTTCTCATTCTGAGTGCAGTCTCTTCAGGTCCTAATTCCATCTGGCTGCACTGTTGTTTGCCCATTCCATAACAGTCAAGTCATAAACTGCCTCTGTTTGTAGTGATCATACAGATTTCTTCTTACATCATTCTCTCTCTCTCTCTCTCTCTCTCTCTCTCTCTCTCTCTCTCTCTCTCTCTCTCTCTCTCTCTCTCTCTCTCTCTCTCTCTCTCTCTCTCTCTCTCTCTCTCTCTCTCTCTCTCTCTCTCTCTCTCTCTCTCTCTCTCTCACTCTCTCTCTCTCACTCTCTCTCTGCTTCCTGTTCTTGTTTAGTCGTGTTCCTTTCTTTTAATTCTGCAAACTCTCCTACTAACATCCTGACTGGTCTGAGACCAGCCTGCTAATGCTAGACGAAGGATCGAGTCTTCAGCATTACTTACGCTGAATGATCAATTGGAGTGTGGCGATTCATGAAATACGGTTACATTTTTTTTTTAATATTGCCTAGCTTGTTTGAGGCTAAACTTTCTGCTACACGTAACTTCAGATAAATCCCTTGAATTTGCTTCCTGGTTCTTCCTACATTTCTTCTGCACTTTTTCATTACCGTCTCTTCCACGTGTATCCTTGCCTCTCTTTCCTTTTTGTATTTCTATGCTGCAATTCTTCCCTCACTTTTTTTTTACTATTGTCACTTCTGAATTTTTTTCTAAGTTTATCCCTAACTTTGATGGCACACTGGCACTCCAATTTTCCCAGGGACACTGCTGATCAACGCTAATGTTGTCTCCTTCCACCTTCACTCAACTCTTACCTAAAGAGCCTCAGTGGCTTTCAGAAACTTTACTCAGACTTTCCCAGTCAGTAATGAACGCTCTTTTTCCCAAGCTTGTCCTTGAGACCAGCTCACACCTATGTGCTCACTTATCTGTGTTTATTGGGGTCAAGTATTGGCTCCTGGCGCCGCCTTTCATGGACTGTATCTTGTATGTTTGTTAACTTAATTGTGCAGTTTTGTTCTGTATATACTGCAGCATTTAGTAATCGATCTGTATGTTCATAAAGTCGAGAGTCAGTTTTCGAGAGAGAGAGGAAGAGAGAGGAGGCGAAGGGGGTAAAGGGAGAAAAAAACGAGAGAGAAACTGACAAAGGAGATAACCTATGAAAACTATAGATACATTTATATGACGAAGAAGTTTTGAGGTTTGTTTCTCGAGTTTTTGAGCCTGCAATAAGAAAATCTGGTTGGAATATATGCTCAAGACAATATTGTCTTTTAAGACGAGCTGGGAGAGACATCGTTAGGTGGCCAGGCAACGTTCCATCAGGCGAACACTGTAATCACCATGATAACTTCTGCTTGTCCTCCATATGCTCCAGAGATTGCTTTGTTTGCATTAAATCCCTAGAACAGTCATCAACCTATTATCCAGACGACACTTAACCCACATATCCATCTAACCTACGGTAACCAAACCCACACAGTCTACTATGCCTACCTGAACCTACATAATACTCATCTACTTTACAAGATATAATTTTCAGTCTCATCTTACTAGAAGATTTATCTCATTTTAATTATTCATCTTTAAAATGAGAAATTACTTCTTGGGGAGTTGCAGTTGCGGCTGACAACTGCTGCGCTACGATACACAGCACATATTTCAAGGCACTATAAAATCACCACTTAGGCAACAGTCTAAAATAATTACCTTTAAACAGATTGGTACCTTGATTTTTTTTTCTTTCTTTCTTTTTTTAGGTTTTCCCGTCTTTCTCTTCTTTTTCCTCCATATGTTCCTTCTTCCCATTTTATAATTTATAGTTATTACTAAAAATTACTCACCTATTAAAAAAATTGGTGTATTTGTCCACAATGTCCAAGATTTGGCGTATGGTGTTTGTCTACTGTGTCAAGTATCAGGTGTTTGTCTACTGTGTCAAGTATCAGGTGTTTTCTACTGTGTCAAGTATCAGGTGTTTGTCTACTGTGTCAAGTATCAGGTGTTTGTCTACTGTGTCAAGTATCAGGTGTTTGTCTACTGTGTCAAGTATCAGGTGTTTGTCTACGTGTCAAGTATCAGGTGTTTGTCTACTGTGTCAAGTATCAGGTGTTTGTCTACTGTGTCAAGTATCAGGTGTTTGTCTACTGTGTCAAGTATCAGGTGTTTGTCTACTGTGTCAAGTATCAGGTGTTTGTCTACTGTGTCAAGTATCAGGTGTTTGTCTACTGTGTCAAATATCAGGTGTTTGTCTAGTGTGCCAAGTATCAGGTGTTTGTCTACTGTGTCAAGCATCAGGTGTTTGTCTACTGTGTCAAGCATCAGGTGTTTGTCTACTGTGTCAAGTATCAGGTTGTTTGTCTACTGTGTCAAGTATCAGGTGTTTGTCTACTGTGTCAAGTATCAGGTGTTTGTCTACTGTGTCAAGTATCAGGTGTTTGTCTACTGTGTCAAGTATCAGGTGTTTGTCTACTGTGTCAAATATCAGGTGTTTGTCTACTGTGTCAAGCATCAGGTGTTTTTCTAGTGTGTCAAGTATCTGATGTTTCTCTATGTCTAGTATCCGGTGTTTGTCTAGTGTGCCAAGTATCTGGTGTTTGTTTACTGTGCCAAGATCCGGTGTTTGTCTAGTGTGTCAAGTAACTGGTGTTTGTTTACTGTGTCAAGAATCTGGACAACAACAACAACAACAACAATAATAATAATAATAATAATAATAATAATAATAATAATTTTAATAACAACTATCTTCTAAGGAATCAACTATGTAGAAATATATCATTTTTAAATAGGGTGAAATGCTATTGCATGTAGGCCAGCTGATGCTTACCTGATAATTTCTGACTAAGAGCCGTGTCAGGAGACTGTCATGTTTGCTGACAGACAAAACACCACAACATGTCATGTAATGCGTTGAGGATGAGCCAGGGGAAGCGGGAAAGGTGGTCGGAGGAACACCCCACTTCCGGGCACTTGGCCACAACACCTGCAGGAACACGTCATTTCCGGCTACCTGGCCACTACACTGGCCAACTTGTCGTCGAACTTGGCCAGTCTGCCAATCTATGGCCAAGATCAAAACTTAATTAAAAAATTCTTGGTGGAGAGTTTATAAACACTTCTGACCTGCGGTGTCACCCCCTGGTGCCGTGATGAACAGTGCCACTCCTGGTGCCATGATGAATAGTGCTGTGGAGAAATGGTTAGATAAGGACAATTTCCTGCATGAAACAAACATAGGACAAGCGTTAATCATCTTTCAACAGCACGATGTCCAGCAGCTTCTCCCTGGAATTCCCTTCGGGGTGCTGTCCCAGTTTCCACAGTGGCTGTTGATTAACAAGTTTAAACCATACCCCCGGTCGGGATTGAACCCGCGGTCATAGAGTCTCAAAACTCCAGCCCGTCGCGTTAGCCACTAGACCAGCTAGCCACAATAAGATTCATCCAACTAGGTATATTTCTACACCATAGGAAAGTTAGCACAGGCACCTCTGTGACCACAAATGCAAGTTTTTACAGACGAATCTCCAGCTAGCGTGGCCGTGACGAACTCTAGCTCAAGTCCCTTCACTGCCGTTAACATGACTCAAGAAATCGTAATGACACGATTGCAAACAAACCATACCCCCGGCCGGGATTGAACCCGCGGTCATAGAGTCTCAAAACTCCAGCCCGTCGCTTTAGCCACTAGACCAGCTAGCCACAATAAGATTCATCCAACTAGGTATATTTCTACACCATAGGAAAGTTATTGTGGCTAGCTGGTCTAGTGGCTAACGCGCGGGCTGGAGTTTTGAGACTCTATGACCGCGGGTTCAATCCCGGCCGGGGGTATGGTTTGTTTGCAATCGTGTCATTACGATTTCTTGAGTCATTAACAAGTTTGTTATACAATTTGCCCCAAAGGAGCGTATATCTCAGCATTTCATTATCATCTGAAATGCGTAGTGATACTCACTTGGGTTAGGTGAATCACCCACATGTCACGGGATCTATTGGTAATTCCAGTCAAATCTCACCTCTACCTGTTAGCTGCAGCTAACATAATTAGATACGCAACATATGGGAATCTTTATTGAAGAAACGTTTCGCCACACAGTGGCTTCATCAGTCCAATACAAAGCAGGAAGGTATAAGGAGAGGAGGAGTTAGATGTAGTCAGTCCCCCAGCCTGGAATCGATGTGTTCAGTCCATCACTCTTCTAGGAAGTACAGCATAGGGCCAGAGAAGTGACATATTACTGAATTCTTCAACACTTGTCCAACCTTTGGACGAAGACCTGTTTACACTAGTGGATGGTGCCACTGTGATCCCGCCTCCTCCTGCTTCGACTCACCTCACTGCAGTATATAAGCCAATTCTTTGGCCCTATTCCCTGCCTTAAACCTCCCTACCCCACAAACCTCCCAGGCCTACACATCTCCCCAGCCCACACACCTCCCCAGCCTATACATCTCCCCAGTCTATACATCTCCCCAGCCTATACATCTCCCCAGCCTATACATCTCCCCAGCCCACACACCTTCCCAGCTCACACACCTCCCCAGCCCACACGCATCCCCAGCCCACACACCTCCCCAGCCCACACACCTCCCCAGCCCACACACCTCCCCAGCCAACACACCTCCCCAGCCCACAAACCTCCCCAGCCCACACACCTCCCCAGCCCACACACCTCCCCAGCCCACACACTCTTTCGATTTGCATACGCTCATAAAACATTGGTACTCTCACATTTGGTAACTGGTCATAAATTCTCAGGATGGAACTGCAGCCATTTCAACTCTGGCGCTATGCAAGCCATTGATTTTGAAGTAAAAACAAATTTAGGGTCGGGGGAAAGGATGTCATTTAGTGAGTTTTTAAGTCGAAGTGGCAGTATTTTAGAAAAAATATGGACGCCGGCAGAGTTTTAGCTCCTGCGCCATGAACACCGCCAGCCTAAATACACTAGCTTACTTTACCTCAGTCGATAGACAAAACATCAAGTTCTTTACGCAAAAAGTAACTTACATAAATAAATGCAATGTTTGGAGCCTTCAAAGAGACTCATATTACAGGTTTCTTAGTCAAGTCCACTTCATTACCTCCCTCACTCTACCTCCACTTCATTACCTCCCTCACTCTACCTCCACTTCATTACCTCCCTCACTCTACCTCCACTTCATTACCTCCCTCACTCTACCTCCACTTCATTACCTCCCTCACTCTACCTCCACTTCATTACCTCCCTCACTCTACCTCTCACTTCATTACCTCCCTCACTCTACCTCCACTTCATTACCTCCACACACTCTACCTCCACTTCATTACCTCCAACACTCCTTACCTCCACTTCATTACCTCCAACACTCTACCTGCCACTTCATTACCTCCCATCACTCTACCTCCACTTCATTACCTCCAACACTCTACCTCCACTTCATTACCTCCATCACTCTACCTCCACTTCATTGCCTCCCTCACTCTACCTCCACTTCATTACCCCCTCACTCTACCTCCACTTCATTACTCCCTCACTCTACCTCCACTTCATTACCTCCTTCACTCTACCTCCACTTCATTACCTCCAACACTCTACCTCCACTTCATTACCTCCCTCACTCTACATCCCACTTCATTACCTCCATCACTCTACCTCCACTTCATTACCTCCCTCACTATACTACCCACTTCATTGCCTCCCTCACTCTACCCACTTCATTGCCTCCCTCACTCTACCTCCACTTCATTACCTCCAACACTCTACCTCCACTTCATTACCTCCAACACTCTACCCCACTTCATTACCTCCAACACTCTATCGCCACTTTCATTACCTCCACTTCACTCTACCGCCATTTCATTACCTCCATCACTCTACCTCCACTTCATTACCTCCATCACTCTACCGCCACTTCATTACCTCCATCACTCTACCTCCACTTCATTACCTCCATCACTCTACCTCCACTTCATTACCTCCATCACTCTACCTCCACTTCAATTACCTCCATCACTCTAACCCCACTTTATTACCTCCACACTCTACCCCCACTTCATTACCTCCCACACTCTACCCCCACTTCATACCTCCATCACTCTACCGCCACTTCATTACCTCCATCACTCTACCGCCACTTCATTACCTCCATCACTCTAACCGCCACTTCATTACCTCCATCACTATACCGTCCACTTCATTACCTCCATCACTCTACATCCACTTCATTACCTCCCTCACTCTACCTCCACTTCATTACCTCCCTCACTCTACTACCTCCACTTCATTACCTCCCTCACTCTACCTCCACTTCATTACCTCCATCACTCTACCCCACTTCATTACTCCATCACTCTACCTGCCACTTCATTACCTCCTCACTCTAACCTGCCACTTCATTACCTCCTCACTCTACCTCCACTCATTACCTCCCTCACTCTACATCCACTTCATTACTTCCATCACTCTACCGCCACTTCATTACCTCCCTCACTCTACCTCCACTTCATTACTCCATCACTTACCTCCACTTCATTACCTCCATCACTCTAACCTCCACTTCATTACCTCCATCACTCTACCTCCACTTCATTACCTCCATCACTCTACCTCCACTTCATTACCTCCATCACTCATACCTCCACTCATTACCTCCATCACTCTAACCGCCACTTCATTACCTCCAACCACTCTACTTCATACATACCTCCATCACTCTACCGCCACTTCATTACCTCCATCACTCTACCACCGCACACTTCATTACCTCCATCACCTACCCCACTTCATTACCTCCATCACTCTACCGCCACTTCATTACCTCCACACTCTACCTCCATCATTACCTCCATCACTCTACCTCCCTTCATACCTCCACACTCTACCGCCACTTCATTACCTCCATCACTCTACCCCACTTCATTACCTCCATCACTCTACCCCACCTTCATTACCTCCATCACTCTAACCGCCACTCATTACCTCCATCACTCTACCGCCACTTCATTACCTCCATCACTCTACCTCCACTTCATTACCTCCATCACTCTACCCCACTTCATTACCTCCTCACTCACCTCCACTTCATTACCTCCATCACTCTACCCCACTTCATTACCTCCATCACTCTACCCCACTTCATACCTCCATCACTCTACCCCACTTCATTACCTCCATCACTCTACCTCCACTTCACTACCTCCATCACTCTAACCGCCACTTCATTACTCCACACTCTAACCTCCACTTCATTACCTCCATCACTCTACCTCCACTCATTACCTCCATCACTCTACCCGCCACTTCATTACCCTCCATCACTCTACCCCACTTCATTACCTCCATCACTCTACCTCCACTTCATTACCTCCATCACTCTACCTCCACTTCATACCTCCATCACTCTACCTCCACTTCATTACCTCCATCACTCTACCTCCACTTCATTACCTCCATCACTCTACCTCTACTTCATACCTCCATCACTCTACCTCCACTTCATACCTCCATCACTCCTACCGCCACTTCATTACCTCCATCACTCTACCTCCACTTCACTACCTCCATCACTCTACCTCCACTTCATACCTCCATCACTCTACCTCCACTTCATTACCTCCATCACTCTAACCTCCACTTCATTACCTCCACACCTAACCTCCACTTCATTACCTCCATCACTTTACCTCCACTTCATTACCTCCATACTCTACCTCCACTTCATTACCTCCATCACTCTACCTCCACTTCATATACCTCCATCACTTACCTCCACTTCATTACCTCCATCACTCTACCCCACTTCATTACCTCCATCACTCTACCGCCACTTCATTACCTCCATCACTCTACCTCCACTTCATTACCTCCATACTACTACCTCCACTTCATTACCTCCATCACTTCTACCTCCACTTCATTACCTCCATCACTTCCCCACTTCATTACCTCCATCCCTACCGCCACTTCATTACCTCCACTCTCATTCAACCTCCATCACTTACCTCCACTTCATTACCTCCACACTCTACCTCCACTTCATACCTCCATCACTCTACCTCCACTTCATTACCTCCATCACTCTACCCCACTTCATTACCTCCATCACTCTACCTCCACTTCATACCTCCATCACTCTACCCCACTTCATTACCTCCATCACTCTTACCTCCACTTCATTACCTCCATCACTCTACCTCCACTTCATTACCTCCATCACTCTACCCCACTTCATTACCTCCATCACTCTACCTCCACTTCATACCTCCATCACTCTACCCCACTTCACTACCTCCATCACTCTACCTCCACTTCATTACCTCCATCACTCTACCTCCACTTCATTACCTCCATCACTCTACCTCCACTTCATTACCTCCATCACTCTACCCCATTCATTACCTCCATCACTCTACCTCCACTTCATACCTCCATCACTCTACCTCCACTTCATTACCTCCATCACTCACCTCCACTTCACTACCTCCATCACTCTACCTCCACTTCACCTACCTCCATCACTCTACCTCCACTTCATTACCTCCATCACTCTACCTCCACTTCATTACCTCCATCACTCTACCTCCACTTCATACCTCCATCACTCTACCTCCACTTCACTACCTCCATCACTCTACCTCCACTTCATACCTCCATCACTCTACCTCCACTTCACTACCTCCATCACTCTACCCTCCACTTCATTACCTCCACACTCTACCTCCACTTCATTACCTCCATCACTCTACCTCCACTTCATTACCTCCATCACTCTACCTCCACTTCATTACCTCCATCACTCTACCGCCACTTCATTACCTCCATCACTCTACCTCCACTTCATTACCTCCATCACTTACCTCCACTTCATCTACCTCCATCACTCTACCTCCACTTCATACCTCCATCACTCTACCTCCACTTCACTACCTCCATCACTTTACCTCCACTTCACTACCTCCATCACTCTACCTCCACTTCACTACCTCCATCACTCTACCTCCACTTCATACCCCATCACTCTACCTCCACTTCATTACCTCCATCACTCTACCTCCACTTCACTACCTCCATCACTCTACCTCCACTTCACTACCTCCATCACTCTACCTCCACTTCACTACCTCCATCACTCTACCTCCACTTCACTACCTCCATCACTCTACCTCCACTTCATTACCTCCATCACTCTACCTCCACTTCATTACCTCCAACACTCTACCTCCACTTCATTACCTCCATCACTCTACCTCCACTTCATACTCCATCACTCATACCGCCACTTCATACCTCACACTCACCTCCACATCCACACTCTACCTCCACTTCATTACCTCCATACTCTACCCACTTCCTTATCCTCATCCTCTCCCTCCACTTACATTACCTCCAACCACTCTAGGCTCCACTTCATCTCCAAACATCTCTAACCTCACTTCATTACTCAATCACTCTACGTCCACTTCATTACTCCATCACTCTCTCCACTTCTTACCTCGCACTTACCTCCCACTTGGTTCGACCTCATCCCTCTCACCTCCACTTCACTACTCCATCACATTACCTCCATTCATTACCTCCATCACTCTACGTTTTTTCAATTACCTCCATCACCTACTCGCACTTCATCAATCTACCTTCCACTCTAACTCCTACCTAACCGACTTCATTACCTCCATCACTCTACCTCCACTTCACTACCTCCATCACTCTACCTCCACTTCACTACCTCCATCACTCTACCTCCACTTCCTTTCCTTCTGCTCCCTGCGTCGGCGCTGCTCATTTGCATATTAAATAATCCTTTATGGTGTGTTTATGGTGTGTTATTTTCAACAAAAATTTATAAACTCAAATTGGGTATTGAAAGTGTGTGTGTGTGTGTGTATGTGTATGTGTGTGCGTATGCGTATGTGTGTGTGTGTGCGTTCTTACTGCGTTGTACTCACCGAGTTGTGGGGGTGGGGGTCGAGACCCAGCTCCCCGCTTCACCATCTAGACAACTTTCATGGGCATCACTGATTTATATCTTCTTGGCACCTTATCATACCTTCTCTTGAAGCTGTTTTTTTCAGTTACCTTCACCACTGCTGCTTCATGCAAGTTTATTCCACTTCTTAACTTCCCTGAGAATAAACCGTTTCTTCTTTGCCTCTTTATGGCTCATGAATTCTCAGTTTCCACCAATTTTCCCTCTGTTCTTTTCCTCTTAAAAATTCTAACAGTCTGTCCCTATCTGCTCGATCCGTCATATAATTTTGTAAACAGCAATCATGTCTTCGTCTCTCCTCCTCTCCTTCAAGGTCGTCAGGTTCCTTCAACTTCTCCTCATATATCAAAAATGGTTATAATTATAAACATAATTTTTAAAGGAGTGGACTGGTAAGCCAGCAGAAGTCTTCGGTCAGATGACCAAAAGCTCCAGCAACGAATCATCATATGACTAAAACCTTACCTAATTTAACCTCTTCATAATGAATCTGTTTTTTTAATTTTTTTCACCTGATTTATCAAATGGGAGCTCCATGCTAGAGCCTCATACTCCCATTATTGGCTTAACGAAGGTAGCAAATAAGGTCCTGAAGGATTCTTTATTCAAGTTCTTGAAGGCTCTTCTGAGATTCTGCTAATCTTGCACATGTAGTTGTTATGCAGTTTAGGTGTGTTTATAGTGATATTATTGATATTATAGTTATGGTTAGTCCTTTTCCCTCTCCATCTGTAGCATTTCTATGTCCATGCTGTTGAGTTACTATCTTGGTATAAACTCTGGTAATAGATACCAACAAATTGTTGAGGTGTCTTAGTAAACCACTTCCAATCTTAGAAAAAGACTGAAGGGTTGTTCATGAACAAGTACATAAAATAAATTTTAATTAAAGTTTAAAGACACTAGCATACTATTAGAAATCTAAATTTATTATTAGTTTTTATTTATAAAGAGTAATACGACAAGTTAATATAATGCCAGATAAAGTAATGACAAAACTCCTAACTTGTAATTAACATCTTAATTTAACATCGTTTTCGTTAGTTCATATATTCCACACTGGATCATTTAATCAGCAGAGCAACCGTGTGCGACAGTAGAAGATAATTCGCATATAGGAGAAACAAGCTTATGGCGATGCCACTGTATTGTGCTTCTTGTTCTTTAGCGGAAGAAAACACAACTGCATCCAGAAGACAAATGAGACGTGAAACAGTCTTCTTCATGATTATAAGCAGACTACCTCAGTCATCTCACGGTCTACACGTTACCTCCTCTGGCTGACGCAATATTGTGCCACCTAATCTTAAGGCCGTCCATAACTAGCTAGAGAACAGCAGTGTAAATAAGAAAAATATCAAATTACCACACTGCCACACTTGGTATTTATCATTCAAGTCAACGTCATGACATCAGAAACTTACTCTTTTATTATTATTTTTGTCACATTACACTTTATTATTTTCATTAACTTTTACGTGAACATTGTCTGTGTAGGACTTTATACACAAGCCTCCTGTGTAGGACTTTATAGAATCCTAGACAGAAGACTTGTATATAACAAGCCTTCACAGAGACGGTCCTATGAAGGCTTGTTGTGCACCGTGTCTTTGGCTTCTCACTTATCTGTTATACGCCCTATCATCCACTTTTTCTTGCCTTTCTTTTATATTCTGATGGATTCTGACTGTTACATTAATGAGTTCATTATATATTTACACTGGATAATACCATTCGTAAGATCTTACAATATACAGAAACTACGCAACATGCGCCGATGATCTCATAATATACACTGATGGTATTAGCCGCCCTGCATTAGGTCGCTGAGTATACATTGATGGCATTTCGGGGGCTGCATAAATCATCAGCCATCAGGAGCTCAGAGAAGGTAAGTCAACCCGGAATATTCATGGGATTTGCATGGTAAAACAACCCCAGACAGGCAATTAAATTTAGAATGGCTACAGGTATATATATTAAAGTACGTTAATTTACGTTCATAATCACAGGTACTGCCTTCACAAATGTTAATAGAGCTGCCTGTATATTGTCAGTGAGTGAATGAGAGAGAGAGAAAAAAAGAGAGAGAGAGAGAGAGAGAGATGTTTATATCGAGGTTATCCTTTGAAAAAACTAAACTATTGTTTAGAATCCTTACTTCTTTTGTATAGCAAAATATATAGATAAAAAAATATATAGATAAAAAAATAGAAGGCTCTCTTTCTGCGCTGCGGCCACACTGCTGACAACACAAAGTGGGCGGCTATAAATATCTTGTTTAACTCAGAAACATGCGTAAACATTACTAAAAATTTCTAATTTTACTAAATTCGATATGAACAATTGATTACTATGCACTTGTTCGATTAGTTAAGACATAAGAACATAGGAACATAAGAAAGAAGAAGCACTGCAGTAGGCCTACTGGCCCATGCTAGGCAGGTCCAAGTCACTCCCATTTCATTAAGAAGGAAGGATAAATTAGACATAAGAATGACCTACTTTCGTCTGTGGATTTGTTCAGTGTGATATCGCTTACGACTGCTTCACCTCATCTGTCTACAGTATATAAGCCACTTCGCGCATATGCTGTATTCTTTTCAAGATTGATGGACTGATTACATCGACTCCAGGCTGAGGGACTGATTACCACAAACTCCTTCTGTTCTTCACCATTCTTGTTTGTATGGGACTGATGAAGCCACTGTGTGGCAAAACATTTCCTCAGTAAAGATACCCAAATGTTGCATATGTGTCTAATTTATCAAATTGTCGGTTCTCTGGCCTGGTGGCTAAAGCTCTAGCTTCCCACAGCGAGGGTCTGGGTTCGATTCCCAGCGAGGGTAGAAAAAACATTGGGCATGTTTCTTTACACCGGTTGTCTATATTCACCCATCAGTAAAATGGGTACTGGGAGTTAGTCGACTGGTGTGGGTCGCATCCTGGGACAAAACTAACCTAATTGTCCCGAAATGCTGTGCATAACACGCGGGTTTCTATACAGTGGTATGTCAACTACGACTGTATACCTTGTACATGTACTTGTAGTAAATAAAATTGATCTACACCTGGAGTTTACCTGGAGAGAGTTCCGGGGGTCAACGCCCCCGCGGCCCGGTCTGTGACCAGGCCTCCTGGTGGATCAGAGCCTGATCAACCAGGCGGTTGCTGCTGGCTGCACGCAAACCAACGTACGAGCCACACCCGGCTGTTTCCGGGAAACTGATTTAAAAAGTGTTGTCCAGTGCCAGTTTTGAAGACTGCCAGGGGTTGTTGGTAACCCCCCTTATGTGTGCTGGGGGCGGGGAACAGCCCTGGGGCCCCTGACCCCTTATTGAAAGGCCCCTCTTAACTTTGCTGTGAAAACCCCTGTTTTTTATTGGGGGGAGGGGTGCTTCGTCTGCCAAGTCTTTTTGCTTTCGTAGTGAGTGATTTTGTGGCAAGTTGGGGACTAGCCCCCTCTAGGATTTTCCCAGGGTATATAATCATGTATCTCTCCCTCCTGCTTTTCCGGGGAAATTAAAGGTTTGGGAAACCCTCAAGCGCCCCCAAATTTTTTTTGAGGTTTTTTTTATCTCATTTTTATGCGCGCCGGGGAAATTTTCTCTGTCATTTTTTGGGTCGGAAATTTCCCCCTGCCTTGAAAGGTGCTGTTAGGGGTGCAGAAAATTTTCCCAGCCTAGATAGAAAAAAGTGACCTGAAGAGTGTCATAATGGGTTTTGGCCCCCTAGTTTTGGGTTTTCTCTTTATCCATCCTGTCATTTTTCTAGCAGATGCGTTTAAATACAATTTTTATGGTCCTTAAAGGGGTGAGATCCTGCATGATCACTTTCCCCGGTCTTTGACGTTTTGGGGTTTTTGCCCATTTTTTGGCCAAAATTTTTTTTTGTTCTCGATGAAGATTTAATTTCCTATTTTTTACCCCTATCTGAGTAATTGAAAATTTTTCATCGTTGAAATTCAATTTTTTTTCCCCGCAGCCCCCCTGAAAGATTTGGTTTTTGTCCGCCTGGAGCTTTGCAGTTTTCCCGCAATGGAAGACACTGTCAAATTTAGATTCGGGTTTTGCAAAGGAAAACCCCGGGGCTGTGGCTGACATCCTTTGGGCTATGTCGGATATGAGGATGGGAAAAAAGATTTGGGGGCGAGTTTCTGTGCCTTTTTGGAAAGGCTTTTCACCCTAGCCCGCCTCGGGCTTTACTCTGTTTTACGACTACTCTCTGTGTTCGTTTGGAGGAAAAATTTTAAAATCCATCGACCGACTTTTCCTGTTTTTTCCCTTTTGCACGCATTTTTTGCGCTTTTTCGCTTTGGGCACACTTGTCAAGGGGTTTTAAAAAAGTTGTATATATTACATTGCATTCTTTTTGTTTTTGTTTCAAATTTTGGGGCCCTTTTCGTAGGATCCAATAGTTGAACAGACCGGGGGACCCCGTTTTTAAACCCATGTTGCCCCGGGTTGTGTTTAAAAGAGGGGGTTTTTAGAGGGTGGCGATCTTGCTTCTTTAAGGAAACCCTTTTTAAAATTTTTGATAGGGGGTTTTGTGCAAATTGGGGCCCGTAGTTCTTTGCTGTTTTTTTTACTGCCCCCTTTTTGGAGTGGGGCTTGTCTGTTGTTTTTTGTAAAAATGTGGGACGACCCCCGGTCCCTTTCTCCCCCTCCATAGGATGGAAAAGGCTCGTGATAGGCGTTTTTTGCAGTTCTTGATGAATACAGAGTTCCATGAGTCTGGCCCTGGGGCAGAGTGCATGGGCATGTCATTTATCGCCTGTTCGAAGTCATTTGGCGTCAGGATAAACATCGGATAGGCTTGTGTTAATCAAATTTTGTGGCTCTCTCATAAAAATTCATTTTGATCTTCGACTCTCAGTCTGGTTAGCGGCTTGCTAAAAACTGAGTCATATTGGGACTTGAGTAGCTCACTCATTTCCTTGCTGTCATCTGTGTAGGACCCATCTTGTTTAAGTAGGGGCCCAATACTGGACGTTGTTCTCGATTTTGATTTGGCATAGGAGAAGAAATACTTTGGGTTTCTTTCGATTTCATTTATGGCTTTTAGTTCTTCCCGCGATTCCTGACTCCTAAAGGATTCTTTTAGCTTAAGTTCGATGCTTGCTATTTCTCTGACCAGTGTCTCCCTACGCATTTCAGATATATTGACCTCTTTTAGCCGCTCTGTTATTCTTTTCCGTCGCCTGTAAAGGAGCGCCTGTCTCTTTCTGTTTTACATCTACTCCTCCTTTTTCTTAGAGGAATAAGCCTTGTGCATACATCGAGTGCCACCGAGTTAATCTGTTCTAGGCATAAGTTGGGGTCTGTGTTGCTTAGTATATCTTCCCAGCTTATATCGGTTAGGACTTGGTTTACTTGGTCCCACTTTATGTTTTGTTATTGAAGTTGAATTTGGTGAATGCTCCCTCGTGACTAATCTCATTATGTCGGTCTGGGGCTTCGCGCATACATGACTGAACCTCAATTATGTTGTGATTTGAGTATATTGTTTTTGATATGGTGACATTTCTTATCAGATCATCATTGTTAGTGAAGATGAGGTCTAGTGTATTCTCCAGTCCTAGTAGGCTCTATTATTTGCTGGTTTAAATTGAATTTTGTGCAGAGATTTAAAAGCTCGCGTGAGTGTGAGTTTTCATCAGAGCTGCCTCCTGGTGTTATTACTGCAACAATATTATTGCTATATTCCTCCATTTTAGGTGCCTTAAGTTGAAATCCCCCAGGGCAAGATGTTGGGTGCAGGAGCTGGAAGGTTTCCAGACAGTGGTAAATTTTTTAACAGCTGTTCCTGGAATTGCTGGGATGTTGCATCCGGAGGCTTGTAGACTACCACAATGACTAGGTTTTGGTTCTCGACCTTTACTGCTAAAACTTCCACTACATCATTTGAGGCATTTAGCAGTTCTGTGCAAACAAGTGACTCTGCAATGTACAGGCCAACCCCCCCCCCCCCCTTTTGCCTGTTCACTCTGTCACATCTGTATAGGTTGTAACCTGGGATCATATTTCGTTGTCCAAGTGATCCTTTATGTGGGTCTCAGTGAAAGCCGCGAACATTGCCTTTGCCTCTGCAAGCAGTCCACGGATGAAAGGTATTTTGTTGTTTGTTGCTGGCTTTAGACCCTGTATATTTGCAAAGAAGAATGTTATCGGACTGGTGGTATTGTTGGTACTGGGGGGGGATTTTTTTTCCGGGATTAGTATCTGTATCTGTTGGTTTGGAGTGGAGGCCATCGACTGTGGTTCCACTCCAGGATGTATATTGGCGCTTTCCCGTAGCTCGGTTGGCAGCGCACTCAGCTCACGCACTCAGTGTCCGTGGTTCGATCCCCGGTACGGGTGGAAACGTTGATCATGTTTCCTTACATCTGCTGCCCTTGTTCACCTAGCAGAAAGTAGGTACCTGAGTGTTAGCTGACTGAGGTGGGTCACATTCTGTTGGGTGGCAACAGACTATAGTTAAGGCTGTGGTTTTGGAATGAGGTGAGGCATGATAACAATTCTTAGCCTATAAAACTGATTTGTGCGTAAAAAAAAACGACTTCCTCGTCTCCTGTCAGTGTACGAGTCTCTAATCAAAGTACTTAGTAATTTTTAGCCACTGCCTTATGACTATTTTTCATATTTTTATTTAATCTGGCGATATTTTTAGTGAGTTTTCCTATCAAAACTATTAAAAATCAGCATAGTCGATAAAATATGCCCTAAGACTAAGCAGTAAATTCTTGAATGGTGTAATGGGTGAGTAGTAAGCGGACATGTCTTGTACGCGTCCACGGACGGCACATCCTGTCGCCCTCCCATTGCCTCACCATCCGTCCATGATCAGGTTCTCAGCACTGCACCGGTCTTCCGAAGAGTGAACCGGCTCTCCTGTGAAGCGCTGTAGGTACTTCACCATTAACAGCTTTACAAAAAAAATGAATAAAAGATATTGTCAATGTTTTCGTGTAGAATGGCTTAGGACACTAAACATAATAAATGTTTGACTATACTTGATGGTAATAACACTAAGTGCTAATGTAAATACTGTAAGTGTTCCTTGACTACAAAACTAAGTGATATTGAAAAACATCGGAATACTACAAAACACAAGAAAGAAGAGACTCTAGTCTCTTCCAGTTATTTCTCGATGCTCTTAACAATCTTGCTCCTTCCATTAAGTTCAAAGCTGAATGGGAATCTAACTCTTTGCATCCTTTCCTTGATGAACATGTCCATCCCTCGACGGCAGATTAATCTTTTTTCTTTTATTTCAAGCCAGTGCACAGTAGCATGCACATTCACTACTTACCATGCTCCTGCTGTCAAGGAAAAGTGTTCTTGTTTCTCTTTTTCTCCGTGTCATCCATGTCTGTGACACTCAGTGTCTTGACTCAGGAATTGCCATTCTTCCCAGTTCATTCTCTCGCCTTCGCTACCCTTGCGATTTCATAAACTCTGCCTACGCACATACTAAACGAACTTTCCTCTCCGTTAGACTATCTTCCACTGTGAAATCCCGTATCCTTTGCCTTTCCAGTCTCCTAAATCTCAACATCGCTCTTCGTCCTTCAGACATATAGCTTCGCAGTAATATAGTTCATACCTCTCCTCCAGCCACTGATGCTTCTGGAGTCTACTCCAGAAGCATCCTTTTGTCCTCTCCAATACTTCAGAGAAAGTGGCCGCTCTCTTTCTGACAGACTTAGGTGAACAAAAAAAAGTATTAGCCTTGCTAACACTAACAATGTTCTTTTCTGTCATGTTACTACTACTACTACTGCTACTACTATTTTTTTTTTATTATCACACTGGCCGATTCCCACCAAGGCAGGGTGGCCCGAAAAAGAAAAACTTTCACCATCATTCACTCCATCACTGTCTTGCCAGAAGGGTGCTTTACACTACAGTTTTTAAACTGCAACATTAACACCCCTCCTTCAGAGTGCAGGCACTGTACTTCCCATCTCCAGGACTCAAGTCCGGCCTGCCGGTTTCCCTGAACCCCTTCATAAATGTTACTTTGCTCACACTCCAACAGCACGTCAAGTATTAAAAACCATTTGTCTCTATTCACTCCTATCAAACACGCTCACACATGCCTGCTGGAGTCCAAGCCCCTCGCACACAAAACCTCCTTTACCCCCTCCCTCCAACCTTTCCTAGGCCGACCCCTACCCCGCCTTCCTTCCACTACAGACTGATACACTCTTGAAGTTATTCTGTTTCGCTCCATTCTCTCTACATGTCCGAACCACCTCAACAACCCCTCCTCAGCCCTCTGGACAACAGTTTTGGTAATCCCGCACCTCCTCCTAACTTCCAAACTACGAATTCTCTGCATTATATTCACACCACACATTGCCCTCAGACATGACATCTCCACTGCCTCCAGCCTTCTCCTCGCTGCAACATTCATCACCCATGCTTCACACCCATATAAGAGCGTTGGTAAAACTATACTCTCTTACATTCCTCTCTTTGCCTCCAAGGACAAAGTTCTTTGTCTCCACAGACTCCTAAGTGCACCACTCACTCTTTTTCCCTCATCAATTCTATGATTCACCTCATCTTTCATAGACCCATCCGCTGACACGTTCCACTCCCAAATATCTGAATACATTCACCTCCTCCATACTCTCTCCCTCCAATCTGATATTCAATCTTTCATCACCTAATCTTTTTGTTATCCTCATAACCTTACTCTTTCCTGTATTCACCTTTAATTTTCTTCTTTTGCACACCCTACCAAATTCATCCACCAATCTCTGCAGCTTCTCTTCAGAATCTCCCAAGAGCACAGTGTCATCAGCAAAGAGCAGCTGTGACAACTCCCACTTTGTGTGTGATTCTTTATCTTTTAACTCCACGCCTCTTGTCAAGACCCTCGCATTTACTTCTCTTACAACCCCATCCATAAATATATTAAACAACCACGGTGACATCACACATCCTTGTCTAAGGCCTACTTTTACTGGGAAATAATTTCCCTCTTTCCTACATACTCTAACTTGAGCCTCACTATCCTCGAAAAAAACTCTTCACTGCTTTCAGTAACCTACCTCCTACACCATACACTTGCAACATCTGCCACATTGCCCCCTATCCACCCTGTCATACACCTTTTCCAAATCCATAAATGCACAAAGACCTCTTTAAACCTTATCTAAATACTGTTCACTTATATGTTTCACTGTAAACACCTGGTCCACACACCCCCTACCTTTCCTAAAGCCTCCTTGTTCATCTGCTATCCTATTCTCCGTCTTACTCTTAATTCTTTCAATAATAATTCTACCATACACTTTACCAGGTATACTCAGCAGACTTATCCCCTATAATTTTTGCACTCTCTTTTATCCCCTTTGCCTTTATACAAAGGAACTATGCATGCTCTCTGCCAACCCCTAGGTACCTTACCCTCTTCCATACATTTATTAAATAATTGCACAAACCACTCCAAAACTATATCCCCACCTGCTTTTAACATTTCTATCTTTATCCCATCAATCCCGGCTGCCTTACCCCCTTTCATTTTACCTACTGCCTCACGAACTTCCCCCACACTCACAACTGGCTCTTCCTCACTCCTACAAGATGTTATTCCTCCTTGTCCTATACACGAAATCACAGCTTCCCTATCTTCATCAACATTTAACAATCCTCAAAATATTCCCTCCATCTTCCCAATACCTCTAACTCTCCATTTAATAACTCTCCTCTCCTATTTTTAACTGACAAATCCATTTGTTCTCTAGGCTTTCTTAACTTGTTAATCTCACTCCAAAACTTTTTCTTATTTTCAACAAAATTTGTTGATAACATCTCACCCACTCTCTCATTTGCTCTCTTTTTTCATTGCTTCACCACTCTCTTAACCTCTCTCTTTTTCTCCATATACTCTTCCCTCCTTGCATCACTTCTACTTTGTAAAAACTTCTCATATGCTAACTTTTTCTCCCTTACTACTCTCTTTACATCATCATTCCACCAATCGCTCCTCTTCCCTCCCGCACCCACTTTCCTGTAACCACAAACTTCTGCTGAACACTCTAACACTACATTTTTAAACCTACCCCATACCTCTTCGACCCCATTGCCTATGCTCTCATTAGCCCATCTATCCTCCAATAGCTGTTTATATCTTACCCTAACTGCCTCCTCTTTTAGTTTTATAAACCTTCACCTCTCTCTTTCCCTGATGCTTCTATTCTCCTTGTATCCCATCTACCTTTTACTCTCAGTGTAGCTACAACTAGAAAGTGATCTGATATATCTGTGGCCCCTCTATAAACATGTACATCCTGAAGTCTACTCAACAGTCTTTTATCTACCAATACATAATCCAACAAACTCTGTCATTTCGCCCTACATCATATCTTGTATACTTATTTATCCTCTTTTTCTTAAAATATGTATTACCTATAACTAAACCCCTTTCTATACAAAGTTCAATCAAAGGGCTCCCATTATCATTTACACCTGGCACCCCAAACTTACCTACCACACCCTCTCTAAAAGTTTCTCCTACTTTAGCATTCAGGTCCCCTACCACAATTACTCTCACTTAACATCTCCCAAAATCTCTCTCTCTCCTCTGCATTCCTCTCTTCTCCAGGTGCATACACGCTTATTATGACCCACTTCTCGCATCCAACCTTTACTTTAATCCACATAATTCTTGAATTTACACATTCATATTCTCTTTTCTCCTTCCATAACTGATCATTTAACATTACTGCTACCCCTTCCTTTGCTCTAACTCTCTCAGATACTCCAGATTTAATCCCATTTATTTCCCCCCACTGAAACTCTCCTACCCCCTTCAGCTTGTTTCGCTTAGGGCCAGGACATCCAACTTCTTTTCATTCATAACATCAGCAATCATCTGTTTCTTGTCATCCGCACTACATCCACGCACATTCAAGCATCCCAGTTTTATAAAGTTTTTCTTCTTCTCTTTTTTAGTAAGTGTCTACAGGAGAAGGGGTTACTAGCCCATTGCTCCCGGCATTTTAGTCGCCTCATACGACACGCATGGCTTACGTAGGAAAGATTCTTTTCCACTTCCCCATGGACAATAGAAGAAATACAGAAGAACAAGAGCTATTTAGAAAAAGGAGAAAAACCTAGATGTATGTATATATATATGCATGTGCGTGTCTGTCAAGTGTGACCAAAGTGTAAGTAGGAGTAGCAAGATATCCCTGTTATCTAGCGTGTTTATGAGACAGAAAAAGAAACCAGCAATCCTACCATCATGCAAAACAGTTACAGGTTTCTGTTTCACAGTCATCTGGCAGGACGGTAGTACTTCCCTGGGTGGTTGCTGTCTACCAACCTACTACCTACTCCTACTCCTTCCCAATTTCGAGCCACTGCCGGGTCACCACATGGCGAAGACCGAGGAGGGAACCAGTCCTGGCGTACCTTCTACTACTGCTATTACTGCTACTACTACTGCTGCTACTACTACTACTACTACTACTACTACTACTACTACTGATACCACTACTGCTACTACTACTATTTCTTCGCTATCATTCTACTCTCTACCCTTCTTTGTTACCAGTACTTCCTTCTTATTGCCACTTCAATCACTTTCGCACTCCTACTACTACCGCCACAATTACTCCTACTCTCTTCCACTACTGCTACTAACTACCAATACTACTACTACAATATTACTACTCCTTAATCCGTTCTACCACTCCCGTCCCCTCGCTCCCCTCATATATATATTCTGGCACCCTTTGCGCTTCTCCATATGACTAGCTAATGGTTCAGACCGAAACGTCGTCATAAGTTTGTCTCCTATACTCCAGTTATCTGTGTATTGTTCCAGTCACGGTATTGTGCCTTTTCTTTTTGAACTCTTTGTACATTTGTTTCTTTTCCCTCATCTCTGTTCAACGAAAGTTCTATGACCTATGATAAGGTGCGGAGGCAGTAAAAAAGAATAAAAGTGAACTCGTGGTTGAAGAATTTTTGTCTGATTTAAACTGACTGTGGAAATTAACGATTTTTTTTTATCTCTCTTGGATTAACAGAGATTAACGAGCACACCATCCTCAGGTCTTGCAGAGAGGGCGAGGTAAAGAGGTGAGATTGATCCCCTCTGGAATAAATTCCTCAGTGAGATGGTCTCTGTCGAAGACTGGCTGAGTAGAGCATTCAGATGAGAGGGGGTCAGGTAATTCCCAGATAACAACGTCTCCAGCTCTGTTGGTATGAATTCCTTTGAAGCTTCTGTATTTACTGAATACAATAATAGAATACCTGACGATGTCCTCTTCACCTTACTGAAGTCTCCCAGCTCAGGCTGACACTACTGTAGTCTCCCGGGTCGGGCTGGCAGATTTGATGTACAAAACACATCCTGTATAACTGAATACGGCAGGGAAACATACCTAGCATTTGTTGACACTATAAGAGCAACACTGATGGTATATCTCATTTTATTGCAATAAAAAAAATTATCTTTCCTTCTTCATCTCTTCTCTCCCTCTCACTTCCCTCCTTCAACAACCCTTTCTCCAGCACTTCTCCATCCGATCTCCTTCCTTAACAATCCATCTCCAGCACCTCCTTCCCCATCCTCCTCCCTCCTTCAACAACCCATCCTTCCCGCCACCAAAAGAAATCAACAGCGGTATTCTGCAACATTGTAAATATGCAAATTTCCTCCCGCCTGCCTCATGAAGGATACTCGCTCTTAAACAAGTGATTAGGAGTTGTGGGACTATAACACGGAAAGACACTCGCAGGGAATGGTGAGTAAAGTGTTTTGAGTTCAGTAGTACCTGTGTGCTGGCTGCAGTAGCACCTCTGTGGATAGGGTGACACGTTACGTTGTGTTTTCTCTTGAAGCGGGACAATGTGTCGTGGGGTCGAATCCTGGCCTCCCGTAGTTTCATTGCTCTCTCTCTCTCTCTCTCTCTCTCTCTCTCTCTATATATATATATATATATAATATATATATATTATATATATATATATATATATATATATATATATATATATATATATATATATAATATTATTTATTGCAATAAGATACAGTAAACAGTGATTCAAATATTGCAAAACAACACTCTGAAAGAATAGAGAAATTCCAGCGCTTATGTTTGACTTCACATATAAAGGGAACTATAGTTCCTTGATAGTGAGTTCACGAAGCGCTTGAATTTCTCTTCTTTAGAGTGTTTTTTGCCATATATATACTTATATTAATATTATATAAATTATATAAATTATTATATATTTATATTATATATTATATATAATCAAAAATATATTCCCTTTTTATAAGGTAATATATAATGAAATAATTGTAAAATAACAAAATGAAAAAGAAAATGTCTGTTGTAGTTTGTTTACACTACAGAAGAAGCTGTGATAAGTTCAATGTTTCGCTCTTTTAAGATCATTTTCCCAACAATAGCTTATTGTGCAAAGTCTTTAACATCGTCGGTAGAACTTTCGCAGCCTTATGTTTCATTGTTCTGTGATTATAAATGAATGGATAGTGATACTTGTAGTTATAGAAACCTTAATTGTAAAGGCATCTGATGCCTGTATATCTCCGGTAGATTGTTAACTCTTTCGGTAGCAGAGTGGTAATGTTTGTCAGTAATGGTTGTAATGTTTGTCAGTAATGATGGTAATGTTTGTCAGTAATGGTGGTTATGTTTGTCAGTAATGATGGTAATGTTTGTCAGTAATGGTGGTTATGTTTGTCAGTAATGATTGTAATGTTTGTCGGTAATGGTTGTAATGTTTGTCAGTAATGGTGGTTATGGTTGTCAGTAATGGTGGTTATGTTTGTCAATTATGGTGGTTATAATTGTCAATAAAAGTGGTTGTTTGTCAGTAATGGTGGTTATGTTCACTCGGTCTACAAAAGAGATAGTGACGTTCTCGAACTAGCACAAGGATAAAAAGCACATCCTAGAGAGAGAGAGAGAGAGAGAGAGAGAGAGAGAGAAAACGTAATGACACAGGTACGTATAAAAGAAGAACTTAATCAGCAGTGGTAGACAGGATTGTTGAAGCTATCTGTCAGCCGGTTGGTTGCTTGGTGCAGCACGGACCCAGGCTCACTCACCACCCTTTTATCTTTTTAATTAAACATTTCATTTAGAGCCAGCAACAGCAGCGTCGGCTCCGCCACGATACCAGACGATTTCATGAGGACTCAGCCGGACTGGTCCTACCAGACTAATATATCAGGCGAAGGCGTCCAAGTCTTAACCAGTCCACTTGGATTCTTTTATGCTGTCTTTAATATGTACGATGAATGCAAGAACGTTGGATGTGATATCTCTTGACTTTAAGGAAGATTTGGAAATGAGTCCTCATAAAAGACTTTCTCCAAAATTAAGGAAGTAGTATAACTGATGGAGCTATTTGACCAATGAAACGACTAAGCGCTCTTGTCAAAATAATTATTATAGACCTAAACTCACGAAAAGTCATAGTGAACGACAAGTAGCAAAGGCAGAGCTTCACCATTGAGTTACGAGGCTTTCAAATAGAAGGATTTCATAGACAGAAGTTCTCTTGGTGTCTCCATCAGCGGCCCCCATCTACTAGCCTACTGTCTCTTCCCACAGAACCAGAAGTTTTCACAGTAAATCTATTCTCATACCTTTCAAGACCACAAGGTTTATAAATTCAAAACGCTGGACCTGCTGCGCGTCAGGACCACGGTTCGACTCCCCGTCCATTCTTCTGTATTTATTGACAGTCGTTTATCACGGATTATCTTGAGTTTATAGACCATATGGCTATGGGGATTATGAGAAAAGATTCGCTATGAAAGCTTCTGGGGCTGTGGTAAGAGACAGTAGGTCACACCTGGTGGCAGCTGATACAGACATGAACAAAACTTCCGTCACTGAAATTTTTCTGGTTACAAGCCTCGTTGCTCTGTGATATGTGTCAGTACCATGGCTGGAATCTCTGTCCATTCTTCTGTTAATATGTCGTAGGGTTCGAAAAGGAGATAACGAGGGTTGAAGATATACACACTTGTTGGATGGTAACACTATATATTGTAAGACTGTGGTAAGGGAGGCCCAGCCTGGCTGTAGCTGCCTGGTAGGTCTAAGTATGGACTGAGGAAGTTACAGAGGTACTCTCGCACACATGCGCATCACATGACGTCACACAGTCACTAGGCCTAGTAAGGGATCACATATATAAAACATATGGATGGTACTATGATACTCAGATAAGCTATACAACACATGTAAGGGGGATCAGCAACTATGCTGACAAATATGGACATACACAAAAACTTCCAAGCTAAAACTAGTTAGCAAAAATAAAAACTAATCGCACAGGCTCACCAAACAAATATACGGTTTTTCACATTAACTTGAAATAATCAGCATCGGTTAGAAAAACACTAAATTGTTTATATCAAAACACACCCATTAAAATTTTCCTGAGGCTCCTCAAGGTGCCCATTAATTATAAAAACAATGAACTAAACTAAATAGATGAAGTTGGTAATCAGATAAATAGTGCGCTTCACAGTCAACAACGCACCACACGTTACACTGACAGGAGCAGAAGCACCTATAAGCAGGTGGCTGTGATGGTAAGAGAGAGTCTAAGCTCCTGGCTATGCTTCTTAACTGACCATGACTGGGTTCACTCTCCTCTAGCTTTGCAGTCCTGTCTTACTTATTCTCACTTCTTCATTCAGGTCTCTACATTGTCTGATCATTCTGATCATACTTCCTAACATCACTGCACATCATCTGTCTTCCCAGTGCTCAGTTTATCAGACTACCTAAATATCTCATATATCGTATATCACGTCTCGCCTAGTCCTTTCTCCTAATCATATCAGGATCACTTCTTTTTGATTCTCTTTATTGTTTCTTGGCAGCTGCAAATTGTGCATAATCGCCCATCAGCCTATACATCCTCTCAGATCATCACATTGTCTCCTTTCCCTTCTTTCATTAACGTTTGTGCTATCCTCGTGTGCATACAGTATGAAATGTTTTCCTGCAGTCCAAGAGTATGCAGTCAACCTATCCCTCTGCTGCTTTCTTTCTGTTAGCCTGTCACAGAAATCCAGCAAGTGTGAGAGACAGGATATACTAACTCTAGATTAGCACTAGCTGCTATTTATGAAATAGGTCTGTAGGTGTTGCACTACATTTCTGGATAACTTGTAAAATACCTTGCATTCAATGTATATTGTCGATGCTGTGATGCAGTTTAATAATATACTCTTTCTTAAATAGCGGGACTACATTTCTTACTTTCCATTGTATTACCAAATTACCAGTTACCACTGGCTTGCAGATTTTAAGGAGTTGTTCAGATAGTTCTATTCCTCTCTCAGAACTCACAGTGATGCGTAATCATGTCCTGTTGATGAATATAGGTCACTTTCTAATTTCTTCGCTTGTAATAATGAAACTAATTATTTAGATTCTCTCTCTCTAATTCTCTGGTGTTGTCCCTGACTCCACAAAGAAAAACATTGAATTCTTTGTTCAGGTTTCACAACCAGAACTGCTGTCGGTGAAATTTTGTTATTAGAAGCTTCTCTGTCTGTCTTTCTCTCTCTCTCTCTCTCTCTCTCTCTCTCTCTCTCTCTCTCTCTCTCTCTCCACATTTCTATTATGTTTTCAGAAAACACAAGTACGTATATCGTTATATGTAAATCCGCCTCATTCTAGGTGCTTCACCACTCCTGATGATCCTCTCCATAACCTCACATGCTATGCATGTCAGTGACACGTCCCTGGAATTTAACTTTCTAATTAAATGACGGGATTGCATCTCTAACACATCTCTACAGGTTACCCTGCATCAAATGACTTGCTCATTTAGGCTAGTGGTTAACATCTTGCTTCGGCTCTTTCTTTTAGAACCTGTGGAGAGATATATTCTGGTTCCATTATCCTTGATATATCTAGCTCGCTTAATAGTTTCTTCCAGCACTCGTTGATGCACTTTCTCTTCAACTATCTAGCAGTGTCGGTGTTTTCTTTGAGAATCAATTTTTAAATTTTTGTTCAACTTCTCAAGGACTTCCTGTTATTTCTTGCGAGTTTCCTTCCCTTCTTCATCCTTATTAACTTTACAGTCATCTTCCTTTTGTTTTGAATGCATGACAACTTTGATTTATATTTGGCTTTCGATGCTTCGTCTTTTTCTAATTATTACTCAGTTTCTTTTAGCTCGCTTCTCTTTTTCTTTGGTATTTTTCCATGAATCAGCGTATTTAACTTTTGCTTCTATGCACCTGTGGGTGAACCATGGGCTCATTCTGTTTCTACCATTCTTTCGCCTGCTGCTTGGTATGAATTTGCCTCTGCCTCCAGGGACTTTCCTGGTACATGTGCTATCATTTCATTGATTGCCTTTCCTTCCAGTTCCTTTTCCCACTGCACTACATTCAGTAAATGTCCCACACCTGTGCAGTCTTAATATTTTTAAGTCTGATCTCTTCCTTCTTTTCCACGGTGTTCTTCTCTCCTTGTTTACTTCTACAAATATTCGAAACTCAGTGTTGTGTGGTGTTAAACAGAGGGGCTTCTCATATTCACTTATGCTGGATTCACTACAGGTGAGTACTAGGTCCAGCATTACTGACTCATCCCCTCCTCTCTCTGGCTTTGTCCGCGATATACTGGTACAAAGTTTTTCATCACAACTTCCATCTTCGTAGGCCTCCATGTTTCAGTCATGTCTCTCAGCCACGTTCCTTAAAGTTACCACGATCAGTAGGTGTGTGTGTGTTTGTGTGTGTGTGTGTGTGTGTGTGTGTGTGTGTGTGTGTGTGTGTGTGTGTGTGTGTTGTGTGTGTGTGTGTGGGTGTACGTGAGTAATCGTATTTCTTTGGTTACAAGTGCTTGTCCAGTAGCACCGGGCTCCACCGGGCGCATATTAATTCTATTGCGGGTGCAGGATTGGTGATGGTGCTACTCTAGTGAATTACTCTTACCTCAGTCAACACCAAACACCATCCTGATACCCCGGGCCCTCGTCCACTCTTTATGTTAATGATGAAGCCAAATTTGCTTTACCTTCCTCTCAACTGTGAATGAATATTATCATGGTTATTAAAACTGTAATCACTCTTGGTATTAATATTATAATAATAATAATAATAATAATAATAATAATAAATTATTATAATTTTATTATTATTATTATTATTATTATTATTATTATTATTATTATTATTATTATTATCGTTAGTAGTAGTAGTTATCCAGAAGGGAATCTTTAAATCGTTGCCTCATATTTTATATATATATTTTTTTTTTTAGATTATTTTTCCTTTCTCCTCCCTTCCTTTTTAACTTGGCTCATACCAATACCAGAATGTCTTACTCGACTGGCTTTACATTTTCAATGCTGGTGTAATGTAACCAAGACAAAAAATTCATGGCAGAATTTGCTTGTACAAGCGTCCCAATCACCAAGGTGGTACAACCCCCTCCCAAGATTCCAGGAATGGCTCCAATAACTTCAGAAACTCTCTCTTGTTTTGCTTCTGACGTAAATTCGACGATGGTGAAAACTGAAACTCAAGTGTGCATGCACAAAGCTGCCAATATTATGTGCAGAAGTGTGTATAATTTTTACTTCATATTAACATCACGTTACCCAAAATATGTTTGAGTCCGTCTCTTCTGGATGGTTTCCGTATTTAATGGCTGACGTGTCTCAGACTGAATAACACACATTAAGGCTTGTTTCTTTGTGCAAATTTTATATTATTTTATAATTGTTATTGGAATGACATTTGTATTAGGCAAATAATGACATCGATTTCCGTTCAATAACTAAACAATGGCTCTTATTTGATTCAAAATATTAACGCTGATGTATAACCACAAGGAAGAAGACACAACAAAAAGGAAGACACTACAACAAGGAAGATACAATGCAAACATTGCTGATATAATGCTAACACTGTTGGTACAGTAGACACTGGAGTTTCAAATCAAATACTGTCGATACAATGCAAACCCTGCTGATAGTGCCAACACTGCTGGTACAGTGCCAACACTGCTGGTACAGTGCAAACACTGCTGCTACAATGCAAATACTGCTGTTACAGTGCCAACACTGCTGGTACAATGCAAACACTCCTGGTACAATATAAACACTGCTGATACAATGCAAACACTGCTTGCACAATAGCAACACTGCTGATACAATCCAAACACTGCTAGTACAATGCATAAAGTGCTGGTACAATGTAAATACCACAATGAGTTATACACCTAATTATCCCTACTCACACATTCATAAGTGCGATGTACCCAACTTGCTTCATTGCTAACATAAACTTGTCCGGTTTATTCAAACAATTTTTTATCATCATTGAGGTAGTGTGCAAATATTGGTAACTTAAGTAAGTCATCATATGAATATTGAGGCAGAAACTCAAATAAAATTCACAACTTACTTATACAGACCTCCATGTAAAATCAATATAAATTATATGAATACTGTAATCACCAGTACCTTCGTAGCATCTTCAAGTTAAGGATTGTTTTTATCATCCTGTGTGCAGGGTCCATAAGTTTGCTGTATTGAGGTCTCCTTAATGTTTGGCAGATGCAGTTGCTCCTCAGGTTTGCTGTATGCAGGTCTCCATAATGTTTGCTGTGTTGCAGGTGCTCCCTCAATGTTGCTTGTGTTGCAGGGCTCCTCAATGTTTGCTGTGTTGCAGGTGCTCCTCAATGTTTGCTGTGTTGCAGGTGCTCCTCAGTGTTTTCTGCGTTGGAAGTGCTCCTCAATGTTTGCTATGTTGGACGTGCTCCTCAATGTTTGCTGTGTTGCAGGTGCTCCTCAGTGTTTGCTGTGTTGCAGGTGTTCCTCAATGTTTGCTGTGTTGGAGGTGCTCCTCAATGTTTGATGTACATATATTTTGAATATTTCTAATTTATAGTATATTTTCTTTCGGTCGTATGTGCGGATGGACGAAAGTTGCATAAGTAAGTTTATCCAGGTATACACAAATACAGTTACATAGATTATCATACATAGCAGCATATGTGTAAAAAACCTAGAATAACCCAAAAAAGTCAGACATAGATCTTAATCAGGAAGGATCTGTACACCTATCGTTGCACGCACCTGTGTTGCAGCTGCAGGTGGTTAGTAAACACATTTGCTCCTCGCACCTTTACACACCTGGCCATATTTTAAGACCTGCTCTTAGCAGTACGCCAAAAGGCTATCTAATATCCAAAGATCTGAACATTAAAGTCGACATGAAAAAGTGGCGAGAGAGCAGCCTTGTTAAGTATCTACAATACTAGTCGCTTGTAACAGGTCCTGGTGCAGGTGCTCAACAACAATAATTCGCCTGGAGAGGTAAGATGGCATACAGGTCAGGTGCTCACAATCGCTTTCTATTGAGTCCCACTCAGCTGGTGAGATGGGAGACAAGGTTTAATTGCTATGTTGTTAATGACTGAGTGACGTATATATTAGGTTCCTGGAAGGTACAGATTGAAGTAACGTTAACGTGCTGGTAAAAATTAGATAGGTAACATCACGTTCACTGTCCTTAACCATATCATATGTTGCTACCTTATATTATTTCTAACTTGCAGTTATTACTATGAAAAAAAATGAAGTCATTATCAAAACTTAAAACTTACACACCTTTAAATTAGGGGAAAACTAATTAAATTTCTGTTAAAATTACGCTCAAAAGGAAACCAATTTAACATATTCTATATACAGCAGTGCAACTAATGTGAAGTGTCTGGCAATACTTATCAGTCTTCCTCTCTGACAATATCCTCGGCTGACTTCAACTTTTCA
Organism: Cherax quadricarinatus; assembly: GCF_026875155.1. Lineage (NCBI taxonomy): Eukaryota > Metazoa > Arthropoda > Malacostraca > Decapoda > Parastacidae > Cherax > Cherax quadricarinatus. The sequence goes on along the minus strand of NC_069416.1, from coordinate 33,998,298 downwards.
GTAAGTAGAAAAAAACAAAAAAACAAAGTGTCCTTCAACAGAAATCTAAATTGGCAATACGTTGAGGGAGGAATCGTAGTGTGGGAATCAAGTTGCCACCTGACAGGTGTGAGACCAGCGGACTCACCACTACATCACAACCTTTGTCCATCGATCGGGTGAATCCCGACTCTCGCTACAGTATCATCATAAACATTAATGCATCGTTCAAAAGATAGGAAGAAGGAAATATAGAAGAAATGGAAAAGAAACAATCAAGAAAAAAGAGAAACAGTAAAAGAAAAAGCAGCTGCGGCAGTAACAACAAAAAATTGACAACACCAACAAGCAAATTAATAACAATAAGAATAATGAACAATATTTTTCTCACCTCTCCTTCTCTCTCGTCACTACCTACCACCTTCACTTTCGTTCTCTCCTCATCCCGCACATAAAAGCCTTCATATATTGAATCCTCACGCAGGGGACAATTGCACAAAGGGATGCGGAAAAAGTGTGCACTAGGCAACCTGGTGCACCGACGGCTTTGATCAAGGTTGGTGACCACCTTGAGAGTACCGGACCTTGAACGGTGCGCGCAGGGATCACTTACCAAGTTGAAACATCCATCCTCGCTCCATGATTACATCTCCACTCGCTCGTTGGTATTTTTTCAGGGAAAAATTTCGTTTTCTAGTCCATACTTGCTATTAAATTCCTTTGTCCTTGTTGGTGCTTACAGACAAATCCTCATGTCTTGTTCAGGCTTGCAGGTAAACCGCCTGTCTCTCCGGCCTTGCCTGCAGGCAGATCCTCTTGCCTTTGTCCTTTATTGTACAGTATACTGATTTTCCTCATAAAAATGTTTGACATTTTTGAGCTCCTTTAGGGAACGTCCCCACCAAAAGATCACCCGGATAACAAATCATCATTTACAACAGGTCGGCTAATGATATAGTAGACATTGTTGTTGTTGTTGCTATTGTCTTCGGCAGGTAGAAATTATCCGATACGAGTTTTTGTGTTTCATATCATGATTCATGACTCATTCAAAGGTGCCGTTCACCCTGTGGTGGGGGTCACGCCAAAGAAGGTCTACCTGGAGGTTACCTGGAGGTTATTCCGGGGATCAACGCCCCCGCGGCCCGGTCCGTGACCAGGCCTCCCGATGGATCAGGCTGGCATGCTGTGCTGTGGATATTATTATTATAATAAAAAAAGAAGCGCTAAACCACAAGGGTTATATGGGAATATGGTAGTTGTTGGCACTCTGGCTAACCATGACAGAGCGACCGCTAGCTCTCCAGTCGGACTCACTGGTTTGAGTAACCCAGAGTGGAATGTAATAAAGTTGGTAGAATTACCGACAATATGTAAAGTAAAAGGACACAAGTGCAACTAATGTGACATTTATTGTGGCAACGTTTCGCTCTCCAGGAGCTTTATCAAGCCATTACGAGTGGACCCAGCTGTAGCGAGACTATCTCGACCAGCGTATTAATACCACTTAGCAGCACCACAGTGGCATCACCATACAGTATATGATTAAACAATGAAATACCCAATAACTACAGTTTTGACAGTAATGTAAAAAAATACTAATGAAACACTTATATGAAAACTTGTTATGAATTATAAAATCCACAAGTGTTAAACTATTGGAAAGAGAACGTAAGTACACACACACACACACACACACACACACACACACACACACACACACACACACTCACTCACACACACTCACTCACTCACTCACTCACTCACTCACTCACTCACTCACACACTCACTCACACACACCTGAGATGAGGGAGACAGCAAATGTAGTCCCAGTCTTTAAGAAATGAGACATGCAGGTAGCACTAAACTTCAGACCAGTGTCACTGACTTGTTGTATAGTATGCAAAGTCATGGAGAAGCGTATCAGGAAAAGACTGGTGGAGCACCTAGAAAGGAATGAGTTTATACACGATAACCAGCACGGTTTAAGGGAGTGGAAATCCTGTGTCACAAACCTACTGAACTTTTACGATAAGGCGACAGAAGAAAGGCAGGAGAGGAGTGGGTAGACTGCATTTTCTTGGACTGTAAGGCTTTCGACACAGTTCCACACAAGAGATTAATGCAAAAGCTAGAGAAGCAGGCAGGAATAACAGAAAAGGCACTATAATAGATCAAAGCATATCTGACAGTGATGTTACGTGACGAGATGTCAGAGTGGGCGCCTGTGACGAGCAGGGCTCCTAGAGTCGGTGTTTTTTCTTATATATGTGAATGACGGAAGGGACAGATTCAGAGGTGTCCCTGATTGTAAACGACGTGAAACTAATGCGGAGAAATCAAGCGGCTAAGGATCAGGTACAACTACAAAGGAATCTAGACATCCTACAAGCTTGGTCCAACAACTGGCTCCTGAAGTTTAACCTCACCAAGTATAAAGTTATGAAGATTGGGCAAGGTCAAAGAGGACTGCAGAGTACAGACTAGAAGCCAAAGACTGCAATATTCACTCAAGGGGGTGAGTATAATTCCGAGCACATCTCCTGGGGCGCAGATCAGTCAAATAGTTGCTGCAGCATATGGTCGCCTGGCAAACCTAAGAATAGGGTTTCGACATCTTAGCAATGAATCGTTCAAGACTCTGTACATCGTGTACGTGAGACCAATACTGGAGTATGCAGCACCAGTATGGAACCCACACCTGGTCAAGCACATCAAGAAATCAGAGAAATTGCAAAGGTTTGCTTTAAGAATAGTCCCGGAGTTAAGGGGTATGTCCTATGAGGAGAGATAAAGAGAAATCGACCTGGAAGACAGGGAAGATATGGAGGACATGATAAAGACATAAAATACTAAGAAGAACTGACAAGGTGGATGTGGATAGGATGTTTCCGAGATGGAACACGACAACAAGGGGTCACAACTGGAAGTTGAAGACTCAGATGAGTCACATGGATGTTAGTGTTTCTTCAGCCATAGAATTGTCAGGAAGTGGAACAATCTAGAGAGTGATGTAGTGGAGGCAGGATCCATATATAGCTTTAAGAAGAGATACGATAAAGCTCATGGAGCAGGGAGGGGGTGGACCTAAAGCACCACGAAATGCGGGGGCAGGAGCTGTGAATCACCCTGAAAACCATAAACAGGTGAGTAAAAATAGGTAACACACACAACAAAAACACACCACACACACAACCCCCCAAACACACACACACACACACACACGTAAAAAGATGTGAAAAGGGAGAAAGAACCCCTGGAGCTAAGCTGGATGATCCGCCACACACACTAAATCCGATTCTGCGACAAATTCGCCCTTTGCCGCAAATAGGAAACCCACTGATTAAGAAACCCTTAAATTTATATTCACTAATAATGAAGCCTGGTTCAAAACCTATAGTATCTCAGGCGTATACCAACCACAACCCCAAGGAAGTTCAATATGCGTCCCACTGGTCATAATCAAAAAACTCACTCCCCCATGAGGGTCATTTCAAAAAATTTTAACTTTATGAACAGCCGGAGCTAATAAATCTTTAGTTTACTGAAAGCAGGGGAAGACAATCTGATAGGCGATTATTTAAACGGTATATGAAGAGGATTGGAAGATTCCCTATGGCTTTAGAACTATGTTTCATGACATACCGTCTAAATTGCAATGTGCAACTTTTTGGGTATCTTTATTGGGGAAACGTTTCGCACACGTGCTTCATCATCCATACATAGGAGAAACTTGAAGAACGGAGGAAATGGGGAAAATCGCCCCCTAAACCCTTTGAGGATGGTTCATTCCATCAATTTTGAGTAGAATACGGCAGATGAGCGGGAAGCAGCTTATAAACGTTGTGTCTAATTTATCAACATGTGGGTTCTCTGAACCTTTCATCTACAAACCTGAAACACTGCAATTTCTTGGGATCTTAATACTTGGGGAATTCTTCGCTTCCCAAATTTTTTGGCACCCACCCCCCAATGAACAATGTGACCTACCTATGCGCTACACCTTCCTGCCCCTAAAACGGTTTTACCTTCTCCCTCTCCCGTATTCTACCAAAATTGATGGAATAAACACATCGACTAAAGGGTTGAGGGACTATTACCTCATTCTCCTCCTGTTCTTCAAGTTTCTCCTATGTAGGACTGATGAAGCCAGGTGCGAAACGTTTCCTCAAAAAAGTTACCCAAGAGTTGCACATGTGTCTAATTTATCAACTGTCTTTTCCGAACCATTCATCTACAAAATACCGTTACAAAAGGGAAGGTACATTTAGGAAAGGGAAAAGCGTGCCACTTGTAACGAAAACATAAATTAACAAGCCCTGAAAGGAAACAGATTTTGTAAAAAATGAAGTAATCCTGGCTAAAAAATCGGAAAAAATTGCCTAATTCATTATAAAAAACCCAAAGGGAAGAAGGGGGAACTATAGGCCTAAACAAAATTGGAGAAAGCCAAATATTTTTTTTATATGAAAATCCGGGAAAAAATGATTCTAATCGGCCTTTAATTAATAAAGATGGAATTTATACTGAACTACAAGTGATAAATTAAAATTATATTCATGAGCTTTTTATCATTTTAAACGGGAAACCCAATAAGTTTTCATAAAGAACAAAATTCTGAGACACCTCGATTTGAAGAAACCTAACCCACTTTACTTCCAAAGTACTGATTGCGTTCCCATTACTCCCCCCCCGGGCCCAGACACGTGGAACTCGATATTACAAAAAGGGAAAGAAACTCTTATCACGTGTATTAAAAAATCTATGGAAAAAAATTTAAACAAATTTCCACCTGCACTTTTTTGAGGTGGGCAGCCGTAAAGGTGAAGACCGGTGCGGAAACTGGGAAAATAGTCTTCAACACTTCAAAGGGGAACTGACTAGGACAGAAAGGAGGGGGGGGAGAAGGGGGAAGGAAAATGGAAAGGGGAGGGAGATGGGTAGGAGGGGTGAAAGAGGGGGAGTTTGGGAGGGGAAGAGGGGATCCCACAGGGTGGGGGGAGTGGGAGGGGATTGCGGTCTATCGGGAAAAATCATTTTTTTGTCCCAAGCACGCGTCCACGCATTTAAAAGCACGCACGCACGAGGGGAGAGGGCACACACACACCACACACACACACACACAACAACACACCAACACCACCACACACACACACAATAAAATGTTCCCTCTCCCAACCAACCCCCCATTTACAAACCTCCCCCCAAAAGCTGTCCCTACACCCACCCCCATATGGGCCCCCCCCAAGGCTCTCGCCCCCCAACCCCAATATTTTGCTGACCCAAAAATTTAAAAAGAAACTGAAAGTTTGGTACAAAACGCGGATGGAAAAACAATAAAATGAGGATGGAACGAAAAAATAGTAAAAAACCCCCAGACATAAGCAACAAAACAAAACTCGCTGAGACAATAACAGACACAATTTCCAAAACGGGATAAGATCCTGAGGAAAGATAGAAGGAGTAGAAGGGGGGGGGGGAGGGGTGCATGCCATAAAACACCGATGGGATTTGGGGGAAATGGAAGGCATGGACATTTTTGGGAAAGTTTTGAGTACAATTCACCCCCAGGGAACATAAAGTATCATTGGAGTGATGTAAAACCCCCCAAGAACTGCAGGGAGGCCAAGAAGGATACAAAAAAACCGGGGTGAGGGTGGACCACGGGTTGGGGTGGAAGAAGGCTCACCAGCAGGGCAAAGTTACTGGAAAGGGGCGATTTCAAACCAGGGGGGGAGATCGCGGGGGAAAACCGGGACCCACAGGGGGGTCCCGAAAAAATGGAGGGGGCCAAAAGTGGATGTGGTACTGAAAACCTCTGCATCAACATGTCGGGGACACAACCAAGAGAGGGGGGATGAGCCAGCAAGACTGGTCTTGTGTTACCCTGAGCATTTCAACATTAGGACATCATTTACGAGAGGCCCCTTGGAGTGCATCACGTGGTTTGGTTTTTTTTAAAATAGAGTTTAAAGTGGGAACATAACAGGGAACTGAGGGACGGCCCAAATTTAAAAGGGGGGCTAAAGTAGAAAATTCCTGCAGGGGGTTCAGTGGGACAGAGAAATGGTAGGAAAAAACAGTAAACGAGATGATTTGGGAAAATGTGGCAACAAAGTGCAAGGAGGCAGAGGAAAGTTTTTTTCCCAAGGGAAACAGAAACAATGGGGGGACCAAAACGAGTCCTTTGGTTACCCGAAGGGGTAGGGGGGAAAAAATAAGTCAAAGAGAATGGAAAAGGAAAAGGAGGGATAGGACCCGGAAAAAGGAGATTGTAGAAGAGCCGAAAAGATATGCAAGTAAGGAGGGAGGCCCCGCGACAATATGAAAACACATACATCGAAAGTCAAATCTGACCCGAAACTGCCCGTATCCCCATTGGGGGAAGCAACAGTCAAGGACCAGGGATAAGGTGAGGGAAAAAAGGGGGAAACTCAAAAGAAAGTCAAGAGGGATTGAGGACTCAACCGAGATTTTAAGAAGTATTTACATGAGAAGGAGATCTGGGGGGGACAGACCCAAGGGGGAAACCGCAAGGGAAAACACCAACAACTGTTGGCGACATACATACGATGAGGGGAAAAAAAACTGTAAGGGGCATCGATACCCCAAAGGCAATAGAACCGGAAAATCTCCCCGGGGCCTTAAGAGGGCAGTATGTTGTCATGCCCCACTTACCACAAACTTTAAACGTCCCTGGAAAGGGGGAAAATGCCTAGGTAGGGAAAATGGCAAATGTATTCCCATTTTTAAAAAAGGAGACAAAAAAAGCACTAAAAATATAGACCTGTGTCTTTTACGTTTAGTATGCAAAGTTATGAAAAGATTATCAGAGGGGATGGTGAGCACCCGGAACGGGAAAAAAGTTTAAAAGCCAAAACCCGCACGGATTCTGGAAGGCAAATCCTTTTCCCAAAACCTTTTGGAGTTTTATGTAAAATAAAAGAAGACCGAGAGAGGGGTGGGTTTATTGCATCTTCTGGACTGCAAGAAGGCCCTTTGACACAGTTCCTCACAAGAGATTTGTGCAGAAAAGACTTTAGCGCATTAACAGGAAGGGGACTGCAAAGGATCAAGAATACCGACAGGGAGGCAAAGCGATCATGGTATAAGTGTTCACAGTGGGCCCTGTGCGAGCGGGGCCACAGGGGTCGGTCTAGGACCAGTGCTATTTTTTATAGTGAACAGATGGGGGGTTTTTAAAACAAGGGGGTGTCCCCTTTTTTTGGATGATGTGAAGTTAAAGAGGGAATTAAATCGATGAGGACCAGGCAGGCTTCAAGGACCCGGACAGACTGGAACCTGGGTCCAGCAAATTGCTTCTCGAATTTAAACCTGCCCAAAAGCAAAGTCATGAAGATAGGGGAAGGGCACAGAAGACCACAACAGAGTATAGGCTAGGTGGCCAAGACTGCAAAAATCACTCAAAAGGGGAAAAAATCTTGGGGTGAGATAACACCGGCATTCCTGGAAGCACACATCAATCAATAACTCTGCAGCATATGGGGGCCCGGGAAACCTGAGAACAGCATTCCCCATACCCCTTTGTAAGGAATCATTCAGACACTGTACACCGTTATGTCAGGGACATATGGAGTATGCAGCACCTTTTGGAACCCCCATGATAAACAGTCAAGAAACAGAGAAAATAAAAGGTTTGCGACAAAATTTTGTTCCAAGCTAAGGGGAATGTCCTATGAAGAAAGATTAAGGGAAATCGGCCTGACGAACTGGGGGGGGCAGGAGGGTCAGGGGAGACATGATAACGACATATAAAAAAAATGCGTGGGAAAAACGGTGGACAAAACGGTGTTTCCCGGGGGGGGACAAAAAAACAAGAGGCCACAATTGAAGTTGAAGAAACAAATGATCAGAGAGATATTAGGGAAATAATTTCTTCAGTCATAAGTTTAAAAAAGTGGGGAAAAGCCTAGAAAATGACGTAGTGGGGGCAGGAACCTACACAGTTTTAAGCGGGTTTGATAAAGACATGGGGGCGGGGGGAGAGACCCCCTAGCAACCGGGAAGAGGCGGGCCAGGGGCTAAGACTCGACCCCTGCAACCACAAATAGGGAGTACAAAAAGGTGAGTACCACAGTGTCTAACACGTGGTAAGGGGGCCTAACAAAGGTTTGAACACAAAAAGGTTACAATACCGACAGGTTGGTTGTAAACACATAGGCAACAGTTAGCAACTTTATTCCCAAACGTTTCGCCCACAAGTAGCTTCTTCAGTCGAATCAAAAATGGGGGAAAAAGTAGAGATGTAAGACGATGTAAAGCCATCACCCCTTTAAGTCGTAGAATTTGGGTTGTCAGTCCCCCGCCTGAGAAGTTCAGTTCCAAATCAAACTATCTAAAACAAGCGACGTGCGGAGCTAAAACTGTCGGAAGGAGAGGTGCAGGGAGTGCTAACTCTCACTACACTACACTACTCTGCACCTCTCCTTCCCACAGTATTTAAGTCTCCGCACTGTCGCTTTATCTTCAGATGTTTCCCGACTATGGAACTGAATTTTTCCAGGCCGAGGGGCTGCAACCTCAATTCTACGACTTTAAAGGGGGATGGACTGATTAATCGTCATCACATCTCTACTGTTTCCCGCCTATTCTTTTACTGAAGATCCTACTTTTTAGCAAACGTTCGGAATAAAGTTGCCTAACTGTTGCCTATGTGTCTTTCCTACAACAAGGTTGTTGCTTTCGCTTTAAGCATTTAACAGTAAACAAAAAAACTATTTGCCAAAACTAGAGGGATTTGTTAGACATGTTCCTTACCCAAATTACCCTTCTGATGTTCCCTTTCCCAAGTTACCAGTTTAAGATTGAGACACTTAGCAGCATATGGAACTTTATTCAGGGAAAAGTTTTGCCACACAGTGGCTTCATCAGTCCAATCAAAAAACTTAAAAAATTGTTCAACCTTTGGACGAGACCTCTTCGACTAGTGGATGGACCACTATGACCCCGCCTTCGCCTGTTCACCCACCTCACCTTTTATAAACCCGTCTACGGCCCTAGTGTAATTTAAAAGTTGAGGACTGAACACATCGACTCCGGGTGAGGGAAATGATTACCTCATACCCCCCCCTCCCTTACGCCTTTTTTGTATTGGACGAGGACCACTGTGTGACGAAAGTTTCCTGAATAAAGATTTCCCCCTTGCTGCTTAAGTGTCTCAATCTTTAACTTGCGGTTTTTTTTTAAAAACCCTTTATCACACACAATTTCCCGTGCTGACTCTGTTCCTTTTCCCCCAAATTACCCGTGCTGAGTTCCCCTTAAAACCAAATTTCCATTGTTGACTCTGTTCCTTACACAAGTTACCTGTGTGACTTTCCTTACCCCAAATTACCAAGTGCTGATGCTGTTTTACCCAAGTTACCAGTGCTGCTTGTTTCCCTTCCCCAAGTACCATGTGCGACTGTTCCTTTCCAAGTTACCATGGGGGTGATGCTGTTCCTTACCCAAATTACCATGTGTGACTCGGTTCCTTACCCAATTTCCATGTGTGATGTGTTCCTTACCCAAATTTTCCCGTGGAGCCTTACCCAAATTACCATGTGTGACTTGTTCCTTACCCCGTTACCTGGCTGACTCTGTTCCTTACCCAAAATTACCTGTTTGGGGCTCTCTGTTCCTTTCCCAAGAACCCGGGGCTGGGCTGTTCCTTACCAAGTTACCATGTGCTGACTCTGTTTCCCTTTCCCCAAATTACCCTGGCTGGGCTGTTCCTTACCCCAAATTTCCATGTGCTGATGCTGTTCCTTACCCCCAATTACCCGTGCTACTCTGTTCCTTACCCAAGTTTTTATGTGCTGACTGTTCCTTACCCAATTACCATGTGCTGATGCTTTCCTTACCCCAAATTACCATGTGGACTCTGTTCCCTTTCCAAGTTTCCATGTGTGATGCTGTTCCTTTCCAATTACCATGTGGTGACTCGTTTTACCCAGGTTTTCCCTGTGTGACTCTGTTCCCTTACCCCAAATTCCCCATTCGACTCGTTCCTTACCCAAAATTTAAGTGCGACTCTGTTCCTTTCCCAAGTTACAGGGGTGACTCTGTTTCCCTTTCCCAAGTTACCCTGTGTGACTTGTTCCTCCCAAGTTTCATGTGGGTACTGTTCCTTCCCAAGTTTTCCATGTGTGATGTTTCCTTTCCCAAGTTACCATGTGCAGACTCTGTTCCTTCCCCAAATTACCCTGGCTGACTCGTTCCTTACCCAAATTACCATGGCTGACTCTGTTCCTTACCCAAAAATTACATGTGTGACTCTGTTCCTTACCAAGTTTCAGGCTGACTCTGTCTTACCCAAATTACCATGTGTGCTCTTTCCTTACCCAAGTTCCAGTGGACTCGTTCCTTACCCCAAATTACCCTGGTGACTTTTCCTTCCTATGTTACCACGTGCTGACTCGTTCCCTTTCCCAAGTTACCATTGCTGACTCGTTCCTTACCAATTACCATGTGCTGACCTTTTTCCTTACCCAAGTTACCATGTGCTGACCTGTTCCCTTTCCCCCAAATTCCCCGTGCTGACTTGTTCCTTACCCGTTACCCTGTGTGACTTTGTTTTTTACCCAAGTTACCGTGCTGACTCTGTTTCCCTTTCCCAATTCATTTGGGGGACATGTTCCTTACCCAAGTTACCATGTGCTGACTCTGTTCCTTACCCAAGTTACCATGTGCTGACGCTGTTCCTTACCCAAGTTACCATGTGCTGACGTGTTCCTTACCCAAGTTACCCCGTGTGATGCTGTTCCTTACCCAAGTTTCTGGCTGACTGTTCCTTACCCAAGTTACCCTGTGCTGACTTGTTCCCTTTCCCCAAATTACCATTGGGTGGGCTTTCCCTTTCCCCAAGTTTCCCTGTGCTGCTTGTTCCTTACCCCAAATTCCATTGCGACTCTGTTTCCCTTTCCCAAGTTACCTTTTTGGCTGAACTGTTCCTTACCCAAGTTTCCATGTTTCGACTCTGTTCCTTACCCAAGTTACCCCAAAGTGCTGACTCTGTTTTTCCCTTTCCCGTTACCCCGTGTGGCTGTTCCTTACCCAAGTTACCACGTGCTACCTTTTTCCTTACCCCAATTACCCTGTGCTGACGTGTTCCTTACCCCAAATTACATGGCTGACTCTGTTCCTTACCCCAAATTACCATGGCTACTCTGTTCCTTACCCAAATTACCATGTGTGACTCTGTTCCTTACCCAAAATTTCCATGTGCTGCTCGTTTCCTTACCCAATTACCATGTGCTGACACTGTTCCTTACCCAAGTTCCATTGCTGACTTGTTCCTTCCCAAAAATTTCCACTGCTGACTCGTTCCTTTCCCAAGTTACCACGTGCTGACGCTGTTCCTTTCCCAAGTTACCAGTGGCGCTTTTTCCTTTCCCAAGTTACCATGTGCTGAGCGTTCCTTTACCCAAGTTACCTGTGCTGATGTGTTCCTTTCCCAAGTTCCATGGCTGACGTTCCTTACCCAAGTTACCAATGTGCTTCTGTTCCTTACCAAGTTACCATGTGTGACCGTTCCTTACCCCAAATTCCCCTGTGCGACCTGTTTTCCCTTTCCCAATTACCAGTGCTGACTCTGTTTTCCCTTTCCCAAGTTACCATTGCTGACTCTTTCCTTTCCCAAGTTACAAGTGTGACTCTGTTCCCCTTTCCCAAGTTACCCTGTGCTGACTCTGTTCCTTACCAAGTTTTCCCTGTGCTGACTCTGTTCCTTTCCCAAAATTACCATGTGCTGACTCGTTCCTTCCCCAAGTTACCATGTGCTGACTTGTTTCCTTCCCAAGTTCATGTGCTGACTCTGTTTCCTTACCCCAAATTACCCTGTGCTGACTCTGTTCCTTACCCAAGTTTCCATTCCTTTACTTGTTCCCTTTCCCCAAATTTTCCATGGTGACTCTGTTCCTTTCCCAATTACCTGTGCTGATTGTTCCTTACCCAAATTTCCCTGTGCTGACTCTGTTTCCCTTTCCAAGTTCCATGTGCTACTCTGTTTCCTTACCCAAGTTCCATGTGCTGACTCTGTTCCTTCCCAAATTACTGGCTGACTCTGTTCCTTACCCAAGTTAAACCCTGTGCTGACTCTGTTCCCTTTCCCAAGTTACCCGTTACGCTGTTCCTTACCCAAAAGGACCATGTGCTGACCTGTTCCCTTTCCCAAGTTACCATATGCTGACTCTGTTCCCTTCCCAAGTTACCATTTTTGCTCTGTTCCTTACCCAAAATTACCATATGCGACTCTGTTCCCCTTTCCCAAGCCATGGCTTACTTGTTTCCCTTTCCCAAATTACCATGTGCTGACTCTGTTCCTTACCCAAGTTACCATATGCTGACTCTGTTCCTTACCCAAGTTACCATGTGCTGACTCTGTTCCTTACCCAAGTTACCATACTGACTCTGTTCCTTACCCAAGTTACCATGTGCTGACTCTGTTCCTTACCCAAGTTACCACGTGCTGACGCTGTTCCTTACCCAAGTTACCATGTGCTGACTCTGTTCCTTACCCAAGTTACCATGTGCTGACTCTGTTCCTTACCCAAGTTACCATGTGCTGACTCTGTTCCTTACCCAAATTACCCCTTTTGGGCTCTGTTCCTTACCCAATTACCTATGCTGACTCTGTTCCTACCCCAAAATTACAAAAAATGCTGACTCTGTTCCTTACCCAAGTTACCATGTGCTGACTCTGTTCCTTACCCAAGTTACCATGTGCTGACTCTGTTCCTTACCCAAGTTACCATGTGCTGCTTGTTCCTTACCCCAAATTACCCTGCTACTCTGTTCCTTACCCAAGTTACCACGTGTTTACGCTGTTCCTTACCCCAAATTTCCATGTGTGACCCGTTCCCTTTCCCCAAATTACCATGGCTGACTTTTCCCACCCCGTTACCCCGGCTGACGCTGTTCCTTTTCCCAATTACCATGTGCTGACCTGTTCCTTACCCAAGTTACCCTGTGCTGACGCTGTTCCTTTCCCAAGTTACCAGGTGACTCTGTTCCTTACCCAATTACCATGTGTGACCTGTTTCCCTTTCCCAAGTTACCCTTGCTGATCTGTTCCTACCCAAGTTACCTGTGTGACTCTTTTTCCTTACCCAAGTTCCCTGTGCGACCGCTGTTCCTTACCCCAAGTTACCATGTGGGCTCGTTTTAAAACCCAAGTTACCACGTGCTGATCTGTTCCTTTCCCAAGTTACCATTGCTGACTCTGTTTCCCTTTCCAGTTACCATTTCTGACGCGTTCCTTTCCCAAGTTACCCCTGTGGACTCTTTCCTTACCCATTACCATTGCGACTCTGTTCCTTACCCCAAATTTCCATATGCTGATCTGTTCCATACCCAAATTACCATGTGTGACTCTGTTCTTACCCAAGTTACATGTGCTGACTCGTTCCTTCCCAAAATTTCCATGTGCGACTCTGTTTCCTTACCCAAGTTACCACGTGCTGACGCTGTTCCTTACCCCAATTACCATGTGCGATCTGTTCCTTACCAAGTTACCATGTGCGACTCTGTTTTCCTTACCCAGTTACCAGTGCTGACGCGTTTCCCTTACCCAAGTTACCATGTGCGACTCTGTTCCCTTTCCCAAGTACCATGTGCTGACTCTGTTCCTTACCCCGTTCATGTCTGACCTCCTTTCCCAAATTTCCATGTGCGACTCTGTTCCTTTTTCCCCAAATTACCACGTGCTACGTGTTCTTACCCAAAGTTTCCCTGTGTGACTCTGTTCCTTACCCAAGTTACCTATGCTGATTGTTCCTTACCCAAGTTACCATATGCTGATTTGTTCCTTACCCCAAATTACCATATGCGACTCGTTCCATACCCATTACCATTGCTGACTCTGTTCCTTGCCCCCGTTTTCCATGTGCTGACTCTTTCCCTTTCCCCAAATTACCACGTGCTGACGCTGTTTCTCACCCCCCGTTAAATTGGGTAACCTGTTTCTCCCCAGTTAATTAACATGTGCTGACGCTGTTTTCCCCACATTAACATGTGCTGACGCGTTTCTCACCCCCGTTAACATGTGCTGCGCTGTTTTCACCCACGTTAACATGTGCTGAGCGTTTTCTCACCCACGTTAACATGTGCTGACGCTGTTTCTCACCCACTTAAAATGTGCGACGCTGTTTTTTTCACCCCCGTTAAATGTGTGACGTGTTTCCACCCCCGTTACATGTGCTGACTCTGTTCCCCTTCCCAAGTTTTCCCCGTCTGACGCTGTTCCTTCCCACGTTAACATGTGCGACGCTGTTCCTTTTCCCAAGTTAACATTGCTGACGTGTTCCTTACCCAATTTACCATGTCTGATCTTTCCTTACCAAGTTTCCATGTGCTGACGCTGTTCCTTACCCCAATTCCCTGTTTCTGACGCTGTTCCTTACCCAGTTACCTGTGCTGACGCTGTTCCTTACGCAAGTTACCATTGCTGACGCTGTTCCTTACCCCAATTTTCCATGTGCTGATGCTGTTCTTACCCAAGTTACCAGTTGACGCTGTTCCTTACCCAAGTTACCACGTGCTGACGTGTTTCTCACCCCCCTTTAACATGTGCGATGTGTTCCCTTTCCAGTTAAATGTGCTGACGCTGTTCCCTTCCCAAGTTACCCGTGCTGACGCTGTTCCCTTCCCAAGTTCCATTGCTGACGCTGTTCCTTACCCCAAATTACATGTGTGACCTGTTTCCTACCAAGTTACCATGTGTGACGCTGTTCCTTACCCCAAATTACCATGTGCTGACGCGTTCCCCTTTCCCAAGTTACCATTGCTGCGCTGGGCCTTACCCAAGTTACCATGTGTGACGCTTTCCTTTCCCCAAATTGCCACTCTGACGCTGTTTTCACCCCGTTAACAGTGCGCGCGTTCCTTCTCAGCCAAACTCTCAGTCCCTTTTTGTATAAATTCAACTGATATATTATCCTCGATAAATTTAATGTCTAGCAAGGATTCCCATAAAGAAAGAAGAAAGAGGGGAGGGGGGGGAGGGGAGGGGGGAGGAGGAGCAGGAGGAGCAGGAGGAGGGGGAGGAGGAGGAGGGGAGGAGGGGGGAAGGAGCCAGGGGGAGGAGGGGCAGGGGGAGGAGCAGGGAGCAGCAGCAACAACAGCAACAAAAACGGCATCGCAACAACAGCAGCAGCAGCAGCAAAAAACAACAACACACAACAACAACGGCAGAACAACAACAAAACAACAAAAACAACAACGGCGCAAAAGCAGCAAAAAACAACAACAAAAACTCAGCAAAAACAACAACAACAAAAACAACAACAACAAACAAAACAACAACAAACAACAACAACAAAACAAAGGCAGCAGCAAGCAGGGGCAGCAGCAAAAACAACAATGCAGCAACAAAACAAAACAAAACAGCAAACAACAACAACAAAAAAACAAAAAGGTGGAGGTGGGGGGTTTTGGAAGGAAAAAAACAAGAGGAGGAAGAATAAGAGAAGAAAAAGGATGAGGAGGTATGACGGGTATAATAATGTTAAGGCATCAAATAAAATCAGATACTCCATAAAAATCTCTGGACACCAGAGAGCAAGATATTCTGCAGACAGCGAATCTTACCTGTCTTAGTCAGACAAAAAGGGCTTTGAAAACTTTCCCAACCTTTAACAAGAACAATTTATTTTAGGCTAACCCAACTTAATGTATTTTAAATACGTTTACAGTAATTTAGTACTAAACAAACACAATCAAATATATATTTTTCGTTAGGTTCAGAATGATTTTGGCGAAATTATTGCATACACAAATTTTCACTTGTCCTATATGGCAAGATGAGCGTTGCTATTTAAGCCAAGTTCGCAAGTTCTGCCTATTCGGCACGACACATGTTATGTATATATATATATATATATATATATATATATATTATATTATATATATATATATATATATATATATATATATATATATATATTTAATATATATATATATATATAATTTTTATCTCCGTTGAGGTTATTCAACATTTTAGTCTTACTTCAAAACTAAGTTTGGAACCTCACCTGACTTTACTACAATTGAAATAATATAATTTAGCGTAATCAGACCCAAAGAATATACTACATCAGGCCAGTCTAAGTTTACTTTGAATTATTGAACATCAGTCTTATTTTTATTGTTAGTTGAAAATATTAAGATTACCATTAATTAATATTACCGTTATTATTTTTATTATTATTGTCATTATTGCATTTATGTGCAGAGATTCAGCCTAGTTCAAGCATTACTTGTACCAGCCTAATTCAAGCATTACTTATACCAGCCTAGTTCAAGCATTGCTTGCACCGCCTAGTTCAAGCATTACTTTAAACCCGCCTAGTTCAAGCATTTGCACCAGCCTAGTTCAAGCATTACTTGTGCCAGCCTAGTTCAAGCATTACTTGTACCAGCCTAGTTCAAGCATTACTTGTACCAGCCTAGTTCAAGCATTTGCACCAGCCTAGTTCAAGCATTACTTGTGCCAGCCTAGTTCAAGCATTACTTGTACCAGCCTAGTTCAAGCATTACTTGTACCAGCCTAGTTCAAGCATTACTTGTAAACCAGCCTGTTCAAGCATTACTTGTACCAACCTCGTTCAAGCATTACTTGTACCAGCCTAGTTCAAGCATTGCTTGCACCAGCCTAATTCAAGCATTACTTGTACCAGCCTAGTTCAAGCATTGCTTGCACCAGCCTAGTTCAAGCATTACTTTACCAGCCTAGGGTTTAAGCATTGCTTGCGCCCGCCTAGTTCAAGCATTATTTGTGCCGGCTAGTTCAAGCATTACTTGTACCAGCCTAGTTCAAGCATTACTTGTACCAGCCTAGTTCAAGCATTACTTGTACCAACCTCGTTCAAGCATTACTTGTACCAGCCTAGTTCAAGCATTGCTTGCACCAGCCTAGTTCAAGCATTACTTGTACCAGCCTAGTTCAAGCATTTGCACCAGCCTAGTTCAAGCATTACTTGTGCCAGCCTAGTTCAAGCATTACTTGTACCAGCCTAGTTCAAGCATTACTTGTACCAGCCTAGTTCAAGCATTACTTGTACCAACCCCGTTCAAGCATTAACTTGTACAGCCTAGTTCAACATTGCTTGCACCGCCTAATTCAAGCATTACTTGTACCAGCCTAGTTCAAGCATTGCTTGCACCAGCCTAGTTCAAGCATTACTTGTACCAGCCTAGTTCAAGCATTGCTTGCGCCAGCCTAGTTCAAGCATTATTTGTGCCAGGCTAGTTCAAGCATTACTTGTACCAGCCTAGGGTTTAGCATTACTTGTACCAGCCTAGTTCAAGCATTACTTGTACCAACCTCGTTCAAGCATTACTTGTACCAGCCTAGTTCAAGCATTGCTTGCACCAGCCTAGTTCAAGCATTACTTGTACCAGCCTAGTTCAAGCATTGCTTGCACCAGCCTAGTTCAAGCATTACTTGTGCCAGCCTAGTTCAAGCATTACTTGTACCAGCCTAGTTCAAGCATTACTTGTACCAGCCTAGTTCAAGCATTACTTGTACCAACCTCGTTCAAGCATTACTTGTACCAGCCCAGTTTTAAGCATTGCTTGCACAGCCTAATTCAAGCATTTACTTTTTACAGCCTTTGTTCATGCATTTGCTTGCACCGCCTAGTTCAGATTACTTGTACCAGCAGTTCAGCATTGCTTGCGCCAGCCTTGTTAGCATTATTTGTGCCGGTAGTTCAAGCATTACTTGTCCAGCCTAGTTCAAGCATTACTTGTACCGCCTGTTCAGATTTACTTGTACCAACTCGTTCAGATTACTTGTACCAGCTAGTTTTAAGATTGCTTTTCACCAGCTAAATTTAAGCATTTTCTTGTACGCCTTTGTTTTAAGCATTGCTTGCACAGCTAGTTCAAGCATTACTTTACCGCCTGTTCAGCATTTCTTGTGCAGCCTAGTTCAGCATTATTGTTCGCCTAGTTCAAGCATTTTCTTTTTACAGCTAGTTCAAGCATGTCGGTACAACAAAAAACCCAAGAACTTTCGGTTACCTGGCTATAACGAAATTAAAATTTTTCTATTAATAAAAATGAATTTAATTAATTTTAAATTATATGGAGAAAATTGCAGTATAATATTGTACCTCAGAAAATGTATATCAGCCATAAATACAAGAGGAGAGGCTATTTCCCAGGATTTCAAGAGGCTGGGCGGGTGAGGTACTGAGAAGGCGGCCGCCAGGATGAAACGGAATGTTGAAGATAATATAAAGAAACAAAGTGTGTCGAGGGTGGGCGGTGTGCGTGAGGCCAGGTGGTGACTGCTGCACTAGGTTGCGTGAGACAAGGTGGTGACTGCTGCACTAGGTTGCGTGAGCAAGTTGGTGACTGCTGCACAAAGGTTTTTCGTGAGACAAAGTGGTACTGCTGCACTAGGTTGCGTGAAAAGGGTGGTTGACTGCTGCACTTTGGTTGAGTGAGAGAAGGTGGTGACTGTACACTAGGTTGCGTGAGACAAGGTGGTGACTGCTGCACTAGGTTGCGTGAGACAAGGTGGTGACTGCTGCACTAGGTTGCGTGAGACAAGGTGGTGACTGCTGCACTAGGTTGCGTGAGACAAGGTGGTTGATTCTGCCTAGGTTGCGGAGACAAGGTGGTGATGCTGCACTAGGTTGCGTTGAGACAAGGTGGTGACTGCTCCCCTGGTTTCGTGTGAGAACAAGGGTGGTGGGCTGCTGACTAGGTTGCGTGAGACAAGGTGGTGACTGCTGCACTAGGTTGCGTGAGACAAAGTGGTGACTGCTGCACTAGGTTGCGTGAGACAAAGTGGTGACTGCTGCACTAGGTTGCGTGAGAGCAAGGTGGTGACTGCTGCACTAGGTTGCGTGAGAAAAGTTGGTGACTGCTGCACTAGGTTGCGTGAGAGAAGGTGGTGACTGCTGCACTAGGTTGCGTGAGACAAGGTGGTGACTGCTGCACTAGGTTGCGTGAGACAAGGTGGTGACTGCTGCACTAGGTTGCGTGAGACAAAGTGGTGACTGCTGCACTAGGTTGCGTGAGACAAGGGGTGACTGCTGCACCAGGTTGGGGTGAGACAAGGTGGGTGACTGCTGCACCAGGTTGCGTGAGACAAGGTGGTGACTGCTGCACCCAGGTTGCGTTTAGACAAGGTGGTGACTGCTGCACCAGGTTGCGTGAGACAAGGTGGTGACTGCTGCACCAGGTTGCATGAGACAAGGTGGTGACTGCTGCACCAGGTTGCGTGAGACAAGGTGGTGACTGCTGCACCAGGTTTTGGGGAGACAAGGTGGGACTGCTGCAACCAGTTGCATGAGACAAGGTGGGTGACTGCTGCACCAAGGTTGCGTGGACAAGGTGGTGATGCTGCACTAGGTTGCGTGAGACAAGGGTTTGGGGACTTCTGCACTAGGTTGCGTGAGACAAGGTGGTGACTGCTGCACCAGGTTGCGTGAGACAAGGTGGTGACTGCTGCACCAGGTTGCGTGAGACAAGGTGGTGACTGCTGCACCAGGTTGCGTGAGACAAGGTGGTGACTGTTGCACCAGGTTGCGTGAGGCCAGGTGGTGACTGCTGCACCAGGTTGCGTGAGACAAGGTGGTGACTGCTGCACCAGGTTGCGTGAGACAAGGTGGTGACTGCTGCACCAGGTTGCGTGAGAAAAAGGTGGTGATTGTTTCACCAGGTTGCATGAGACAAGGTGGTGATGCTGCACCAGGTTGCGTGAGACAGGTGGTGATTGCTTCAACCAGGTTGCATGAGACAAGGTGGTGACTGCTGCACCAGGTTGCGTGAGACAAGGTGGTGACTGCTGCACTAGGTTGCGTGAGACAAGGTGGTGACTTCTGCACTAGGTTGCGTGAGACAAGGTGGTGACTGCTGCACCAGGTTGCGTGAGACAAGGTGGTGACTGCTGCACCAGGTTGCGTGAGACAAGGTGGTGGGCTGCTGCACCAGGTTGCGTGAGAAAGTGGTGACTGCTGCACCAGGTTGCGTGAGGCCAGGTGGTGACTGCTGCACCAGGTTGCGTGAGACAAGGTGGTGACTGCTGCACCAGGTTGCGTGAGACAAGGTGGTGACTGCTGCACCAGGTTGCGTGAGACAAGGTGGTGACTGCTGCACCAGATTGCATGAGACAAGGTGGGGGGACTGCTGCACCAGGTTGCGTGAGACAAGGTGGTGATGCTGCCCCCAGGTTGCGTTTAGACAAGGTGGTGACTGCTGCACCAGATTGCATGTAGAAAAAGGTGGTGACTGCTGCACCAGGTTGCGTTTAGACAAGGTGGTGACTGCTGCACTAGGTTGCGTGAGACAAGGTGGTGACTTCTGCACTAGGTTTTCGTGAGGGCAAGGTGGTAAATGCTGCACCAGGTTGCGTGAGACAAGGTGGTGACTGCTACACCAGGTTGCGTGAGACAAGGTGGTGACTGCTGCACCAGGTTGCGTGAGACAAGGTGGTGACTGCTGCACCAGGTTGCGTGAGGCCAGGTGGTGACTGCTGCACCAGGTTGCGTGGGGTCAGGTGGTGACTGCTGCACCAGGTTGCGTGGGGGTCAGGTGGTGACTGCTGCACCAGGTTGCGTGGGGTCAGGTGGTGACTGCTGCACCAGGTTGCGTGGGGGCAGGTGGTGACTGCTGCACCAGGTTGCGTGAGGCCAGGTGGTGCTGCTGCACCAAAGGTTGCGTGGGGTCAGGTGGTGACTGCTGCCCAGGTTGGTCGTGGGGTCAGGTGGTGACTGCTGCACCAGGTTGCGTGAGGCCAGGTGGTGAACTGCTGCACCAGGTTGCGTGAGGCAGGTGGTGACTGCTGCACCAGGTTGCGTGAGGCCAGGTGGTGACTGCTGCACCAGGTTGCGTTTGGGGGCAGGGGGTGACTGCTGCACCGGGTTGCGTGAGGCCAAGTGGTGACTGCTGCACCAGGTTGCGTGGGGTTCGGTGGTTTACTGCTGCACCAGGTTGCGTGGGGGTCAGGTGGTGACTGCTGCACCAGGTTGCGTGAGGCCAGGTGGTGACTGCTGCACCAGGTTGCGTGGGGTCAGGTGGTGACTGCTGCACCAGGTTGCGTGGGGTCAGGTTTGGGGACTGCTGCACCAGGTTGCGTGAGGCCAGGTGGTGACTGCTGCACCAGGGTTGCGTGGGGTCAGGTGGTGATGCTGCACCAGGTTGCGTGGGGTCAGGGTGGTGACTGCTGCACCAGGTTGCGTGGGGTCAGGTGGTGACTGCTGCACCAGGTTGCGTGGGGTCAGGTGGTGGGGCTGCTGCACCAGGTTTTCGTTTAGGCCAGGTGGTGACTGCTGCACCAGGTTGCGTGGGGCAGGTGGTGACTGCTGCACCAGGTTGCGTTGGGGGGTCAGGTGGTGACTGCTGCAACCAGGTTTGCGTGAGGCAGGTGGTGACCCCTGCACCAGGTTGCGTGGGGTCAGGTGGTGACTGCTGCACCAGGTTGCGTGGGGTCAGGTGGTGACTGCTGCACCAGGTTGCGTGAGGCCAGGTGGTGACTGCTGCACCAGGTTGGGGGTGGGGTCAGGTGGTGACTGCTGCACCAGGTTGCGTGGGTCAGGTGGTGACTGCTGCACCAGGTTGCGTGAGGCCAGGTGGTGACTGCTGCACCAGGTTGCGTGGGGTCAGGTGGTGACTGCTGCACCAGGTTGCGTGGGGTCCGGTGGTGACTGCTGCACCAGGTTGCGTGGGTCAGGTGGTGACTGCTGCACCAGGTTGCGTGGGGTCAGGTGGTGACTGCTGCACCAGGTTGCGTGGGGTCAGGTGGTGATGCTGCACCAGGTTGCGTGGGGTCAGGTGGTGACTGCTGCACCAGGGTTTCGTGGGGTCAGGTGGTGACTGCTGCACCAGGTTGCGTGGGGTTCAGGTGGTGACTGCTGCACCAGGTTGCGTGGGGTCAGGTTGGTGACTGCTGCACCAGGTTGCGTGGGGGTCAGGGTGACTGCTGCCCAGGTTGCGTGGGGTCAGGTGGTGACTGCTGCACCAGGTTGCGTGGGGTCCAGTGGGTGACTGCTGCACCAGGTTGCGTGGGGGCAGGTGGTGACTGCTGCACCAGGTTGCGTTTGGGGGCAGGTGGTGACTGCTGCACCAGGTTGCGTGGGGTCAGGTGGTGGGCTGCTGCACCAGGTTGCGTGGGGTCAGGTGGTGACTGCCCGCACCCAGGTTGCATGGGGTCAGGGTGGTGACTGCTGCACCAGGTTGCGTGAGGCCAGGTGGTGACTGCTGCACCAGGTTGCGTGGGGTCAGTGGTGACTGCTGCACAGGTTGCGTGAGGCCCGGTGGTGACTGCTGCACCAGGTTGCGTGGGGTCAGGTGGTGACTGCCCGCACCAGGTTGCGTGGGGTCAGGTGGTGACTGCTGCCCCCAGGTTGCGTGGGGTCAGGTGGTGAAATGGGTGCACCAGGTTGCGTGAGGCAGGTGGTGACTGCTGCACCAGGTTGCGTGGGGTCAGGTGGTTTAAATGCTGCACCAGGTTGCGTGAGGCCGGTGGTGACTGCTGCACCAGGTTGCGTGGGGTCAGGTGGTGACTGCTGCACCAGGTGGCGTGGGGTCAGGTGGTGACTGCTGCACCAGGTTGCTGAGGCCAGGTGGTGACTGCTGCACCAGGTTGCGTGGGCCCGGTGGTTTACTGCTGCACCCGGTTGCGTGGGGTCAGGTGGTGACTGGGTGGGACCAGGTTGCGTGAGGCCAGGTGGGACTGCCTGCACCAGGTTGCGTGGGGTCAGGTGGTGGGCTGCTGCACCAGGTTGCGTGAGGCCAGGTGGTGACTGCTGCACCAGGTTGCGTGGGGTCAGGTGGTGACTGCTGCACCAGGTTGCGTGAGGCCAGGTGGTGACTGCTGCACCAGGTTGCGTGGGGTCAGGTGGTGACTGCTGCACCAGGTTGCGTGGGGTCAGGTGGTGACTGCTGCACCAGGTTGCGTGGGGTCAGGTGGTGACTGCTGCACCAGGTTGCGTGGGGTCAGGTGGTGACTGCCCGCACCAGGTTGCGTGAGGCCAGGTGGTGACTGCTGCACCAGGTTTCGTTGGGGTCAGGTGGTGACTGCTGCACCAGGTTGCGTGGGGTCAGGTGGTGACTGCTGCACCAGGTTGCGTGAGGCCAGGTGGTGACTGCTGCACCAGGTTGCGTGGGGTAGGTGGTGACTGCTGACCAGGTTGGTTGAGGCCAGGTGGTGACTGCCCGCACCAGGTTGCGTGGGGTCAGGTGGTGACTGCTGCCACCAGGTTGCGTGGGGTCAGGTGGTGACTGCTGCACCAGGTTGCGTTGGGGGCAGGTGGTGACTGCTGCACCAGGTTGCGTGGGGTCAGGTGGTGACTGCTGCACCAGGTTGCGTGGGGTCAGGTGGTGATGCTTGCACCAGGTTGCGTGGGGTCAGGTGGTGACTGCTGCACCAGGTTGCTTGGGGTCAGGTGGTGACTGCTGCACCAGGTTGGGGTGGGGTCAGGTGGTGACTGCTTTCACCAGGTTGCGTGGGGTCAGGTGGTGACTGCTGCACCAGGTTGCGTGGGTCAGGTGGTGGGTGCTGCACCAGGTTGCGTGGGGTCAGGTGGTGACTGCTGACCAGGTTGCGTGGGGTCAGTGGTGACTGCTGCACCAGGTTGCGGGGGGGTCGGTGGTGACTGCTGCACCAGGTTGCGTGGAGGCCCGGTGGTGACTGCTGCACCAGGTTGCGTGGGGGTCAGGTGGTGACTTTCTGCACCAGGGTTTCGTGAGGCCAGGTGGTGGACGGGTGCACCAGGTTGCGTGGGGTCAGGTGGTGACTGCTGCACCAGGTTGCGTGGGGTCAGGTGGTGACTGCTGCACCAGGTTGCGTGGGGTCAGGGGGGTGGACTGCTGCCCAGGTTGCGTGGGGTCAGGTGGTGACTGCTGCACCAGGTTGCGTGGGGTCAGGTGGTGACTGCTGCACCAGGTTGCGTGGGGTCAGGTGGTGACTGCTGCACCAGGTTGCGTGGGGTCAGGTGGTGACTGCTGCACCAGGTTGCGTGAGGCCAGGTGGTGACTGCTGCACCAGGTTGCGTGGGGTCAGGTGGTGACTGCTGCACCAGGTTGGTGGGGTCAGGTGGTGACTGCTGCACCAGGTTGCGTGGGCAGGTGGTGACTGCTGCACCAGGTTGCGTGGGGTCAGGTGGTGACCTGCTGCACCAGGTTTTCGTGAGGCCAGGTGGTGACTGCTGCACCCGGTTGGTGGGGTCAGGTGGTGTTTCTGCACCAGGTTTTCGTGGGGTCAGGTGGTGACTGCTGAACCAGGTTGCGTGTGGGTCAGGTGGTGACTGCTGCACCAGGTTGGTGGGGTCAGGTGGTGACTGCTGCACCAGGTTGCGTGGGGTCAGGTGGTGACTGCTGCACCAGGTTGCGTGGGGTCAGGTGGTGACTGCTGCACCAGGTTGCGTGGGGTCAGGTGGTGACTGCTGCAACCAGGGTTTCGTGGGGGTCAGGTGGTGACTGCTTGCATCAGGTTGCGTGGGGTCAGGTGGGTGGGCTGCTGCACCAGGTTGCGTGGGGTCAGGTGGTGACTGCTGCACCAGGTTGCGTGGGGTCAGGTGGTGACTGCTGCACCAGGTTGCGTGAGGCCAGGTGGTGACTGCTGCACCAGGTTGCGTGGGGTCAGGTGGTGACTGCTGCACCGGGTTGCGTGAGGCCAAGTGGTGACTGCTGCACCAGGTTGCGTGGGGTCAGGTGGTGACTGCTGCACCAGGTTGCGTGGGGTCAGGTGGTGACTGCTGCACCAGGTTGCGTGGGGTCAGGTCTTGACTGCTGCACCAAATTTGTGCTTTAAAATTAACTTCTTTCTGAAATTTTCTCTTATACGTTTAAAAATATATTTTTTTTTCATTTATGTTAATATAAAAATTAAAAACTTTGTTCCAGAAGAACCTTAGAAAACTTACGTAACCTTATTATAACAAGCGCAATTAAGTTAGCCTATTCCAACTAAATATATTTTAGATAAGTTTTCAATAATTTAATAATAAAGAAACATGATGAAATATATTTTTTTCGTTAGCCTCAAAATTATTTTTACGATATTATTGCATACTTAAATTTTCGATTGCCTTATTCGGCAAGAAGAGCTTTGCTATTTATGAAAAAAATAGCAAGTTATACCTATTCGGCACGACATATATATCTCGTGCATATTCCAACTAAATATATTTTAAATACGTTTACAATAATTTAATACTAAACAAACACAATCAAATATATTTTTTTCGTTAGGTTCAGAATGATTTTGGCGAAATTATTGCATACACAAATTTTCGCTTGTCCTGTATGGCAAGATGTGGGTTGCCATTTAAGCCAAGATCGCAAATTCTGCCTATTCGGCGCGACATACCCCACAAGGAAGGTTCCTTGATGTTGGTGAGGGGCTCTTGATTTAGGGAATTGGATCTGTGCTCCAGTTCCCCGAATTAAGCCTGAATGCCTTCCACATCCCCCCCCCAGGCGCTGTATAATCCTCCGGGTTTAGCGCTTCCCCCTTGATTATAATAATAATAATAATAATGATAATCGGCACGACATTACATATATATATATATATATATATAATATATATATATATATATATATATATATATATATATATATATATATATATATATATATATGTGTGTGTGTGTTTGTGTGTGTGTTTGTGTGTGTGTTTGTGTGTGTGTGTGTGTGTGTGTGTGTGTGTGTGTGTGTGTGTGTGTGTGTGTGTGTGTGTTGCTAGATAGATGAACAGGTAGATAACTAGTGCATAGGAAGTGGTGGAGTCATGAGCTGAGCAAGTTTGAAGTTGAGATATCACATCCAGTTTAAGAGAGGTGACCTGTCAGCCAGAGTAGAGGTGAGGTGACCTGAATCACGAAATCAGGTTTTGGTAATCTGGGTTTTTCATACAGTTTCTCAACAGTTTTAGCAGTGTATAATGACCTCTGATCCGTATGTTGCTCTTAAAGGCATGTATCGTAGCATCTTCAAGACAGAACCTCCTCTCTCTCTCTCTCTCTCTCTCTCTCTCTCTCTCTCTCTCTCTCTCCTCTCTCTCTCTCTCTCTCTCTCTCTCTCTGTTGCTTTTCTCTTATAAGAGATGGGTAAAGCAGCTGGGATTGATGAGGTAAACACAGAAATGTTTAAAGCAAGTGAGGATATAGTTCTGGAATGGTTGTTGCTTTCATTTAAATATGTGTGGAAGAGGGGAAGGTACCTAATCCTTTGTATAAAGGAAAAAGAGACAAAAGAGAGTGTAAAAAATATAGGGGAATAAGCCTGTTGAGTATACTTGGTAAAATGTATGGTAGAGTTATTATTGAAAGAATTAAGAGTACGACAGAGAACAGGATTGCAGGTGAACAAGGAGGCTTCAGAAAAGGTAGGGGATGTGTGGACCAAGTGTTTACAATGAAGCGTGTAAGATAAGGGTAAAGAGGTGTGAGGGAAAAGTTCATTAGATAGGAGTGGTGGAAGTATGAATGTATGGTGGTGGTCGTTTATTGGGCAGTCTGCTTGTTCAGTTAGGGTGGATGCATAGTTCCTGCTAACCCCACCCCCACCCCTTCTGCACCAGGTGGGAGGTGACGAGTATGAGTTCGACCTGTAGTTAGTCACTTGACTTGCGGCTCCCATCAAATCTGTAAATATTTGTTCCACTCCTATCTAAATTATTATGTTTTGGGATTTGGTTTCAGTAAGAGCTTAACACTTGTTTGGAGTTTTAGACTCCGCTTTATTCCTGTTTTGTTTTGAATTTACTCAGTGTTGTCATCTGTTACTAGCCATTTCTTTTAAAAGCTGTATGCCTATCGTGTGAGTGATTTATCGAGTGGTGTGTAACTGTATGCTTTTTTAATTTTTAGCCTTGATTGTCGGATCGGGTCATCCGGCTCATGCAGGATAAAGATAAGGGCAGCATCTTTCTTGCGAAGACAGGAGACTTCACCTTGACAAGTCTGCCTACACTGGTCCCCCTTCAAGACGTAGCCAACCACCCAGTCACTACACGCCATTTAAGCAGCCTTCTCCCAGTTGCAGCTATACCAGTGTTCATGCGACGGGCTGGAGTTTTGAGACTCTATGGCCGCGGGTTCAATCCCGGCCGGGGGTATGGTTCATGGTGGTTCTTGACTGGCTACGTAACTGCTTCAACAGTATTGTGGTGTTCAGAGGATCAGTCGACCTCTCCTCGGTAGAATATATATTATAAGCGTATTAGGGACACTGTCTTCTGTCTACAGTCACGACCAGCAGTGACCCCCTCTCCCCTGTCATCAACACCGGCTCAGCGTTCCCAACCACTGTTTATAGCTGCATGCCCAGAACATCGGCACTGCATCAGTTTACGTCATTGTGTACATACTAGCTTTGAATTAATAGTTATTTATATATTTCATTTTTCACTTTTGCTAAACGTAGGGTTAATTTCATGTTAGTGTTTTAAATTCTTTACTAATTTTAATGATTATTAAAAATGTTTATTATGTTACTGAATTTTCTATCTTTTTATTTCCATAAGGAGGAGCCAGCCATATTAAATACTCTTTGAGGGTCTGATAGGGCTGTGTGAACCTTCACAAGCGGGTTTTTGTTGCCTTGAATTTGGGAAAGGCATATGATAGGGTGGATAGGAGAGTAATGTGACACATGTTGCAAATGTATGGAACAGGTGGCATGCTACTGAAAGCAGTTAAGAGTTTTTACGTTGATAGGCTCAGAGTATGGAGGAGAGAGGGAAATTAGTTCCCAGTAAAAGACAGGGATGTGTGATGTGAACATGGTTGTTAAATATATTTATAGATGGGGTTTTAAGAGAAGTGAATGCTCTGGTGTGGGCAAGAGGTGTGGGATTAAGATATAAAGATTCAAACACAAAGTAGTTGTCACAGTTGCTTTTAGCTGATGACACTGTGCTTTTGGGAGACTCTGAAGAGGAGTTGCAGGGGTTGGTGAACGAGTTTGGAAGGGTATGTAAATGAAGGAAATTAAAGTGGACATCAAAAAAGAGCAATGTGACGGGAATAAAAAATTTAGTTAATGAAACATTTGATATCAGGGAGGAAATATGGAGGAAGTGAATGCATTCAGATATTTGGGAATGGACTTGTCAGCAGATGGGTCTATGAAAGATGAGCTTAATCATAGAACTGATGAGGGGATAAAGGTGAGTGGAGCACTGAGGAGTCTGTGGAGATAAAGAACATTATCCATGAAAGCAAAGAGAGGAATGTATGAGAATTTAGTGTTACCAACACTCTTATATGGGTGAAGGATGGGTGGTAAATGTTGCAACAAGAAGGCTGGAGGCAGTGGAGATGTGGTGTCTGAGGGCAATGTGTAGTGTGAATATAATGCAGAGAATCCGTAGCTTGGAGATTAGGTGTGGGTTTTTTAAATTATTTTCCAGAGGGAAGAGGAAGGGTTGCTGATGTAGTTTGGACTTTTAGAGAGGATGGACCAAAATAAAATGACTTGGAAGGCATATAAATCTGTAGTGGAAAGAAGGCAGGATAAGGGTTGTCCTAGGAAAGGTTGGAGGGAGGGAGGGGGGGGGCAGACGAGGTCTTGTGTGCAAGGGGCTTGGACTTCCAGAAAGCTTGCGTGAGCGTGTTAGGAGCGAGAGAAGACATACGGCTTTTATGACGTGACGTGCTGTTGGAATGTGAGCAAAGTTACATATATGAAGGGATTTATAGAAACCAGTCCTGGAGGTGGAAAGTACAATGCCTGCACTCTGAAGGAGAGTTATGGTGCAGTTTTTTAACAGTAGTGTAGGCACGCGTCTGGTAAGACAGTAATGGAGTGAATGATGATGAAAGTTTCTTTTTCGCATCATCGTGCCTTGGTGGGCAACAACCGATTTGTTAATTAAAAAAGTCGATAAGTCGTTTAGGAAATTTCAAGGCGATAAAGAATGTTTCAATGCATTTTTGTTCTTCAGTTAAGCGTTCACTGCTTCAAATCTCTAGTGCGAGTAGAAAGAAATCTATCACACGTCTCTCTGTTCCGAGGGCATAATGAGCGTAGTAGTGGATTAAACTGTCTTTATTTGTTGGCTTCCTGTAAACTTTAAGGTGCTGCTGTGACTAATAAGAGCTTCAAGAAATGGTAGGGATTCATTGTTTCTCTCGGGGAAAACTTGTATAAAAAGCTCCGTGATTAAGTTTTTCTCTTAAGCTATGAAGATTGAAACATCTGGGAACTACTACCAAGACAGCGTCCACGTATCTTAACCTCGTAATGTTGTAGGTAATGATGCTGAAGTCTCTCTACATGCTCAAGTTAGTGATCAGTACTGCACTAAGAGGAGAACCTATATACGTCCTAAATTTCTGCTTGAAAAGATGATAAACTCTTGTGTAGGTGGTACATCATATTAATAAAGTGTCCTTTTATCACTTATCTGTTACACCATACTTCAAACATCCATATCTTGTTTGAGCCCTATACTTCTGTAGTAAGACATTTTTTAGGTTGCTGAATTAGAACTTCCTGCTCCTCTCTGTGAGAATTGTCAGGTTCCATTATCGGTCAGCCACATTCTGTTAGACTGCCCACTTTATCAACGAGCACGCAGAATATACCTCCAACGTCGTCTTCGCTCCGCTGCTCTCTCTTTACCTTCCCTTCTTGCTGATGGACCCACCTTTCATCCGGACTCTCTCATTGACTTTTTGACAACAACTGACTTACTTCACAAACTCTGATATAATAATAATGAATTAGAACTTATCCTGTATGTACTCGCCTATACGTGGGTCTATGGGTCGATTCACAGCTTTTGTGTGTGTGTGGAGAGAGAGAGAGAGAGAGAGAGAGAGAGAGAGAGCATGTTAATAAATTAATTACTCTTTATCAAAGGCATTTGTCGCTAAGATATTTGGCCTGTTATGTGTGAGCGTGTGTACTCGCCTAATTGTACTCAAATGTGGTTGCAGGGTTCGAGACTCAGATCCTGGTCCCGCCTCCTCACAGAGCGTGTGTGTGTGTGTGTGTGTGTGTGTGTGTGTGTGTGTGTGTGTGTGTGTGTGTGTGTGTGTGTGTGTGTGTTAGTGGTTTGTATGTTTACGTAGCTGAATTAGCTCGTGTCTGAGTGTATCCTATCCAAAACTTTCTCGGCACCTGAGTGGAGCTGCTCGTTTTTAACTCTTGCCACCCCCCTACCCCCCTCCTCCTCCCCGGGCCATAAATCCCTCATAGACTCTCCACCCCTCTCAACATCCACTACCCCTCCCCCCTATAAACACATACACCCATAGCGGCGCCCATTTCAATAAAACTTAAAGTGATGGTGTCAAATTGGCCAAAGTGGGCGGGTAGAGCACTTGGAATATTTATACCCTGCTGCTTCCCTCAGAGGACGAGAGGAGAGGTCCTCCTCTGCTTTTCCTCTAATTCTTTTTTTATGGACGGTGGTATTAGCGGCACCGATGTTTTTTTTTTTTTTTGCTGCTGTTGTAAGATGTCCTTTGACTTGATTCACTGTGGGTTTTCATGCAGGTATTTAATGAATGTGTCTATGCGATGTTTTGGGTTTTTCATGGTTCATTTATTTCATTTTGTTGATGCAGGCGAGGGGCTCTTGACCTAAGGAATTAACACCTGTTCTTCCTTTCCTTCATCTTCAATGCCTCCAAATTCTTCCAGGTTCTTTGTAATATCTACAGGATTAGCGCTTTTCCCCTGAATATCATAATAATAATAATATGCATAATGAAAATTCCTGTTGTAGATTAAGTGATGGTCTTTGAAGATATATATTTTAAAATAGTTAAATACCTGTATTATATATAACTTTTTGTTGGTAATTACTGAAGTAGCGCAGTTGTACCAGGAACCAATCAAAACTAGATCCTTTCTCTTATTTCTATGGGTAGCTGACTTCCTAATATTGATGCCCATTGATAATTCCAATTCTCACAAAAATTGCGGCTAATATATGTTAATGAATTGTAAAACTACGTGGTACTCGTGTGTACTGATTAACTCTTACACCGCCTTATTACTTGACTTTGTTGTGTATCCATACGCTCCTGCGATTCCCTTCGTAGGATGGATATTCTCCTGCACTGCTGTTCTCAAGATGGATATGGCGTGCACAGTAAGTCGGCTCCTTTGGCGGCAAAATCTGAAATCTATTAAGTACAGATGCATGTCGAGGGTGGAGACAACCAAGTGCTGTGCAACACTTACTAAATCTGTCTTGGGTAACCTTGAATCACAGACAACTATTTAAATCATTGAGGTCTGATCCTTTTCTTAAAAATTTACTACAAAAATAAATATTTCAAGCATTTATGTGGTTCTGTGGTCTTTTAAATAACGATGACTATTGTTTTTTATTACACTAATTTTATTATTTTTATTATTGTTGCAGATGTAACTTATTTAATGTGTATTATTTGATAACATTAAGAAATGAGAGAGCTAGAACTAGAGGAGAAATAAAAGTAAGGAAGAGCAAGAGTTTACATTCAAGAGTTATGTGTTTTAAAATAAGAGTGTTTATTCATTTGGGGAAGTAAAAGAGAGAGACAGACAGACAGAGACAGAGACAGAGAGACAGAGACAGAGATATTTAGGAAGGCGTTCAACATATTTAGAGAGTTTTGAAAAATAGTATGAAAATAATTGTTGTGATGGACTTCAATTGTTGTTGAGAAACTTTAGTAGATGGCGGAGTAAGTTTATAATAATATTTTAAAATCTCATTTAAATTCTGAATTCGATTGATATTACAAAATCTACTGAATCTGTTTTGGAGAACTTTTGCATTCCGCTCTTAGGATAGAATAAATTTCAGTTCCGTAATATTGGAGGCCAGAACTGAGGAACATAATCTGAAAATATATTAACTGAATTAAAACCTTATAACTTTCATTTATGTTTCTTAAGAAGCCAAGACTTCTGTTAGCAATATTACAAACATGTATACACTGTTGTATTGGCTATACATTTCTGCCAACTAAACTTCATAAAACAGTTTTTCAGTCAATAAGATCAAACCTACATACATTAATTTAGCTTATAAGTACCACAGTTATTTGCTTACATTTATCCACAACGAACTTTTTCTGACACTTCAACTACATCAGCCTAACCAGGTCATTCTGTAACTTTTAAATGTCCTCATCAGAAACTATTTAACAAATTATTTTAGCGGTATTTCCATATTTATTTCATTATGTAGATTGTGAACAAGTCTCAATACCCTGTGGTACGCCATTTATAACTGGCTCCCATTCTCTTTTTGCCTATCGGTCAGCCATGTCACAAACCCAGAATATAATTTATTCTTCTATACAATTTGTTTCTTTTTTCCTCGGTCACCTATGTGGAGCTCTATCAAAGGCATTACTGAAAATTACTGTAAATTCATAAGGCAAGACGGTCGTACAGTAACGTGCAAATTAACTGGGACAAAAATAAATTTTGCGATTATCTCATAATATATTTTAGTCTCTGGCTTAATTAATGTAGTTTGATTCTTTTCTTTCCAGGAGAGTTTGCTACCAACTTCTAGCATCCATCCAGCTGTATACCTGGAGTATACCTGGAGGGTATTCCGAGGGTCAACGATCTAGCGGCCCGGTCCATGGCTAGGCCTCGCGGTGGATCAGTGCTTGATCAACCAGACTGTTACTGCTGGCCGCACACAGTCCAACGTACAAACCACAGCCCGGCTGGTCAGGTACTGATTTTAGGTGTTTGTTCAGCTTACTTTTGAAAACAGCCAGGGGTTTATTGGTAATCCCTCTTACGTATGCTGAGAGGTAGAGACAGTTGAACAGTCTTGGGCCCCCTTGACACTTATTGTGTTGTCTCTTAGCGTACTCATGGCGCCTCTGAAAGAAACTTGGGTTGATCTTTGATTCTCTCGAGACGTTAATTTTATAGTCAAAATTTGTTTTTCATTGTTCCTTATTCTTTTTCTTATTTCTCTCTTAAATTGAATGTAATGGTCAATAAGGCGATTCCTTTCATTTTTAAGTCCTTGTAAATACCACTCTATCTTAACCCACGAGATTTGTAGAATATTGTTTCTCTGTTTGATCAGATATCTCTGCTGGGAATTGTGAGCTTGGTAGTGGTGGTCGTGGTGTTGATGGTGGTTGTGTGTTGATGGTGGTGTGTGTTGATGGTGGTTGTGGTGTTGATGGTGGTGGTGCGGTGGTGATGGCGGGGGTAATGGTGGTAGTAGAGGCAATGGTGTGGTGGTGGGTAGTGATAGTGGTGGTAATTGTGGTGGTAATGATGGTAGTGGTGGTGGTAATGGTGGTAGTGGTGGTGGTAACGGTGGTAGGGGTGGTGGTAATAGTGGTAATGGTAATGTTGGTAATGGTGGTGGTAGTGGTGGTTGAGTAGTGTTGGGTGTCAGACTCAGGCAACCTGACACTGTACTCCCAGGGGCTGCACAAACCCTCCTGTCTCCTCTGTTTTGAAAGACCTGTTTTTTCTCTTAATTGTTTATTTACTCGCCTTTCTTTTTTTGGTATAATAATTTATTCTTGGTTCTGCTCCCTATTTCCATCAAATTTAATCATTTTCCTTACATCTTAAGCATTTCTTAGTTGTTTATATATCCTATATTGTGTACTGGCACGCGCGCGCGCTTACACACACACAAAAATACACACAGTAGCGACCAGTGAAGAGGAGGGGGCCAGGAGCTATAACTGACCCAGCAACTACAGCTGGGTGAGTACACACATATACAGTCTCTTCACTTTCGTCTCTAAGTTTCTCTCTCTCTCTCTCTCTCTCTCTCTCTCTCTCTCTCTCTCTCTCTCTCTCTCTCTCTCTCTCTCTCTCTCTCTCTCTCTCTTTCTGCCAGGAATAGATACTCAAAAATCCGGGAAAAAGGAATTAATGTACAATTGGTATGGATCCCATCGGACATTGGATTACTCCTTCATGATAAAGTTGATATGTTAGCCAAGAAGAGTACCCAGAAGGAGAATGTAGAATATAACTTTGGTATATCTGTGTCTAGCATTAGGAATAATATTAGGAGAGAAGTAAATAATGAAAAATTATTGTTATAGGAATGCAGTTAGAAGCCTGATTAGATCTATAACCCACTATGATAACATGAATGTAGATTAAGTACGTTTATGGAGCAACTTGCAATGTAAACGCTGACTTGTAGTAGCCAGGCTTAGCTTTGGTTACAAGTACTTCTGACAGTTTGGTAGACACACAGATGATCAAACCATTTGCAAATTATGTGGTCAGCCCTATGGTCGCTATCTTGAACACTATGTGCTTACTTGTCCACTTATTGAGGAATATACAGATAGTATAATAGCTTATGTGACATGTCAAGATATCTTATTAATGAGAAGAACATACTAGATATAGTAAGCAAATTTTCTAAATATGCTTGTAACAGATAAGTGAACTGTAGGTATAAATCCAGATATACTCCTGTTAATCCTTTTGAGGCCTAGTTCTTGGGCCTTTTGTGTATCCATATGTTCCTGCGCTACCGTCTAAAGGATGGATGTGGGGTGCACAATAAACTATCCACTTCGGTGGCAAAGTCTAAATCTAATTCTCTCTCTCTCTCTCTCTCTCTTCTTCTCTCTCTCTCTCTGCACAGCACATACAGAGAATATAGTAATGAATTAACATGCAGGGCTGTGATTGGACATCAGTACGAATGAGAAAAAGTTTGAGTCATGACTGGCTTTTCGGCATGTACTAGACGTTTGCTAAATTGTGACTGTCAGGATATGTTAGGCTTCCGCACTTAGTTCTGATTGCTTTCTTTGGAATGCCTGGCTTGCAGGGTGGCTGTTAGCGATACCCGATCCTTAATCCCAGTTGGCACTGCGCTTGCTGCCGCGCGTGTTGCGCTTCGGAGCGATGTTGCAGAATTGATGTGCGATCTCTTCTTTTTTCGTTGTATATATTTCGAATTTTGTGTGTTGTTTATGTTACAACTATGCCAGTGAGATTCGTAATGTGTGTGTGTGTGTGTGTGTGTGTGTGTGTGTGTGTGTGTTTGTTACAAAAAGGAGATATCTATAAAGAATAGACATCTCCAGAGAATACTGGGTCTGCCCCTCTAGCATTCAGCATGTTTTTTTTTTTTTTTTTTTTTTTTTTAACAAGATGTCAGACCAAAATCAGGTCTAGTTTTCCCTTGAATATTAATAGAGCTTTGGGATCACAACTCGGCGACAATAATCCAACGAAATAATATTTGAGAAGTTCATTAGCAAAGTTGTCTAGATGGACGAAATCAAAGTAAATGAATTTGATGTAATTTAGGATATAAACTCCTACATTTCCCTTGCAGTGCAAAGTTAAATTATACATAGAGTTGCACAGTGCTGAAGGCACATTTCGTAACGGTATGACTCTTAAGTACCGTCTGGTAAGTTACTGTCACGTATAAAAATACAAGTACATACAAGTGTGTGTGTGAATGTGTGCTCAAAGTGCTCGTTATGTCTCAGTATGACTCGACTCACTCAAGTTAGACTTTAAAAATGACTGACTCTAGTCCACAAATAATCTATCTTCTCGGCCATCAAGGCAGTCAAAACAGCTTGCTTGAACAGTATGACAAATCATTCGCCAACAGCAATAATTCAACAAGCAGCAGCACAGCGTCAGGAACAAGGAGACAAAATAATGATCCTAACTGGGGACCATCAGCAGATCCTCCATAAAAGTCATATAACTCCCTTAAACTGTCCAAGCAGTCCACTTAACTGTCAACTTATGTAAGTCATCCTTTGGCAAGTCTACTGTTAATTTTAAAGTGATCCCTAAATTTGCTAAAATTCTTGCCATTAACAATTATCCAGTACCTCATGATAGAAAATCCAAACCAACGTTTCCTAGGCAAGTTTGGGTTTTCATAGAAGATTCTGTAAGAATTTTGTAGATATCGTAGCCCTTCTAACCTCCCTTACCAGTCACAAATCCCACTTTCAATATTCCACCGAATGTCAAATCTACGTTCACATGCGTAGTGCTCAAAAAATAGATCTACGTTTTTTTTACATATTTTCAAATATAACAAAAAATGTAGATCAAAGTTTTTTACACATTTTCAAATGTAAAAAAAAAAAGGTCTACTTTTTTTACATACTTTCAAATGTTGAAAAAACGTAGATCTACGTTTGGACAGTTTAAGGGTTAATACCGAATTGAAATTCAACATAACCAAATCCCCGACAACGACGGTGCGTAGATTCCACACGAAATTGGTCAGAAGCTTTAGCTGGAGACCTGGGATGACTTAGAGTGGCAGTACGACACTCAACCTCAGTAAAACGTCAAAAATCACTAAGTCTGAACGAAAGGTATCTTTCGAAATCACCAGATTTCGAAAGATGAGAGAGATCCCTGGAGAGAGGGAGAGAGAGAGGTGCTGATCCAGCGATGACCAGCTGTGGAGAGAGCGATTTCTCGACTCCAGGCCTCACATCAGGTGATATCACGTGACTCTCCCATGGTATTCCAGCAACGGTGAGAGGTACCCCTGATACAAACAAGCGAGCGGTAGTTAGCAAGGCAGTTTGCAACGGCGGACAGCCAATCACAACTCTTCAACAGCGAGCACAGTGAGCAGTATATGTTACATCCTACCTACATGCATAGCTAATATAATAAGTCAAATAATAATATAAAGCAAGATATTTTCATTTTAGATCTTAATGAAAATATCGGCAATATAAAATTACATGAAAAGGTAAATATAAACTTATACACTATAAACATTGGGCCTCATTCAGGGGGCGCAATAGTTGTGTGTGTGTGTGTGTGTGTGTGTGTGTGTGTGTGTGTGTGTGTGTGCTGTGCTCGCTTCTACATTCTCCCTGACAGGCCTGCTGTATGCCGTATATACTGTCGTGACTCACTCTGTCAAGATTCAACCAGACTCACTCCTGCTGCATTGGTCACTAGGTTGACGTCAGCCTCAGGTGCGTCCTTGCAGTGAACATATGACCTACAACCACTACCTTCCATCGATACTTCAACTCTTGAAGATACCCACCCGCTTACTAGACCTATTACATTACTAGAGATGAGTCAGGTTATTGGCAGAATGAGAAATAGAGCCCCTGGCCTCTCTGGAATAACAATGAAACAAATAAAGTACCTACCTAGAAATTGTAAACAGTCTTTGGTAAATATCTTTAATGCCATCTTGGCCTCAGGACATTTTCCAGTTGTTTTTAAGACTGCTAGGATGATCTTTCTTGGTAAGCCCAATAAAGACATCCACCAACCAGGGAACTATAGACCTATATCTTTACTTGAAGTCACTGGAAAAGTTCTTGAGAAAGTCATTTCCAACATATTGAACTACTATATGGAGTTTAATCACTTTTTTACTGAAAAACAATTTGGCTCTAGAACACATAGAGGTACCAATCATGCTATAAATGTTATTTTCGATACAGTAGCAAGTCTAAAACATCAGGGCAATCTTGCCTTAATTGCCACCAGAGATGTTCATAAAGCTTTTGATAGCTTATGGCATGATGGCCTTATATACAAACTCATTGACCTACCAGACCATAACTGGACTTTTCTCAGAGTAATATATAATTTCTTAACTCAAAGAAAAATCATTCCCACCTTTCATGGCAGGTCGACAAAGCCTTTTATACCGACAGCTGGTGTCCCACAAGGTTCTTGTCTAAGTCCAATTCTGTTCAGCATTTATGTGAATGATCTTCCTCAACCAGAGTTTAATGATACAATTGTGACACAGTTTGCAGATGATGTTATTCATGTCGTCTCATCAACTCCGGTAACAGTAAAATGCAAATATGAGAGAGTCATAGAAAAAATGAATATTGAACTTCGTAGAACATCTAATTGGGAAAAGAAATGGAGAATTACAACTAATCCTGGCAAGGTCCTTGTTAGCACGATAGGATGTTTTGCATCAACAATTGAAGATAAAGGGGGTATCTCCATCAGAGGTACACCTGTAGCCATTAGAAACCCTAACAAGATTTTGGGATATGAAATAGACAGGCTGCTCCACTCAACATCTCATGTAACTAAAAAGATCAACATAGCCAAAGCCGGTCTTAGCAGTCTCTTTCGCTTCAATCAAGCCCCTCAACATGTCAAAAAACATCTGTATAAAATGATAATAAGACCAATATTCGAATACCCTTGTGTCCCAATGTCATTAACAACAAAGACCAACATGCTACGGCTACAAAGGGTCCAGAATAGAGCTCTTCGCTTCATTACCGATACCAGGAGGAGAGACAGAGTTAAAATGGCAGATTTACACATACAACAAGATATTACTGCCATAAATGTACGCCTCGACACTCTAAAAAAGAAACAACTCTATTCAATGCAAGAACTATACATGCCAGATAGAGAACATCCTATACAAGTGGTAAATACCACGGATTATATCATCAATACTACTCCTCACAGGACTCAAAGAATGACTCTCCCACAGAGGGTCCATTGTTTTATACATAAAGATGATTACCCTCGACCCATGATATTGAGCAACCTCCCTGATGAAGAAGATTGGGTACCACCAGAACCCTTCTATGTATACTAAGAAAATCATCGCCCCCAATTAGGGAGACATCTTATATAACAATCTCATGTAAAAATTATCCTATTTACCATGGCTGGACACCACCTGTAAGAAGCCATTGTCAAGTAGTTCCATAAACTGGCCAGAAAATTATTGCCTTCATTGTCGCATAAATATCCGTTGTGCAATCGCAAAAAAAAAAAAAAAAAAAAAAAAAAAGCAATTGCAACTTGTATAATTACTACCAATTCAGAGTCATGTACTTATATATCTGTTATATCTATGTGACTCTGATGGGTTAGTATTATACCCCTTAAATAATATCTTATCATTTCACATACACTTTTTAAATTACACCAAAGTGGTTGGGCCACTTACCTTTTATATCCTACCTCTCTCCCGCCTCCCACCCTTTTCCAATATTTCCATCCTTACCCATCCTTCTTCCTTACCCATCTCACCAAAGCTCTGGTCATCATCATCATCAGAAGAAGTGAACATATGCCAGCGTGTTTATCCTATGCCTTCTGAATCTCCTTCTAACCCCAGCTGATTTCTTGTCTGATCTAGCTTCTGAAGAATAGTTAGTGACGAAAGCACTGTTATAATAATAATAATAATAATAATAATAATAATAATATTATTATTATTATTATTATTATTATTATTATTATTATTCATTATCTGTTGATTTAAATCTCTCTCTTTATTAGTCACCTTTCTAAATGTTGCGGACAATGTTGCCTCATATATAACAAACACATAATTAGTTATAAAATAACATATTTGTTTTGTTATAGAGAAATAATTAAGTCTGTAACCATACTTACGTGTGAAAAACTGACATTCACCTGTATCACTACCTGTCCCGTTATCCGTATTATCCATGTTCTGACGCCAATATCTTGACCTGTACTTGCGCAGGTGCAAATTTCAAAGTATAAGTACAGACCCCCACATTACAGTAACATACGTACTTTAGAGTAGATGTCCCAGACTCTTCAACTCATCGACCCCCTTTATGAAGTTTCAGATTGTTCATAGACCCCCAAACATTTTTATTTTATCTGGAGATATCTGGAGATTATCTGGAGGTTATTCCGGGGATCAACGCCTCCGCGGCCCAGTCCAAGACCAGGCCTGCCTGTAGATCAGGGCCTAATCAACGAGGCTGTTACTGCTGGCCGCACGCAATCCAACGTACGAACCACAGCCCGACTGATCTGGCACCGTCTTTAGGTATCTGTCCAGCTCCCTCTTGAAGACAACCAGGGGTCTACCGGTAATGCCCCTTATTGCTGGTGGGAGGCTGTTGAACAGTCTTGGGCCCCGGACACTTATTGTGTTTTCTCTTAGTGTACCGGTGACGCCCCTACTTTTCACTGGGGTATGTTGCATCTCCTGCCAAGACTTTTGCTTTCGTATGGAGTGATTGCTGTGTGCATATTAGGGACCAGTCTCTCCAGAATCTTCCAGGTGTAGATTATGATGTATCTCTCTCGCCTGCGCTCTAGTGAGTACAAGTCAAGTGCTTCCAGGCGTTCCCAGTAGTTTAGGTGTTTGATGGAACTTATACGTGCAGTAAAGGTTCTTTGTACATTCTCTAGACTCTGCAATTTCACCTGCCTTGAATGGGGATGTTAATGTACAGCAGTATTCCAGCTAGAGAGAATAAGTGATTTAAAAAGGATCATCATTGGCTTAGCATCTCTTGTCTTGAATGTTCTCATTATCCATCCTATCAGTTTCCTAGCAGATGTGATAGTGGCATTGTTGTGGTCCTTGAAGGTGAGGTCTTCGGACATTACCACACCCAGGTCCTTCACATTACTTTTCCGCTCTATTGTGTGATTCGAGTTTGTAGTATACTCAGTCCTAGTTATTATTTCCTCCAATAGCGTATATGAAAATAATTTAATAATTAGCATTTTAATAGTACTACGAATAATAATAATAATTATAATAATTTTATAAAAATAGGTAATATATAAATTATGAAAAATACATGATTTAGCATTCCCTTTTTACCTGAAACTGTTGATATCTTTAATGATAAGGATGCAACTGATGAGTGTCAAAAAGGACACTAATATTTGGTTAGAGATTGGTGAGTTTCAGTTACAGATACACACCGCAAAGCACGTCAACAGACATTTACTAACCTCTCCACCTCTTCTTTAGACCCCAGCCATTTATCGACCTCTTCGATAATCCCAACGACCCTTCGGGGTCGATCTTGACCACTTTGGGGAGCTTTGCTTTAGACTACAGTAATAGACTTCACACTCAGTGTCAGGACATATTTCTCTCCCCGGATCTTAGAGTGTCTGTAGCGGTTCGTCAGGGGGAAGTAATGTTGTCCACCGTTCAGCTGATGTAAGGAATTCGTCAGCCGGTAGGAGACGTCAGCTTAGTGTCGGCTGTGGGACTCACTGCTCAGATACACCTGTCAGGCGTCAGCTTGTCTGACATTAGTATCTTGGCGCTGACGCGGAAGCTATCACAGGGGAAACCGGTTTTGTTGGCAGTGTTGTGGTGGGCAGTCGTTCGCTGTGATGGTGATAAGAGAGAGAGAGAGAGAGAGAGAGAGAGAGAGAGAGAGAGAGAGAGAGAGAGATTGTTTTATAAATAAGTGGAAAAAATATATGGGTTCCATACTGGCGCTGTATACTCCAAGATGAGTCAGACGATTTTTTTTTTATTATTTAAGAGGTTTTTGAAGCTGCTCTTAAATTTGCCAGTCTCATGTTTGCCGCCGTGGTTATGTTGCTGATGTATGTCTCAGGTGATAAGCTTGGAAACGATGTTTCCACAAGATCCTCTTTAAGGAAGGTTTGGAACCTTAGTTCCCTGAACCTGTACTCTGTTTCTAGTTGTCTTTGCTCTTCCTTGATTTTCATAACTTTGCAGATGCTGGAATTAAATTCTAATAGCATCTTGTCGGACCAATGCTGCAGTTTGTCCAGATCGATCTGTGGTCCTTCTACGTCTACTCTTATTTGTAAACTTCATAGTAATGTCACGTCATCTTCGAACAGGGACAACTCTGATTCGATGTCTTCCGTCATGTCCTTTATGTACACTTGAAACAGTATTGGACCCAGTACTGACCTTGGTGGAACCCCCTCGTCACGCTCGCCCATTCTAATACCTCCTGGCTAATAGTAACTCGCTGCTTCCTCCCTGCCAAGTATTCCTTGATTCGCTCATGTTTTCCCTGTTATTCCTGCCTACTCCTCCAGCTTTTGTCTCAGTCTCTTTTGCATTCTACCCACCAGTCTTTCTCTCTATGTTTTGCCTAATTTGTGAGACAAAACTTACCATCTTTACAACTATACCGACTTTTGCTTGTGAACCCACTGCTCTCTAGCTGATCCATTACTGTTTTTCCAGATATTCTTTCCCATAACCTTACTATACATGTCAGTGATACTGGCTTGTAGTCTGTTGCTATCTCTGTCCCCTTTCTTAAATATCAGGATTTCATTTGCTGTTTTCTTCGCTTCCGGCAGCTGCCCGTTTCAACTGACTTGCTGAGGATCTTGACTAATATTTCACACCGTTCTGCTCCTTCTGTCAGAACCCACAGTGAGATGTTGTCTGGTCTCATTGCCTTTACATACTCACATCAGTTTTTTTCACATATTTTTCCTTTGTATGTATAACATCCAATACTCGTTGGTGCAATCTTCCTCCTTGAGTCGCTGACAATGTTTGTGTTTCCCCTGACAAATGCTTCTTTATTTTTTTTGTTCAGCTTCTTACAGATTCTTTGGTCATTTATAATGAGTTTCCCTCCTTCCTTCATCAGCTTTTTTGCCTGGTCCATTTCTGTTGTCTTCTTTCTGATGTGGCTGTATAGTAAAGTTGGCTCACTTTTTGTTTTAGATGCCATGTCTTTCTGAAATTGTCGTTCAGCCTCTCTTCTTATCTGTGCATATTCATTTCTGACTTTTCTGTTCACCTCCCTATTATCCTGCTTTCTTTGCTTTCTACATTTTTTTCATGCTCTTTCACTTTTATCCTTTGCTTCTCCACACCCTAGGTAGTACCTGAGGTTCACTCTGTTCTTGCCTGTGCTTCTCCTGCTTCTGGGTATGAACTTCCCTTCTGTCTCCTGACACTGTCCAGCTACACACTCCATTTCATTCGTTGTCTTTCCATCTACGGCAGCTCCCTTTTCCACAGCAATCCATTTAGGAATTGTCTTCTGCATTCATAGTTTTCTCTTAGGAATTCTGGTTTGTTCCTTTCTGCTCTATGTTCACATTCAAAAGGTATTCGAACCTCAGTACTGAGGTTCGAATACCGTGAGGCCTCTCATATGCAATGTTTCCTTCATCAGAGTAACTTCATATGAACGCAATATCAAGACTCGCTTGTTTTTCCCTCTTGTCTCGCTTGTTGCCGTTTTGAAATGCTGACGTATGAAGTCTTCTATTAACATCTCCAGAGACCTAGTGTTCTACATTTCCGGCCCCTTCAAATGTGCACGTGTGTGCTGGCGTGCAATGCGTACATGTATGTGCACCCTGTGTACATTCTGAATACTCACTAGGGTTTGTCGCGGGTTGATGTTAGAAAGCCGAAGCTGTCTTCTTGAGCTGTCTTGTGTCTAAGGAGTTGCCTCCGGACACTGTGTGTGAGAGTCTCGTCTTGTTAACTGATGCAGCCTCCTGAGTGGTGATTCATCACAGACTCCGTCGCCTTCACTCATGATACCATCTACAGGCTGCAGTTTCATTCCAGACTTGCAAATATTTGTTCAGCAGAGAAAATTTGATGAATCCTATTTTT
Source organism: Cherax quadricarinatus (assembly GCF_026875155.1). NCBI lineage: Eukaryota > Metazoa > Arthropoda > Malacostraca > Decapoda > Parastacidae > Cherax > Cherax quadricarinatus. The sequence goes on along the minus strand of NC_069416.1, from coordinate 33,955,018 downwards.
TCTGCTTTTTACTATTCTTTTAGGAGAAAATAATTAATAAAATTCTTAATGGCGACTGTAACAAAAATATTATTACATAGTAATAAGCGGTCAAAGCCAACACATGGTGAATGACAAACATAAACAGAGTTTGACTTAAATAACAAAAAGGCACAATACCGTGACTGGAACAATACACAAATAACCCGCACATAAAAGAGAGAAGCTTACGACGACGTTTCGGTCCGACTTGGACCATTGACAAAGTCACACTAACAGAGGTGGAGCAGGACGGCGAAACGTCTACGATGGGGATGCCCGGGTGTTGTGCATGTGTCTTAATTTCATCCTGTCGGTATTATATATAATTCTTGTACTACTACTACTACTACTACTACCACCTCTTCCTGCCTATATAGCCGTCCTGCTCCACCTCTGTTAGTGTGACTTTGTCAATGGTCCAAGTCGGACCGAAACGTCGTCGTAAGCTTCTCTCTTTTATGTGCGGGTTATTTGTGTATTTGACTTAAATGTAACAGCGTTCCGTCCTCCATCTTTATCAAGAACCTGACAAAAACATAGTGAGCGAGACTTACAATTTCTCTTAGTCGAGTAATTAACAAAGACACAGTGGGCGAAACATCGATAAATATAAGGCTTATTCTCTATATATGTCTTTGATTTCTTAAAAAATAAGCCTAGAATTCACTTTGATGAGAGGAAACACAAGAAGACAAGCATGAAGGAGCACTGCGACAGGCCTACTGGCTCATCCTTGACCGGTCGAAAGTCTCACCCAGCCACTCGTACTCATGATGAAAAGTGAAACACTTGTGCAAGACGTGGAAATCTATATCAGGGAAACGTT
>NC_069416.1:33901671-33949171 GCF_026875155.1 Cherax quadricarinatus | reverse complement strand
GGAAGACGGATTTACATCTACAACACTTGCTCGGTCAGGATTTCAAAGTGAAGTTCTAATCACTTTAGAATTAATAAGACTATTTTACACGTGTTATTCCTGCTTTCAGAATTAATTTATATGCTCATGCACGTTCCCTGCATTTCAAACTGAGTCCCAGTTCACCTTATTAACGCAGGAGAGTTCAACGTGTGTGTTAGAGTGTCAGTGCAGGAGTTCTTTGTAAGTGCTTCTCTTCTCTTTAAATGAATTGATAATTACTAATAAGCTTTAACTGAAGGCATTATTTAATTTAAAACAATATTTTATCAGTGATTAAATATTAATTGCAGAGTGATGAGAGTATCTCGATTTCTATCACACCCAACTCAGTATTATTAGTCTCTCTCTCTCTCTCTCTCTCTCTCTCTCTCTCTCTCTCTCTCTCTCTCTCTCTCTCTCTCTCTCTCTCTCTCTCTCTCTCTCTCTCTTTCTCTCTCTCTCTCTCTCTCTCTCTCTCTCTCTCTCTCTCTCTCTCTCTCTCTCTCTCTCTCTCTCTCTCTCTCTCTCTCTCTTTTCCAGACTTATCTGTTATATTTTAATTATGCACAAGAACGTTTAGAGTGACAATGGCTTATCCATACCAGGATGTGTAAAAATATACATAATTATTGGTTTATAAAACTTACCAGTATGTCTAGATTGGTGTATGATGATTGATGGGTGTCGACATTGCGTGTTTTCTAGACAATGAACCCACAAATTGCTTCTTGGGAAGATTCAGCAGAAACCCGAGTGTTTTCAATAATTTTGCAATTTTCTAACACTGCTGAGACAGATGTTAACTTACCAGATTCTTCGGTGTAAAGGGCTAACTTAAGTCGATTGTAACCAAGTTGTCTTCAATGACTTTCACAGTGAAGAAATTCCTCAGTCTTAAAGTACTTACGAGGAGGAATAATACCAAGTCTGAATTCAGTCGCTAATTCTGTCCCATAGAATTTAGGATCCCGTAATTAATTAGGAACAAGAGTTATCGCGCTCTCTTTATTCAGCGTGACGACGCAAGTCTGGCTAGCATGGGGTCTCAAGTGTTACTGACTAGCCTGTCTGGTGAGTCAATGGCTGTTCCTTCTGGCACCACATGTGCTTATATTCCTAGTTTAACTTAAATTTCGAAACTACAATCTTAGGTTAGGTGCCAAACTTACTAGAAGCTTGCAACTTAACTTAAAATCAAGGTCTAAGGAGGATGTATAGCAATGCCACAGCCCTCACAAACCATTCCTCATGGTCATGGAGCTGTCTTGAAGCGTTTTCCCTCCCTAAACCACTCCCCTAACTTGTTAATGCTTTCCTCTAGCTTCTAGCTTGTCTAGAACGGGGAAACATTAATATTCCCATATTGGGGAGGTGGGGGGGGGGCTGTTTGACCTTGTCATACTTGATCACTGTCCAAGATTCCCTTGAAACATTCTGATGCCACCACTGCTGCTCGACGTAGGGACCGTAAGTCGGCTGCTGGCATTTCTTGAGAGGTCCTGGTTACCTTCACTGGACAGTGCAATTCTAGAGGTACTAGCCTGTCTATGGTCTGAGTGTGAACAACACCTTTACTTAAGATCTCAAATGTCATGATTGTTCCATTTACAACTGGGTGTATGGCCACTGTTTTCCCTAGTGGCCATCTGGATCTCGAATCACCATCATTAATTATGTAGGTAAATTATCACTATGTTACCAAGTTCCAGGGACATCTTGTTATCAGGGGTCTTTATGCCATTCTCTGAGACCTGAGAATCCACGCTCAGCTGTGGCCAGCTGGTTAGAGGATAAGGTGCGACACATTGTCAGGCTGTGCTAATGTACGATGTTGCCGTTCCTGCCGTCTCCTTCAGAGCACGCTGCTGAGGAACTTATTTCACATGGCAGCCATCTCGAAGTATACGCAATGAAGGTGGCGCCTAAAAGTTCTCTGGTTTTAACTGATGCTGGCAGATCTTTTGTGTAGATTATGCAACTTTCACTGCACAAACATTCTATGAGCATTTTGTGCATGATTATGAATTATTAATGAAGGGCCAATACTTGCTAATATTTAATGGTGACTGTACTAAAGATTGCTAGTCGCTGGTTCTGTCTTACGTCTTTATAGTTCGGTTTAAAGGACCAAAAGTGTCAAAAAAGATCTTTAGCTGACTGACATTGACTAATTGCTTAATACATCTATCAAGTATCCATTACAAATGCTAGCTATCTCACTCTCAGCTTATAAAGTGGAAATTACCCTTCCCAACAGGACTGTGTAAAAACACAGGTGTACCATTAAAATTACTGGTTAACACTTACAAGTATGTGTAGCCTAACATATACTGGTTGAAAGGTATCGACATGGCCTGCTCACTAGTGCTTGGACAAACAAATTATCTACTGGGCAGAACCAGTAAAAACCCAAGTGTTTACAATAATTGTGCAATTCTCAAGCACTGCTGAGATAAATACTGACATACATGGGATACTTCAGTGGAGGGAGCGTACTTGATGTGGGTTGTAACCAAGGCACCTTCATTGACCTTCACATTGTACAGGTTCCTCAGTCTTAATTAAGGTAACTCTGGGGAATAATACCACGTCTGAAATGAGTTACTGATTATAAAATATAATTCAGGGTCCTACAATTAATTAGGTGCGAGAATTATCTCTATTCGATGTAGCGACACAAGTCAGGTTGGCATGGAGTCGTAAGTGTAAATGACTAGCTTGCCTGTATTTCAAAAAAAGAAACCACTGTATACTGGCACCTATGTTGCCACTTGAGAGTGGTGAGAAATGTCTGTAATACCTTTTGGTACTTACACCAGTATTCGTAGTCTAACCTGTCTAAACTACAGTCATTGGCTAGATGCTTAAAACTTACAATCCAGGTCTAAGGAGGCTGAAAAGTACTGCCGCTGCCTCAAACAAGCCGTTATTATGGACTGTGATTCGATTCGAACACCGGCTAAACTTCCCCTCACGGTTCCTCTGCTCTTAGCTTATTTAAAAGAGGGTAACATTAGTTTTCCCACATTGGTTGTGGGAGTACCTCCCTATCAACCGAAGTTCTATTATCTTCCCAATCTCTTTTCCTATGCACCCAATGATAGATACAAATTTGTTTTTCATCCTCCCATCTCCTGCTTCTTCACCCTCCATCAGTCTCCTGGAGTTCATATGTCTTCAGCAACCTCTTTCTTTTTTTTTTCCTCTCATTGCGTTAGTTACCATTTTTTCCAAGGCACATATCGATTAGACACTAGGCCTGTGTGCTAGTTACCAGTTGTCATAGGCAGTTGCGTGTGTGTGTGTGTGTGTGTACGTACTCACCTAGTTGCAGTTGCAGGGGTCGAGTCACAGCTCCGGGCCTGGCCTCTTCACTGGTCGCTACTAGGTCATTCTTCCTGCTCCATGAGCTTTATCATACCTCTTCTTGTATGAGGATGATTGAGGGTGTGTGTGTGTGTGTGTGTGTGTGTGTGTGTGTGTGTGTGTGTGTGTGTGTGTGTACTCACCTAATTGTGGCTGCAGGGGTCGAGTAGTAGCTCCTGGGCCCGCTTCTTCAATGGTCGCTACTAAGTAACTCTTCCATCTCCATGAGCTTTATCATTCCTCTTCTTAAATCTATGTATGGATCCTGCCTCCACTACATCACTACCCAGGCTATTCAACTTCCTGACAACTCTGTGACTGAAGAAATACTTCCTAACATCCCTGTGATTCATCTGAGTCTTCATCTTCCAACTGTGTCCCCTTGTTCCTGTGTCCCCTCTCTGGAATATCCTGTCTGTCTACCTTGTCTATTCCTCTCAGTATTTTATATGTCGTTATCATATTCCCCCTCTCTCTCCTGTCCTCCAGTGTCGTCAGGTCGATTTCTTTTAACCTCTCCTAGTAGGACATGCCTCTTAGCTCTGGGACCAGTCTTGTTGCAAACCTTGCAATTTCTCTAGTTTCCTTACGTGCTTAGCTAGGTGTGGGTTCCGAACTGGTGCTGCATACTCCGATATAGGCCTAACGTACACGGTGTATAGTGTCCTGAATGATTCCTTATTAAGATGTCGGAATGTCGTTCTTAGGTTTGATAGGCGCCCATATGCTGCAGAGTTATTTGGTTGATGTGTGCCTCAGGAGATGTGCCTGGTGTTGTGCTCACCCTAAGATCCTTTTTCTTGAGTGAAGTTTGTAGTCTCTGGCTACCTAGACTGTACTCCGTCTGAGGTCTTCTTTGCCCTTCCCTAATCTTCATGACTTTGTACTTGGTGGAGTTGAACTCCAGGAGCCAGTTTCTGGACCAGTCCTGCAGCTTGTCCAGATCCCTTTGTAGTTCTGCCTGGTTCTCGTCTGATTGAATTCTTCTCATTAACTTCACATCATCTGCAAACAAGGACACCTCTGAATCTATTCCTTTCATCATGTCTTTTACAAATACCAGGAACAGTACCGGTCCCAGGACTTACCCCTGTGGATCCCCACTCGTTACAGGGGCCACTCTGACACATCGCCACCTACCATGACTCGCTGTTGTCTTCCTAACAGGTATTCCCTGATCCATTGCGGTTCCTTCCTTGTTATCCCTGCCTGGTCCTCCAGCTTTAGCACTAATCTCTTGTGTGGAACTGTGTCAAACGCCTTCTTACAGCCCAAGAAAATGCAGTCTACCCACCCCTCTCTCTTGTCTTACTGTTGTCACCCTGTCATAGAACTCCATTAGGTTTGTGACACAGGATTTCCCATCCCTGAAACCATGCTGGCTGTCGGTGATAAGCTCATTCCTTTCTAGGTGTTCCACCACTCTCCTCATGATAATCTTTTCCATGACTCTGCATACTCTATATGTCAATGACACTGGTCTGTAGTTTTATGCTTCTTGTCTGTCACCTTTTTTTTAAAACTGGGACTACATTTGCTGTCTTCCATTCCTCAGGTAGTCGCCCTGTTTTGATAGATGTGTTGAAGATTGTTGTTAGTGGTACACACAGCGCCTCTGCTCCCTCTCTCAGGACCCATTGAGAGATGTTATCAGCCCCATCACCTTTAAGGTATCTAGCTCGCTTAGCAGCCTCTTCACTTCTTCCTCGGTTGTATTTATTGTATCCAACACTTGGTTGTGCACCCCACCTCTCCATCTTTCTGGAGTCCCTTCTGTCTCCTCTGTGAACACTTCTTTGAATCTCTTGTTGAGTTCCTCACGTACTTCACAGTCATTTCTTGCGAGCTTCCCTCCTTCCTTCCTCAGCCTGATTACCTGGTCCTTGACTGTTGTTCTCCTCCTGATGTGGCTGTACAACAGATTCGGGTCAGATTTGGCTTTTGGTGCTTAGTCATTTTTATATTGTCGTTGGGCCTCCCTTCCTACCTGTGCATATTCATTTCTGGCTCTACAACTGGTTTCCTTATTCTCCTGGGTCGTTTGCCTTCTGTACTTTTCTATTCACTAGCACACTTGGTTTTGGCCTCTCTACACTTTTGGATGAACCAAGGGCCCATCCTGGCTTTCTCGTTATTTTTGTTACCCTTGGGTACAAACCTCTCCTCAGCTTCCATGCATATCGTCGTCACATATTCCACTACCCCACTGAACCCCGTGCAGGAAATTCCTCATGCCTGTTTAGTCCCTTCTCTTGTAGTTTGGGTTCATTTGTCCTCCTCTTCCTGTTTCCCTCTCCACTTATAATTCTACTATATATTCGTTGCTCAGAACCACGTGATCACAGGCCCCGAGGGGTCTTTCATATGTGATGTCCTCAATATCTGCACTACTGAAGGTGAATACTAGGTCCAGTCTTGAAGGCTCATCCTCTCCTCTCTCTCTGGTAGTGTCCCTTACATGTTGATATGTAGATGAATGGTTCAGAGAACCGACAAGTTGATAAATTAGACACATGGGAAATACTTGGGTATCTTTATTGAGGAAACGTTTCGCCACACAGTGGCTTCATCAGTCCATACAAAGGAGAACACTGAAGAACAGGAGGAGTTTGAGGTAATCAGTCCCTCAGCCTTGAGTCGATGTGGTCAGTCCATCTATCTTGAAAAGAATACAACATAGGTGCATAGAAGTAGCTTATATGCCGTAGGCAGGAGAGGTGCAGCAGTCGTAGGTGGTATCACATTTGTTCAATGTGGAAGTAGGTCGTGCACTGTGTTGTCTACCAATACACTGCACTAACAGTACACTGTGTTGTCTACCAATACACTGTGTTGTCTACCAATACACTGTGTTGTCTTCCAATACACTGTTGTCTTCCAATACACTGTTGTCTTCCAATACACTGTTGTCTACCAATACACTGTTGTCTTCCAATACACTGTTGTCTACCAATACACTGTTGTCTACCAATACACTGTGTTGTCTTCCAATACACTGTTGTCTACCAATACACTGTTGTCTTCCAATACACTGTTGTCTTCCAATACACTGTTGTCTACCAATACACTGTTGTCTACCAATACACTGTGTTGTCTACCAATACACTGTGTTGTCTCCAATACACTGTTGTCTTCCAATACACTGTTGTCTACCAATACACTGTTGTCTACCAATACACTGTTGTCTTCCAATACACTGTTGTCTACCAATACACTGTTGTCTTCCAATACACTGTTGTCTTCCAATACACCGTGTTGTCTTCCAATACACTGTTGTCTTCCAATACACTGTGTTGTCTACCAATACACTGGTTGTCTTCCAATACACTTGTTGTCTCCAATACACTGTTGTCTACCAATACACGTGTTGTCTACCAATACACTTGTTGTCTTACCAATACACTGTGTTGTCTACCAATACACTGTTGTCTCCAATACATTGTCTTCTACATACACTGTGTTGTCTCCAGTACACTGTTGTCTTCCAATACACTGATTGTCTTCCAATACACTTGTTGTCTTCCATACATTTGTCTTCCAATACACTGTGTTGTCTTACCAATACACTGTTGTCTTCCAATACACTGTTGTCTACCAATACACTGTTTGTCTACCAATACACTGTGTTGTCTACCAATACACTGTTGTCTCCAATACACTGTGTTGTCTACCAATACACTTTTTGTCTACCAATACACTGTTTGTCTTCCAATACACTGTTTGTCTTCCAATACACTGTGTTGTCTTCCAGTACACTGTTGTCTTCCAATACACCGTGTTGTCTACCAATACACTGGGTTTTCTCCAATACACTGTTTGTCTTCCAATACACTTTTTGTCTCCAATACACTGTTGTCTTCCAATACACTGTTGTCTACCAATACACTGTGTTGTCTACCAATACACTGTGTTGTCTACCAATACACTGTGTTGTCTACCAATACACTGTTGTCTACCAATACACTGTGTTGTCTACCAATACACTGTGTTGTCTACCAATACACTGTGTTGTCTACCAATACACTGTGTTGTCTACCAGTACACTGTTGTCTACCAATACACTGTGTTGTCTACCAATACACTGTGTTGTCTACCAATACACTGTGTTGTCTACCAATACACTGTGTTGTCTACCAATACACTGTGTTGTCTACCAGTACACTTTTTGTCTTCCATACACGTGTTGTCTACCAATACACTGTGTTGTCTACCATACACTGTGTTGTCTACCAATACACTGTGTTGTCTGCCAGTACACTGTGTTGTCTACCAATACACTGTGTTGTCTACCAATACACTGTGTTGTCTACCAATACAACGTGTGTTGTCTACCAATACACTGTGTTGTCTACCAATACACTGTATTGTCTACCAATACACTGTGTTGTCTACCAATACATTGTGCTGTCTAACAGTACACTGTGTTGTCTACCAATACACTGTGTTGTCTACCAATACACTGTGTTGTCTACCGATACACTGTATTGTCTACCAATACACTGTGTTGTCTACCAATACACTGTGTTGTCTACTAGTACACTGTGTTGTCTACCAATACACTGTGTTGTCTACCAATACTATTGTGCTGTCAAGTACATTGTGTTGTCGACCAATACACTGTGTTGTCTACCAATACACTGTGTTGTCTGCCAATACATTGTACTAACAGTACACTGTGTTGTCTACCGATACACCATATTGTCTAACAATACACTGTTGTCTACCAATACACTGTGTTGTCTACCGATACACTGTATTGTCTAACAATACACTGTGTTGTCTACCGATACACTGTATTTTCTAACAATACACTGTTGTCTACCAATACACTGTGTTGTCTACCGATACGCTGTTTGTCTTACACTGTGAAATAATGTGCCAAAGCACTGAATAAATGCAACACATGAAACAGCAACACCAACATGTGAAACACCTGCTCCTGGATGTTTTATTCAGCCTCCAGCGTGGCGGGCTGTTGGTTAGTATAATGACCCACGCTAAAACACAAACCCAAATTTGGCTTTTCAGTTTTTATTCATGAGGTAACAGTTGAGTCCCGTCTCTCTCTCTCTCTCTCTCTCTCTCTCTCTCTCTCTCTCTCTCTCTCTCTCTCTCTCTCTCTCTCTCTGTCTCTCTCTCCCTCTCTTACACAGGGTTTGACAAGGTTAGGTTAAGGATCCCTAGCTTTTTTGACCAGATATTTACAAGTTAGGGATTCCTAACTTTATTGACAAGCTAAGAGCTGTTACCTACATCAGCTCATTTGGAAGCATTTTTATTATTACGAGACATACAAGTAGGAAACAGGATGAAGTTGGAGTCATCTGTGGGCTAGCATTTTCATTTGATCAACTGACTATCTCGTTGACATCATTATGCTGTACGAATGTGTTCCATACGAGTCATCCTCCAAGTTATCTCTCTCTCTCTCTCTCTCTCTCTCTCTCTCTCTCTTCTCTCTCTCTCTCTCTCTCTCTCTCTCTCTCTCTCTCTCTCTCTCTCTCTCTCTCTCTCTCTATTTTTACGTAATATTTTACAGGTTAGATAGGGACCAGGATGAAGTTGGAACCATCTATGGGCTAGCGATTTAATTTGGTCAACTGACTTTATTTCGATAATGTCGTTCAGCTGTGTGTTCCAGACTCAAGTCATCCTAACAGTAAATGATCTCAGATGAAGTGATGTTCTGGAGAAGGGTACAGACAGAGGGTAGATGCTGTTTGCTGCCCGTCATCTCTCTCTCTCTCTCATCTCTCTCTCTCTCTCTCTCCTCTCTCTCTCTCTTCTCTCTCTCTCTCTCTCTCTCGGAAACTGGGGATACATGATTCTCGTCTCGCAATTCACTCGTTCTTCTTCTCTAACTCGCTATCTCCTCCTCTAGTACACTCCATTCTTCATCCTTTGTCTCCCTCTCCTTCTTTCACTCCCTCAGTTTAGATAAATATTGTTTTCACTCTGTAACTATGATATACAACATTGTAGCAGCACATTGCAGATGTATCCAGTATGGTCACATAAAAATCTCAGCCTTTTATCGTGGTATCTCCAAATCCTTACCTCGGCTAATCCCCCCTTCCCCTTCCCTCCTTTCTCCACCTGTCTTACATCTCTCACACCTTCTTACCCTCCTTCCCACATCTCATCACGCCTCATCATGAGGGATAAGCTAGCCTCCGATTCCTCTTGAGCTCTATTTTCCCATTCCTCGTCTTGCTTCCTTTCCTCCTTCCTCTTTCCATCCTTCGCCTCCCTCCTCCCTATTTTACCCCTATTATTATCCCCTTTTGCTTTTCCTCTTTCCTCCCCACCGACAGATGGTCCCCATGTTAGCTTTTTCAGGAGGTGGGGTGAGAGAGAGAGGTAAGAAGGGATTATCTGACGAAGACGCTTCTGGAGATGTGGTAGAAGATAGGAGACGAGGCTTAGGAACTGACGGACAGGTAGACAGGCGCGCGCACGCACACACACACACACACACACACCACACACACACACACACACACACACACACACACACACACACACACACACACACACACACACACACACACACACACACACACACAAAGTACTGAGAGGAATTGACAAGGTGGACAGAGACAGAATGTTCCAGAGATGGAACACAGCAACAAGGGGACACAGTTGGAAGTTGAAGACTCAAATGAATCACAGAGATGTTAGGAAGTATTTCTTCAGTCACAGAGTAGTCAGGAAGTGGAATAGTTTGGGAAGCGATGTAGTGGAGGCAGGATCCTTTCATAGCTTTAATAAGAGGTATGATAAAGCTCATGGTGCAAGGAGAGTGACCCAGTAGCGGCGAGTGAAGAGGCGGGGCCAGGAGCTATGACTCGACCCCTGCACCCACAACTAGGTGAGTACACATACACACACACACACACACACACACACACACACATACAGGTACAGTAACGGATAAATATAAACACACACATACAAGGCAAGCACAAATCTTTGTCATGCTAGGAAGAAGTGAAAGATCTATATTCACCTAAACAGGCACCTAACTCCACCTAATCGCTGGAGTGAGGGTATACCACACTCATTACTCATAATAGTCTTTATAGACCTGCTCTGTCAAACCTGAAGAATCATTCACTTTATATTCATAGAGACACTATTCTGAAATGAAAATACACTTTATGAGTGAGACAATACAATGATTTATTTCCTAACTACGATAAATAGGGAATACGGAGTTATACTGGTAAAATGTACTTCGTCTAGTCATATCGCCAGGTACACCAGATAGACATAAAAAAATAAGTCATTGAGCGTACACAGGGAACTGCAGCCAGACACATGTCCAGGATTCAAACTGACTGTATATCTATGACCCGGGCGCCAGGAGCTGCCAAAATGTCTATGACGCATGCACACAGAATGGTATCTCTCCTATAGGACCGAGACTGGTATGTTCAGATTTAACAGACTCTGCTCGGTTAACTGTTACACATGACAGTATCTATACAGGCACTTTACTGGCACACCAAGCCTTTCGGCACTTGTTTCACAAGTGGCTTCACCCTCAGAAATAGATCTTACAAGGCCAGTTAGAAAGGTGGCTGCTTGTCCTCCTCTCTCCCTCTCCTCTCTCTCCATCACATAATCTCTCGATCTGTAGCAGAACAATGAGGGAACAGCGTCTAGACTCCAAAAGAAACTGTCCCACAGTCCACACTTAAGTGGATAGGCGTTTGGATCAACATCACAAATCACAGTCACACAGACAAACACACATAGGCACAAAACACAACACAAAGGAACAGACATACTCACAACAAGAGGAAGACAGACACGCAGACCATGACGTGTAATAACCGGAGTAATATTCACTCTATAATAACACCTTTACTGACAACTATAACATGAGGTACTTAGTATCACTTATGATAAGCGGATCTTTGATCATTATGGCAGTGACTGACCTGTATTTACCAGCCACTTTAATACCTCTATAATACCTAAGTAGTTAATTCCTCCTGAGATGAGTTTTCTCTTTACTTTCACTTCTCACGATCAGTAATGCCAGTTATCACTCCCGGTAGTTACTCACTTGTCACCTTCTATAATTTAGTCTACTTGACTACCAGTCACCACATTAATATCACTCAACCAATTACTTATATAAAAAAAACAGTGAGAAGTGAAAAGAAAATTTTTAGGATTGAAAGATTCCAAGATGTTTTGGAGAAATGTTTGTCAATAAAACTAGGGATCCTTAACCTTGTCAAACCCTGTGTAAAAAAAAAATTACATTTTTATTCGCTTTATTTACTGTAATATAACAGTGGTGAGATCAATATAATTTATGCAGTCCAGGAGAGGTTTAATATCTTTTCAAAAACAGTTTAATATCAGAGAAAATTAATCGAGGACTGAGAAACCTTCAACAAAAGGAAAGTGACTGGAAAATAGTGCATCAAGTTGCCTCTATGACTGAGCACTCTTAAATATCCGTGGTCTTCCACCTTCAAGATCTAGCGAGGTCGCACAACGTTGTCTCATCTCGAATGATAATCGAAACATTTAAATGTTCTCGGTCTATTTTTACTGAACATATCCTTCGAATTTTTTAAAATTTGTAGTTAAATATCTTTTTTTTTTTTTGACGTTAAACACCCTGTAAGAAAATAAATGTAATAAAATGTCGATGGGTTGCTTTACATTATATATCTCCCCTTACACTCATGTCTCGTTTGTACTCACTTGAGACTGACAGTAACTCTGTGGTCCACCCTTGTTCACTCGCCTTAGTTAATATCCCAGTAACACCCTAAGATCATTTTGTTTTAGTGTAACAAAACCCTTCAAGACGAACTACAGTGTAGTAAGTTCACACAAGAAAGTCCCTCGTAGTGTAAACTCAAGGTATGTCTAACTTTCCCCAGACCCTCACTACCGGGAATGAAACTATTTAAGCAGATTGTTGATGCAAGGAAGTATTACCAACTTCTCTCTCATTAATTACATATCAAGTGAGTTACTCACCCATCTTACATTGGAAAGATTACAAATAGTAACAATTTGTAATATTACAGTTCTTTCTTTCTATTGAAAGCAATTCTCATAAATTCGATCATTGTGCCGCAGTATAGTAATTTGAAGGGGAGTCTTATATGGAATTTAAAACTGCAACTTTAATACCTCCCCTTCTCCCCTCCCTTATACACGCAGTTTTTCCTCACTCCTCATTAAACCTAGTCCAAGTACTGCCTCATTCTCCCCCCCCCCACATGATATCAAAAGAGATAACATCTCTATCCTCCCACTTCCTCTTAAGTGATCTACTCAGCTGTACCACATTCCCAGCATCCTAGAATGTCTTGGATAACTTCGAAACTCCTCAGTGGTACAGCTTCAAATATTTAAAAGGTCGCCTCCTAATTCGGCGACAGCGGAGATTGAAATTCAAAAGTGTTGGTGAAAATTTGGCCATTTTATGTTTAAAACAGCTTGTGAGTTTCTATTTATCTTATTTATCTCCTTATTCGCATCTTTCTACACTCTCCCATTTTCTCTCTGATTCAGAAGAACATAAGAAAGGAGGAACACTGTAGCAGACCTGTTGGCCCATACTAAGCAGGTCCTTCACAATACATCCCACTAACAAAATATTTGCCCAACTCAATTTTGAATTCTACCCAAGCAATAAGTTTTGATAATTCTACTAACTCATGTGCAAGTACTATCTGCATGTTCTTTCCCACTCTCTCTTTTTCTTTCTCTCTTCTCCCATATTCTTCTTCCTCTTCCTCTTTCATATTCCACCCAATATACTTTATTCCTGGTCTTCATACCACATTTTTCAATCTCCCACTCAAATTTTCTTCGGGCTTGCTAAACACATGTTAAACTACAGATTCGATCCTACTTATTCCTGTCAACTAGTTACATTACAACTTCCTACACTTTAAAATCATTCTCACGCATCTACAAGTCACTCCCACCCATCTACAAGTCACTCCCACGCATCCACAAGTCACTCCCACGCATCTACAAGTCACTCCTACGCATCTACAGGTCACTCCCACGCATCTACAAGTCACTCCCACGCATCTACAAGTCACTCCCACGCATCTACAAATCACTCCCATGCATCTACAAGTCACTCCTATGCATCTACAAGTCACTCCTATGCATCTACAAGTCACTCCCACGCCACTACAAGTTCAAGATTGATCGAAACGTTGTCATAAGGGTTGAATTGTTCCAACAACGTAACTGGATTTTTTTTTATTATTCCTTATGCTCCTGACCCACTCCCACAACCTCCTGACCCACTCCCACAACCTCCTGACCCACTCCCACAACCTTCTGACCCACTCCCACAACCTCCTGACCCTCTCCCACAACCTCCTGACCCGCTCCCACAACCTTCTGACCCACTCCCACAACCTCCTGACCCACTCCCACAACCTCCTGACCCACTCCCACAACCTCCTGACCCACTCCCACAACCTCCTGACCCGCTCCCACAACCTTCTGACCACTCCCACAAACTCCTGACCCACTCCCACAAACTCCTGACCCACTCCCACCACCTCCTGACCCACTCCCACAACCTCCTGACCCACTCCCACAGTCTTCTAACCCACTCCCACAAACCTTCTAACCCACTCCCACAACCTTCTGATCCAATCCCACAACCTGCTTATCCACTCCCACACCCTTCTGACCCACTCCCAGAACCCCTAACCCACTCCACAACCTTCTTATCCACTCCCACAACCTTCTAACCCACTCCCACAACCTTCTAACCCACTCCCACAACCTTCTAACCCACTCCCACAACCTTCTAACCCACTCTCACAACCTTCTAACCACTCCCACAACCTTCTAACCCACTCCCACAACCTTCTAACCCACTCCCACAACCTTCTAACCTATTCCCACAACTTTCTTATCCATTCCCACAATCTTCTAACCCACTCCAACAACCTTCTGACCCACTCCCACAACCTTCTGACCCACTCCCACAACCTTCTGACCCACTCCCACAACCTTCTGACCCACTCCCACAACCTTCTGACCCACTCCCACAACCTTCTGACCTACTCTTCCAAAAGTTGTTGACCCATTCCAAACTCTTCTGATCCGCTCTCACATCCTTCTAAACCACTCCTGATACCCAAATAAACCACTTTCACACCATCATAAACTCCTAAACACTTATAAATCGCTCCCAGTTCCTTATAAACCCCTCCTAAACCCTTATAAATCACTCTTAAAACCTTATAAACCATTCCCAAATCCTTATAAACCACTCACAAACCCTCTTTTTTTCCTCAGACGCCTCTAAAATACTCGCATCCAACTTGCATCCGTCCACCACTAAGTCACACCCACACTTCTCTGTATTTCTACTATTCTAAATGTTATACCAACACATTCCTTAGTGGACATTCATCTTCACCAAGGAAGCGCCTTAGAAAGAAGGGATGAAGGCGAGGAAATAGTTTATTCTCTGATCTGATTTCTGCTTTGGCTGACGTAAGTAACAAGAGTTGTAGATTGAGACACTTATGCAGCATATGGGAATCTTTATTCAGGAAACGTTTCGCCACACAATGGCTTCATCAGTCCAATACAAAGAGGAAGGCGTAAGGAGAGGAGGAGTATGAGGTAATCAGTCCCTCAGCCTGGAGTCGATGTGTTCAGTCCATCAAGATTGATGGACTGAACACATCGACTCCAGGCTGAGGGACTGAATACCTCATACTCCTCCTCTCCTTACGCCTTCCTCTTTGTATTGGACTGATGAAGCCACTGTGTGGCGAAACGTTGTCAATAAAGGATCACATTATACTGCACATGTGTTTATATTTCCAAAATGTCACATTAATTGCACTTGTGTCCTTTTACCTAACATGAGCAAAGTTGTCGGGTCCGGGAATACACTCTTCGTTAAGCCTCAGTGAGAGTTTATATCACCTATAAGGCAGCAGCAGATCGTACACTAAAACCCAACACTCGTACTCTTAACAAAATACTTATGATCATAACCATAATTTTTAAACAAGCGGACCAGTAAGCCAGTGGAAGGTCTCGATCAGATTTCCAAAAGCTACGGGTCATCATATGACTAAGACCCGCGTGAGGTAACATTTGTCCTGTTCCCTGAGAAACCTGAGCTAACCTAACCGCACACCGCCAAGCAAGTCAACTTGTGACAATTATCCATATCAGGAGATCACTTGTTCCCCTGACAACACCGGTCTATCTTCGTCGGGCGGCCCAACTAAAAACATATCGTATAGCATTAAAAAATTATATGTTTCAGTTAATTCCTTTAAAACCAATTTTATATTATATATTCAGATAATCCCTAGATGTTGTAAATGCTATGGGGGCCTCTGTTTTTGTCCTGTATGGTATTAATCCCGACAAGATGAAAAAATTAGCACTGTGTAAAATTTGGGTATCTTGTTGTAGGTTTCCCCAACCAGTGGTTAATAAAAGTTAAAAAACATAATGGGGGATGTGGAAACTTGTTTATACAGAAGTAAGGAAATCAGCCCCTAGTCTGGGTTGCATATAGTTTTGTCTTCAATTTTTCTTAATTTTTTTTGGATGGCGTAACGTCTGTTCTTTTTCCCTTTAACATAAAAAAAAGTGAGTGATGGGTAGTCTGTTTTGTTGGGCTTGCCCGTGGTTTGCCCGGGGGGAGGAAAGAGGAGGGGGGGGGGAATAAGGATTAAACACGGTCGCAGTGGGTGGATTGGTGGTTGTTACGTATTATTGTTAATAAAGACTGCTTCCTAAAAGGTTCAGGCCCACCCAGTATTGGTGTGATCACAGAGAATGGGGGTTTCGATCAACTTTTAAGTGGGCTTGGGTGGGGAGCTTTCTGAAGTCATTTTTGTTCAGGTTCTGCTTTCCCCCTTTAAACCTAACTCTGCTTCTGTTTATTCCTCAGGCCGATGTTTTTTTTTTTATTTTTTCCTCCATTCTGTTTCCCCCTTTCACATTTGTTTATTTTTTCCTTTCCCTATTTTTTCCCCTTTTATCTTCTAAGTATACTTTCCTAACCCCTTTCCCCCTCTTGTTTTCCCCATCATTTACCTATTATAAAGTATGACTTTCCTTCCGCCCCCCTCCAGGTCCCTTAGGGGAAAGGGTGGACGATTTATTTTTTAGGGGGTGCACAAAGTATCGATACTGTTTCGGCGATTTTTATGGGTTTGTTAAAAAGGCGTACTTCGTAAAATTTTTAAATTTTTCAGTGTGATAAAACTTAGCGTTTTTGTAAAGTCCGATTGTTTTAGCCCGGGTCAGCCCGGGTGTGGCTCGTACGTCGGGGGCTGCGTGCGGCCGCGTAACGCTTAGTTGATCAGGCCCTGATCATCGGGAGGCCCGGTCTGGCCGGCCGCGGGGGCGTTGATCCCGGAATAACCTCCAGGTAACTCCAGGTATTACACACACACACACACACACCAACACCACACCCCACACAGGACCCCGTCACCCATTTGGAGTTTTGCGGCCCAGTTTGGAACCCACCCTAGCCGCACGTAAAGAAACTAGGAAAAATGAAAGGTTTGCAACAAGACTAGTCCCAGGCTAAAGGGGGATGTCCCACGAGGAGAGGTTAAGGGAAATCAACCCGCGACCTGGAGGACGGAGATTTGGGGGGAATGATAAAAGAATAAAAATATGAGGGAATTTACAGGGGGCAAAGACGGATGTTTCCGAGATTTTGGGAACAGTAAAAAGGGGACACAGTTGGAAGTGAAGACACAGATGAAACACAGGGATGTTAGGAAGTATTTTTCGCCCCGAGTGTCGTAAGTGGAATGTTTGGGAAACGATGTAGTGGAGGCAGGACCTACATGCTTTAAGCGAGGTGATAAAGTCCGGCCCGGGAGAGTGACCCGTGCGATAGTGAAGAGGCGGGGGCCCGGAGCTGGATGACCCCCCCAACCTAACTAGGGGGTACAATAGGGAGTACACACACACACACACACACACCACACCACACACACACAACCACACAACACACACTTTTTTTTCCCTTACACACACCCAACACACACACACACACACACACACACACAACACACACCACTTACACTTACACCACACACACCAACACCCCAAAACACACACACACCACCACCCCAACACTTTACAACACACCACACACAAAACACCTCCCCCTGTTTTGTGTATGTACAAAACCCCAACCCGGGGAAAAGAAAAAACACCCCCCCTTCCAGTCCCAAAACCCAAAAAAGGGAAACAAAACCCAGGGGCATTTCCCAAAGAATTAAAGGCCCTTTAACCCCAAAAACCCATCAATGACCCTCTGCCCCCTTTCCCCCTCAGAAACAAACCCCCCCCCACAAAAAACCCACAGTAACCCCCACATCCCCCTCTGCAAAAACCCCCCAAACCCCACAGAAACCCGCTCAAAAAACCCCACATCCCCTCAAACTAAAAACCCTACCCCTACAAAAAACCCCACGGGTAACCCCCCACAATGTCCCCCCTCTCCCCTCATCCCCCTCCCCAAAAAACCCACCCTCACGGGAAACCCACAGAACCCCACACACTGTACCCTCTACCCCCACCCCCCCTTCGCCACAACCCCCCCCCCCCACTGAAAACCCCCCTGGGCCCTTTTCCCTCATCCCCCTCACACCCCCCCACCCCCACAAAAAACCCCAATAGGCCCTTCCCCCCAAACGCCCCACACCTCAGGCCCCCCCCCACCCCAACCCCCTATAGGCCTCTGCCGGGGCCCTGCCCCCGCCCTAACCCCCCCCCCTTCCCCAGACCACATTATTGAAAAGAATTTTAAAGGGTTTTTGGTAAACAACCCACAGAGGGAAAACAAAATAAATGTGGGGAGTGGCATGAAAGAATCAAGATGTCCCCAAAACTTTCAAAGGGGTTTTTGCAAAAAACAAAACCACTGGGTTTAATAACAGATGCAAGTTTCCCCACCCGGATATCGACCCCTGAGGAAGGATAGAAGGGGGGGGGGGGGAGGGGGGGTTTTGCACAAATAATAAAAAACCCGGGGGGGATTATAAAGGGAAAGGAAGGGTTGGGCCGAAAATTGGAGAAATGGATTACTTAGGGGGTACATTTCAGTCAGGGGAGCCCCAAGGGTTTAGCATTGCATTTGATGTAAAAAACCCAACCACAGAACGCAGGGGGCCAAAAAGGAAATTTTAAATAAATGTAACAGAGAAAAATGGGGGACACTCTAGCTGATTTGGGCCCAAAAAGGGGCTCACTAAAAGTAGAGCAAAAAAAGGGTTTACTGGTAAAGGGCGCCCTTCAATCACGAGAGATTGTTGGGGGAAAACCCGGAGCCACGTGGGGGTCCCGAAACATGGAAGGCCAAGATGGGGGATGGGGTGCGGGGAAAAACTCATGCCCCCAACATGTTAGGGAAAACTACCAAAAGAGAGAAAAGGAGGAAAACCAAACAAGACGGGGGACCTCGTTTTCCCCCCCTGAGTAGCTCAGACATTGAGAATCACATATGAAAGGGGCCCCTTTGGGAGCTAGTGACCAGGGTTTTTATGAGTTTTTGAATACATCGGGGAGCTAAAAGTGGAAAAGGTAACCGAAGAAAAAGGGGAAAAAGTTTAAACTAAAAAAAAGGAGGGACTACACAAAATGGGGGATCTTCCTGCAGGGGGTTTCAGGGGGAAAACGGGGAGTTTGTGGGGAAAAACAGAAAACCCCAAAATTTGATGGACTTTGTAACAACAAATGCAAGAGGCAGGGGAAAGTTTGTTCCCAAGGGTAAACAGAAATAAGGGGGAAGGGGACAGAAAAAACCCCTTGGGGTTTACCTGAAGGTGCAGGGGGGCCAAAAAAAAAAATGCTCTAAAAATTTGGAAAAAAATTTCAGAAGGCAAAGGACCCCAGGAGAATAAAGAAATTAGTCGAAAGCCAAAAAAAAGTATGCACAATAAGGAGGGAGGCGCAGGGGCAGAATGAAAATGACATACATCAAAAATCAAGTCTGATCCGAAACAAACTCTACACACCCACACCCGGGAAGGAAGACAAAATTTAAAGGACCGGGGTAATCGGGCTGAGGAAGGAAGTGGGGAGTTCCCAAAAAAATGCCCCAGGAGGTAGTGAGGAGCTCAACATGATTTTTCAGGAAGAAATTTACAGTGGAGGTAAAAGGGAAAAACCGGAAAGAAAAAAAACAGGGAGTACAGCAAAAAGGGGAATATCAAAAAAAGTTTTTTGGATGAATTAAAAACCACAACTGAGGGGAGGGTAGAATTTCCAAAGTGCCCTTGATACCTAAAAGGCGGTGGGCCCGGGACAACATCCCCCAAAGGGCCCCTTTAGGAGGAGCGGGGCCCTACATGTGCCACAAAACCAAAATCTTAAAACATTTCCCCTTGGGAAACGGGGAAAAACTACCTGAAGTATGGAAAAAGGGAAAATGTAGTCCCCTCTTTAAAAAGGGAGAAAAAAATGAAGCACTAAATTTTAGACTATGTCACTAAAACGGTAAAAGAAATCAAGTTTTGGGAAAAAGTTTTATAAAGGGGGAGAGCGGTGGACCCACCTGGCAGAACAAATCATTAAAAGACAGCCAGCATGGGTTCATGGAACTTTAAATCCTGTGTCACAAACCTACTAGAGTTTTTTTGACAAAGGGAACTGAAGTAAAAAATGAGAGGGAGGGGTGGGTTTTATTTCATTTTCTTGGGGCTGCAAGAAGGCCTTCGAAACAGTTCCTCACAAGAATTAGTACAAAAGCTAAGGCGCAGGCACGTAAAAAAAGGGAAAGGGGAAATTTCAATGGGGTCAGAGATACCTAACATGGAGGCAACAGTGAGTCATGGGCCCTGATGAGGTTTTCACGATGAGAGTAAGAACCCCTGTGCAACATTGGGGATCTTTATGTGACGTTTCCCCTCCAGTGGGTTTTTTTTCATACAAAAATTTTAGGAATAACTTGAAGGGGCATAGAAAAATATGTACAGAAAATGAGGTAATCATCCCTCAACCAGGAGTAGGTGCGAAAAAGGGACCATAGTCTGGGGATTTTGAAGCAGAAAAAGAATCCCGGGGTTTTTATTTGTAACGTCAGGTTTAGCCGACGAGGGGGGATATTTTACTGGTAGGGGGGATTCCCCAGTGGAAGTAGGTCCTTTTCCCCAAAAAGAGGGTTAGTTGTAGTAGAAATGCGTTTGTCGTGAAAAGGGTTTTGTTTCATGTTTCCCCAGAAATTTAAATTCCATGTGTTGCGTGTCTGACAATTTTTGGGGGACAATGGGGAATAAAACCGGGCAAGATGAAAAGTTTTAACCCCTCTTTTGGGGAAGGGCCTACTTCCCCTGGGGGGAAACCCGCCTACCCGTGAATATGCCCTGTCTGCTTCACCTGCGTTACTATATAAGCGCCAGGATTCTTTTTTTCTGCTTCAGAATCTCCACGACTATGGTGCTGTTCGCACCTTTAACCTAGGTTGGGGGCTGATTACCCCTCTTTTGTACATATTTACTTTTTCAAGTTAAAGGCCTAGAATTTTTTATTTATAAACCCTTTGGGGGCGAAACGTCTACAAAACGATACCCAGATGTTGCACATTGTCTTACCTCATTCTTTTCGGTATTTATACCATTCTACATGAGGATCACATTGGGCGCCAGTGACGAGCGGGGTCCCCCAGGGGGGCAGTTTCCCGGGACCAGTGCTATTTTGGGATATACAACGACACGACGGAAGGGGTAGATCAGAAGTGTCCCCCGTTTGCAGATGAGTGAAGGGTTTAAGAGGAGAATAAATCAGATTCGGACCAGGGGGGGGCACAAAGAGACCTGGACAGGGGGGATGTGTTTGGGCCCCAAAAATGGCTCCCAGAATTTAACCCCGCCAAAAGCAAAGTCATGAAATCGGTGGAGGGGAAAGAAGACCGCAGGGCAGGTTTAGGGTAAGGGGGGCCAAAGCCGCAAACCTCATCAAGGGGAAAGATCTAGGGGTTTATATAAAAAAGAGGGACATTCCCGAAAACAAAACATTATCCAGATTTAAATGCCTTTCAAACCCTTTTGGGCGCCTGGCCAAAACCGAGAATAGCGTTCCGGGACCTCAGTAAGGGAAAGGGGTTTAAGGGCTTTTTTACACTAAGTACTTCCGGGCCCCCTACTGGGTACGCCGCACCAGTTTTTGGAACCCCCCAACTGGGCAAAAAAAGTCAAGAAATTAAAAGAAATGCAAAGGTTTGCAACCCAAAGGGTAGTTTTCCCGAAAAATAAGGGGAAGTTTCCCCATTTAAGAAAGGTTTAAGGGGGAAAACGGTTTACAAAAACTGGAGGACAGGAAGGGGCAGGGGAGGGCATTTATAAGACAAAACAAAAAACTACGTGGAATAGACAGGTGGACAGAGACCCGGATGTTTCCAGAAAAAAGGGACCCAGAAACCCAAGGGGGGCACAACTGGGGAATACCTACAGGGCGGCAACAAAGATTTTATGGTTAGGGGGGGGGAGGGTGCAAGTGGGGGGCCTGTGCAAGGGGGTTCCACAAGGGGCAGTCCAAGGACCTGTGCTGTTATTGGTATAATGTGAATGACATAACGGAAGGGATAGACTCAGAAGTATCCTTGTTTGCAGATGATGTGAAATTAAATGAGAAGAATCAAATCGGATGAGGATCAGGCAGGACTACAAAGAGACCTGGACGGGCAAACAAGCCTGGTCCAGCAACTGGCTCCTTGAGTTTAACCCTGCCAAATGCAAAGTAAATGAAGATTGGGGAAGGGCAAAGAAGCCCGCAGACACAATATAGTTTAGATGGCCAAAGACTGCAAACCTCACTCAAGGAAAAAGATCGGGGGGTGAGTATAACACCGAGCATATCTCCTGAGGCGCACATCAATCAGATAACTGCTGCAGCATACGGGCGCCTGGCAAACCTACGGATATCGTTTCGATACCTCAGTAAGGATTCGTTCAAGACTCTGTATACCATTTACGTCAGGCCCATACTGGAGTATGCAGCACCAGTTTGGAATCCACACCTAGTCAAGCACGTCAAGAAATTAGAGAAAGTGCAAAGATTTGCAACAAGACTAATCCCAGAGCTAAGGGGATTGTCCTACGAAGAAAGGATGAGGGAATCGACCTGACGACACTGGAGGACAGGAGGGTCAGGGGAGACATGATAACGACTTATAAAATACTGCGCGGAATCGACAAGGGGGAAACAAAGACGGGATGTTCCAGAGAAGGGACACAGACACAAGAGGTCACAATTGGAAGTTGAAGACTCAGATAAATCAAAGGGATGTTAGGAAGTATTTCTTCAGTCATAGATTAGTCAGGCCGTGGAATAGCCTAGAAAGTGACGTAGTGGAGGCAGGAACCATACATAGTTTTAAGGCGAGGTATGATAAAGCTCATGGGGCAGGGAGAGAGAGGACCTAGTAGCAATCAGCGAAGAGGCGGGGCCAGGAGCTATGAATCACCCCTGCAACCACAAATAGGTGAGTACACACACACACACCACACACACAAAACCCCACACACACCCCACACACCACCACACATATATTACACGCTAGACCCCTCAAGGGAGGTTCCTTGATCTGGAGAATTGGATCTGTGCTCCAATTCCCTGAATTAAGTCTGAATACCTTCCATCCCCCCTTAATAATAATAATAATAATAATAATAATAATAATAATAATAATAATAAAGGGAGCGCTAACAAGCGGCTCAGGGCAGTTACGAGTCATTCCAGAAATATGATTGGCTTGACACGTCATTCTAGGTTTCTGATTGGGCCAGAAGGTGCTTGGATGGGAAGTCTGGGATAGATCAGGAACACCTAACTAAAACACGCATCTTCCAATTAGTTCTTAAGGTTCCTCCACCAGTGTCAGTCGCTTGTGTTTTCTCCGTAATTTAACGAATTAAAGAGAATTATCGCGGATTAAGTGACATTTTGGTCAGTGTTCCAACGTTGTAGAATTCAGAAAAACAAGTGGATGTATTTTTAAAATATATGTTAGAAAACATGCGTTGCAATAATACGTGTTGTATACGTTTTATAATATGCCCCGTGGCCAGGTGGCTGAAGTTCTCGCTTCACATGGCGAGAATGAGCGGGAAAGCTTGGTGCCGGAATGTGAAGTTTTGTCTCTGCTGCGCTGCTGATGTGGCTGCTGATGTGCCTGCCTGCAAGTGAAGGTAAAGAAGTTTTTATTGTGTTCTGAGTATGAATCTGCAGATCCTCCTCCCAGGCTAGGTCAGGTTTCACCCTGGCTGAGCACCGTCCCATGTGTAACCTTGACATTAGAAAGAAAACGTGGTTATTTGAGTGTATTGTACAGTGTTCTGTAACATGAATTCGACACAGTATGCAGTTCGTGACAATTTCCTGAGAAAACGTTTTAGCTACCAGGAACATTATCAGTCCCCTGGTGGACGAAACTCTCACTCAAGGAAATGCCACGAACCCCATACTGCGTCTTGTTGCACATACTTGTACGTATAATGTCTCCCACTTGTTTATATATTGTTCAGTTTGCTGGGTTTCTTACCGTTGTCTCTTCACGCTTTAAAAGTTCTAATCGATTGTGTGTATTACTGTATTTAGCGCTGTTATAATCGGGTAAATTTTTTTAAGACGTGCGTGAGTGCGTGCATGCGTGCGTGCGGGTTGTGCACTTGGTTTGAAGGATGTCGACTGCACGAGGGGCATTGAAGCCGCTTTTCACATGTACACCATCAGTCAGGAATACGTTAATCCCTCAAATAAGGATTAATGTAATCTACGTGTATATATACTGAGTGTCAGTGTATGAACTTGGTTATCAGTGAATACACTCGCACGCACCCCTATACAACAGGCAGTGTCTAATCGACATGTTTCCTAGGATTTAAAAAGGTGACTAACACACACACACACACACACACACACACACACACACACACACAAAACACACACCACACACCCCACACACACACACACACTGCCTAGGACCAAATGGTAACTAACACATACATACATACATACATACATACATACATAATGTATTCTTTAGAGCGGCCGCTGCTGCTACCTACAAAATAAGTAACTAGCATCCGATATCCATTCCAGTGCAATCTACTTCAAATGATTTTCCCCATCAAATATATTTCAGCTCTGTATTTGATCAACTGTGACCAACCAGCACTATCAATTTCTAGATTTTACAAGGTCCATTTTCAGTCATTAAAACCCTTGACTTTGGCCACAACCTCGAGTGTTTACCATCATAATATGCTGGCGATCAAAAAAACTTTGTAATGGATAGTGCGTACAAGAGCGCCGGTGAAGCCTCTGCAATAAGGGCGATTTTCACTACTGGGGAGAGCGTTTACAACGCCCTTACCAACAGAGGTTATGAGTGTCTTTCTTGGGCGCGGCCGTCCATTGCGTGGACGCTGACCGTTGATTGGTCATTCACTCTTCTGCAATTTGCTACAGTGAGCTTCTTGTCCACGAGGGGTGACCACTGGCCTTATCTCCCCTCCATCCATATATGGCCTACCCAAGTGTAAATGGGAACACCCACAGGGAGCAAGGAATGACAGAGTGACGTGAGGGTGAAAACTCTCAAGATGAGAGCAGAGTAATGGAAACTAGGGAAGTAACAGGCGAACGACTTGTAAGTTATCCCACCTAAGAACTCAAAAGTGAATTGTATAAAAGCTATCAAGCTTAATGAGGTGGTAATGATACCTGAAGGTTACCTGGAGACACTACAGAAGGTCATCTCACCGCGGCCTGGTCCCAGACCAGACCTCCTGATTGCTGGCCTGATAAGTCAAGCTCTTAGTTCCCACCTCCAACAGTTCTACGTATGCACCATAACCCGGCTGATCAGGAACAGATTTGAGGAATCTGTCGTGTTCCGTCTTTAAGATTATTAGGGATTTGTTGGTCATTTCCCTTCGGCTGATCAGTTTTGTATTTGCTTTAAAACCACTTTGTTCTGTTGATATTTAATATATAATTATATATTTATATATAATATATATATATATATATATATATATATATATATTATATATATATAAATATATATATATTATATATATATATATATATATATATATTTCTTTCTTTCAACACACTGGCTGTATCCCACCGAGGCAGGGTGGCCCAAAAGGAAAAACGAAAGTTTCTCCTTTTACATTTAGTAATATATACAGGAGAAGGGGTTACTAGCCCCTTGCTCCCGGCATTTTAGTCGCCTCTTACAACACGCATGGCTTACGGAGGAAGAATTCTGTTCCACTTCCCCATGGAGATAAGAGGAAATAAGAACAAGAACTAGAAAGAAAATAGAAGAAAACCCAGAGGGGTGTGTATATATATGCTTGTACATGTATGTGTAGTGTGACCTAAGTGTAAGTAGAAGTAGCAAGACATACCTGAAATCTTGCATGTGTATGAGACAGAAAAAAAAAAGACACCAGCAATCCTACCATCGTGTAAAACAATTACAGGCTTCAGTTTTACACTCACCTGGCAGGACGGTAGTACCTCCCTGGGCGGTTGCTGTCTACCAACCTACTACCTATAATATCTAATAATTTATATATATATATATATATATATATATATATATATATATATAATTATATATATATATCGTGCGAATAGGTAAAATTGGTCAGTTAGGAAGAACTCATTTAAAAAATTAAGTCCTTTCCAAAAATTTTTCTTTACATTTTAAAGATATATTTTTTTAATTTTTTTAATGTAAAATTAATAATTTTGTCCCAAAAGAACTTTAAAAAATTTACCTTTCGTTTTTAAAAACGAATTTAATTTACCCTACCCCAATAAATATATTTTAGAGAAGTTTACACTTTTTTAAAAATAAACAAACACAATAAAATTATTTTTTTCGTTAGGGCTCAGAATGATTTTTTCGAAATTATTGCAAACGCAAATTTTCGCTTGCCTTATTTCCAAAAAGTACGTTTCCATTTTAAACCAAAATCAAATTTTTCTTATTCGCACGATTTTCACATTTTGAAAAGGGCTATAAAAATAAAAGGTTAACAGGAAGGCATATAAAGGGGAGACTACACCCCGCTGCCCCCCAAAACACCCCCCTGACTTTTTATGATGATGTAGGTAGGTAGACAGTGTATCATTGGGGGAAATTTCGATACTTGGATTAGGGAAAAAATTACCACGTGGGGCTGTTATTACGTAAAAATTTCTTTTATGTGGAGAGGCCCGCACCCGTTCCCTATCTCACTGCCCCACACTCGTAACACTGACGGCCGCCCACATTACCCTATTTTAGGGGGTTTTGATCTGCGGAGGTAAAGCACAATATGAATTCAGATAGTAAATTCGGGCAGGAGGGTTATCGTTGATCAACGGTAAAATAGTTACGGGAAAACGGGTTTAGTACAAACTGAGACTGGAAACCCTGGTTATTTCTACTGAGAGCTCGGCGACCCAAAAGTATTCGCCCCGAATAAAACAATAAAAAAAAACCAAGAGGGGCAGGTAGGGTTTTGGGCTGATTCTATACAAATAAAAAGTACACAACAGAAAAACATTTTTTATACAAATTTTAAAACAAGGGGAAAGAAAAGAAAAACGTTAATAAAAACTGAAATTTGCAATAAAAAAAAAGGGTTAATATAGTACAATTTAAAAAACTAAACCAAATGAACAACAAAACCCCAAAGTTGAGATTAAAAGTGATAAAAAAAAAAAAATTTTTAAATCATCGTTTCTGTATTAAAGTGATTACGATTCGGGGAAGGAATATATAAAAGAAAAAAGTGTTTAACAAAATGCAAAATTCGGTGCCCAAAAATTTCTAGACTGTTAACTCTCAAAAATGCGGAAGAACATAAAAACCAAAAAAAAAAAAAAATTTCCCGGGAACTGATAAGTTGATACTGTAATTTTTTCATCTAAAACAGGGTTTTTCCCTTTAAACCCCCAAACTCGCTAGGGTGTGATTGACATATGCAAAATTGGGTGTCATCTCGGGGGGGATCAAACTCTGTAGCATTGGAAAATCATCTGTATTTGAGGAAAATCTGAATTGGAAGTTACAAATGATACTTGGGATTTCCAATACCTGTCGTGTAGGGGGAAATAACGACATTCAGGTTGATCATTTACTGAGTATCAGAGGAAGAAGTAAGGACGGGAGGATTGTCAAAAGGTCTGTCACATTATTTGGGGTTGGGAAACGTCATTACATCACATACAACTTCATATGATCCAAATGCGATTCTTTTTTCCCTGACCGTACTAATCTTTTAAACCCCTTATACTTTTTAAACCAGAATAGGTTAAAACTACTCGTTAAGGACCAACAAACTTTTGATCAAGCTTTGGTTTGCAGACTTTTTTTAAAATTTAGCCCAAGCATAACTCTCAAACCCGCTTTGTTTTTTGGATGGTTTTGGGGATGAGTTTTTGCGACTTTTGAAAATTCAGCTGGGGTTTTATAAAGTTTTTTCCGGTTTCTTCAAAAAAACACTTTGAGAAAAAGCTGGTACGGGGTTGCTACGAAATCATAAAGGGTTTTGTAACTTGGTTTCGGTTTAAAATTTTAAAACACTCATAAGGCAAACGTTTATCTACCCCATACAATCTTAATGTGGATTTTCCCCTATAAAAAAAGAAAAGCAAATTCATAGCACACTGCAAATAAAGGTAAAAACTTCACCCCAAGTTTCACTTTTGGGGATTGATAGGGGGCTCTAAAGACTTTTCAAGTATTTTCTTTTTGGGTTTCTTTCCCGCAAACCCCATTGCTGGCAGGATGATGAGGAACAATGGTGGTTTTTAAAAGTCTTGTACAAGGACACAAATTTTCAAAAAATTTAAAATTACAAAAATTCACCCCCAAATTTTCTGTTACTGGGGACTTAGGGGGGTAGGGCCTTCAGAAAAATGCGTTTTTTAAAAAACGTTTTAGCAAATGTTGGGAAAGTCTTTTTCTAAATTTGGAACTAACTCACAATATCGGGTAAAAGGGTCTACCTTTACCCACGATTTTTGTTACCTTGGGGGAAACATGGGAAATTAGTTAACAAATCTAGCGCAACTTTTTCCCAAGGTTCGCTAGTAGTTGGGTTTACACTTGGTTTGGGGGAAAAGGAAACCATTAGCATTCCCTTTATGTTGCTTTGCAGACACTACTTTTCTTAACAAATCAGAAATATCAGTTCCCCATTCAAAGGCCAAAAGTATTTCAATCTGGCTTTTTTTTAACTAAACGTTTCCATCCCGGGGGTGTGCAACACCTGGTAACGTGAACTAGCTGTAAGGCTTTTTTCCTGTGACTGGGAAATTCTAACGGGTTTACCTTTTTCTGTAGGTTTCCCCAACTGGGCGGGTTCGATACAGAAATTCTTGGTTCATGCCCAAAGTCACTGATGGGGCTGGTGGCTTCCGTCGAATAAGATTTTCCCTTTGGAGCAGAATGAATCACCCCCGACCCAGGGGATTTTCGTTGACTTTCTTTACATCTTCAGCACAAAAAGGAGGGTTGCAGTTTCTTACAAACATGTCGCGATAAGGCATCTGCAAAACATTTGACTTGCCAGGAAATGCTCAAAGGTGGGATTGAACTTTGGATAGTCAAGGTCCCCCCAGCTAACCTTCCAATAGGTTGTTTGTTCTGGAATAAGGGTTTTCTTTGGGCTTTATCCCGTAAGACAAAGAACAGAGTACTGTAAAAAATGTCTCGGAAAATGCTTTTAAAAACCTTTAAATTTCTAAAGCTTTTTTGCCATTCTGTATAAATTTCGTTTTTAAACCTTCGTAAAAAGGGTCCGGGTAGCAAATCAACGCGTTGTACTTTCCCTCGGGCCTTTTTGAGTTTGTACGGCACCTATGCCAATTGAACAGAAACATTGTCAAATAATGGGCTTAGAAAAATCTGGAAAAATTTTAAAAATTTGGAAACAGGTTACTTTTCTTTTAGGTTTGGGAAACTTTTTTCTTTACGGAAGGGCCAAAAAAAAAGGGGCAACTTTCCCTTTAAACCAAAATCAGTTTTTTTGGGGGGAGCTATGGAAAAAAAATTGGCAATGAAAGATCTATTTAAAAAAAAGCTAAGCCCCCAAAGGAACTTTCCACAACAGTTTTTTGGGGGTTGGAAAATTTAGTACTGCAGGGTTTCTTTACTTTTTGGGCATTGTAAACCCCCCTAGGGTGACTACGTGACCAAGAAACTTAATTTCTGATCTGAAAAAAGAAATTTAGACAGTTTGATCTTTAAAATTTGGGTTTTTTCAAAACTTTCCAAGTACTACATCAAGTTTTTTTCAAGTGTGTATCCACATCTTTAGGAAAATCGTTACGTCACTAAGTACACCATAAGGGCATTAACCCAAAGGAAACCCCTAAAGATATTAGTTTATAGCCCTTTAGAACGGATAGGGGAAAATCGTAATCCCAAAAGGATACGGAGGAAAAAGATAATGACCTGTAGGGGGTGGAGAATGCAGTTAGCTCTTGGCGTCCTCCGTGAAGAGGGACTTGCCAAAAACCCTTTTAACAAATTAGGGTTGAAAAGATTTTTAAACCCGAAATTACGTAAAAGATCAACCCTTTCAGGGGGTGGAAAACGATCTGGAATGGTTTTTGGGGTTTAACTTCCTAAAGTCAATTTTCTGGCCCCAAAACCATCCCTTTTTAGGGACTAGTATCAAGGGGGCATTCAAGGTGAATTTTCTAGGGGCAATAACTCCCTCATCAAAACATTTGAAATTTATAATTCTTCTGCGACCGCAAAATTGTTTAATGAGGCATTCTGTTCGCGGTAGTAGATAAGGGCTAGTACCGGTTCAAGTGGAAAACGATGGGGGCAATAAGTTTCGTTTTAAAAACCCCTCTTTTTCACCCGGTAAAGCAATGGGTTTACGACGTTTGTTCAACAAGTCAAAAAAAAGCTTGACTTTATCTGGGAAAATCAGTGGGAGCTAAGTCCCTTTTCCTAACTGGTGGAAAAGATTGATCCAGTCAGTGGATGAGGTCTCCCCCCGGGAGAAATTGCACCACCCCCTTTGGGCAAAGGGGACAAATCATCCTTACCTGGAAAAAAAGGGTAAAAGGGGGTTTTGCTGGGCCCCCCTCAGTACCCAAAGTGAGGGGGCCTTTGTACTGCTGAGGTCAGCACAATTTGAAATTTAGTTTTGTGACTTTTTGGCGAGGGCGGTTGTTTGTTTGGGCAACCCTACAATAGTTACTGGGAACCCGGTTTTTATACTGAGACTGGTAACTGGTTAACTACTGAGGGAAAAGGGCCGTGTAAAAAAACTTTTTTTCTGCCCAAAAAAAAAATTTTAATGTTCCTTTAAAATTTTTTCCCAAATTTTAATAATAAAAGAATCCCGTTTTATGGAAAAACCAAAAAAAAAAAAATTTATTTTAGTTTTCAAAAAAATATTTTTTAGCAATATAATTTTTATTTTAAATTCCCGTCGACCGTGGGCTTTCTTGATATAATTTTTTCCCCAACCTTTTTTTAAAATTTTTTTGGATGGTTTTAAAAACTCTAAAATGAAAAATCAAGGGATTTGGGAAACCTGTCCCGTTTTAATGCTCTATTTATTGTGTTTTAACCCCAAAATTCAAGAAATTTTAAACCCGTTTGACCGTAATGAACTTTATCACATATTTGACAAGAAATATGATAGACACATCCGTCAGCATTTCGGGGGAAATTTTTTTATCAAAAGTTTTTTCATGGTAAGGGAGAACTAACATATTTATAGTTGAATAAGGTCGGTTGTGCCCTTTTGAACTGTAAAAAGTATTTCTAGTTATTTTAAAGGATTTATCAGTTAAGTCTCTTGGGAGTTTTAGATCATAAGCTATTTCATAAATTTTGGAGATTTCTTCATCTATGAACTCTGGACTACAAATAATTAAAGCTCTCAAAAACATTGATGAGAATACTGACAGTTTAACTCTATCTTGATGTGAAGAATAATAGTGTACATAGGAACAATTATTTGTTAGTTTCCTGTAAATTTTAAATTTGAAATCATTGTTACCCTTAATAATTAAAAATATCTAGGAAAGGCAATGAGTTATTTTCTTCGCTCGACAGTAAAATTTATAGAATGAGCTAAGCTATTTAATTTAACAAGGAAATGGGTTATATCTACATTTTTAGGCATAAGATACAAAATATCATCATATCTATACCTCTTAGCTCTGTTAGGAAGGATTGTGTTAAGCAATCATGTTTCATAAAATTCCATATATAAATTACTAAGAACAGATGAAAGAGGTTTTCCCATTGCCATACCAAACTGAGCGTAAAACTCGTCATTAAATGCAAATTTTGCATCAACAATACAAAGTTTAAAAAGTTTAATGATAGGAACTGGCAATGGTAAATCGTAATTAACAAGTTCTTCAGATAAACTTAATAAATCATCAACTGGAACTTTGTAAACAAGGAAGTAATATCAAAACTAACCATGTTGAAGTCATTTAAGTCATTCAAGGTGCTTAATTTGTCTAATAAATCTGTTGTTTTTAACACAAAAGTTAGAAAATTTTCTAACAGCAGGGCTCAAAATATCAACAAGCCATTTAAATAATTTATAGAAAACTGATCCTATAGAGCTAATAATTGGTCTAACAGGATGAGCTGGTTTGTACGTTTTTATTAATCCATAACATATAGGGTAAATATGGATTAGTGGATGTAAATTTTTTAATTCATTCATTTTTGCCTTTCAGTAGAAGTTATATTGTTTCATTGAAATTACTGTTAACAATTTCTAAGGGATTCTTTCTAAGTTTAGAATAAGTTTCTGTATGGATTAATAAAAACGTACAAACCAGTTAATCCATTTAGACCAATTATTAGCTCCATAGGTTCAGTTTCCTATAAATTATCTAAATGGCTTGTTGATATTTTGATCGTTCATATTTTGATCACTCATAAAAATCACTTTTTGCAAGAACAGATTAAAACAACTTTATGAAGAAAATACACATTTCAAATGTTCAACAATACACAAAGAAATAAAAGGGTGTTCAGAAACATAGGTGGGAGCATAAACAAGGTCAAACAATAGGTGGAGTCATTTTGCTTGTTTCCAGCCCCTCGGTCCTGCTAGTAAATACTTCGTGAAGGTAATTGTTTGCTCTAACTCTGAGAGGCGGGACAGCGCTATTACGATGCCTAACGTCGCCTGCATCTAATTGTTTCACGGAGTTTGGAAAGCGACTTTCAGCATCCAGGGTTGAGATGGTCGGTGTTAGATGGAAGAGCGGTGGCAGTAGTAATGGTGGTGTTGGTGTCTGTAGTAGTGGTGGTGGTGAGGTGATAGTTATCGTGGTTATATTTAAGTTAGTGGTGATGATAATGATGGTGATATTGGAAACCGCAGTACTGGTGATGGTAATGATATTCAGGTAGTAAGCCTGTACAGTAATGGTGGTGGTGGTGTTTGTGATAGCGGGTGATGGCAGCAATATACTAGTACATGCCTTTTTTTGATTTACATAAATGTCACAAGAACGAACCACAGGAATGAGCCACAAGAATGAGCCACAAGAATGAGCCACAAGAATGAGCCACAAGAATGAGCCACAAGAATGAGCCACAAGAATGAGCCACAAGAATGAGCCACAAGAATGAGCCACAAGAATGAGCCACAGGAATGAGCCACAAGAATGAGCCACAAGAATGAGCCACAAGAATGAGCCACAAGAATGAGCCACAGGAATGAGCCACAGGAATGAGCCACAGGAATGAGCCACAGGAATGAGCCACAGGAATGAGCCACAAGAATGAGCCACAAGAATGAGCCACAGAATGAGCCACAAGAATGAGCCACAGAATGAGCCACAGGAATGAGCCACAGAATGAGCCACAGGAATGAGCCACAAGAATGAGCCACAGGAATGAGCCACAGGAATGAGCCACAGGAATGAGCCACAGGAATGAGCCACAGGAATGAGCCACAGGAATGAGCCACAGGAATGAGCCACAGGAATGAGCCACAAGAATGAGCCACAAGAATGAGCCACAAGAATGAGCCACAGGAATGAGCCACAAGAATGAGCCACAAGAATGAGCTACAAGAATGAGCATCTTTAGGTTAAGAAGCTGAAAGACTTATCACCTTAACATTAACCTCTCCACTTCCTCTGTCACCGGTGTTATAATCTCCTGGATTCGACTGAAGAAGCCTGCAGAGCAGACGAAATGTATTGACTATAAAAACATGTAAACGTTGCACACAAGTAGTGGTGGAGGATCGATCCTCCGTCAGTATGGATCATGCAGCACAAGTATTGGTTAAGGCTCGATCCTCCGTCCACATAGCGTGAGACACGCGCTACGGGACTGTAATCTCTCATTAACGAAGCTGGAACAATACAAAGCTAATCAACCTGAATACGGTAAACTACACGACGTCTCTGTCCGAAACGTCGTATGTTTCACTTTCAGGAAGACGCACTCATGTCCTGAACACAGTGGGAAGGTCTCGGAACACAAGCCCTTCAACATGTCAGGGAAGGGCTCTTGATCCAAGGAGCTGCAGTTACTTTCTCCTTCTTTGGCTCACACCTGATTATCTCCCATCGTCTAGGGGCAATATATCATACGAATTTAGTAATAATTAAATAATTATAATTACAATTATAATTAACAATCATAATAATCATGATAGGCACAGGTGGGTAACTCAGCACAGGATGGCTCTTAGTCTTTAAGATTAACTGATTTACTGGCCAGTTTTCTTAACTAATAAAATGGTTACTTATATTTCACTCCGTTACATGTGTGAGTTGCCATGTTGACTTAGGTTGATGGCTGTGTGTGCATGAATGTTTCAGTGTATATCCTACGAGGGTGTCCGCTCATCCTCAATTTAAATAATTGTGATGTATAAACGTTATTTGTCTTTACTGTGTTTATAGATTTTACGGCATTTTAAGCATTAATTTCGTGTGCACCGCGCTATTCTAGATGTTTATCATGTCGCATCTCTTTGTCTCCAACCTGTATTATCATTCTCTCTTTCTCTCTCTCTCTCTCTCTCTCTCTCACACACACACACACACACACACACACACACACACACACACACACACACACACACACACACACACACACAGAGCAGACTTAGAGAGCTAGATGATCCATTTTCTGTCAGGCAGACAATCTCTGGGACCCCCTGACCATTCTTTCCAATTTGTGTTGCTCTGGAGCGGACACCTTGTGTCTCCTCTGTCCTGTTTCATGAAGAATGCGTTCGACTAGTAGTTTTGTCTTTGTTGTTCATATTAGAGAAAGGAGTAGGAGAGCATGTTGTGTGTGTAAGTGTGCGTATGTGTCGCGTACGTGTACATACCAAGGTGTGCCTGCAGGAGTTAAATTCCACTTCCTGGCCTCGCCTTTTAACCTTTATCGACAGGTTCATCTAGTTTAGATCCTCTTGGTCTCTTATCCTCTACGTTTTAATCCACGTAGAGGTCTTGCCTCCACTACTCTTCCTCCAGCTCGTTCCTCCTTTACACTGTACTTATAAAAGATATTTTTGTAACATTCATGATGTTCATTTGGGTGTTCAGCATCCATCTATGGCCCTTTAAACTGGTCCCTCCTTCATAAGACAATCTGTTCTTATTCAACCCTAATTCTATGCCCCTCCAATGATGGAAGGTTAATCTCTTTGTTTCCTTGTAGCTCTTATCTCTCATCTTGGAAACAATCTGGTTGCTCACCTCTGAACTTTTTTCAGTTTTGCTAATGCTTGGCTAGATGCAGACTCTGCACTGGTGCCGGCTGTGTAAGTATTTACTGAGGGACGTGGTTACAGCGTCACTAGCGATTCCGAATTTAGGTTCCTGAAGGTAGTTCTTACATATTTTGCTGTCGCTCATACATCCAGTCTCTCGCCTTAGGTGAGAGACTGTATGTAATATTCGCCCTTAGTGTACTTTCCTCTGTATTATTTAGCCTCTTTCCTTGTACTTATGTGAATGGTGAATGTTATTCTGAACATCTGAGCTGTAGTGATTACGTTGGCCTGTGAGCTGACAACAGCAATAGTCTGGCAGAACAAGAAGTCACCAGGAAAGCTTCACTGCAGGCTAGGATGCCTGAGTAGAAAAGTTCTCTAAACTGACTGAAGGTAAAACTTTAAAATATGTAAGATCGATTTGAAAACGAGAGTTTAGAGGTCGGTAAATTTAGGTGATGCTTCTGAATCATGTCGATAACAGGGTCAATAAAATGGCACAATACCAAGAACAATAATACACAAATAACCCGCACATAGGAGACTGAAATTTATGATGATGTTTTGGTCCGACTTGAACCATTAACTAGCCACACAAAGCACGAAAGGAAGGGAACCAGAACATATTCGAGAGGGAAGCGGGTGCCGAGAGTAGAAAAACCTCTGTCCCCGACCCCCTCTCATATATAGTTGGCTTCCTTCCCTTCATGCTTCTGAAGGGAAGTCAGACTGACACGTCATCATAAATTGCAGTCTTTGTGTGCGGGTTATTTGTATAATGCATAACACGATGTGATGTAATATTATTCAACAGGATGTGATGTGATGTTCAACGCACTGCGATGTTTCTTAAATGATGTGGTGTTATGTTCCTTCCTTGTTCAAAACTAATCTCTCATAAAGACTGAGCATAAAGCCCCTTCACTCCAGAATCCTTCAGTGGGATTACCACATGTTTCCTGGTGCTCATCTCCGAGGCTCACCTCAAGCTTCACCTAAGGCTCACTGATGGATTAAAAAAAAAAGAAACTAAATTTATTTTCGAGAGAAAAACTAGCGTATTTTGATTTCCATTTTTGTCTCCTTTGATATCGCGGGCGACGAAGACTTCCACTTGCATATAAATTATCTGTTAACTTCCTGCCCCTTCAGGATAGCTGGAAGACCTTTGACAAAGTTGAGAGTTGCTCAGGTTTTGTAACGAGTTGGTAATGTATGTAGCCGTGACCCGCCATGACCGGCCTTCTTTGTCTATATTAGAATGCATCAGGAAAGAGCCAGGAATTCTTTAGACGATTTTCACCAGAAGGAATATGGAAAATTGGACTATTTTCAATTTAGATTTTTCCTGTGAAGCGGCTGCTTTATGGTGCACCATTTATCCCTCCTTCATCCTGTGGATGGTAGCACAAGAACACATGTTGGAAGGCCGCATTAAAGTTGGCGGTAATCTAATAAGGCCGCATTCAAGAAATTTTGACTAGATATACTGCAAAATGTCGGTTATTTTGTAAAAAAGTTAATTATGTAATAACTTCAAGAAAAATATTTTTTTTTATTATAAAGTTAACTAATTTTTTAATTACTTTGTTGTGACTGCTTTTAGTGGGAAAGAATTTGGTTATTTGGTTGAAAGATGGAGGACCACAGTCTCAGCTGCTCCTCCAGGTGCGTAACCATCATTTGGGACTTTAGGCCGTCTTGATTTGGGTTAGGGATGGGAATGTGGATTCACAACAATAAGTAATTGAGGAACAAGAAAGCATTCGTCGTGCATGTTGCCGTAGATGTGGGTATTCCATTGCAATTTTTTTCATATTTCAATAGGATATTTCTTAGCATTAAACAGGGTCTTTAAATTGTCATCTTCTGAGAGCTCAGTCAGATCCATCTGCAGCTCTTTAGGGGCCTCGGAGACGTCAACCAAGCGAGGCTGAAATGCTGATTTCGATGTGAGATCATGATTCTCAAAGTCATTGTATTCTTCAGATATGAGTCTATAACAGCAGCATATTCTTCAAATGATTCACATGACTCCTGCTCATTAATGGTCTTCACTAGCTGGGGAAAATATTCATCCGAAATTTCAATTTGAGCAAGAAGGGTTTTGAAAAAAAAGTTTTTTCCGAAACGTTTGGATTTTTTGCCACGTATCATATATAGACTTAGTTTTACATTGCAAATAAACATTAAAGTCATTTTTCTGACATGATATCACAGAGAAATGCAGCGTTTCTATAGAAATCTTTTAATAATTCACAATAGTGATTCTGTTCCTCATAAACTCCAATGATTTGTTCTCGCAAAGATAAAATTTTGACCAACACCTGCTTCTCCCTGTGATAGCCAGCGCGCTTTAGAAGGGTTAGGCGAATCTACATTGAATACCTCATCATCCAACTTAAGCATGTTGCAAAGCTGACGATGCTGTGTTGCATTTTGCAAGAATATAGTTAATACATATAATATTATACAAATTGTCACCTGAAATGGTAGATTTAACACAGATTTTACTGATGCTAAATAGAATGAAAGGAAATTAAAGCATCTGGATCAGATAATTTTTTTTTTTTTTAACTGCGCAATAAACCTTCACGTTTTCCTGTCATGGAAGGTACACCGTCTGTACACACACTCACTAAATTACCCAAATTCAGTCCAACTTCGTGACATCTTGGAAGATGTTGAAGATATCTATTCCAGGTGTCCTGCCAGTGTGCCTAAAGTAATTTTCCGTAGCACAGAAAATCCTCATTTATGACACGAATAAAGTATAATATCCTTGCTGAGTCAGTAGCAGCAGTTGATTCATCCAGAACTATTGAGTAATATGTGTTTTCATTTTGATTATTGCGTAAAGTTCTGTTACGATGACGGCTAATTTATGCTACCGATCAGTTATGGTTCTTCTTGGAAGAGGCCCCTGAACGAAGGTTCCTTGACGCTGGTGAGGGGCTCTTGATCTAGGGAATTGGATCTGTGCTCCGGTTCCCTGAATTGAGCCTGAATACCTTCCACCCCCTCCCCCTACGTGCGCTGCATAATCCTACGGGTTTAGCGCTCCCATAATATAATCTTGAAAGAGGCAGTTGTTTGTACTCTGTAACCTTATCAGGGTCAAAGCATCATACAGCTTCAACAATGCATTCCTTTACGATTTCTATGTCGTTAAATGGCTTACCATATTTTTGAAGTATATAAGGTACTTTATAGGTTGCTTCAGTGATATTTTTCGGTCATAACACTGCTTGGAATAATTGCCGTTGTTTTTGTTCTCCATCTTCCAATTTCTGCAATGCAGTCTTTCGTGCCTCTCCATCTAACATGATATATTTGTAGTCGTTATGAGTGGCATAATGCTAATGCGCATTGAATTTCTTCATTGTTGATATTGTAGTATCACAGAGTAAGCAAATCATTTTATCTTCAGAAACAAGATAATATTGCAATTCCCAATCATTATTAAAAAGCTCTACTGTCTTCCTTTAGCATTCTTTTAATCTTTCGTGACATGATAGGTTAAGGACACACACAAAAATAAAAAACACAGAAACGGCCACACTATAATTATTCTGAATTTGCACATCACACAGAGTCACATGCAATTCTATTAAAAGATGATAACTGGCCACACATCCTCACCCTGCATGACCCACTTACCACTGGCTGGATGGTGGTGCTCAGGCGGGAAGATTATCGTCTGGTGCTCAGGTTATATTACGACGGTTAGGAGTAAATCATGAGGGTTATGTATCTTCAATAAAAGTAAAAGGGATTTCTTATACAAAATTCTGACTCATTCAAAAGGCTGCATTTAGTGCCGTAGAAGGCCGCAGGTTGCCCACCCCTGGTCTAGAAACTGGGCCCTTAGAGGGTTATCTAAAAGTACATATGGGAACACTACACACACACACACACACACACACACACACACACACACACACACACACACACACCCACACACACACACACACACACAACAATATATATATATATATATATATATATATATATATATATATATATATATATAGAGAGAGAGAGAGAGAGAGAGAGAGAGAGATAGATTGTGTGTGTGTTTCCTAAATACTTCTGCACTTGCCCATTAATCAGCAGCTGTGAAGCAAGTAACACAGAGGCGTACAACAAAAACTACAGTAAATCCATTCAGTTCCAGGTGGTGAAGATCTAACAAGAAATATCCCAGTCATCAGCTGGCGACCAGCACCTGACAACTTTCAGTGACCAGCACTCAGTCGGTGTCTGCAGTAACGTGTGATCTTTATCGCCGCATTTATCCTAGTACCAGACCAGACATGTGTCTGATTCATTTTTGTTCTTTCTTATTTATTTATAGGTTGTTTATCTGAACTTTGTCACCCCCCCCCCCACACACACACACATTATAGGCCTAGTGTCTAATCGACACGTGCCTAGGACAAACTGGTAACTAACACACACACGTGGTCCAGCAACTGGTTTCTCGAATTTAACCCCGCCAAATGCAAAGTTGTGAAGATTGGGGAAGGGCAAAGAAGACCACAGACAGAATATAGGCTAGGTGGCCAAAGACTGCAAACCTTGCTCAAGAAGAAAGATTTGTGAGTGAGCATTAACACCAAGCACGTCTCCGGAAGCACACATCAACCAGATAACTGCTGCAGCATATGGGCGCCTAGCAAACCTGAGAATAGCGTTCCGATACCTTAGGAATCGTTTAAGACACTGTACACACTGTGTACGTCAGGCCCATACTGGAGAATGCAGCACCAGTTTGGAAACCACACCTGGCCAAGCACATCAAGAAATTAGAGAAAGTGCAAAGGTTTGCAAAAATGTTAGTTCCGGAGCTCGGGGGAATTTCCTACGTAGAAAGGTTGAGGGAAATCGGCCTGACGACACTGGAAGACAGGAGGGTCAGGGGTGACATGATAACGACATACAAAATACTGCGTAGAATAAATAAGGTGCACAGAGACAGGATGTTCCAGAGAGGGGACACTGAAACAAGGGGTCACAATTGAAAGCTGAAGACTCAGACGAGTCACAGGGATGTTAGGCATTATTTCTTCAGTCATAGAGTTGTCAGGAAGTGGAATAGTCTAGCAAGTGATGTAGTGGAGGCAGGAACCATACATAGCTTTAAGACGAGGTATGACAAAACTCAGGGAGCAGAGAGATAGGACCTAGTAGCGATCAGTGAAGACACGGGGCCAGGAGCTTAGTCTTTACTCCTGCAACCACAGTTAGGCGAGTACAATTAGGTGAGTGTACTCACACACACGCCAGGAGCTATGTCTCGTCGACCCCTGCAGCCACAAATAGGTGAGCGCGCGCGCGCACACACACACCACACACACACACACCACACACACACACACACACACACACACACACCACACACACACACACACACACACACACACACACACACACACACACTCATACATGCGCGAGCGCTCACAAACACATAGGATGTTCGATACAGTACCCTACAAGGGACTAGCACAGTGGCTAGAGAAGCAGGCAGGAATTACAGGGAAAGCACTATAGTGTATCAAGAAATACTTAATAGGAAGGAAGCAACAGGTTACTATTGGGAGGTGTCGGAATGGGAGATTGTAACGAATGGGGTTCCAAAGGGGTCAGTACTTGGACAAGTATTGTTTCTTTTGTATGTAAAAGACTTGTCAGAGAAAATTGGTTCAGAGGTCTCTCTGTTCACAGATGATATGAAATTAATGAGAATGCTAACAGGAGTAACCCAGGAAAGACTGTTGTAGAAGAGGGGTCGACAAAAGTTGTAGTAGCGTTGTAGAAATACACAGTAGCTCAGCCTAGTGGTTTTTACGTAGGAAGGGAAGTGTTTTCTGCCAGTATATCCTAAGTGTATTGCGTGTGTGCTGGGTTTTGAACTCACAAACAGGTCAGCGTCTTCATCTTTCAGTGTAACTCAAGCCAGCTGTCACATCTAGTAATGGTCTACTATATACTTAACATACCACTGACAGCTCGGATCATGCTACTTGCAGGACCACCCCCATCGTGCAGTCAGGTGGTCTAATACGCACAATGTAAACAGACTGTCAGGTGCTATAGAGATGAATATCAGACAGTGATTCTGTACAATGCAAAAATAATGATATACAACAAGAAAACATATAGTCGTAGATCATGCTGAAGCATAATGAATCTTAGCGGATCATACTGGGAATCAGAGGGGAATGATCGATCACTATTCTGGAGCTAATTATTTACAAAAAATTAAAGAGAATTTAATAGGGAAGGGGAATTTGGTGTACACAAGTCACATCTGTTGAAGTTCAGAACTCGTAGAGGACATGTATAATCACTGTACAATAGAAATTTACCTTCAGTTACGTAGATTGACAATCGTGTAATATAACAGTCACGCAGAGCAACGATTAACTGAAATCTAACCAGAGTCCGTCTTTCCCATCAGTGGAAGAAAAAAATATTTAGCTCCAGCTGACTTCCCAGATGAAATCTCAGATTTTTTTTTTTTTGCAGGT
Organism: Cherax quadricarinatus; assembly: GCF_026875155.1. Lineage (NCBI taxonomy): Eukaryota > Metazoa > Arthropoda > Malacostraca > Decapoda > Parastacidae > Cherax > Cherax quadricarinatus. Next base: position 33,907,485 of record NC_069416.1, on the reverse strand, counting down.
ATTAAATAAACATAGACGAGCTATAACGTTAACAGGTGAGAAGATGGGTTTAAAAAATTTAAAATCACACCGTATTCCACTAGAACCTGATACCAGACCTTTTTAAATACCCGTGTACAGATTGCCACATTTTCAGATCGCAATTGTAGCAGAGTTAATAAATTAGATGCTTGATGACAGTGTCATAGCTCATAGCAGTTCACCGTGGCACGCACCAATGATTTTGGTATCCATGAAAGACGGCTTTGGTGCCCGGTGACTGATTTTCCCAAGCTGAATGCTAGAACGATTCCAGATGGCTTTCCCATTTTTGTTCTTGGTGGCTTATTACGAAGTATAGGTGATAGTGTTCTCGACCTTAGAGTTGTTACAGGGGTGTGGGTAGGTGAGTGGGTGGTGGGGCGGGGATCACCAGCATTGCAAAACCGGCCAGAGATAACTTTTGACAATTGTTTCTGGTGTGTGGGTGAGTGTGCCGCCGCCACCGCCTCCTGACTTGAAAGTTTTAACACCAGCACAACCGTTTTGCCTGGGGAGTGTGACTGCTTCCTCCATGAATCTGTAATGAGAGAGAACGAAGAGAGAGAGAGAGAGAGAGAGAGAGAGAGAGAGGAGAGAGGAGAGAGAGAGAGAGAGAGGAGAGAGAGAGAAGAGAGAGAGAAGAGAGGGATGAGAGAGAGAGAGAGAGAGAGAAGAGAGAGAGAGAAGAGAGAGAGAGATGAAGAGAGGAGAGAGAATGAGAGAGAGAGAGAGAGAGAGAGAGAGAGAAGAGAGGAGAGAGAGAAGAGAGAGAGAGAGAAGAGAGAGAGAGAAGAAGAGAGAGAAGAGAGAGAAGAAGAGAGAGAGAGAGAAGAGAGAGAGTGAGAGAAGAGAGAGAGAGAAGAAGAGAGAGAGAGAGAAGAGAGAGAGAGAGAAGAGGAGAGAGAAGAGAGAAGAGAGAGAAGAGAGAGAGAGAGAAGAGAGAGAGAGTGAGAGAGAGAGAGAGAAGAGAGAGAGGAGAAGAGAGAAGAGAGAGAGAGAGAAGAGAGAGAGAGAAGAGAGAGAGAGAGAGGCAGGCTCCTACTTCAACTTGTTCCCTATTTGTATGTTTCATAACAATAAAAAAGCTTTCGAATGAGTTGATATAGGTAACAGCTCTTAGCTTGTAAATAAAGTTAGGAAGCTTAACCAAACCTTGCTAAATACTGTGTTAAACAATTAAAAGAGGTAGAGAAATCTCTAAGTTGTGGCATACAGGTCATGTGTGTGTTCCTGTGTGTTCCTGGGGATGTGTATTCTGGGGTGCTTTTGACTGGAAACAAATATTGAACATATCCCTCACTGAACTAACGGGATACCTGACATATTATCAGGTGGAAGTTTCTCATGTCAACTTGTCTGGCTCTTATGTAAGACAACCGCGGCAGTGTTGTCCTGAGCGTCTTCAACCAGTGGACCGCCAGGCATACAGTAATTGGGCATAAATAACATGGCCTTGGTAGCAAGATACACGACCCCCCATACGTCAAGGAACAACCAGAGTGCTTCATCACACGTGCTGTGGGAAGTACTATGTAAGAGAGAGAGAGAGAAAGAGAGAGAGAAAGAGAGGAGAGTTACAGAAATACCACGGGATCTTCTGGTTAATATCTAGATTGTGTTTGGGAGGTATAGAATTCATATAACGACAAATTAGATAGTCAGAATAACAAGCCAGATGATGCACCACATTAATCGACTCTCAGGACAACGTCATTCAAATAAAAAAAGGTGTGTATATATATATATATATATTTATTTTTTATTTTATTATCACACCGGCCGATTCCCACCAAGGCAGGGTGGCCCGAAAAAGAAAAACTTTCACCATCATTCACTCCATCACTGTCTTGCCAGAAGGGTGCTTTACACTACAGTTTTTAAACTGCAACATTAACACCCCTCCTTCAGAGTGCAGGCACTGTACTTCCCATCTCCAGGACTCAAGTCCGGCCTGCCGGTTTCCCTGAATCCCTTCATAAATGTTACTTTGCTCACACTCCAACAGCACGTCAAGTATTAAAAACCATTTGTCTCCATTCACTCCTATCAAACACGCTCACGCATGCCTGCTGGAAGTCCAAGCCCCTCGCACACAAAACCTCCTTTACCCCCCTCCCTCCAACCCTTCCTAGGCCGACCCCTACCCCGCCTTCCTTCCACTACAGACTGATACACTCTTGAAGTCATTCTGTTTCGCTCCATTCTCTCTACATGTCCGAACCACCTCAACAACCCTTCCTCAGCCCTCTGGACAACAGTTTTGGTAATCCCGCACCTCCTCCTAACTTCCAAACTACGAATTCTCTGCATTATATTCACACCACACATTGCCCTCAGACATGACATCTCCACTGCCTCCAGCCTTCTCCTCGCTGCAACATTCATCACCCACGCTTCACACCCATATAAGAGCGTTGGTAAAACTATATTCTCATACATTCCCCTCTTTGCCTCCAAGGACAAAGTTCTTTGTCTCCACAGACTCCTAAGTGCACCACTCACTCTTTTTCCCTCATCAATTCTATGATTCACCTCATCTTTCATAGACCCATCCGCTGACACGTCCACTCCCAAATATCTGAATACGTTCACCTCCTCCATACTCTCTCCCTCCAATCTGATATTCAATCTTTCATCACCTAATCTTTTTGTTATCCTCATAACCTTACTCTTTCCTGTATTCACCTTTTTAATTTTTCTTCTTTTGCACACCCTCCCAAAATTTCACCACCAATTCGCAATTTTCCCCTTTCAGAATCTCCCAAGAGCCAGTGTCATCACAAAGACCCGCTGTGACAACTCCCATTTTTTGTGTGTGATTTTTTTATTTTTTAAAACCCACGCCTCTTCCCCAAGCCCCCTCGAAATTTTTTCTCTTAAAACCCCACCCTAAAATAATTAAACAACCACGGTGACATAACAAAACCCTTTGTCAAAAGGCCTATTTTAAAAACCGGGAAAAAAATTTTTCCCTTTTTCCTACATACTCTAACTTGACCCCACAAACCTCGAAAAAAACTCTTCACTGTTTTCCCAGTAACCTCCCTCCTCACCATACACTTGCAACATCTGCCACATTGCCCCCCCTATCCACCCTTCATAAAGCCTTTTCCAAAACCCAAAAAGGGCCAAAAAAGACCTCTTTAGCCCTTTTCTAAATACTGTTCACTTTTTATGTTTTCACTGTAAACACCCGGTCCACCCCACCCCCTACCTTTCCAAAAATATATATATATAAATATATAAATATTTTAAAAATATATATATTATATTTATTATAAATATATATATATTTTATATATTAAAATATTTAAAAAAAAAAAAAAAACAAGGCCCGGACTCGAACCCCCACGAACCTTGTACTGCCTCCAGAACAGCACAATGTACGTTCACCTTTCCACTAAGCCCCCTGATCCTACAAGAAAAAAAACACTTTTTCGTGATTTCATTACTATATAACTTTCTTGTTGAGGCGGTATTCAAACAAAATGAGGCTAAATTAAACGTTGGGGGGATAAACCCCTTTCCACGAGTGTCCTCGGGGCCAAAGGGAAACACATAAACAAAGTGCTGGTGCCCTTTGGGTTTTTGTAGGGTCTAAAGGGAAAACCAAAAATACCTTTAAAAAATTTGCTTATTTAAATTTTTAAAAATTTTCACAATGAAAAAAAATACTTTAAATAAAATAAAGAAAAATTTTTGAAAGACCTAATTTTAAATGAGTTCTTGCTAACTGACCAATTTTACCTATTCAGCACCACATATATGTATTTACCAAAATGTGGCCAGCCGAGAATAGATCCTGCGACACCTTTTCCCACCTCAAGAGACAGAACAACGTTCACATTGCCCTGACTACTTAACCAGCGATCATTCAAAGATCACACACCATGCAGAGCTAGGTGTTGGTCGTGATCCAAGGACACTCATGGGAGTGGTAAACTCAAGGCTAAATTCAACCACCTCCTGTTTAAAAACCAGTGATTAAAGAAATGTGAATGTTGTTCTGTCTCTTGAGGAGGGAGAATGTGTCGCAGGATCTAATCCCGACTGGCTGCAGTTTGGCAAATGTTTCAGTACCACTTGTTTCATGGTTTCATTACTATATAAACTGCATGTGGAGGCTGGTATTCAAATGGGAGGCGGTTGAAATTAGCCTCGAGTTTACCACTACCACGAGTGTCCTCGGATTATAACACCTACCTCTGTTGGATGCATTATCTAAGAAAGGACTTAATTATTTTAAATAAGTTCTTGCTAATTGACCATTTTACCTATTGGGCACGACATACAGTGGAACCTCGTTTTTCGGCCGTAATCCATTCCAGAAGGTCGGTCTAAATTCGAAACAATATTTCCCTTAAGAATTAATGTAAATACAATTAATCCGTTCCAGACACCCAAAAATATTCACGAAAAATATTTAGTTTTACATACACAAAACAATGAGAACTAAATAAAATAAATTAAGAACATACAAGTAACTATTACATACCTTTATTGAAGACTGTTGTTGGCTTATGGAAGACAGGGAGGAGTGAGGGAGGGAGGGCAGATTATTGTTTGGAAGGGGAATCCCTCTCCATAAGGACTTTAGGTAACAATTACTTCTCTGGGGTTACTTCCATTCTTTGTCTTTTAATGCCACTAGGACCAGTTTGAGAGTCACTGGACCCCTGTCACACAAAACTGTCCAGAGTGCTCTGTTTCTGGCATCTCTTTAAGATTTCCCTAAAATGGGAAAAGGTTTTGTCACTGAACATGTTGCAGATATGGCATGTTTCAGCTTGGTCAGGGCGACATTTCTCCACAAAATTTTGCACCTCATTCCACTTTGCACAAATGTCCTTAATAATTGAAGAAGGCACATCCTTCCCTCTCTCTTCCTCCTCCTCTGAAGCAATTTCCTGAGCTATGGTCTGTTGCTGTTGCAGATGAAGGTCTTGGCAAGCAGCTCTTCAGTGGTTAGCTCTTCCCTGTGGTCCTCCACCAACTCTTCCACATCCTTGCCACTCACATCCAACCTCCATGGACTTCTCCAATGCCACAATAGATTCCACAACAGGCAGAGGGTCTACAGGGTAAGGGTCAGCCTAAAACCCTTCAAAATCTTTCTCGAGGACACGGTCTGGCCACAGTTGTCTCCAAGAAGAGTTCAAAGTCCTGGAAGTCACTCCCTGCCAAGCCTTACCTTTAAAGCTTATGCAATGGAGGATATTGAAGTGATTCCTCCAGAACTCTCCTAGGGTCAATTCAGTGTCCGAGGTCACTTCAAAGCACTTTTGAAACACTGCTTTTGTGTAGAGCTTTTTGCAGTTAGAAATGACCTGCTGGTCCATAGGCAGGATGAGAGGAGTGGTGTTAGGAGGCAAGAACTTCACTGTTATAAAACTGAAATCCCTAGACAATTGGTCTATGAAATTTGGAGGATGAGCAGGAGCATTGTCCATTACCAGGAGGCATTTGAGTGGCAATTTCTTTTCCAAGAGGTATTTTTTCACACTCGGGCCAAACACTTCATGGAGCTAGTCAATGAAGTTGCCTCGTGACCCATGCCTTATGATTAGCTTTCCATATCACACACAATTTATTCTTGACAACATTGTTTTTCTTGAACACACTGGGTTTTTTGAGAGCGATACACGAGTAAAGACTTCACTTTGAAATCCCCACTATCATTAGCACAGAACAAGAGAGTTAGCGTATCTTTCATAGGCTTGTGTCCTAGCAGTGCCTTTTCCTCCTGCGTGATGCAGGTCCTCTTTGGCATTTTCTTCCAAAACAGGCCTGTTT
>NC_069416.1:33879171-33899171 GCF_026875155.1 Cherax quadricarinatus | reverse complement strand
CCCTTCATAAATGTTACTTTGCTCACACTCCAACAGCACGTCAAGTATTAAAAACCATTTGTCTCCATTCACTCCTATCAAACACCCTCACGCATGCCTTCTGGAAGTCCAAGCCCCTCGCACACAAAACCTCCTTTACCCCCTCCCTCCAACATTTCCTAGGCCGACCCCTACCCCGCCTTCCTTCCACTACAGACTGATACACTCTTGAAGTCATGCTGTTTCGCTCCATTCTCTCTACATGTCCGAACCACCTCAACAACCCTTCCTCATGCCTCTGGACAACAGTTTTGGTAATCCCGCACCTCCTCCTAACTTCCAAACTACGAATTCTCTGCATCATATTCACACCACACATTGCCCTCAGACATGACATCTCCACTGCCTCCAGCCTTCTCCTTGCTGCAACATTCATCACCCATGCTTCACATCCATATAAGAGTGTTGGTAAAACTATACTCTCATACATTCCCCTCTTTGTCTCCAAGGACAAAGTTCTTTGTCTCCACAGACTCCTAGTGCACCACTCACCCTTTTCCCCTCATCAATTCTATGATTCACCTCATCTTTCATAGACCCATCTGCTGACACGTCCACTCCCAAATATCTGAATACATTCACCTCCTCCATACTCTCTCCCTCCAATCTGATATCCAATCTTTCATCACCTAATCTTTTTGTTATCCTCATAACCTTACTCTTTCCTGTATTCACTTTTAATTTTCTTCTTTTGCACACCCTACCAAATTCATCCACCAATCTCTGCAACTTCTCTTCAGAATCTCCCAAGAGCACAGTGTCATCAGCAAAGAGCAGCTGTGACAACTCCCACTTTATGTGTGATTCTTTATCTTTTAACTCCACGCCTCTTGCCAAGACCCTCGCATTTACTTCTCTTACAACCCCATCTATAAATATATTAAACAACCACGGTGACATCACACATCCTTGTCTAAGGCCTACTTTTACTGGGAAATAATTTCCCTCTTTCCTACATACTCTAACTTGAGCCTCACTATCCTCGTAAAAACTCTTCACTGCTTTCAGTAACCTACCTCCTACACCCTACACCTGCAACATCTGCCACATTGCCCCCCTATCCACCCTGTCATACGCCTTTTCCAAATCCATAAATGCCACAAAGACCTCTTTAGCCTTATCTAAATACTGTTCACTTATATGTTTCACTGTAAACACCTGGTCCACACACCCCTACCTTTCCTAAAGCCTCCTTGTTCATCTGCTATCCTATTCTCCGTCTTACTCTTAATTCTTTCAGTAATAACTACCATACACTTTTCCAGGTATACTCAACAGACTTATCCCCCTATAATTTTTGCACTCTCTTTTGTCCCCTTTGCCTTTATACAAAGGAACTATGCATGCTCTCTGCCAATCCCTAGGTACCTTACCCTCTTCCATACGTTTATTAAATAATTGCACCAACCACTTCAAAACTATATCCCCACCTGCTTTTAACATTTCTATCTTTATCCCATCAATCCCGGCTGCCTTACCCCCTTTCATTTTACCTACTGCCTCACGAACTTCCCCCACACTCACAACTGGCTCTTCCTCACTCCTACAAAATGTTATTCCTCCTTGCCCTATACACGAAATCACAGCTTCCCTATCTTCATCAACATTTAACAATTCCTCAGAATATTCCCTCCATCTTCCCAATACCTCTAACTCTCCATTTAATAACTCTCCTCTCCTATTTTTAACTGACAAATCCATTTGTTCTCTAGGCTTCCTTAACTTGGTAATCTCACTCCAAAACTTTCTTGTTTTCAACAAAATTTGTTGATAACATCTCACCCATTCTCTCATTTGCTCACTTTTTACATTGCTTCACCACTCTCTTAACCTCTCTCTTTTTCTCCATATACTCTTCCCTCCTTGCATCACTTCTACTTTGTAAAAACTTCTCATATGCTAACTTTTTCTCCCTTACTACTCTCTTTACATCATTCCACCAATCGCTCCTCTTCCCTCCCGCACCCACTTTCCTGTAACCACAAACTTCTGCTGAACACTCCAACACTACATTTTTTAAACCTACCCCATACCTCTTCGACCCTATTGATTATGCTCTCATTAGCCCATCTATCCTCCAATAGCTGTTTATATCTTACCCCAACTGCCTCCTCTTTTAGTTTATAAACCTTCACCTCTCTCTTCCCTGATGCTTCTATTCTCCTTGTATCCCATCTACCTTTTACTCTCAGTGTAGCTACAACTAAAAAGTGATCTGATATGTCTGTGGCCCCTCTATAAACATGTACATCCTGAAGTCTACTCAACAGTCTTTTATCTACCAATACATAATCCAACAAACTCCTGTTATTTCGCCCTACATCATATCTTGTATACTTATATATCCTCTTTTTCCTAAAATATATATTACCTATAACTAAAACCCCTTTCTATACAAAGTTCAATCAAAGGGCTCCCATTATCATTTACACCTGGCACCCCAAACTTACCTACCACACCCTCTCTAAAAGTTTCTCCTACTTTAGCATTCAGGTCCCCTACCACAATTACTCTCTCACTTGGTTCAAAGGCTCCTATACATTCACTTAACATCTCCCAAAACCTCTCTCTCTCTCTACATTCCTGTCTTCTCCAGGTGCATACACGCTTATTATGACCCACTTTTTGCATCCAACCTTTACTTCAATCCACATAATTCTTGAATTTACACATTCATATTCTCTTTTCTCCTTCCATAACTGATCCTTTCAAATTACTGTTCCCCCTTTCCCTTTTGCTTAACTCTCTAGATACTCCAAAAAAATCCCATTTATTCCCCCCCCCAAACCCCCCTCCCCCCTTCTAAATACTGTTGAAGAGTAATAGCCCCAGCATAAATTTCCAGCTTTGACCTTCTTCCTTTGTAACATTTATTCCCTAGTGTCTTTTCTGCTCATTTTTTAAAATGATATAAATTATGTTTTTTTGTTGAAAAAATTGAAAAATTTTCTTATGCCTCTAAGAATGTTAAATGGGGCTATAAAGAAGAACTTTCCCCAGTATTTTAGTCTTCATAATTAGTATCCATACCTGAAGCCATTTTTTTAAGTATTAAAGGACATTTGAGTTTAAAAACATATTTCTTTAAATGGGGGCATACTTTACTCCCATATTTGGAAATGTCCCAAAACATATTTTGTAAGTTTATTTTAATACATTATGGGGATAAACGTTTTTAATAATTCCTTCCAGATGTACGGGGAGTCCCGGGATACGTTGAAGTTTCTGGATAAGGAATTTAGCTACTTTGCTCTTCCATGGGTAAACCCGATTACCCCCTTTCTCCGGGAGCTGTAAAACCCTCACTATTTCTTTCGTTTCGTGTGATTATTAAATCTAAATAAAATTTTTCTGGTGAAATCAATGTTATAAAAACCAGAGTTCTTGGACATATTTCACTTTTTTTAATTTATTGTTTGCAGGTTTCTCTCTCCATTTTGTATTTTTTTCTTATTTTTGCAGAAAAGTTTTCAAATTATTTTGATTTATTTTTGCAAACGATTTTTACATCACGAATTATATCTACTTTAGTAATTTTGTATTAAAATTAAGACTATGTATTAGTCAAATATTTCCCTCTAAGGGACCCCACTAGTAACTGACTCATCATGACAGGTAATGATCCTTGAGGGACCCCACTAGTAACTGACTCATCATGACAGGTAATGATCCTTGAGGGACCCCACTAGTAACTGACTCATCATGACAGGTAATGATCCTTGAGGGACCCCACTAGTAACTGACTCATCATGACAGGTAATGATCCTTGAGGGACCCCACTAGTAACTGACCTCATAAACGGGTAATGACCCTTTGAGGACCCCACTAGTAACTGACTCATCATGGAAGGTAATAAATCCTTGAGGACCCACTAGTAACTGACTCATCATGCAGTAATGATTCCTTAGGACCCCACTATAAACGATCATCATGAAGGTAATGATCCTTAAAGGGACCCCACTAGTAACTGACTCATCATGAAAGGAAATGATCCTTAGGACCCCACTAAAACTGACTCATCATGAGAGGTAAATCCTTAAAGGGACCCCACTTATAATTTCTCATCATGACAGGCAAATGATCCTTGAGGGACCCCACTAGTAACTCCCTCTTCATGACAGGTAATGACCTAAGGACCCCACTATAACTGATTTCATCTGACAGGTAATGATCCTAAGGGACCCCACTATTAACTGACTCATCATGACAGGTAATGATCCTTGAAGGACCCCACTAGTAACTGACTCATCATGACAGGTAATGATCCTTGAGGGACCCCACTAGTAACTGACTCATCATGACAGGTAATGATCCTTGAGGGACCCCACTAGTAACTGACTCATCATGACAGGTAATGATCCTTGAGGGACCCCACAAGTAACTGACTCTTTCATGACAGTTAATGATCCTTGGGGGAAACCCCACTGTAACTGACTCATCATAAACAGGTAATGATCCTTAAAGGGACCCCATAGTAACTACTCATATGAGAGTAAAGATCCTTGAGGACCCCACTAGTAACTGACTCTCATGAAGAGCAATGATCTTGAGGGCCCCACTAGAAAACTGACTCAATCATGGAAAAGGTAATAATCCTTGAGGGACCCCACTAGTAACTGACTCATCATGACAGGTAATGATCCTTGAGGGACCCCACTAGTAACTGACTCATCATGACAGGTAATAATCCTTGAGGGACCCCACTAGTAACTGACTCATCATGACAGTTATAATCTGAGGGACCCACTAGTAACGACCATCATGACAGTAATATCTTGAGGGACCCCACTAGTAACTACTCATCAGACAGGTAAATGATCTTGAGGGACCCACTAGTAACTGACTCATCATCAGGTAATAATCCTTGAGGACCCCACTAGTAACTGACTCATCATGACAGTTTGGTGTAGTACTGATACTTCATCTCCCTCCCCCTCCAATGTTACTTCAGCCCCTCCCCCTCCAATGTTACTTCAGCCCCTCCCCCTCCAATGATACTTCAGCTCCCTCCCTCTCCAATGATACTTCAGGCCCCCTCCCCCATCCAAGTAAGCCCCTCCCCCTCCAAGATACTTCAGCTCCCTCCCCCCTCCAATGCTCTTCAGCCCCTCCCCTCCAATGATACTTCAGCTCCGTCCCCCTCCAATGTACTTCAGCCCCTCCCCCTCCAATGATACTTCAGCCCTCCCCCTCCAATGATACTTCAGCCCCCCTCCAATGATACTTCAGCTCCCTCCCATCCAATGTACTTCAGCCCCCTCCCCTCCAATGATACTTCAGCCCCCTCCCCCAATGTACTTCAGCCCCCCCCCTCCAAGATATTTCCCAGCTCCCTCCCCCTCCAATGCTACTTCAGCCCTCCCCCTCCAATGATACTCGGGCTCGTCCCCCCCAATGTACTTAAAGCCCCTCCCCCTCCAATGATACTTCAGCCCCCCCCCCTAATGATACTACACCCCTCCCCCTCCAATGATACTTAGCCCCTCCCCCTAAAATGATCAGCCCCTCCCCTCCAATGATATTTTCGGGGACCCCTCCCCTCCATTGAACTTCAGCTCCCCCCCTTCAAGGATACTTAAAGGCTCCTCCCCTTCAATGATACTTCACCCCCTCCTCCTCCAATGATATCATGTGGGAGTTCGAACACGTGGATTGGGTAAAGAAATTACTAGTAGGCTTGGTAGTACGTATAATTACAGATAATTGGGAGAGAGCCTTACAAAGCCGTAACCTTGTCTCCTTGCTCCCCTCCTAACACTGACTGACTGCCCGCCCACAGTACCCATATGTGAGGGGTCTTTGAATAGTGCTAGGTCAGCACAATATGAGTTCAGACACTGCCCTCAGGCAGAACGGGGTTTGGCAGTGAGTAAACACCGGTACATGGTCACTGGAACTTGGTTACTACACTGAGGAATGATACCTTCAGTCCCCCTCCAATGAAAAATTTCAATTTCCTCCCCCTCCAATGATATTTTCAGCTTCCTCCCCCTCCAATGATACTTCACTCCCTCCCCCTCCAATGATACTTCAGCCCCCTCCCCTCCAATGATACTTCAGCCCCTCCCCTCCAATGATACTTCAGCTCCCTCCCCCTAAATGATACGTCAGCTCCCTCCCCCTCCAATGATACTTCAGTCCCTCCACCTCAGATCATACTTCAGCTCCCCCCCTCCAATCTACTTCAGTTTCCCTCCCCCTCCAATGATACTTCAGCCCCCCCCCTCAAATCATACTTCAGCCCCTCCCCCTCCAATCATACTTCAGCCCCCTCCCCCTCCAATCAACTTCAGCTCCCTCCAATGATACTTCAGCCCCTCCCCCTCAATATACTTCAGCCCCTCCCCCTCCAATCATACTCAGCTCCCTCCCCCCTCCAATCATACTTCAGCTCCCTCCCCCTCCAATGATACTTCAGTCCCTCCCCCTCCAATGTTACTTCGGGCCCCTCCCCCCCCAATGATACTTCAGCTCCCTCCCCCCTCCAATGAACTTCAGCTCCCCCCCCCTCCAATGTACTTCAGCTCCCTCCCCCTCCATTGATACGTCAGCTCCCTCCCCCTCCATTGATACTCAGTCCCTCCCCTTCCAATAAATTTCAGCTCCCCCCCCCTCCAATGATACTTCAGCTCCCTCCCCCCCCAAATCATTCTTCAGCTCCGCCCCCCATCCAATGATACTTCAGCCCCTCCCCTTCAATCATACTTCAGCCCCTCCTCCTTAATCATACTTCAGCCCTTCCCCTCAATGATATTTCAGCCCCTCCCCTCCAATTCATACTTCAAGCCCCCTCCCCCTCCAATCAACTTCAGCCCCTCCCCTCCAATCATACTTCAGCTCCCTCCCCCTCCAATCATACTTCAGCTCCCATCCCCTCCAATCATACTTCGGGCCCTCCCCTCCAATCATACTTCAGTTTCCCTCCCCCTCCAATCATACTTCAGCTCCCCTCCCCCTCCAATCATACTTCAGTCCTCCCCCTCCAATCATACTTCAGGTCCTCCCCCTCCAATCATACTTCAGCCCCCCCCTCCAATCATACTTCAGCCCCTCCCCCTCCAATCATACTTCAGCTCCCCCCCTCCCCCAATCGTATTCAGCCCCCCCCCCTCAATCATACTCCAGCTCCCTCCCCTCCAATATACTTCGGGCTCCCTTCCCCTCCAATCATACTTCAGCTCCCCCCCCCTCCAATCATACTTCGCTCCCCCCCCTCCAATCATACTTCTGCTCCCTCCCTTTCCAATCATACTTCAGCCCCCTCCCCCCCCAATGATACTTCAGCTCCCTCCCCCTCCAATCATACTTCAGCTCCCCCCCCTCCAATGATGCTTCAGCCCCTCCCGCTCCAATCATATTTTAAAGCCCTTCCCCCTTCAATCATACTTCAGCCCCTCCCCCTCCAATGATATTTCACCCCTCCCCCCCTCAAAACATACTTCAGCCCCTCCCCCTTCAATCATACTTCAGCCCCTCCCCTTCAATCATACTTCAGCCCCTCCCCCTAAATTTCTACTTCACCCCCGTCCCCCTCCAATCATACGTCAGCCCCTCCCCCCCAAATTATACTTCAGCTCCCTCCCCCTCCAATCATCAGCTCCCTCCCCCTCCAATCAATACTTCACTCCCTCCCCCTCCAATCATACTTCAGCTCCCTTCCCCCCCAAATTTATACTTCAGCCTCCCCCTCCAATCATACTTCAGCTCCCTTCCCCTCCAATAATTACTTCACCCCTTCCCCCTAATCATATTCAGCCCCTCCCCCTCCAATCATACTTCAGCCCCCCCCCCCCAATGATACTTCAGGTCCCTCCCCCTCCAATCATACTTCAGTTTCCTTCCCCCTCCAATCATACTTCAGCCCCTCCCCCTTCAATCATACTTCAGCCCCCTCCCCCTCCAAATCATACTTCATGTCCTTCCCCCTCCAATGATTTTTTCAGCCCCTCCCCCTCCAATCTTTTACTTCAGGCCCTCCCCCTCCAATGATATTTCAGCTCCCCCCCTCCAATCTACTTCAGCCCCCCCCTCCCCCTCCAATCATACTTCGGGCCCCTCCCCCTCCAATCATACTTCAGCCCCCCCCATCCAATCATACACAGCCCCTCCCCCTCCAATCATATTTTCAGGCCCCTCCCTCTCCAATCATACTTCAGCCCCCCCCCCTCCAATGATATTTCAGCCCCTCCCCCTCCAATCATACTTCAGCTCCCTCCCCCTCCAATCATACTTCAGCTCCCTCCCCCTCCGATGATACTTCAGCCCCTCCCCCTCCAATCATACTTCAGCTCCCCCCCCCTCCGATGATACTTCAGCCCCTCCCCCTCCAATCATACTTCAGCTCCCTCCCCCTCCAATCATACTTCAGCCCCCCCCTCCAATCATATTTTCAGCTCCCTCCCCCTCCAAGATACTTCAGCCCCTTCCCCTATAAATACTTAAAGCTCCCTCCCCTCCAATCATATTCAGCCCCTCCCCTCCAATGATGCTTCAGTTCCCCCCCCCCAATCATACTTCAGCTCCTTCCCCCTCCAATCATACTTCAGCCCCTCCCCCTTCAATCATACTTCAGCTTCCCCCCCCCTCCATCATACTTCATTCCCTTCCCCCTCCAACATATTTCAGCCCCTCCCCCTCCAATCATACTTCAGCTCCTTTCCCTTCAATCATACTTCAGCCCCCTCCCCCTCCAAATTTCATACTTCAGCCCCTCCCCTCCAATCATACTTCAGCCCCCCCCCTCCAATCATACTTCAGCCCCTCCCTCTCCAATCATACTTCAGCCCCTCCCCCTCCAATGATATTTCAGCCCCTCCCCCTCCAATCATACTTCAGCCCCTCCCCCCCCAATCATACTTCAGGTCCTTCCCCCTCCAATGATATTTCAGCCCCTCCCCCTCCAATCATACTTCAGCCCCTCCCCCTCCAAGGGATATTCGCTCCTCCCCCTCCAATCATACTTCAGCCCCCTCCCCCTCCAATCATACTTTTCACCCCTCCCCCTCCAATAAATACTTCAGCCCCTCCCCATCCAATCATACATCAGCCCCTCCCCCTCCAATCATACTTCAGCCCCTCCCTCTCCAATCATACTTCGGGCCCCTCCCCCTCCAATGATATTTAAAGGCCCCCCCCCCTCCAATCATACTTCAGCTCCCTCCCCCTCCAATCATACTTCAGTCCCCCCCTCCGATGATACTTCAGCCCCTCCCCCTCCAATCATACTTCAGCTCCCTCCCCCTCCGATGATACTTCAGCCCCTCCCCCTCCAATCATATTTTCAGCCCCCTCCCCCTCCAACCCATACTTCAGCCCCTCCCTCCAATCATACTTCAGCTCCCTCCCCTCCAATGATACTTAAAGCCCCTTCCCCTCTAATCATACTTCAGCTCCCTCCCCCTCCAATCATACTTCAGCCCCCTCCCCCTCCAATGATGCTTCAGTTCCCTCCCCCTCCAATCATACTTCAGCTCCTTCCCCCTCCAATCATACTTCAGCCCCTCCCCCTTAAATCATACTTCAGCTCCCCCCCTCCAATCATACTTCATGTCCTTCCCCCTCCAACGAATTTCAGCCCCTCCCCCTCCAATCATACTTCAGCTCCTTTCCCTTCAATCATACTTCGGGCCCCCTCCCCCTCCAATCATACTTCAGCCCCTCCCCCTCCAATCATACTTCAGCCCCTCCCCCTCCAATCATACTTCAGCCCCTCCCTCTCCAATCATACTTCACCCCCTCCCCTCCAATGATATTTCAGCCCCTCCCCCCCCCAATCATACTTCAGCCCTCCCCCCTCCAATCAACTTCAGGTCCCTCCCCTCCAATGAAAACTTCAGCTCCTCCCCCTCCAATCTTTCTTCGCTCCGTCCCCCTCCAATGATACTTCAGCCCCCTCCCCCTCCAATCATACTTCAGCCCCCTCCCCCTCCAATCATACTTCAGCCCCTCCCCCTCCAATCATACTTCAGCCCCTCCCCTTCAATCATACTTCACCCCCTCCCCTTCAATCATACTTCAGCCCCTCCCCCTTCAATCATACTTCGGGCCCCTCCCCCTCCAATCATACGTCAGCCCCCCCCCCTCCAATCATACTTCAGCTCCCTCCCCCTCCAATCATATTTCAGCTCCCCTCCCCCCCAATCATACTTCAGCTCCCTCCCCCTCCAATCATACTTTCAGCTCCCTCCCCCTCCAAACATACTTCAGCTCCCTTCCCCTCCAATCATACTTCAGCCCCTCCCCCTCCCCCAATCAAACTTCAGCTCCCTCCTCCTCCAATCATACTTCAGCCCCGTCCCCCTCCAATGATGCTTCATTTTCCCTCCCCTCCAATCATACTTCAGCTCCTTCCCCCTCCAATCATACTTCAGCCCCTCCCCCTTCAGTCATACTTCAGCTCCCTCCCCCTCCAATCATACTTCATGTCCTTCCCCCTCCAATGATATTTCAGCCCCTCCCCCTCCAATTCATACTTCAGCCCCTTTTCCCCTTTTCAATCATACTTCAGCCCCTCCCCCTCCAATGATATTCAGCTCCCCCCCCCTCCAATATACTTCAGCCCCTCCCCCTCCAATCATACTTCAGCCCCTCCCCCTCCAATCATACTTCAGCACCTCCCCATCCAATCATACATCAGCCCCTCCCCCTCCAATGATATTCAGCCCTCCCCCTCCAATCTTACTTCAGCTCCCTCCCCCTCCAATCATACTTCATTTCCCCCCCCCCTCCGATGATACCTTCAAGCCCCTCCCCCTCCAATCATAACTTCACCCCTCCCTCCCCCTCCAATCATACTTCAGGCCCCTCCCTCTCCAACATACTTCAGCTCCCTCCCCCTCCAATGATACTTCAACCCCTCCCCCTCCAATATACTTCATGTCCTTCCCCCTCCAATCATTTACTTCAGCCCCTTCTCCTCTAATCATACTTCAGCTCCTGCCCTCCAATCATATTTCAGCCCCCTCCTCTCCAATCATACTACAGCCCTCCCCTCCAATCATACGTCAGCCCTCCCCTCAATCATACTTCGCCCCTTCCCTCCATCATACTTCAGCCCCTCCAATCAAAACGCAGCCCTCCCCCCAATCATACTTCAGTTCCTTTCCCCTCCAAATATACTTCAGTTCCTCCCCCTCAATCATACGTCAGCCCTCCCCTCCAATAAATACGTCAGCCCCTCCCCCCCCAATCATACTTCGGGCCCTCTCCCTCAATCATACGTCACCCCACCCTCTCATCATAGTCACCCCCCCTCCCCCAAACATACTTCAGCCCCTCCCTCCAATCATACTTCAGCCCCTCCCCTCCAAACATACTTCAGCCTCCTCCAATCATACTCAGCCCCCCCCCCAATATCAAACTTCAGCCCCTCCCCCTCTAAACTTCGCCCTTCCGTCCAACATACTTCAGCCCTCCCCCCCAAAATCATACTTCAGCCCTCCCTTCAATCATACTTCAGCCCTCCCCCTCCAATCAACGTCAGCCCTCCCTTCCAATCATACTTCAGCCCCCCCCTTCCAATCATACTTCAGCCCCTCCCCCTCCAATCATACTCAGCCCCTCCCCTCCAATCATATTCAGCCATCCCCCTCAATCATACTTAGCCCTCCCCTCCCAATCATACTTCAGCCCCTCCCCTTCCAATCATACTTCAGCCCCTCCCCTCCAATCATACTTCAGCCCCTCCCCCTCCAATCATACTTCTGCCCTCCCCCTCCAATCATACTTCAGCCCCTCCCCTTCCAATCATACTTCAGCCCCTCCCCCCTCCAATCATACGTCAGCCCCTCCCCTCCAATCATACGTCCGGGGCCCCTCCCCCTCCAATCATACTTCAGCCCCTCCCCTTCCCATCTAACTTTTAAAATCACAATAAATTTTGTATTTTTTGATATAGTAAAAACTTAACAGGTTCAGTCTGGTGAACTTTGTCGATCTGAATCAATTTGCTTCATTGTTAATTAGTTATTCTGCTCTAAAAATGTTTGATAGAATTCAAAATGGGCTTCCCCGTCGTGCTTTTTTTTTTTTTTTTTTTTTTTTCATATTAGAAAAATTTGACTTTTTGGATATTTTTTTTTTCATTTTTAAATGAACTGAGGAGTCGAGGTGAAGGTTCCAGGAGTCGAGGTGAAGGTTCCAGGAGTCGAGGTGAAGGTTCCAGGAGTCGAGGTGAAGGTTCCAGGAGTCGAGGTGAAGGTTCCAGGAGTCGAGGTGAAGGTTCCAGGAGTCGAGGTGAAGGTTCCAGGAGTCGAGGTGAAGGTTCCAGGAGTCGAGGTGAAGGCTCCAGGGAATCTCTAACTCGATATTAGCAAACGAGTGTTTCGTCATAGTTAATATTTCATGGTATCAAAATAACCTGTCCACCAATTAGAGCCGCCAGTTTTACTCGAGTTGGTGCTCGTGCATTTCCGCACGCCTGAAACATTTAATCACATATTAACATCTGTTTTTCCCGTACAGTTGCTCAACGATAATGGCACTGATAATTAAGGGTGGCTTACGTCTGGCAGCACGGGTCCTGTGATGAAATATTGTTCGTGCGTTTTCGTACGAGTTGATGGACTACCCTTTCTGTCTACCACTACCCCCCCCCCCCCTTACCACTACTACTACCACTACCACATTACCTCTCACTACACTTCCTCCTCCCTCTCCCTGTCCCGTACCTGACATTCCCCCCGCCCACTCCTATATATAGTGATTACCTTACCTTCTTGTGTTAGTGTGACTTGTAAATGGTCCAAGTCAGACCGAAACATGGTGATAAGCTATGTGCAGTTTATCTGTGTATTGTTCCAGCCACGGTATTGTGCATTTTTGTTCTTGATGACGGTCTTACTCTCACGGACGACTGGGCTTGCTCCTACGATCCTTTTTGTTAATGGATTGGAGTCTACTATCTAGATCCTTTCTCCATGTTCTTCAAACCAGGATGGTATCTCATCTGGTACTACGGCTTTATTTGTGTCATTATTTAACATTGGATTCTTTTATTTCCTCTTGATTTATTTGGAAGTAAACCATTTAGCTGTTGTTGATTTAAATCAAGTGCGTTATAACATATGTTTTTAATATTAGTACACTTTCAAAGTAATGCTTACTGATTCACTCACATCTGATTAAAAATTTAGTTCATTACTAGATCAAAATACAATGTTTCGCTCCATGGTGGTCTTCACAGAGCTAAGATATATTTTTTTAATCAAAACTGGATGCATCAAAAGTGTGCTGCATAGTTACATAGTGGGAACTAAAAGTAGCTCAGTTTGACACATTCCCTCACATCGGGTGGGGCTCATGCAGTGTTGAAATCAGTCGTCCTGAGCTGGGAGACGTCACCAAGGCAATGAGGATATAGCAGGTATCTGCCTACCTAGAATGTACCTGGAGGTAGTTCCGAGGGGTCAACGCCCCCGCGGCCAATTCTTTGATCAGCCCTCCATGTGGATCAAGGCTTCTTCAACCAGTCTGCTACTGCTGGCCGCACGTAATCCAACGTACGAACCACAGCCCGCCTGGCCAGGTATGAGATGCATAAATGTCTGCAGTATACATACTGAAATGCATATATGCAGTAATATGTAATGACCAGTGTACCTGGCTTTTACTGGTTACGTGTAAACTTGTGCGCATACAAGTACTCACACACGCCAGGAGCGATGACTTGACCTCTGCAACCACAACTAGGTGAATACACACATACATACACACACACACACACACACACACACACACACACACACACACACACACACACACACACACACACCATAACAATCAGCTTGGGCATACATTTGGTACAACTCACACTTGTTTTTCAATGGCACCATTACACACGCACCATCAGGTCTCTTAACCGGGTTGTGTGGGAGGCGCGGTCCTTCATTGTTGAGCAAATTGGTCAAACATTGCTGGAGGTGCAGACGTGTGTTCATTTTACAGTGACGCAGAAAATCTCATTTCACGTCTCTCATTCATAATTGAAATCAAATATTCTAAGCAAATGCTTGAGATATTACTGCAAAATTTGAGAGACATTTCATGTGGAGAAATTTTCTCCAGGAGGGGGGTATCAGCCCCCTTCAGCCCTTTCAGCCCTGAGGGGCCAAGCCTCTCAGCCCTGAGGGGCCACTCAGAAGGGGCGAGCGTCTTGTTTACTGCTAGAGTGAGTAATTGATCACAGATGCTATGCCACGTAGTCAAATGACCTCTGCTCCTTGCAGCGGTGTTGCAACACGTATTTTTATAAGAGACAGTACATCTCTTACTTAGCAGGACAATTAAGGAAAATCCTGCTCCCACTTTATTACCATAGTAAAGATAGTGTACATTGTTGTCTATGATTAAGACAGCAAGAAACAAACATTTTGCTTTGCTTCATCGAGGAGGTGACAGGGATGCAAGGTACTAGGTCAGCGTTTTTTTTTTTTTGTGTATTAGGGCAGTGACGGCATGGAGCGCTGGGGCGTCTGGCAGACTATCTTTGACTCTACTACGAGTGACACTGACGCCAGGATAACCAACAAAGAACACTGATCTGTGCGTTAGTGTGGACAAAGTGTCTCACAAAACACGATAAACATAGGAGAAGTGTGGTCAGCTTCTCTTGTGATACATTGTGAACAATAAAGACAAACTTGTGGAACATAGTGTACCATGTGCGTTTCCTAGACAATGGAAGACGTGGACATCCAAAGGGCACTTCAGCTTCTATCAAGTCACCGATATCTGTTTGAAGGTGTTGAGAACACCATAGCTCACGTTCAAAGAGCAAGGTATGTTACGAATTTCTTGTAGATCGGGGGATTTCGCAATTCTTGAGTCACAAGGAGTTTGTAATCAACCTATAAAACGGCAGTAAGGTGTGGACTTTTGAGTCCAAACAAGTAGGTATTTCGTCAGCCATCATCGAATGAAATATGCTGACATAACACCCCCTAGGGGTAATTTATACTTACAAATTGTATCTCTTGACAGCCCACTGTTGTGATGGTTTCAACAGCTTCTAGACCTCGTCTGCAGGGGCGGCTGTGTAGACAAATTGCTGTCATTTATCAGCTAAGTGTTCATTATATATAGTTATAATAAACACAGCAGGTAAGGCCAAAAATCTCAACATTTCACATGAAATACATTGTCATCACCATCATTAGAATCATCTGCATCACAATCATAGACTTCACCGCCACCACAGTTATAAATATAATCATTACCATCATCATCACTATCTTTTTACTTTTAATTACCATCATTATCAACATCTCTGTAGAGGAAAATTATAGAATCATTATACATTAACGTTCTGTGTTGTGTATCATCACTTGGATTTTCACTTTCTTGTGGAGATGATTCGCTACTTTTCTTGATACTATCACCTACCTGGAGAAGTCTACCTGGAGGGTGTTCCGAGGCCCGGTCCTTGACCAGGTCTCCTTGTGGTCTCCTCCTTATTCGTTACATTTTCAGACCTTTCCTTAAAATTTTCCCTTGTTACTACTGAAGAGAGAGGAAGTATTTCATCTAAAACTGCCACGTCCAGTCCACTACTTATTTCTGTCTTGTTAACCGAGAGACGAGTTCATCTGAGCAGTTAACCTCTGCACTCTCTCCAAGGGAGACGCACTATCGAAGGTATGAGTAACACTAATCCTCGATAAATCCCCAACCATCCTTCAGCGCTCTCATGTCGAGTCCTACCAGGAACAGATATAACCTGTAGCAGGCACAAGACTGACACGTGCAATATTTGGGTATCTTTATTCTGGGAACGTTTTGCCAGGCAGTGGCTTCTTCAGTAGAGTGCAGAGAAAGGTGGAAGATGAGGTAATCAGTCCCCTCAGA
The DNA here is from genome assembly GCF_026875155.1 of Cherax quadricarinatus. NCBI lineage: Eukaryota > Metazoa > Arthropoda > Malacostraca > Decapoda > Parastacidae > Cherax > Cherax quadricarinatus. The sequence continues at coordinate 33,883,289 of NC_069416.1, read as the reverse complement.
ATGGAGTCGATGTGGTTCAGTTCATCAATCTCCTTTGGTCAAGATTAGTGGACTGAACACACCGACTGAGGTTGAGGGATTGATTACCTCGAACTCCTCATCTTCCACCATTCTCTGCATTGGACTGAAGAAGCCGCTGCCTGGCGAAACGTTTCCAGAAAAAAGATACCCAGATGTTGCACATGTCTCATTTATCAGTTTGTCGGTTTTGTAAACTATTTATTCACATCCTGAGTGTTGTCGACCACTGGGACATGTATAATTTACGCCCGTGAAGACGACGGCTGAGATGGTTGACTGCTGTACTACCTGGCTGCTGAGTTTCTGTATCGCTGACTTCAGCTTCAGTCTCTTCGGAGATCCGTAGTGAGGTTCCTTTAACCTCAGTGTTGGGACTTAGGTTCCCAATTCAACGCTGAGGGTGATGGAACCTGTCTCAGCACCTTCAGTGTTGAATCAGGTTCCTTCGCCTTCAGTGTTGGACTAAGATCTTTCACCCTCATTATGGATCTTAGGCTCGAGAAATGCAGTTTTAATTTTTCTAAGTGATGGACTCAGTTTTTTTTTTTAATTATCAGTTAGTATCAGTTAGTAAAAATATTTTAAGATTTTATTTTAAGATTTTTATTTTATGACCACCTGTTGGGGGAAATTGGCTGTATTTTTTTTTTTTCATTTTCTAATTGTCCATATTGAATATCTTACCATTTCCCTAACAATCATCATCATTGCCATCATTATTCGTCATGTGTTCAGTGCTATATGGCCCTACGGATTTAACTCTCCCCACATTAAAAATCATAAAGCAGAAATGTTCCAATGAGATGCTTTTTATGCCTGTGAAAAGAGGCTCTTAATCCAAGTATTTGAAGCTAAAATCTCTTTGTGTCGAATTTTATTCCATCCCATTTCTCAGGCGCTGTATGACCCCTACTAGCTTAGCGCTTCAACAATAATACAATAGTACTCAAAGTAAGATAAACATGGCTAGTGTAATGTGCTTAACTTGTCCTCTCCTTCCTATACAACCAGCGTTGTCGTACTCACTGCAGTTCTTTGATTTTGGAACGAGCTGAGCTTTCCAAAATAAATATATATTGTTATTTTAGGTTACACTAACATAAATTAACCGATATTTGGGTAAAGTACACTCCAGTACTTACCGGAAGTTATATTCTGTGTTAGAAACCTCCAGTACCTGTTAGAAGTTATATTCTGTGTTAGAACTCTCCAGTACCTGCTGGAAGTTGTGTCAGTAACTTCTAGTACTTTCTGGAAGATTTAGTGTGTTGGAAATCAGTGAATGTTGTGTATGTAATGACTTTAAAATAATAAAGAAAACGTTCTCTCCATTTCTCTCCCGCCAGGTGGAAGCGACCTGACCTGCCTCTCGTAAATTATTGTAATGTGGTGAAGTTTAGCCCTGCCCAGCTTATCTAAAGCGAGCTTACATTTAGTGGGTGTGGCTTAGCATAAGTGACGTGGAATTTGTTTCACGATACTGAGTCAGGTTGTCGCCAGGTTACTGCAACAATGAATCTACACTACAATCAAATATTTTTCTTATATATTTAGTGCAGTATTAAAATGCCGTTAGGCCATGGCAACGTGAATTTTCATATATAGTGAAGTTCGGATTCCCCCTCTTCTATCTCTCTCGCAAATATAATTTTTGTTGCCCTGCTCTGTGATGATGGAGGATTCTCCATGTAATCTCCTTTGCTCTTGTGTGTGAGAGATAAGCCATCCTGACAGATGGTAATTTTCAGGTAATAATAACCTGAGTTCTGCTGGAACGAAACTTTTGAAGCTGTCGTAGCTGCTGGAACGAAACTTTTGAAGCTGTCGTAGCTGCTGGAACGAAACTTTTGAAGCTGTCGTAGCTGCTGGAACGAAACTTTTGAAGCTGTCGTAGCTGCTGGAACGAAACTTTTTTTGAACTGTCGTAGCTGCTGGAACGAAACTTTTGAAGCTGTCGTAGCTGCTGGAACGAAACTTTTGAAGCTGTCGTAGCTGTTGGAACGAAACTTTTGAAGCTGTCGTAGCTGCTGGAACGAAACTTTTGAAGCTGTCATAGCTGCTGGAACGAAACTTTTGAAGCTGTCGTAGCTGCTGGAACGAAACTTTTGAAGCTGTCGTAGCTGCTGAACATTTACCGGTGCTTGACTATATCCTCTTTGCTCTACGGAAGTCTCGCATCTCAGTCTCACAGTTTTCGCCACTATATATATATAATCCATCTTGCTACCCTATTCTATTAAAGAATAAGGTAGCAGCACACTGCTGATGTGCCAAATTTTGCTAAATGAAAAAGTGCGTGGTCTCTGCCAACATCTGGTGGACGCTTTCCTGACAATGGGTTGTAAATCACACGTACACTGGACACTGATACCTACTAGGATGAGTCCTTGGTGGGTGGCACCTGGTTCCTGGGACCACTACCAGAATAGACGACCCAGCACACCTGTACACTAGATCAGTGGGCTTGATACAAAGGGTGATTATAACCTGACACTTTGACAAGCTCCAGAACTTTAATGACTAACCACTAACCTGCTACCCACCGTACACAAATTATGGATTGCTATCTATTTAATGAGCAAGGTAAGGGAAAATATGGACTTACGTCCTTTCTAAGCACGTTTCTGTCAACCCGGAGTCTCGGTGCTTCGAATGTTGGGTAATGTCAGACAGGTCCTGCTAAATAATAAGAGCTGTAGCCAGTCAGTGCCTGACCAGCCGGGCTGTGGTTCGTACGTTGGATTGCGTGCGGCCTGCAGGAGCAACCTGCCGGCCGCACGGAAGACCTGATCATGGAGCTGGCCGCGGGGGCGTTGGCCCCTGGAACACCCTCCAGGTAGTCTCCAGGTGTCTGATTATCATATAATTATTGCCATCACCCGAGATATTTTAAGTACCATGTAACACATTCAAGACCCACAGCAAATATTTGAGAACAAGATAAATGAGCCAGTTTCTTCTCTCACTAATGAGCTCAGGGAGATGCAACTAATCAGGCTACCTGGTTGGGAAGTCGCCATCACCCATGTTGTTTCTTTCCTGGATCCTTAACGACAGACTCCTCTCAGGGGATTCAAACAAGGTCTGTCCAACCTAAACTGGGCTGCTCAACTTAAGGTATTTACCATATGGATGGTAATAGTCACTCTATATAAGCCAGAATATCAGCCACTAAGACATTCGTAAAACTTAAGAATGCTCAGGGCTACAGTAAATAAACTGGGTTTTTGGCGCAGGTCTGACCTGTCATATAGAACTCTCGTATGGTGGGAAAGAGAGCCATTAAATTCCCCTGTACCCCTACTTGGTTGAGAGGGGTTTAACTGTCAAACAGGCTTCTCTCTAGATCACAGGAATACAAGGATTTAAAAATCTCCACAGGTGGGAGATGAGAGTTGGTGGGAGAGGTAGGAAAGTTGGTGACTGGGTAAGTATGTTAGTGGATGGGGGAGGAGACGGTGAGGAAGAGAGTGGGTGGGCTAGGAACGTTAGTGGATGGAAGAGTGTTAGCGGGTCGGGGAAATGGTGTACAAGCGAAAAAGGATGGCGATAAGTATGAAAAATGTATCCCCGCTTACAAGCCATATTAGTTTAGAATCAGTCAGCGGTGAGCTCATCAGAGCCACAGATACTAACTCCAACAAACAACCTCCCAAACACAAGAAGATATCAAACCGAAATGCAGTGCCTGTAGCTCTCACTGAGACTCACAAATGATTATTTACGTAATGTAATTTGGACTCCTGGGCACAACCTACATGGATGTGAGAAGAAAAACAGGCAACAAGGAGGAGGGGGTTGGCCTGCTTGTTAAATAATAATAATAATAATTAATAATAATATTTCTACAAGTACATGATACAATTTGTTTCGAGTTACTGGGCAAGTCTGGAGGAATTGTCTCACATGACAGAATCATTAAACCTTTGCAATAAATTTGCCTTAAACCAGCAGACTGCAGGACCGACCAGACTGAGAAACACCATAGACTTCATATTTATCAACACTGAGGACCTGGCCAGGGATATAATGATTTTAAAGACTGCAATCGCAGATCGCAACATAATCGGGGTGCAGACTTGTGTGTATAGTGGTCA
>NC_069416.1:33871671-33874171 GCF_026875155.1 Cherax quadricarinatus | reverse complement strand
TCCTGACGCGGGTCTTAGTCATATGATGAACCCGCCACTTGAACTCGAGTTTTTGATCATCTGATCGAGGCCTTCCACTAGCTTACCGGTCCACCCCTTCAAAAATTAATATTAGTATATAAACTGCATATATCCAAAAAACACTAATATTAATTTGTATAGGGGTGGACCAATAAGTAGCGGAAGACCTCGGTCAGTATGTATTGATTTGAAATGTAATTTCGTATTTAATGTAACATACAGATACAAGTATGCACTAATTTATTATGCAGTTTCGCATTTTATGTAAAAAAAAATTGCAAATGTGTTTTGATTTAATGGGCAGTTTTATATTTATGTAACAGAAAATATCAAATGTGTACCATAGATACGTGTGGTGTAAGTCTCTCAGTGTAAATACATATAGTTTACTCTAATCTCTACTTTAGGGATTAAAATATTCTTGACTGGTGGTGAATAGGCGCCATGCAGTTGATAAGCTTTAATTAAGCCCAATTAACCAACCGGCCAAAATATGTGATGGTCGGTTAAGCGGTTTCTTGTGTTCTGTGTAACCGAGTCACAGTGTGTACTGATTTATTACGCAGTGTTATATTTTATGTAACAATATAGGTGGTTGTATTTGATCATTGCATGACGAACTCCACGTTAGGTTGAGCGATCACAGTGGCAAGTGAACGTAATGCTATTTTCCACCAGTCTAATTGAATTCACACAAAAAAAGATTTATTGTGAATTTTACCTGCGGTAGTCATGCTTATTAGCTGATGTTGGATTTTATAAGTTGTCTTTTAATTATTTACAGTGATGTGAAATATTTGCTGGAAATTTGTGCTCTTAAAATTAAATTTACTGAATCTTGTCTGTCATTTTTTTTACACAGGGCGTGACAAGGTTAGGATCCCTAGCTTTATCGACAAGCTAAGAGCATTTTTATTGTTACGAAACATACGTCTGTCTGTCTGTCTCTGGCAAACACACACACACACACATCATAAATATTCTGCCGAATTCATACTGTCAATTAGCAAGAATATTTAAAATTATATTTCTGAAATTTTTTATAATTTAAAGATATATTTTTTCATTATGTTAATTAATTTTTTTTAAATGTGCACCAAAGAATTTGAAAACTGTCCTAACTTATTAGCAAGAACAATATTTACCTAACAACTAATTATTTAGATTCTTTACAGAATTTCTACTAACTAATACAGTGAAAATATATTTTTTTCGTTAGGTTCAAAATGATTTTTTCGAAATTATTGCATACACAAATTTTCGCTTGTCCTATATGGCAAGTTGAACGTTGTACTTTAAGCCAAGATCGCAAGTTCTGCCTATTCGGCACGACCAAAACTATATATATATATATATATATATATATATATATATATATATATATATATATATATATATATAAGCGGTAAAAGGTAGGATGCTGACATTTTTAAGATTATTTCATAAAAGTCTGTAATATCAAAACAATATTAATGGGAGATTCCTCCTTCGATCGTTCTGTGTTCGTACCTTAGCTTGTTGCATATTATATGTAGCTGTAATAAATTTTGTGGGTAAATGCACGCAGTTTTAGGCTTTTTCTTTTTATAGGAATATTCATACACGCAGAGCTGGACCATGATCCCCCAAGCCCTATAGTTTCATCCTTGTTATGGATGACTTAATTGAGTTTGTGATTGGTTTATTGTATAGCTGTTGAGCCTGAACTAACTGAATGTGGTAAGCGGGAGGGAAGACTCTGCCAGCCTCCGCCCTGATCCGCTTCCTGATAACATGTCAAGGTCTCCCAATATATTAAAGGTTGGATTATTTTGTTCTTGAAGTCACTTGAAAAATATCGAATAAGTTACCGAAATATTTAATATTAGGGAACACCACACTAGTTCCAGCAGACTTCCTTAAGAGAATACTACACTTGTTCCAGCAGACTTACTGGAGGAACACTACACTAGTTCCAGCAGACTTACCGGGGGAACACTACACTAGTTCCAGCAGACTTACTGGAGGAACACTACACTAGTTCCAGCAGAATTACCGAAGGAACACTAGTTCCAGCAGAATTACTGGAGGAACAGTACACTAGCTCCAGCAGACTTACTGGAGAAGCACTAGTTCCAGCAGACTTACTGGATGAACACTAGTTCCAGCAGACGTACTGAAGGAACACTACACTAGTTCCAGCAGACTTACTGGAGGAACACTACACTAGTTCCAGCAGATTTACTGGAGGAACATTACACTAGTTCCAGCAGACTTACCGGGGAAACACTACACTAGTTCCAGCAGACTTACTGGAGGAACATTACACTAGTTCCAGCAGACTTACCGAAGGAACACTAGTTCCAGCAGAATTACTGGAGGAACACTGCACTAGCTCCAGCAGACTTACTGGAGGAACACTACACTAGTTCCAGCAGACTTGCCGGAGGAACACTACACTAGTTCCAGCAGACTTACTAGAGGAACACTAGTTCCAGCA
>NC_069416.1:33774171-33866671 GCF_026875155.1 Cherax quadricarinatus | reverse complement strand
GGAGATGGACAGGAGAACTCAGACTCAGGAGGAAGATCAAATACAACCTCCCTCACAACCACCTACAGATGCCCCCAACCAGGTCAACCACAGTGCAACCAAACATTGTAACCAAAAACACTCATGCCATGCCCTATGCCCCCACTCACCTCATAACAGATTCCACCTTCACCGCAACCACCAATCCAATCTGAGGGCCATAATTGCAGTAATGTATCACCCACCACAGAATTGCAGGAGGCCAAGAGAACAATATAACAAGAGCAACAGAACAATGGTAGACACGCTAGTCGAGGTGGCCAGAAGAGCTCAGATGAGGAGAACAAAGTTACTAGTTATAGGTGATTTCAATCTCAAGGAGATTGGCTGGGAAAACCTGGAGCCCCATGGAAGTCCCAAAACATGTGGTACTAGAAAACCTCATGCATCAACATGTTAGAGACACTACCAGAGAGAGAGGTAAGGATGATCCAGCAAGACTGGACCTAGTATTCACCTTGAGTAGTTCAGACATCAAGGATATCACGTACGAAATGCCCTTTGGAGCTAGTGATCAAGTAGTTCTGTGCTTTGATTACATAGTTGAGCTACAGGTGGAAAGGGTAGCAGGAATGGGATGGGAAAAACCAAACTACAAAAGGGGGGACAACACAGACATGAGAAACTTCCTGCAAGATATTCAGTGGGAGAAAGAACTGGCAGGAAAACCAGTAAAAGAAATGATGGACTATGTGACAGCAAAATGCAAGGAGGCAGACGAAAGGTTTGTTCCCAAGGGAAACCATGGGAATACCAGAACGAGTCCTTAGTTCACCCGAAAGTGTAGGGAGGCAAAAACTAAGTGCACTAGAGAATAGAAAAAGTGCAGAAGACAAAGAACCCAGGGAAATAAAGAGATTAGCTGAAGAGCCAGAAACGAATATGCACAGATAAGAAGGGAGGCTCAGCGACAATATGAAAACAACATAGCATCGAAAGTCAAGTCTAACCCAAAGCTGTTGTATAGCCACATCAGGAGGAAAACAACAGTCAAGAACCAGGTAATCAGGCTGAGGAAGGAAGGAAAGTGAGGAGTTCACAAGAAACACCAAAGAGATATGTGAGGAGCTCAACATGAGATTTAAAGAAGTATTTACAGTGAAGACAGGAAGGACTCCAGGAATTCAGAATAGGGAGGTACACCAACAAGTGCTGGATGAAATACAAACGAGGAGGAGGTGAAGAAGCTGCTATGTGAACTTGATACCTCAAAGGCAGTGGGACCAGACATCTCTCCGTGGGGCCTTAGAGACGGAGCAGAGATGCTGTGTGTGCCACTAACAAAAATCTTTAACACATCCATTGAAACTGGGCAACTACCTGAGGTATGGATGATGGCAAAGTAATCCCAATTTTTACGAAAGGAGACAGACACGAGGCATTAAACTACAGACCTGTGTCACTGACGTGTATAGCATGTTAAGTCATGGAGAAGATCATCAGGAGGAGAGTGGTGCAGTACCTAGAAAGACACAAGCTTATAAAAGACAACCAGTGCGGTTTCAGGGAAGGAAAATTCTGTGTCACAAAGCTACTGGAGTTATATGACAAGGTAACGAGAGAGAGAGAGAGAGAGAGAGAGAGAGAGAGAGAGAGAGGTGGATAGACTGCATTTTCTTGGACTGTAAGAAGACCATCGACACAGTTCTTCACAAAAAGTTAATGCAAAAACTAGAGGATCAGGCACGCATAACAGGAAAAATATTGCAGTGGATCAGAGAATGTCTGACAGTGAGGCAACAACGAGTCATGGTACGTGACGAGGTGTCAGAGTGGGTGCCTGTGACGAGCGGAGTTCCACAGGGGTCAGTCCTAGGACCTGTGCTGTTTTTGGTATATGTGAATGACATAACGGAAGGGATAGACTCAGAAGTGTCCCTGTTTGCAGATGATGTGAAGTTTATGAGGAGAACTAAATCGGTCGAGGATCAGGACTACAGAGACCTGGACAGGTTAGAAACCTGGTCCAGCAACTGGCTCCTTGAATTTAACCCCGCCAAATGCAAAGTCATGGAGATTGGGGAAGGGCACAGAAGACCACAGAGAGTAGTTTATGGGGCCAAAGACTGCAAACCCCACTCAAGGAAAAAGATCTTGGGGTGAGTATAATGCCGAGCAGGTATTCTGAGGTGCGCATCAACCAGATAACTGCTGCAGCATACTGGCGTCTGGAAACTTAAGAATAGCGTTCCGATACCACAGTAAGGAATCGTTCAAGACTCCGTACACCATATACGTCAGGCCTATATTGGAGCATGCAGCACCAGTTTGGAATCCAAACCTGGTCAAACACGTCAAGAAATTAGTGAAAGTGCAAAGGTTTGCACCAAGACTAATCCCAGAGCTAAGGGGATTGTCCTACGAAGAAAGGTTAAGGGAAATCGGCCTGACGACGGTGGAGGACAGAAGGGTCAGGGGATACATGATAACAGCATATAAAAAAACTGCGAGGAATTGACAAGGTGGACCAAAACAGGATGTTCCAGAGATGGGACACAGAAACAAGGGGTCACAATTGGAAGCTAAAGACTCCGATGAGTCAAAGGGATGTTAGGAAGTATTTGTTCAGTCATAGAGTTGTCAGGAAGTGGAATAGCCTAGAAAGTGACGTAGTGGAGGCGGGAACCATACATAGTTTTAAAACGAAGGCTGATAAAGCTCATGGAGCAGCGAGAGAGAGGACCTAGTAGCCATCAGTGAGGAGGCGGGGCCAGGAGCTGTGAATCGACCCCTGCAACCACAAATAGGCGAGTACAAATAGGCGTGTGCACACACACACACACACACACACACAAACACACACAAACACACACAAACACACACAAACACACACAACACACACAAACACACCACACACACACAAAACACACCAAAACACACACACACACACACACACACACACACACACACACACACACACACACAGAGCCTCCCTGACATCAGCCATTTGTCAGCGGGTTCTAAGCGGATTTAATTTATTGGCAACGTTTCTTCCTGCTTAAAGGTGTAGAAGGGAAAGGAAGGAGCAGGAAGGCAGAGGGCGAAGCAGTGAGGGAATAAGAGAGAGAGAGAGAGAGAGAGAGAGAGAGAGAGAGAGAGAGAGAGAGAGAGAGAGAGAGAGAGAGAGAGAGAGAGGTGTAATGAATTTGGATTGGGCAGTGAATAAGTGATAGTGTTAATTGCCTCGATGCTTGGATTTTATGAGCAGTGAATATACGTAGTGTTGGATAAAGACTTTAGATTGTAACATTACACCATTTATTCTTTTTAAATCCATTTTTTTTTTTTTGGTAAAAAAATTCTTCCAGGGAACTGATGCGAAAAAATTAAAAAAAAAAATTAGTAAACTTTTATACAGTGTGCAAGAGAGGCAGTGTTGCTGAGCAACAGTGTACAAGAGAGACAGTGTTGTTGAGCAACAGTGTACAAGAGAGACAGTGTTGTTGAGCAACAGTGTACAAGAGAGGCAGTGTTGCTGAGCAACAGTGTGCAAGAGAGACAGTGTTGTTGAGCAACAGTGTACAAGAGAGACAGTGTTGTTGAGCAACAGTGTACAAGAGAGGCAGTGTTGCTGAGCAACAGTGTACAAGAGAGACAGTGTTGTTGAGCAACAGTGTACAAGAGAGGCAGTGTTGCTGAGCAACAGTGTGCAAGAGAGGCAGTGTTGCTGAGCAACAGTGTACAAGAGAGGCAGTGTTGCTGAGCAACAGTGTACAAGAGAGGCAGTGTTGCTGAGCAACAGTGTACAAGAGAGGCAGTGTTGCTGAGCAACAGTGTACAACATTGTCTTGCACAGTTGAGGGACTCCCAGGATAATCATAGCGTTCTCACAGATCACATTCTTACCCCCACCACACACACTGATAATGTTCTCACAGAACACAGTCTTGTTCTGCCACAGATAAGAGTGTTCCTACAGAGCCTTGAAGGATACCTTTACTTACAACTTTCTTTATTATTTCCTTCGTAACTCGTTAATGCCTCTTCCAATCAGCTTCAAATTCTCATCACTTGTGTATGGTAACGAGGACTAAATTCTTGGAACAAGTGGCATGTTCATGTGCCGCTCTATAACGAAAGTTGTTGAATTCACTCCCAGCACCGGGGAATGGCTGGGATATCTTACAAAACCCACAGTGGTGAAGCTTCAAACGTTCTAAAATGATGCCTTAATATTCGAAGATGGCGGAGATTAAAACTGAAATACGTATTTTCAGATGTGACTATTTTATGTGTAAAAGACTGTGAAATTATTATTCCCGTTAAATCAAGTTAAATAATTTTCCGCTTACCTCTTCTGACCGACTTCAGTATTTAATGGTTGATGCAGGTTAGTGTCAGGATGGTGCACGTTACGACTGCTTTGTGCACAGGTAAATTTGATGATACAGTAAAATAGTAGTACGAATGGTATATAATACCGACAAGATGAGAGTAAGACACATGTGCAACATCTGGGTATCTTTATTGTAGACGTTTCGCCATCCAGTGGATGGCGAAACGTCTACAATAAAGATACCCAGATGTTGCACATGTGTCTTACTCTCAACCAGTAAAATAGTAAATATTTTGACTCGTTGGAATCAATGCCACAACTGGAGAATGACTCTTCTGATTGGGCGGCATAAGTCTCAGTTTTCCATTTTTTCGTGAATAGTGTTACTCATTTTTTTATTCATTAACTGAAGAACACTTCTTCTGATTGGCTTTAAAATATTATTAACGATACAATCGTTCTGTTAGAATGAGCAGATGCAACTCTGAAATTTCAATGAAATAGTTGAAAAACTTGGAATCGTTGGAATCAAATTAATTACTGAAGAATGTCTTTTCTGATCGACTTCAAACTTTTACCATTGGTGGGTTTTATTAAAACATTGTCACTCGCATCTGAGCTGTACGAATTTCAATTTGCCAGTTTTATTAAGCAAATTGTTTCCCATGTAATAACAGAGAATGTTTCTCATCAGCTTTTAATTCTCAATGTTAGTGAATCTTAACTAAAAGTGTATTCTTGTATTAATTTTAAGTTGTGTGGATGCCAGTGTAACAATCTGATCCAATTATTTTAAAAATCAAAATCAAATATATTTTACAGGAGTGCAGAGAATTTTAAATTAGTAAATAACATAAAAAGTCCCCGGTTTTCAGGTATTTTTAAGTTTAACGAGACGAGACTTTCAATTTTTCCTAACATTCTCAGCAACATTTTCCTGTGTTTCCTCACAAATTTTCTATATTACTCGAAAACGCCTCATTAGATAGGCTTCAGATTTTCAACACGCATATGTAATGTACCTTGGCAAAATCTGGGACTATTTACAATTATGGGTGCACCTGTACACAATGCTACACAGGTAATACAAAGATTTTTTTCATGTGACACCTGGAGACACTCCTCTGACTGTCTTCAGTTGTATATTCTACTTTAAAGAAATTTAGTATATTTAATGGGTTACGTGGATGTCAGTTCGCCACTGAAAATCTCGAAATATTGAATTTGCGCAATAACTGGGAAATGCATCTTCCGGTTAGATTTAAAATTTTGGTACTGATGGACTTTCCTCTTAACATTACGTTGTTTAAGTTAGAATTTAACTGACGTATATTAATATACCTATATTGCAAATATGGAAAAAAAATTGCAAGTAGCGTTAAGAAACTGACGTAGGGAAGCTTTCACGAAAATGAACATAGTAAATAAGGAGAATTAGTTTTCAGGTAACACTTACTGCCAGTACTTAAGGTCTGTGCATCCTTTAAGAGGCAGTCTGATGCTGGTGGTGACTTATTACCTTCCATTCCCACTCCACTGGCTATGACTCCTTCGGGTTTCACGCCCTTTATATTAATAATGTCCAGCCATCGGTTGTCCGCCACCATGGTGTGCTAACCAAATTACTTAAAGAATCATAAAAGCGATGATAGAACAATAACGCACCGGCAAGCATACGTAGGTATAGCACTGTAAACACTGTCTAGCTGTTGCCACAGTGCAAGTGCTTGCAGGTGCATCACTTGCGCCTTAAAATGGTACTGTTTACCTTACATGCTCTCACCTTCATGGTAGGCTGTCCCTCTAATTTAAGAGGAGGGTATTCTTCCCTTCAGCAGATTACGCATGAAGGAGAGGATGGCCTTCCCTTCAGCAGATTAACCTTGACAGTGACTGTGTGAGGATAAGAGCTTCAGTTAATTCGAATAACAACAGAGATGCTGTCCAGCTCTGAATTTTAATATTAAATTATTTTCTTGTGTTTTACTGACATGTGATATTTTAAGCACATGTTCTTTGTTACCTAATCGTGTTTTTTTTTCTGCTAAGAAAAAAATTATGTCTACGAAGCATTTTTTATATAAACACAACAGTTTGGGACACCGACGAAATATCATTCAAATCCCTTGCAAATTCTAAAGGTTCCTCAAATTAAAGTTTCTTAATAAATATCAATATTTATTCCGGATTAAAAACTCGACAATAGTACAAAAAAATTCCAATGAACCTCTTAAAGTTTCCTCCGTTACTCACTAAATCTCTACAAACTCTAGAAAATTTCTCTTTCTAAAATGTTCTCTTGTACGTTTAAAGATATATATATATATATATATATAATATATATATATATATATATATATATATATATATATATATATATATATATATATATATATATATATATATATATTATTTTATATTACTGTAAAAAATAATTTTGTACCAAAAGAACATTACAAAACTTACCTAACCTTATTATAAAAAGCGCAATTTAATTTAGCCTAATCCAATTAAATATATTTTAGATAAGTTTACAATAATTTAATAAGATACAAACATAATGAAATATATTTTTTTCGTTAGGTTCAGAATGATTTTTGCGAAATTATTGCATACACAAATTTTCGCTTGCCCTATTCGGCAAGAAGTGCATTGCTATTTAAGCCAAGATCACAAGTTTTACCTATTCGGCACGACATGTATATAAAGCAGAGCATGACGGTTTATTTCTAGACAGACACCTTCAAGTCGTCAGTCAGGGCTGGAGATGATCATGAGTCAGCAAGGGGCACAGCAAGTCCAGCTTAGTCTTCAAGTACACCACCACTTGAAGCTCCACCCTCCCTGCCACTCTGTGTTGACATTCTTTCTTCAACAGCGGCGTATTGATGCTCGTGAAGGGCTCTTGATCCAGTGAATCGAAGCAACTCCTCCCTTCCCTGAATCATGCCGGATTACCTCCCATTCTCCAGGAGCTATATAACCCGTATAATTTTTACATTATGGGACTCGCGGTAGGAGGGTTATAGCAAGCCAAAGTAATGGAGGTTAATCAGATTTGATCCAAGGAAAGGCAGGTTAGCTCCACTTCTTCACCGACGTCAAGGCCTCTCCTATGAAAGATTTTTTTCATCAGAGAGAGAGAGAGAGAGAGAGAGAGAGAGAGAGAGAGAGAGAGAGAGAGAGAGAGAGAGAGAGAGAGAAATTAGACGAGAAAGAAGGTAGATTCAGATATTATTATTATTATTATTATTATTATTATTATTATTATAGTCATAGGGAAGCGCTATACAGGTATGGGTTATACACCGCCAGGAAAATTTGTTGGGCAGGGGAAATTATGTTTGAAACTATGAAAGGGATGGCATCTCCAGTTCCTTTAAACAAGAGCTTCACTTACAAGGCAGCCCATTGCAGGTGATAGTGTCAAGATCCCGGCCACTAGAGAATTGGTGCCACACTTGAGTGCCATAAAAACTTAGGAACACTACAAGAGGGTGCCAGGCCCAGCACACTGATGACAGGAACCCACCAACCTGGCACTCTCCTGGTGTTGGTGTTGGGTGGTGATGTGATGGTGTTACTGGCGGTGGTGAGTATTGATGGTGGCGGTGGTGATGGTGTTGGTGTTACCGGTGCTGCTTCTAGTGCTGCTTCTGATGCTACTGCTGCTACTAATGCTGATGCTGCCGCTGATGTGATGTTCTTGCTAATGATGACGCTGTTGTTGTTGCTGCTGTTGATGTTGCTGATGGTGATGCTGTTACTGCTGATACTGCTTCTTCTGAGTATGCTTCTACTGTTATTGCTACTGCTGCTGAAGGGTCACCTTAATGCAGTGAAGATGTTTGATCAGATCTTACGTCGGGACAGAGGCCTCTAGGGAGTTCTACAGGGCGCTTCACTAAGAATTCACAATTTCTTTGGACATAAATAGTCGGGATATTTTCTTCTTCGTCTAAATTTGCTGACGCTTAAGATCGATGACACTGAATTATGGATATGGATTCTGGAATGTAAAATAATCTTTCAGTACTTTTATTTGCTTTGTAATAGTCAGCGAATTAGTTAGGACAGTAGCACCTGATTACTATAGTGTAGATTTGATAATGTGAGAAAAGGAATACATTGGAAGTGCTGAATAACACGCTGGTGCAAAGGAGACCAGCTAGAAGTGTCACCAGCATTGCCCTGAAACATCCGACAGTAAGTGAGGGAGATTTGGCGTCTCTCGGGAGAGGAGACCCTGAGGATGAATCACGAACAGTAGTGAAAAATGGTATGGTGATACCGACAAGATGAGGAGAAAAACACTTATGTAGAGTTCAAGACCTTTAATAGAGGAAACATTTCGCCACGAGTGGCTTCTTCAGTCCTAACAAAGATAACTAAGAACGAGTATATAAAGTGGCAGGAGTCAAGTGGTAAGCTGCTAGAGGGTAGTAGTAGTTGACACAGTCTTGTAAGTTGACTGTCAACTTACAAAACTGTGTCAACTTCTGTTGTAAATTGATTATTCTTGTCTTCTTTGAGTCCTGAACCTTAGCAGTAGTAGTCTGTAGTGTACCAAATTACCCTTCTTAGTTAAGTACTGTTTCCTTTTGTATATAACTTATTCCAGAACCTGTAGACCACCTGAGTAGCAATCAGTTGATCCACTACGATTCACTCTGATCCCCTACAATTCGTTGTGATCCACTATTATCCACGATTATTCTATCCATGAATGATCTATGACCATAATATATATATTCTTGCTGTACACATTCTTTTGCATTGCACAGTATCAATGTCTGATATTAATCTCCATAGAGCCTGTCAGTCTATTTATATTGTGTATGTTCTTAGTTCAGCTGCCAGCACGACAGGGATGTCATGCACTTAGTATGAACTGAGCTGTCAGTAGTAGCAACCATTAGTCAAGGATGGTTTTTCAGCTTGTCTTCGTCAGCCACATGACAACTGACTTGTGTGTTGCCGTAGCTATGAGTTGCACATGCTTGAAACAGCCTGTTTCTCCCTCACCTCGCAGCACACCAGTTTTGAATGAGATATGACTCAGGGTAGGACGCGGCGTAGCACACGGCCGGCAAGACTCAATATTTTTGTCCTCGGTAACACCCCAGAGCAGCTAAGTCTCCATATTCAGTATCCATTCCACACTTTACCTAAATATGCTACATTCAGATGTGAACGTTTGTGAAACTTTGTGGGAAAATAAGCTGACTGTGGGCTGTATGTGAGGGCTGTGAGAAGGGACTGACCAAGGGATAATGGGGCTGAAATGAAAGGGGACTAGAGGGAGGGAAGTCTGAGATGCCTAGAGAAATAGGGAAAATAAGAGGGGTGGTAAGGGTCGGATTGACGTAAGGTGACCCAGGGGAGTAGGTAATTAAGCAGGGGAGTTAATTAGGGGCCATGAAGCAAGAAGGGAAGATTGACTGTGTATGGGTGACTGTAGTAGAGGAGGAGAGGAGGGGTGGTGGTGGAGGAGGAGAGGTGAGTGGAGGAGGAGGTGGTGGAGGAGGAGGTGTGTGTGGTGGAGGAGGAGGTGGTGGAGGTGGTGGTGGTGGAGGAGAAGACCGTCGTGGAGATGGAGCAAAAGAAGGTGGAGCAGGAGGTTGTGGAGGTGAAGTGGGAGGCGTGGAGGTAGAGAAGCAGAGGCAGCAGCAGGAAGAAAGACAGCAGGAGGAGAAATAGGGAGACTGGATACAAAAGAAACAGTAGCTTACCTGTAGTAGTCTACCTGTATTAGGTTACCTGTAGAACATAAGAACACAAGAAAGAAGGAACACTGCAGCAGGCCTACTGACCCATGCAAAGCAGGTCCATGTCACCCTCCCGCTTAGCCCAATGACCCACCTAGTCAGGTCACTTCCACTTAAGGAAGAGGCACAGCATCAGACCTAGTAGCACAAGCTAGTCAAGTCCAGCTCACACCCACCCACACCCACTCATGTATTTATCTAACCTATTTTTAAAACTACACAACGTTTTAGCCTCTATAACTGTACTCGGGAGTTTATTCCACTCATTCACAACTCTATTACCAAACCAGTGCTTTTCTAAATCCTTCCTGAATCTGAATTTTTCCAACCTGGAACCATTGCTACGAGTCCTGTCTTGGCAGGAAATTTTCAGCACGTTATTTACATCCCCTTTATTCCTGTTTTCTATTTATACACCTCGATCATACCCCCCTCCCTCCTAATTCTACGCCTTTCGAGAGAGTGCGGATTCAGGGCCCTGAGAATATTTCTGATACATGGGATCAACTTTGTCATCCTCCTCTGTAAGTTTTCCAGTACATTTATATCCATTCTGTAATACGGTGACCAGAACTGTGCAGCATAGTGTAAATGAGGCCTAACCAAGGGTTGTTGAAGAACAACCTGAGGACTTCTATTATTTATACTTCTAGATATGAAGCCAAGGATTCTGTTAGCTTTATTGCTAACACTAATGCACTGTTGTCTTGGTTTTAGGTTACCAGAACTCCTAAATCCTTTTTGCAATCAGTAGTATTAAGATTTACATTATTAAGTTTATATGTGGCATGGTTATTTTCCTGTCCAACATTAGAACTTTGCATTTGTCTATATTAAACTGCATCTGCCACTTCTCCGACCATTGCATGTCTATTCAAATCATCCTGGAGTGCTCTAGTGTCTTCATTTGAATGAATTGGACGGTCTGTTTTGGTGTCATCAGCAGATTTGCTTACATCGCTATTTACTCCTTCATCTATATCGTTTACGTAAATTGTGAACAACAACAGGCCCAACACTGACCCTTGTGGAACACCGCTTGTGACGTGCCCCCATTCTGATTTTTTCAATTCAATTCAATAATTTCTCCTCATTTATGCAAACACTCTGCTGCCTATTTGTCAACCATGCCTCTACCCAGGAAAATTTTTTTTCCTATTCAGTGTGCCTTAAGTTTTCTCAATAGCCTCTGATGTGGAACTCTATCGAAAGCCTTACTGAATCCATATACACAGTATCATATTCATTACCATGATCTACCTCCTCAAACACCTTAGTGAAAAAATGTTAGTAAATTCGTAAGACAGGAACGCCCCTTTGTAAAACCGTGTTGAGATTCATTCATCAATTTATGCCTATCAAGATGGCTACAAATTGTTTCGGTAATTAGTGGTTCCATAAATTTTCCCACTATGGAGGTAAGGTCTATAGTTCGAAGCTAAGGACCTGTCACCTGCCTTGTAAATAGGTATTACATTTGCCATTTTCCACTTAACAGGCACTATGCCAGTTTATAGTGATATGTAGAAAAGATTAGCCAAAGGTATGCTAAGTTTCTCTTTACATTCCTTTAACACCTTTGCAAGCAGTTCATCAGGGCCTGGGGATTTGTTAGGTTTCAATTTCTCTATTTGAGGACCATATCACTAGTTACCACAATTGTGCATAGTTTATTATCGTCCTGTTCTACATAATCTATTATTTCTGGAATTTCACTAGCATTTTCCTGAGAGGAAGTAAGAATTGAAAATTTCACACACATCCTTATCACTGTCAGTGATCTGACCTGAGTTACTCTTAAGTGGGCCTATCTTGTCCCTAATCTTACTTCTGTATACCTGAAAGAATCCTTTCGGGTTAGTCTTTGAATCCCTTGCGACTTTAGCCTTATAATCCCCTTTTGCTTTTCTTATTCCTTTATTTATCTCTAACTGAATATATTGATTTTTAACTGCCCATCCCTCTTTTGATACGCCTATTTATTCCTCTCTTTTGACCAATGAGATGTTTTAATCTACTGTTCAACCATATGGGATCATTTTTGTTAAATCTGATTTCCCTACTCGGAGCAAAAGCTATCTGGGCCGCTAGAACTATGCTCTGAAAAACGTCATATTGGCAACCAACACCACCTACCTGACCCATAGTCAGGTCAGCCCAATTTAGCCCACCCAGGTAATTTCTCAGCCCCATAAAATCAGCCAAGCAAAAGTCTGAGACAGAAATTTGATTGCAGTCATCTGGGTAATTCCATGATATATTGAAACTAAGTGATTTGTGATTCCTTTTGCCAGCTCAAGATTATTAATTAGTGATTCTTTGTTGGCAAAAACCAAGTCAAGCAAGTTGTTTCCTCTAGTTGGTTCTGTCACAAACTGTTCTAAAAAGAAATCCTGAACTGTATCAAGAAACTCACTAGAATCAAGATTTCCTGTCACATTGTTCCAATCAGTTTATTTAAAGTTAAAATCTCCCATTAACACATTTTCATATCTAGACGCCTTATGAATTTCGTCCCATAACAGCTTACCGCATTCCCTATCAAAGTTTGGGGACCCATAAATCACACCCAAAATTAATTTGTCACGACCCTCAAGAAACTGTAGCCAAACAGATTCTGTGTCCGATGTTTCTAATGTTACATCATGTCTAACACAACAATGTAAATTATCTCTGACATACATCGCCACTCCACCACCCTTCCTGTTGACTCTATCAGTGTGAAATAGTTTATAACCCTGTAAGTTGCATTCAGAAGGCATTTCTCTATCTTTCAGGTTGAACCAGATCTTTATTATAGCAATAATATATATATAATATATATATAATAATATATATATTACCTGCACTTGCTAGTAATCTTAGCTTATCTATTTCTTAGACTTCTATATGTATAGCAAACCTTAAGGGAGCTAGTCACTTGTTGCCCTCTACTATCTCTGTTGATCAATTGCTTTGCCTCTTCTAGCAACTATATTTTGAATATTGTCTTTTAAACACATCCCTGAGGTATCTGCCGTTTTCAACCCTAATACTGTAGCCTTATTGTTTCACCACAAGCACCCATACCTCCATAATCTATCAATTTAAAGACCTAGACAAGCCATCAATTACCCCCTCAGTCGAATTGGCTAATGCAATCATTCCAGCCCCAGAAAGATGAACCCCATCGCTTGCATACATACCACGTTTGCCATAGAATTTTTCCCAGTTATCAATGTGAGATTGTAAGTTCCTTGCATTACCTGTCGAGCCAGCAAATTGCTCTAGACATCCATTCATTGCCCACTCCCTTTCTAGGCAAGATGCTACATATGTTTGGGATCCCTCCCTTAGACCTGACTACTACTATGGCTAACCTGTTCTTATCCAGTAGCTCCTGTCTCCTGCCCTTCCCAGTGTCATTACCACCAGCACTAAGACAGATAATGGGCTTATTCCCATTACCTGACATGATATTATCCAACCTGCTGACTATATCACCAACACCAGCTCCTGGGAGGCACACCCTCTGTCTGACTTTCCTGTCTCTGTTACAAAAGCTATGGTCCATATATCTTACCTAAGAGTCTCCCACAATCAGAATATTATTACCTTGATTAGCAGGGGAGTTAGTGGTACCTTTAACCTCACTAACCACTGAAGTACACTTGTCCTGGAGAACAGAAAATCGATTTCCTACCTTCACATCTTCTCTTTTAACCTTCCTTATCTTCCTTCTTCCTGAACTGTGAACCATTTTCCACTTAAAGCGGCTACCACTCTCACTGCTGGTGACCATTTTCTCCTTACCAGCTCCATCCATCTCACACTCACTCCCAAACCCATCTAGGCAAAGCTTCAGGCTCTTATTTTCCTCCTGAAGAAGTAGAACCTCCTTCTTCAACACTTAACCTGAGATTCTAAAACACTACAACAAGCCATGGTGCTTGGTAACACTCACGCTAACTCCCAGAGAGCTTAGGACAGGTATGACCTCATGTGATCACTGACCTCAGCATACTGAGGTTACCTGTAGTAGGTTACCTGTAGTAGGTTACCTGTAGAATGGTATGCAATACCGGCAAGATGAAATTAAGATACATGTGCAACATCTGGGTATCTTTAGTGTAGACGTTTCGCCACCCAGTAGCTTTATCGGTATTGTATACCATTCTTGTACAACTTGTCAGACACTGCAACATCATGGAATCTTGATTATGAGGACATGTACATAACCTTCACGACTACCACAACTACAAATAACCCATCTCTATGGGTAGAACCTACTTCCACTGGGAAATCCCGCCTACCAGTGACTATGCCCTCGTCTGCTACACGTCCCATTTCCACCTGACGTTAGTATATAAGCGCCAGGTTCCTTGCTTCTGCTTCAGAATCTCCACGACTACGGTGTTCTCCACACCAACTCCAAGACTGAGGGACTGATTACCTCATCTTCTGTATATAGTTCTACTGACTTCAAGTTATGTCCTGGAATTTGTATTGATAAAGCCACTGGATGGCGAAACGTCTACAATAAAGATACCCAGATGTTGCACTTGTGTCTTAATTTCAGTTATGGTTGTACTCATTCCAACTGTGCATGTAGCACGAAACAGAATAGAGATACAGTGCAATAATTAAAATTGTGGGAGGAATTTTAATTAGAAAATAAGTAGAATGTGGAGTAAATACGACCATCACCACCACTACCACCATCACTACCACCACTACCACCACCACCACTACCACCACCACTACCACCACCACTACCACTACCACCATCTCTACCACTACCACCATCACTACCATCACTACCACCACCATCACTACCACCACCACCATCACTACCACCACCACCATCATTACCACCACCACCTCCACCACCACCTCCACCACCACCACCACCACCACCACCCCACCTCCACCACCACCACCACCACCACCTCCGCCACCACCTCCACCACCACCTCCACCACCATCACCATCACTACCATGACCACCATTACTACCACCATCATCACTACCATGACCACAATTACTACCACCATCATCACTATCTCCCCACCACTACAACCACCACCGCCACCACCACCACCACTTCCACTACCTCCACCACTACCTCCACCACTACCTCCACCACTACCTCCACCACTACCTCCACCACTACCTCCACCACTACCTCCACCACCATCACTACCATCACCATCACTACCTCCACCACCCTCACCATTACCACCACCATCACCACTACCACCACCATCACACCCACCACCACTGCTAACACCAGCACCACCATCACCGCCAACACCAGCACCACCATCACAACCACCACCACCATCACCAACACAACCACCACCACCATCACCAACACAACCACCACCAAACCCTCACCAACACCACCAAATCACCACCACCAAAATCACCACCATCAACACCACCACCATCAACACCACCACCACTATCCCCACTACCGCCACCACCATCACCGCCACCACTACCACCACTACCTCCAACACCACAATTATCACCACCACTACCTCCAACACCATCATTATCACCACCATCATTATCACCATCATTATCACCACCACCACTACCACCATCACCACCACCATCAATGCCACCATCACCACTACCACCATCAATGCCACCATCACCACTACCACCATCATCACCATCACCTCAACCACCACCATCACCTCAACCACCACCATCCCTCCACCACCACCATCCCTCCACCACCACCATCCCTCCACCACCACCATCCCTCCACCACCATCCCTCCACCACCATCCTCCACCACCACCATCCTTCCACCATCACCATCCCTCCACCATCACCATCCCTCCACCACCACCATCCCACTACCACCACCATCCCACCACTACCACCACACCCACACCCACCACCACCACCACCAATCACAATTGTGTTAATATGCCTGTGTCAGTAGGTAGTACTTTCACCTGGGGACTACAAGCTAAATCTGTTAAAAGGTATTGATTTCAAAGGATATCAGCAACTAGGCACCACCTCCCTGCCACCTACAATTGTTATTAATATTTATCTTGTCGGCTCCTGTTCAATATTTTTGTTACCAAACTGCATTCATCAACAATGTGCTGATTCCCTATTCTAGATGATAGTTATAAGGTGAAAACAAAGACCATGTTGCCGTGTCACATTCCATCACTTAGATGTTAAGTCTGTCAGCTTGCATTGTCCTTCTCCAGTAGAGCAATGAGGATATCGTTAAATATTCCAGGTGAAGTTCATCAGGTACGGGAACTTTGAGGGTTTCGTTCCAATGTAGTTAGTTACTGTCCCCTGAAAATTGCCCTCTCTCAGGATAGCCTATCCCATACACAGGAGAAATGGAATTTTTAAGAAAAATCTCCCTCATCCCAGAGCAGGGTCAAAATATGGTCCTACCAGTTACCTAGAAGGCAGCTGGGTGACTGAGTCTGCCTGCTTCCAGAAGTAATCAGAGGGACTTCGAGAGAAAAATTTTTCCAGACCCACCACTGCCACTCTCAGGAAGGAGCAATGTGTACCCTGTGTGTTTGTGGCTTAACATTGTATTGCAGCTAACTGAAATTATTTTTTTTTTTAGTTTTGGTCACGTCCTTTAAAAACTTTCTTGAAGAGTCTACCTGGTGGAGTCTACCTGGAGGTCGTTCCGAGGGGTCAACGCTCCCACGGCCCAGTCCTTGTATTTTGGCTTAGAACATTCGAAAGGCAGTTCGTAGGTCTTCTAAGAGAAGTGCAGGCAAAAAAATATTCTTACCCAGTTCATGTTACTTCTTCTAGCCTTTAGCTTCATACCAATAATTTGTGATGTAAATTTCCTTGCGCTAACAGTTCTTCATGTTTGATGGTATACAATTTCCTCATTATCCTAAAGGTTTAAATTAGTGCTTCCTGCAGTCTCTGTTCTCTAGATGAAAGCAGGTTTAAATTTATTGGGATTAAGAAAGATAAACTGGACAACAAGAAAACGGTAAGAGAATACAAACAACTTATAAAATCAGGTGAAATTTATAAACATGATGAACGAGAATGAGTAATTCTGAGTTGCAGTTACCAAGATGTGACTGTAAAGTTTGAGGCTCAGTTCTTGGGTCTTTTTAACTTTGTCAGCTGACTTATCTCAGTAATCATTTTTTATACTCTGTTCATTATTTCTGTTTCTACTATGTCGCTAATTTGTCTCCTAGACTTGTTTGTCTTTTTGACTCTTCAGAAGTGTAAATTAATCTCTCTCCAGTTACTTTTTTGTTCGACTTACTGTTTTGACTCTTCAGAATTCCATCTTAGTCTCTCTAGACATTTCTTTCTTTGTTCTACTTGTCTACCACCTCTTTGACACTGGAGACCTTCATCTTAACGCTACTAAGTCGTCAGGGTGTTTGCTTTCCCTCTGCGTCACGTTGTTTTAGTTCCACATAAGCAAAACGGCCTTTGTCTACCTTTTCTATTTATGTGAGTATCCTGTATATTTTGGTCAAGTCCCTTCACTTTATAGGTCTCCTGGGAAGTCATTTATGCCATATGCTGAAAGTATGGGTCCCAGAAGAGACATTCGGGAAAACTTCATTGGTAACATTCACCCATTCTGATACTTTGTCCCTCACCATGACTCTGCTTTATACTACTTAGATATTCCGCTATTTATTATTTTACCGTGCTAGTTATTTTGATTTTTTGTTTTCAGTTTGTCTCACTCTGTTAGGAAAACACACGTGGAATTTACTTGTGACCCGTTTCGAGATTTTTCCTACTCTTCCTGAGGCGACGCCACGCCTCTGTTCGTTTACCGGCGAACAAGGCCATTGCTATCGGCAACACACCGACCCCAACATTCATCACAGCCTGGTTGATATTCTAGCAGCAGGTTGAATATATATTATTGTAACCACGAACTAGTGGTATTGATCAATAACAACACTGCGCTAGCCAAGGATTCGAACCCATGTTGTACTGGCCTGCCTCATGGTAAGCGAGAACCACATGACCCTTTAAACCACAGGACCACCCAACCCTACAAGAATGGTGCAGCCAGCGCACAGCTAGCTGTTGGGCCAACATCCGAGGACATACGGAGGTGTGGGAGCTGCTAAGCTAATTTCATTTTCATCCCTGATTGGTGTACTAGCCTCACGAGCAGTATTTATATATTATTGTAACCACGAACGAGTGGTATTGATCAATAACAACACTAGCGCAGTGTTTACCTATTTGGCACGAGAATATATATATATATATATATATATATATATATATATATATATATATATATATATATATATATATATATAATGTCGTGCCGAATAGGCAGAACTTGCGATCTTGGCTTAAATAGCAACGCTCATTTTGCCATACAGGACAAGCGAAAATTTGTGTATGTAATAATTTCGCCAAAATCGTTCTGAACCTAACGAAAAATATATATTTCACTGTGTTTAGTATTAAATTACTGTAAACAAATCTAAAATATATATAGTTGGGTTAGGCTAAAATAAATTGTTCTTGTTATAATAGGGTTAGGTAAGTTTTCTAAGATTCTTTTGGTGCAAAATTAAAATTTTTTACATTAACATTAATGAAAAAAATATATCTTTAAAAGTATAAGAGAAAATTTTAGAAAGGACTTAATTTTAAATGAGTTCTTGCTAATTGACCAGTTTTACATATTCGGCACGACATATATATATATATATATATATATATATATATAAAATATATATATATATATATATATATATATATATATATGCAAAACAACCACTCTGAAAGAATAGAGAAATTCAAGCGCTTTCGTGACTACTCACATTATCAAGGAACTATGAACGTAAAGCATCCAAGGAAGCTATATAAGGGGTCTGGCCAGCACCTCACTATCAGATCCCTTATATAGCTGGCCAGACCCCTTATATAGCTTCCTTGGATGCTTTACTTTCATAGTTCCTTGATAATGTGAGTGGTCACGAAAGCGCTTGGAATTTCTCTATTCTTTCAGAGTGGTTGTTTTGCATATTCTGAAATCACCTGTTTACTGTGATCTTATTGCATATATATATATATATATATATATATATATATATATATATAATTTATATATATTTATAATTATACACGTTTATTCTCTTCTCTGAGGACGAGAGACCCCAGAATGTGTGCGCGCGCGCGTGTGTGTGTGTGTGTGTGTGTGTGTGTGTGTGTGTGTGTGTGTGTGTGTGTGTGTGTGTGTGTGTGTGTGTGTGTTTGTATTAGCTACTAAGATTGTGAATGACCTACTCGGAGAAAGCACTGTTCAAATATCACAATTAGTAACACCGCGCTTCTACTTGACATCTATGACGTCTAAAAGATGATAACGGCCAGTCACTCCATTCTTTATTGATGAGTATGTGATCATCAAATCCCTCCCTCACTTCCCTTCCCCCATCCTTTCCATCATCTTGTATCTATCACCACCTATTCATCCTCGATGTCGTCTTTCCTTCCCTTCCTCATCCCTGTGTACCATCCATTCCCGCCTTTATCATCAGTCCTCTGTACCCACCCATCCGTCCATTAACTCGACTCTTGTATCCCTTTCACCACCTCCCTCTCTTCTCCATCCCCTCTCCTCGCATCCCCCTCTCCCTTTAATCCCCTCCCTCCTTCCTTTTCCCTCCCCTTACCCCCTCCCATTCAATTAGTATTAAAGTCATGTTAGTGTTTCTAAAACCCGGGCTTTGATTGGTGTGCAGATAAGTAGTTGCAGTTACTTGATAAGGCACCTTAGTCGGTCCCTGTGAAGCTCTCGGTTCCTCCTTCCTCTTTGGCAACTACTGTTGGCTCGGTGAAAAGTGTTTGTATGTGTGTGTGTGTGTATGTGTGTGTGTGTGTGCTTAGAATTATTATTGTGTTAATTATGATTATAATGCCTTACGATTGTGTTTTAATGATGATTTATAGGTTTATTAAAGTAAAAGTAGATACTGCATTTGCTTTGACCTCAGTAACGTACTACTGCTACGCTCTCGCCATAAAATATCGCGTCCTTCAGGGGATCATTTTTATTGATGTATATGTGATGTTTAGGTATATTGGAAGTGAATCATTATTTAGGGTTATCTTCCTTTTTAGGTTAGTGCGAGACAGGGGTCAGCAAACTTAATTGTTTACTTTTTTTTTATTGTGGGTTTTATGAGAAATCTGAAAAATTTAACTCGGAGAAAATGATCACAGGTTGTAGTTGGTGTCTTGTAACCGGTGCCAGTCATATGACAAGTGCCAACTAGATGATTACTTCCGTCTTATGACTAGTGCCAGTCATATAACTGATCATATGTCTAGCCATATTAAGTAATCATTCAAACAACTATAACTAACAATAATATCAGAACCATTAATTAAACAAGTGTAG
Source organism: Cherax quadricarinatus (assembly GCF_026875155.1). Lineage (NCBI taxonomy): Eukaryota > Metazoa > Arthropoda > Malacostraca > Decapoda > Parastacidae > Cherax > Cherax quadricarinatus. Next base: position 33,846,189 of record NC_069416.1, on the reverse strand, counting down.
CTTACCAGCGGTACTTGTAGTATATGTATTGCATTTGTTTTCATGGGACAGTATGACTCTTGGGCAGGTGAGAGGCCTTTTAATTATCCATCCAGATAACATCTAGACAGAATTAGAGGTAGCCAGACAGTCTCGTTATGAAGTAGAAAGTTAATACATTCTCTCTCTCTCTCTCTCTCTCTCTCTCTCTCTCTCTCTCTCTCTCTCTCTCTCTCTCTCTCTCTCTCTTTTCTCTCTCTCTCTCTCTCTCTTCTCCCTTCCTGTAATCCCTTCTCCCTTTACTCCTTCCTCCATCTACTTCCTCCTTTATCCTGTCAGCTCCTCCTTACTAAACATTTTCCATCGTCTCTGTCTTTCACTGCTTCAGTCTACGTCGCCGCCACCACCAGCGTTTCCTGGTAGGCAGTGATTACCTACAACGAGCAAGTCCAGATAACAAGCGACAGTTTAGAGGTGGGCGACGGCTCTTCATGTTACGTAATGTTGGGTAATTTCAGCCAACTGTCCCTGAATAACTTCTACAAATATATATATAGTATATAATATATAAATATATATATATATATATATATATATATATATATATATATATATATATATATATATATATAATGTGCCGAATATGTAAAACTGGCCAATTAGCAAGAACTCATTTAAAATTAAGTTCTTTCTGAAATTTTCTCTCTGGGAATCCCCTTTGACCCATGCATGTCAGGAGAATTGATAGGGAACAGTGTAGTAAAGAAAGCTAATGCCAGACTGAAGTTCCTGTACAGACAAGCACAGTGTCTACCTACTGAGGCTCGCAGGACCCTATGTCTAGCCCTTATACAATGCCATATGGATTACGCTTGCTCTTCATGGTACTCTGCCTTGACAAAAAAACTGAAAGATAGACTGCAAATCACCCAGAACAAAATCGTAAGATTCATCCTGGGAAGGACCAAGAGAACATGTAGGCAAGGATGAATTACAGCAGTTGGATATGCTGAATGTTGAAGACAGAGTAAAACAACTGAAGCTAAATCTTGTTTATAAAATTGCTCACAAACAATGTCCAGAATATCTTGCTGTCAATTTTGTCAAGGTTGGGAACCAAAGCAATCATAGTACTAGGGGGAGAGAGCACAACTTTGTAGTACCCACAGTCAGTGGCCAGGCTTCAAACACCTTTTATTGTACAGCAATAAAGGAATGGAACAGACTACCCGCACATGTCAAAGCCAGTCATAGCATGAACCAGTTCAAGAAGAGTGCCAAAAGGTGTCTGATGAATGTAGCTACAGAAAGGGAGGGGAATGATTTTCTATTTTTTAGCTAACATACGTGTAAATTTTACCTTATTCCTAGTAATGACCCTCGTGTAGTAGATAGTCTTTTTAGTATGATAATAAAATGTTATCTTCATTATAGAATAATAAGAAAATATTATAACCTTTATATTATAATAATAAGGTAAAAGGACCCCAATGGAAATAAGTCACTCTGTCTGACTTTTTTGGGTTATCCTAGGTTCTCTATACATATGCTGCTATGTATGATAATTCTATGTAACTGTATTTGTGTATACCTGAATAAACTTATTTACTTACTTATTCTCTTATACATTTAAAGATATATTTTTTTCATTAATGTTAATGCAAAAATTTTTAATTTTGCACCAAAAGAATCTTAGAAAACTTACCTAACCTTATTATAACAAGCAATTTATTTTAGCTTAACCCAGCTAAATATATTTTAAATACGTTTACAATAATTTAGTACTAAACAAACACAATCAAATATATTTTTTTCGTTAGGTTCAGAATGATTTTGTCGAAATTATTGCATACACAAATTTTCACTTGTCCTATATGGCAAGATGAGCGTTGCTATTTAAGCCAAGATCGCAAGTTCTGCCTATTCGGCACGACATTGCATGCATATATAAATATATATATATATATATATATATATATATATATATTATATATATATATATATATATATATATATATAATTATCGTGCCGAATAGGTAAAAATTGGTCACTTAGCAAGAACTCATTTAAAATTAAGTCCTCTCTAAAAAATTTCTCTTAAACATTTGAAGATATATTTTTCCTTTATATTAATGTAAAAAACTAATTTTGCACCTAAAGAACCTTAGAAAACTTACCTAACCTTATTATAACATGCGCAATTTAATTTAGTCTAATCCATCTAAATATATTTTAGATAAGTTTACAATAATTTACAATAATCTAGCATTCTTGAGGAGCTCAGTGATTCTTCACCTTCACCTGCAAAGGGAACGTCTCTCTCTTTCTATCCAGTTTACTTCTCTTTTTTTTTTTCTTAGTGGAATATGCCTTGAACATACTTCAGCTACCAGAAAGTTCCCTTCGAGGAAGGTTCCTTGATGTTGGTGAGGGGCTCTTGATTTAGGGAATTGGATCTGTGCCCCAGTTCCCCGAATTAAGCCTGAATGCCTTCCACATCCCCCCCCCAGGCGCTGTATAATCCTCCGGGTTTAGCGCTTCTCCCTTGATTATAATAATAAATACCAGAAAGTTGATCTTTTCAAGGCACTGGTTTGGATCCATGTTATTTAAGGTATCTTCCCAACATGTTTCATTTAAGACAGGGTTTACCTGGTCCCAGTTGATGTTCTTGTTGAAGTTGTGTTTGGCAAAGGTACCCCTCACAGCAATAGGCATTTTGCTGATCAGGACTCCTCTGCATGTAAGTTTGGACTTCGATTAGATTGTGATCAGAATTGGTTGTTTTTTATATTATGTTTCTTACCAGGTCCTCATTATTTGTGAAAATAAGATCAAGTGTGTTCTCCAGTCTTGTGGCTCCACTATCTGTTGACTTAGGGTGTGTTTGTTGCAGAAATTCAGCAGCTTCTGTGTGTGTGTGTGACTTTTCATCTGAGCTGCCTCCAGGGATTATTTCTGATACAACATTATTTGCTACATTCTTCCTTTTTGTAAGTCTTAGATTGAAGTCACCAAGCAGCAAGATGTCTGGATTATTATTATTATAATCAAGGGGGAAGCGCTAAACCCGGAGGATTATACAGCGCCTGGGGGGGATGTGGAAGGCATTCAGGCTTAATTCGGGGAACTGGAGCACAGATCTAATTCCCTAAATCAAGAGCCCCTCACCAACATCAAGGAACCTTCCTTGAGGGGAAGATGTCTGGAGATAGGCCTGGAAGGTTTTCCAGACAGTAGTCAATTTTCAATAGCTATTCCTTGAACTGTTGGAAAGTCGCATCTGGTGGCTTATAGACAAGCACAATGACTAAGTTTTATTCTTGATTTTTATTGTTAGAACTTCAACTACATTTGTGATGCAGTAAAAATTGTCCCAGCGCGAGAGGCAGCAGTGCTGCAGCTCAGACAATGCACCGAGTCATGAGCTCAAAAGCTGGGAAATGCTTTAGAGAAAAGTTTGTGGACCATGAGACTTGCTGGCACATTTCTTGACTCACGAAATCGTAATGACACGATTGCAAACAAACCATACCACGGGCGGGAATAGAACCCGCGGTCATAGATCGCGGGTTCTATCCCCGCCCGTGTTATGGTCTGGCACATTTCTCTTCCTTTTATCGGAACGTTCCTTCACCGCAATAAGAGCGTCGGTGCAAAGGCTGTGTGTACTCGCTTAATTGTGGTTGTAAGGGTAGTGTCATAGCTCCTGGCCCTCGCCTCTTCGCTGGTCGCTACTACTGTGTAGTAGTAGTGGTAATAGTTGTAGTCGTAGTAGTTGTCATAGTAATAATAGTAGTAGTTACTAGTTGACAAAGTTACTTGTCAACTAGTGTGTGTGTGTGTACACTCACCTAGTTGTGATTGCAGGGGCCGAGTCACAGCTACTGGCCCCACGTCTTCACTGGTCGCTACTAGGTGTGTGTGTGTGTGTGTGTGTGTGTGTGTGTGTGTGTGTGTGTGTGTGTGTGCGTGCATGTGAGCGCCAATGTGCGTGCGCGCGCCTGTGAATTTAGCTCTTGCAAATGTCATTTTTTCCTGCGTTAAAACTAACTGTATAATGCCTTACCCTGAGTGACCTGAGCCACATGTGTGTACACCCCCGCCTGGCCACCCCCACACACTCTTCTGACACTCATGAACCTCGTCATCTTGTGTACACAGTCTGGTAACCTATGACCTGGGGACAGCCACACTTTTCTCCAAGACATTAGGAGGAGCAAATTAACCAGCTGGTGTTGATGCAGGGTTCCTCAAGGCGCGGTCGCTTGTTAATCAAGCGACTGCCATTCCCGCACGACCTCTGACCTCGCTCTTGGCGTCAATTGCACTGATTCAGCGAGGATAGACTAGAAACTGGCTTTGTGCGGTAATTGACGGGAACTGATGCCGTTATTTCATCAACTAAGATGTCAGTTTTATTCTAATTACTCTTATCATCATGCATTAACTCATCATCGTCATAATTTTTCGTCATTATCTTCATCATCATCATCGTCGGTGAACCTGACACCGCTTGTGAGGTGTTCACCCACGCTCATGACCTCACCACTATCTATGACAAGCAGTAGTAACTTGTCATAATAGTGGTAACAGTCTTCAACACTGCTACTTCTGATATGAATATGCATTGCAGTCGCTGCGAAATCCAGGAAATGCATCCCTGTATTGCATAACCCCAGGGCCCTGCGCCTAGGTATGCACTCGATGGCAACAGGGCAGAGTGGACCATAAATTTCTAATACCGTTAAATATTACTTTTGAAGTTGAGAGGCGAAACAGACAGAAACAGTCACCAGTTAACACATGGAAGCTAATTTCCTAATTTCTTCAGTAAGAATGGCAAAGTAGGACATACACAGCCCAAAACTAATTTGAACCTTCAGCAAGAAACACCATCTTCGAGACCAAACTGAAGAGGCAATTACTTGTTTTCTCAGAGTGACCAGCATCCTAAAATGTTCCAGCACATTGAGTTTGATACCGTTCAGAAGCTGCATTAGCCAGCTTAATCAGTGATGAAGGATTCAGGCTGATCAATGTAGATATTCAGAAATTATCTCAAGAAACGAGTGTTTCAGTTTTCCAAACGAAATCGCTCCAAAAATTTCTTGATGTAAGATAGTCCAGTATTTAAAGTTAAGTAAAAAGCTAGTAATTTTTATTGCGTTTTGGTTACAAATCGTCATATTTTTTTCACAATGGTCTTTAGTACACACAGATGTTATGTGTATATGAAAGTATATTATGTAGATTTAACCAAGGATAACCCTACTAGTAAAGTCACTGTGACTTATATCTGATCAGAAGAGACATTATCCACTTATTTCACAGAAAATAATTTGTTTAGTAAAATTGACACATTAAAACTAAGACAACCTAAAATCAAGACGCAGCTGCCTTTGTGGAATTTACATCAGTTCCTGAGTGTCATTTGAGACATGTTTGTGGCAGATCCCAGACACAGGTGTGGTAGGATTGTAGACAGTAAGGTTAGAAAATACCTGTGGATTCCATCTCGCATTGGTCTTCAAATGCATGACAGAAATGATGAATTGGCAGACATATCTGTCTTCCAGGAGGAAGTAGATTTACAGTCTTGGGCTGTCAACTAGTAGTTTGAGAACAATGAATACGAAGAGAAATTCAGGTGAGGTTCATTGTCTTCAGGCTGAGAAAGACTGGCACAGTTAGTCTGTCATCATTATACCACGTAGGAACCACCATGTTAATGGTGCATCAAACAGAATCAGCAGACACTTGGCTCCTGGCCCCACCTCTCCGCATTGTGTGTGTGTAGTTACTAGTAGTCAAAGCGCTTGTCGATATGTGTACTCACCTAATTGTGGTTGCAGGGGTCGATTCATAGCTCCTGGCCCCGCCTCTTCACTGGTCGCTACTAGGCCCTCTCTCCCTGCTCCATGAGCTTTATTATATCTTTTCTTAAAGCTGTGTATGGATCCTGCCTCCACTACATCACTTTCCAGATTGTTCCACTTCCTGACAACTCTATGACTAAAGAAATATTTCCTAACATCCCTCTGACTCGTCTGAGTCTTTAACTTTCAACTGTGATCTCTTGTTGCTGTGTCCCATCTCTGGAACTTACTGTGTGTGTACTCGCCTAATTGCACTCACCTAATTGTGGTTGCAGGGGTCGATACTCAGCTCCTGGCCCAGCCTCTTTGCTGATCGCTACTAGGTCCTCTCCCTCTCTGCTTCCTGAGCTTTGTCATACCTCTTCTTAAAACTATGTATGGTTCCTGCCTCCACTACTTCACTTGCTAGGCTATTTCACTTCCTGACGACTCTATGATTGAAGAAATACTTCCTAACGTCCCTGTGACTCGTCTGAGTCTTCAGATTCCAGTTGTGACCCCTTTGTTTCTGTGACCCCTCTCTGGAACATCCTGTCTCTGTCCACCTTGTCTATTCCCCGCAGTATCTTGTATGTCGTTATCATGTCTCCTCTGACCCTTCTGTCCTCCAGTGTCGTCAGTCCGATTTCCCTCAACCTTTCCTCGTACGACATTCTCCTGAGCTCTAGAACTAGCCTTGTTTCAAACCTTTGTACTTTCTCTAACTTCTTGACGTGCTTGACCAGGTGTGGGTTCCAGACTGGTGCTGCATACTCCAGTATGGGCCTGACGTACACAGTGTAGAGTGTCTTGAACGATTCGTTATTAACGTATCGGAACGCTATTCTCAGGTTTGCCAGGCGCCCGTATGCTGCAACAGTTATTTGGTTGATGTGTGCCTCCGGTGACGTGCTCGGTGTTATGATCACCCCAAGGTCTTTCTCCCTGAGTGAGGTCTGTAGTCTTTGTCCACCTAGCCTATACTCTGTCTGCGGTCTTCTTTGTCCCTTCCCAATCTTCATGACTTTGCATTTGGCAGGGTTGAATTCGAGAAGCCAGTTTCTTTACCACATGTCCAGCCTGTCCAGGTCTCTTTGCAGTCCTGCCTCATCCTCATCCGATTTAATTCTTCTCATCAGCTTCACATAATCTGCGAATAGGGACACTTCAGAGTCTATTCCTTCCATCATGTTCGCATATATCAAAAATAGCACTGGTCCTAGAACTTACCCCTGTGGGACCCCGCTCGTCACAGGCGCCCACTGTGATACCTCTTCACGTACCATGACTCGTTGTTGCCTTCCTGTCAGGTATTCCCTGATCCATTGCACTGCCCTCCCTGTTATATGCACCTGATCCTCCAGCTTCTGCACTAATCTCTTGTAAGGAACTGTGTCAAAGGCCTTCCTGCAGTCCAGGAAAATGCAATCAACCCACGCCTCTCTCTCGTGTCTTACTTCTGCTACCTTGTCATAAAACTCCAGAAGGTTTGTGACACAGGATTTGCCTTCCATGAACCCAAGCTGGTTTTCATTTATAATCTTGTTCCATTCCAGGTGTTCCACCACTCTCCTCCTCATAATGTTCTCCATTACTTTGCATACAATACATGTCAGAGACACAGGTCTGTAGTTTAGTGCCTCGTTTCTGTTTCCTTTCTTAAATATGGGGATTACATTTGCTGTCTTCCATTTCTCAGTAGTTGCCCAGTTTCGAGGGATGTGTTGAAGATTGTGGTTAGGGGCACGCACAGCATCTCTGCTCCTTCTCTAAGGACCCACGGGGAGATATTTTCCGGTCCCATCTCCTTTGAGGTATCAAGGTCACTTAGCAGCTTCTGCACCTCCTCCTCGGTTGTTCGTATGTCATCCAACACTTGTTGGTATATTCCCTCTTGATGTTCCCTTCTGTGCTGTCCTGTCTCTACTGTAAAAACTTCCTTAAATCTCCTGTTTAGCTCCTCACATACCTCCTGATCATTTCTTGTGAGTTCTCCACCTTCTGTCCTCAGTCTGATCACCTGGTCTTTGACTGTGTGTGTGTGTGTGTGTGTGTGTGTGTGTGTGTGTGTGTGTGTGTGTGTGTGTGTGTAAGCTCAAGAACTAATTTTGCACTTAATGGTTGGTGATAATATTTCACAAATTATATACAGTGATGGATCTAAGCAGGAATCTACTGGCAGAGCTGCGTCTGTTCTTGTTGCCACCTCCTGAATAAGAGTGATAGAAACTATGTTGACTTCCGTATAGGAATTAACAACTGGGCGTATACACTGCAAACTAAATTGTTTGTCATCCACATGGCACTAAATTTAACTTATGACACAAATATTGACTTTATGATTACTATTATTGATCGACTCAGTAACCGCGAGTTCATACCCCACCCGTACCGTGGTTTTTACTCACAATTCACACACTGAATTACTCCTTCACAATAAATCTGATAAGCTAGCCAAAGAAAGTACCTTAAAGGAAAACATAACTTTAACATGTCTTTGCCTAGCATTAAGAATAACATATAAGAGAAGTAAATAATGAAACAATGTTATAAGAATGCAGTTAGAAGCCTGAGAAGATGTATAACCAACTACGATAATATGAACGTAGATAAGTACGACTATGGGGCAACTTGCAATGTAAGCAGACTGACTGATGTTGTAGTGGCCAGGCTTAGGCTTGGTTACAAGTACTTCTGGCAGTTTTGAGACACACTGATGATCAAACTAAATGCAAAGTATGTGGCTAACTCCAGGGTTATTATCGTGAACACTGTGCTCAATTGTCCACTTGTTGAGGATTACAGAGATAGACACCATGTCAAGATATCTTAGTAATGAAACTATAATACAAGGCATATTAAGCAAATTTCTTAAATTTGCTTAAAATAGATGAGTGAACCGTAGGTATAAAGCCAGATGCACTCCTGTTAATCCATCTGGGGGTTAAGTCATAAGTTTTTTATTTATCCGTGCGCTCTTGTGCTACCAGCCACAGGATGGATATGAGATGCACAATAAATTAGCCGCAATGCCGGCAAAATCTAATCCACGAGCGCTGGGGAAGTGATAATGGGAATCTTGGTAAAATGTGTACTCGGCGCTATATGACCCTTGTAGGTTTAGCGCTTCTTCTTGATTATAATAATTCGTAAAATTTGGATTGGTCGCCTTAGCAAACTACAAAATATATTTCCTAACATTTTTTTGAACTGTATATATTTTCTTGCATTGTTTCTTGTTCTTGTTACACTCATACTATTTAACACTACTTACATTTACACTGCCTAGATCTTTCAGGTCATTATCATATCTTTCCTTAATTCGATATTTCAAAGAGGTATGGGTTAGTTCTCTCAGTCTTCATATCATTCTCCTCAGCTCTGTTAACGAACCTCTGGACACTCGATCATCTTTTTATGAATGATTATTTGTGGGCTCCACACTGGCGCTGCATACTCTGACACATTCTGATATTTACAGCTTTCTCCTCTAAACTGGAATCTGAGCTTCACTGCTTCCCTCTGGTGTTCGTCATCCTGTACTTGGAGGTTGAACTCTACGCCAACCCATGTACTCCTACGCCCACTCAACTAACATCCACCTACAAGCCGACTCATCCACCCTCACGCCCAGTTAGCCACTAAACCGCCCATCCCTAGACGAAATAAGTCACTTTGCCTGACTTTTTTTGGGTTATCCTAGGCAATTTACTCGATGAAAATTGTACTTATGTGGGGAGGAGAGGCAGCGGGTGGGGAGGCGAGGCAGCGGGTGGGTGTGGCGAGGCGAGGCAGCTGGTGGGGAGGCGAGGCAGCGGGTGGGTGTGGCGAGGCGAGGCAGTGGGTGGGAGTGGTGAGGCGAGGCAGCGGGTGGGAGTGGTGAGGCGAGGCAGCGGGTGGGAGTGGTGAGGCGAGGCAGTGGGTGGGAGTGGTGAGGCGAGGCAGCGGGTTGGAGTGGTGAGGCGAGGCAGCGGGTGGGTGTGGTGAGGCGAGGCAGCGGGTGGGTGTGGTGAGGCGAGGCAGCGGGTGGGTGTGGTGAGGCGAGGCAGTGGGTTGGAGTGGTGAGGCGAGGCAGTGGGTGGGAGTGGTGAGGCGAGGCAGTGGGTGGGTGTGGCGAGGCAGGCAGCGGGTGGGAGTGGTGAGGCGAGGCAGTGGGTGGGAGTGGTGAGGCGAGGCAGTGGGTGGGAGTGGTGAGGCGAGGCAGTGGGTGGGAGAGTGGTGAGGCGAGGCAGTGGGTGGGAGTGGTGAGGCGAGGCAGTGGGGTGGGTGTGGCGAGGCGAGGCAGCGGGTGGGAGTGGTGAGGCGAGGCAGTGGGTGGGAGTGGTGAGGCGAGGCAGTGGGTGGGAGTGGTGAGGCGAGGCAGTGGGTGGGAGTGGTGAGGCGAGGCAGTGGGTGGGAGTGGTGAGGCGAGGCAGTGGGTGGGAGTGGTGAGGCGAGCAGTGGGTGGGAGTGGTGAGGCGAGGCAGTGGGTGGGAGTGGTGAGGCGAGGCAGTGGGTGGGAGTGGTGAGGCGAGGCAGTGGGTGGGAGTGGTGAGGCGAGGCAGTGGGTGGGAGTGGTGAGGCGAGGCAGTGGGTGGGAGTGGTGAGGCGAGGCAGTGGGTGGGAGTGGTGAGGCGAGGCAGTGGGTGGGAGTGGTGAGGCGAGGCAGTGGGTGGGTTGTGGCGAGGCGAGCAGCGGGTGGGAGTGGTGAGGCGAGGCAGCGGGTGGGAGTGGTGAGGCGAGGCAGTGGGTGGGAGTGGTGAGGCGAGCAGTGGGTGGGAGTGGTGAGGCGAGGCAGTGGGTGGGAGTGGTGAGGCGAGGCAGTGGGTGGAGTGGTGAGGCGAGGCAGTGGGTGGGAGTGGTGAGGCGAGCAGGTGGGTGGGAGTGGTGAGGCGAGGCAGTGGGTGGGTGTGGCGAGGCGAGGCAGTGGGTGGAGTGGTGAGGCGAGGCAGCGGGTGGGAGTGGTGAGGCGAGGCAGCGGGTGGGAGTGGTGAGGCGAGGCAGCGGGTGGTAGTGGGTGAGGCGAGGCAGCGGGTGGGAGTGGTGAGGCGAGGCAGCGGGTGGGAGTGGTGAGGCGAGGCAGCGGGTGGGAGTGGTGAGGCGAGGCAGTGGTGGTGTGGGGAGGCGAGGCAGCGGGTGGGAGTGGTGAGCGAGGCAGCGGTGGGAGTGGTGAGGCGAGGCAGCGGGTGGGAGTGGTGAGGCGAGGCAGCGGGTGGGAGTGGTGAGGCGAGGCAGCGGGTGGGAGTGGTGAGGCGAGGCAGCGGTGGGTGTGGTGAGGCGAGGCAGCGGGTGGGTGTGGGGAGGCGAGGCAGCGGGTGGGTGTGGGGAGGCGAGGCAGCGGGTGGGTGTGGGAGGCGAGGCAGCGGGTGGGTGTGGGAGGCGAGGCAGCGGGTGGGTGTGGGGAGGCGAGGCAGCGGGTGGGTGTGGGGAGGCGAGGAAGCGGGTGGGTGTGGCGAGGCGAGGCAGCGGGTGGGTGTGGCGAGGCGAGGCAGCGGGTGGGTGTGGCGAGGCGAGGCAGCGGGTGGGAGTGGCGAGGCGAGGCAGCGGGTGGGAGTGGCGAGGCGAGGCAGCGGGTGGGTGTGGCGAGGCGAGGCAGCGGGTGGGAGTGGCGAGGCGAGGCAGCGGGTGGGAGTGGTGAGGCGAGGCAGCGGGTGGGAGTGGCGAGGCGAGGCAGAAGCCTCGCACTACATCCGCAGGTTCGGATTTCATCAATAAAAACACTTGAGACGATTTTTTGAGCTTATGGTCCCTCACGCTAATATTTTTTGTTTGTGGCTGTGTGTGTTTGTGTTGCAAGGGGGAGGGGGGAGAGAAGGGGGAAGTGGGGGAGAGGGGGGAATAAAGACCAGGTGGCTATTAATTATTTAAAAAATATTGTTTCCTATTTTAGGATTGTGGTTTGTTAATTAGGATTGTTAATGACTGTAACGTAAGTGACCACTTGTTTTATGATGCCACCATCACCACTACCATCACCACTACCATCACCACCATCACCACCACCATCACCACCACCATCACCACCACCATCACCACTACCATCACCACTACCATCACCACTACCATCACCACTACCATCACCACTACCATCACTACTATCATCACCATCACCACCACCATCACCACCACCATCACCACCACCATTACCACCCTCACTAACACCAGACCTCAGTATCACCACCATTACCACCCTCACTAACACCAGACCTCAGTATCACCACCATTACCACCCTCACTAACACCAGACCTCAGTATCACCATTACCACCCTCACTAACACCAGACCTCAGTATCACCACCATTACCACCCTCACTAACACCAGACCTCAGTATCACCATTACCACCCTCACTAACACCAGACCTCAGTATCACCACCATTACCACCCTCACTAACACCAGACCTCAGTATCACCACCATTACCACCCTCACTAACACCAGACCTCAGTATCACCATTACCACCCTCACTAACACCAGACCTCAGTATCACCACCATTACCACCCTCACTAACACCAGACCTCAGTATCACCACCATCACCATTATTATCATCACTGCAAACCTCAGCCACCATCACAACACACACAGATACACAGGGGCCAGGAGCTGTGAATCGACCCCTGCAACCACAATTAGGTGAGTACTCCCCACCACACACACACACACACACACACACCACACACACACACACACATCACTAGGAGCTGAGTCTCGACCCCTGCAGCCACAATTAGGTGAGTACACACACAGTCTTGTCGTGCGGGGCTGCAAGTGGCCTTTTTTTTTTAATAAAATTTCTAAGAGTAAAGTGTAACCCGAGCACATTCGCACGTGTGTGTGTGTGTGTGTGTGTGTGTGTGTGTGTGTGTGTGTGTGTGGGTGGGTGGGTGTACGTTGTGTGTGTGTGGGTTGTACGTTGTGTGTGTGTGTGTGTGTGTGGGTGGGTGTACGTTGTGTGTGTGTGTGGGGGGGGGTGTACGTTGTGTGTGTGTGGGTGGGTGGGTGTACGTGTGTGTATGTGTGTGTGTGGGTGGGTGTACGTGTATGTGTGTGGGTGGGTGTGTTCGTGTACGTGTGTGCGTGTGTGTGGGTGGGTGGGTGTAACGTGTGTGTGTGTGTGTGTGTGGGTGGGTGTACGTGTGTGTTTGGGTGTACGTGTGGGTGGGTGTACGTGTGTACGTGTGTGTGGGTGTGTGTGTGTGGGTGGGTGTGGGCGTGTGTGTGTGTGTATATGGGTGTGGGTGGGTGTGGGTGTGTGTGTGTGGGTGGGCGTGTATGGGTGTGTGTGGGCGGTTCCAGTCTCGTTTTTCATCCTTCTCTTTAATGTCATCATTATTCTGATTATAATTATTATCAGCGATGTTTCCCTCATCATCGTCGTTAGCATATCCTCATCGTTATCATCGTCATTATTATTATGACCAATAATTTCAAAATAAAATAAGTTCCATTTTTTTTCTCCTCTACTGTTATTTTTTACATTCTCTCTACTCTTTCTCTTTTTAAATCCTTTCCTACAGTGAGAAATCTCTTTTCCTGTAAATGTTAGTTAATTGTTAAGCTATGTGAGGCAATGACCCCAGAATCATTAGAAGATAAACAACAGGAAGCATACACACCGGCGCCCTCACTCTTGAGATTCTGCCATGACACCACATAATTGATGCTCTGATGGCTCTTCTCTCAACTAACTTCAACTCTGATAGATCTTGTCTCAGCTAACTTCAATTCATTCTGATGGATCTTGTCTCAACTAATTTCATCTCACTCTGATGGATCTTGTCTCAGCTAACTTGACTCACGAGGATGGCCAGACTTTCTTCGTTTTTTTTTCTTTCTAATACTGTGATTTTAAAGTGTGTTTTTAACAATGTTTCTTTTGACTGTGGGTTTTATAAGAGTTATTGTTTTAAAGTGTTGGGTGTTTTGACAGTGTGGTTTTCTTGAATAGGTGTTAGTTTTAAACAGTAGGGGTTTTAACAGTGTAAGTTTTTAACGTTGTGTGCATATGATATTGTGGGTTTTTAACCGTGCGAATGTTTTATCAGTCTTTTGATATAATTTTTTTTTTTTAGCGATGTGGGCTTTTTAAAAGTGTTGGTTTTCAAGAGTGGCTTTTAATGTCGGGCTTTTAACAGTGCGGGTTTTTAATTCGGGTTTTTAACAATATTGGTTTTTAAGTGTATACTTTTAATAGTGTAGGGTTTAACAGTGTGGGTTTTTAATAGTGTGTTTAATAGTATGGGTGTTTAATAGTGTGTGTATTTAATAGTGTTTTTAATAGTGTCGGCTTTGATAGCATCGTTTTTAACATTGTGGGTTCTTAACAGTGTAGGTTTTGAACGGCGTAGTTTTAACACTGGGTTTTTAATAGTGTGGGTTTTCAACCGTGGGTTTATACCAGTGTAGATTTTTAACAATGCTTTTTTAAGAGTTTATGGTTTTTAACAGTGTAGTATTTAAACAGTGCAAGTTTTTAACGATAAGTTTTTTTTAATTGACTTTTTTTAACTGTTGATTTTTAGCAGTACAAGTTTTTAACAGTGCAAGACTTTTAGGTGTAAATTTTTAACAGTGGACTTTTAAACGATCTGCGTTCCAAAACCAGGCACACAGGTAGGACCATTTACACTGTAACTTTAAAGAGCAGTTAGGTCTTACCAGGTACACTGGTAAGACTATTGACGGGTACCTGGTTTTGTTGTGTGTGTTGACTTTCTCTTGTTTTGTCTGGGTTCACCTGCAGTTAATGAATCAGCAAGGTCGTAAAACCAGTGATCTCTCGTCCAGTAGACATTCTGACAGTGTTTACAAGCTCCCCAGAGAGCCAAGGACCACATAAACACACCATTAAGGCCCCTAACGAGTCCCATCTGTATCAAACTTCATCAACCTGTTAATTGATTCAGCCCACGTCTGAAGATGACAGCCTCTCGTCTTGTTGAATCCAAGCGGCGATCTGATGACGGTGGTTAGGAGGAAAAAAAACATGTTGCTAAATAAGGATCTGAGGCAACGTTTCGCTTTTGCCATGTAACAACTTGGCAGAGCTGTAATAGAGCGAAAAGTTCCTTCAGAATTGTCTTCCTTTACTCAGCAGGTTTATTTGATTAAACAGAAAAGTATACCTCAATCTTCAACTTGTCGGTTTTTCAAACCATTCATCACAGACTTCAGACTCTCTCCTCAGTATGATGGTTACATAGTGGGAACAAAAGCTATGCTTCCACGTCATGTTCCATCAGAGAATGAGCTTCATACATTAGATAATGAAATGTATCTGTCACCCTGAGCTGGGAGACTTCAATAAGATGATAAGGATATTGTCACGCATTCCGCTATGGATTCAGTAGCCTAAGGCAGCTTTAAAGGACTGGTTTCAGTAGAGCTGAAGACATTGTTGCTGGGAATTACCAGCTCTCATGGTGGCGCAGCCAACACACAGGGAAATGTAATAAGGATATCAGAGAGAGAGAGACAGATTAGTTTAGGTTAGGTAAAATTAAGTTTTGCCGCAGATTGTGCATCTCATGTTCATATTGGTGACGGTGGTCAGTAAACTCCTGCTTAGATCCATTAGTGTATATAAGTTGTGATGTATTATTACTAACAATTAAGCGATAAATTTCTTCATGAACAGTTGCCTTTGCAAGTGATTACTATTGATGAGAGTCTTGGGAGGGGCCTTCATGTATGTGAGCTCAGTTAGGCATAAGAATTAATTATCGGGTGTCTACACTGCAAATTGAATTGTTTGCCAACCTAATGACACCGAAGTCAACTTACGACATTGAGCGTGAGTTTGATTATTACTGATTATCTGTCATCACTAAAGGTTCTTGACTCGCATAATGATTCCAATAACATGCTCTTGGGAGAAGCCAGGTATAGAAACTGCGAAATCAGAGAAAAGGGAATTAACGTACAATTTTTATGTATTTCATCACATACTGAATAACTCGTTCATGATAAAGTTGATAAATTAGCCAAAGTAATCGAAGGGAAAAAATGTAGAAGAAAACTTTGTCTGTGTCTAGCATTAGGAATAACATTGGGAGAGAAGTAAATAATGAAAGTGAATGTCAAAGAAATGCATATAGAAGCCAGAGTAGATCTATCACTTACTATGATAACGTGAATGTATAAGCATGTACACGGAGCAACTTGAAGTGTAAACAGACTGATGTTGTAATAGGTCAGCCCGTTCTCTCAACGATAGACATCATGTCACTGATGAAAAGGTATTCAAGTGGGTGGCAGCTGAATATACTTAGTTACAAGCTCTTCTGGCAGTCTGGTAGACACACAGATTATGATCAAACTAAATGAAAATTATATGGTCAGCCATATGGTCACTGATGCAACCCCTGAATGGGTTGAAATGTATGTTATGTATACATATTACATGTATATTACCTTTTCATATAATTTTTACATTGCTTATATTTGCGATAATAGCTAAATCATAAATATATTGCTTTATATTATTATTATTATTTGACTTAGTTAAATTTTGTTAGGCAGGATGTAACATATTATGTGCTCAGTTCAAGTCTTGATTGTCTAAATACTGTAATTATCGCTCTTTGCTCGTTACTCTGCCGGCTTCTGTTGCTGGGCAACAGCTGTCCACGGAGCTATCACGTGATAGAGGGGGGGTGGTGTCCTCACCTCGCCTGAAGTATTCAGTCTGGTCTAGACTTGCTGGGTGGTTGGACGTATTCCAGACAAAGTGCCTAAATCTCCCTTATAGGCCCTTGTTGGAAGATCGTCTCTAACTTTCGTGTAGGTTCTGTGAGAGACTGTTCACAGAACATTATATAGACTTAGTGATTTTCGACATTGTACTGAGGTTGTGTGTCGCATAGACACTCTAAACAACTCAGGTCCTGAGCTGTAGCTTCTGACCTAATTTGTAATGGTATCTGTGTATTGTCACAGTCGGGGATTTTCTTATGCTGGACTTAGATTCAGTAGTATGGGAGTTTTGTGACTTGTGGAGGATCTGTTGATGGTCCCTACTTAGTATCGTTATATTATCTCCTTGTTCCTGATTCTGTGTCGCAGTTGCTTGTTATATTGCTATTGGGCTTAGCATTCTTTGTTGTTCAAGCAGACTGTTCTGGTTGCCAGTCGGTCAAGAAGTTAGTTTATGTGAGGACTTTGTCAGTCACTTGTTTAAGTCTAGTCGAGTCGTGAGACATAGCGAACTACTTAGAGCACTTACACACACACACAAACTTACTTGTACATATTTGTAATATCTTATTAAATGCTAATGTACCAGACGGTACTTAAGAATTATAAATGTGATATGTGCTTTCAGCACAATACACGAGAGAAGTGATTATTATTATTTTGATTACTGTGATTAATTTAATTTGATAATATACCTCTAGATTATGATAAATAAATTTATTAAATTTTAATTTCTCTAGTTAGTAGCCTACCAGTTGTAATCCTGGAGCACTAATAATTCATACTGAATTCTAATGGATAATTAGACAAGGATACTGACTAATTGTTACGAAAACCCAGTAACAGGCTGGATGCTAGAAGGGCAGTCCTTTCTAGTATTCACTGGAGATCTCTAAGCTTTTAGAATCGCATTTTTTGTAACAGTCACTTTCTTCAGCACTATGTTCTTTATTGTCCTCTTATTGAGAATGTAGAGATAGACGGTATAACCTATGTGATGTATGTCAGCGTATGTGATTAATGAAAATAAGATACCACACATAATAAGCAAATACCCTAAATTTGGTTTCAGCAGATAAGATAATTATAGATTTAACTCTAGATGTATCCCTGCCCCGTGTCTGGCAAGAAACACTAATGGAGGGATTTCGAAGTGCTTCGAGTACATTCTAGTTTGGCTCATCCCAAGACCTATTTGCTCTTATTTTCTGCCGTAACTTTCATTATGTTATGAGTCAATGTGAATCTAAACATTTATTATTACTGCTTAAGAGGAATAGTGAAACACCCTCTCCTATGCATAGAACGACACTACTTCAGATCTCAATTCTGTTTTCCGCTTAGGAAGAAGGTAGGGACTTTTTTTTGATTGGTTACTTTGGATGGCGAGGTCTTCTCCTAGTGGACGAATGCTAAGCCAAAAATTTCTTGAAAGGCTCTAATTAGGCCTAATGATAACTGCAGTGTTACTTGCCCGACTAAGGGTATTAACTCTTTTGGTGGCTAGTTCCAAGACCTTTTGTGTATACTTATGTTCTTCAACTGCTGTATTCAAGATGAACATGGCGTGCTCAGTAAACTAGCTATTTCGGCGGCAATATCTAAAAATTTAAATCCGTAGATGGTAGAGCAAGAACATATGCATATATAAAAGGCTAGTACCTAGGCCTCAAGAAAGTTAATAGGAGTACTTCTGAATGTATATTTACAATTTGTCTCGTTTATTGAAAGGAAATAAATGACATTTGCTTAAAATGTCCGATATCTTATTGCCAACAAAATGATACGATGAAACTTTGTATGTCTAGTATCACTGAAGGAATAATGGAGATGAACACTATAACTGGTTGTGAAGACTTACTCAGCCCTGTAACAACTTCAGACAGTATTACCAAGGCTGGCTCCTCCTCAGGAAAATTACTGAATAGAAAAAGAAATAATAATTCACAAAGATAAACACTTTATTATTTATTAATGCAAAGATAAAACATTGAAATATGAAGGTGTATCCTACTTGAAAGAAAAATGAAATGGAAAAAATGACATTTGAATTCAATGCTAATATGTATAGTTATACTGGGGTGTCTGGTTGAGGTTGACACCGTCTTGTAGAAATTGTAACCGTTTGTGATGATTTCACAGGTGTTGAGTGACAACCCAACGACTAGTTCTTCACAGAGTCTATAGCCTTGAATAGTCAGTCCAGATGACAGGAACGCAGGTTCTTTACCACTGCAAAGATGAGGGGTAGTTATTTATATTTTATTATCACACTGGCCGATTCCCACCAAGGCAGGGTGGCCCGAAAAAGAAAAACTTTCACCATCATTCACTCCATCACTGTCTTGCCAGAAGGGTGCTTTACACTACAGTTTTTAAACTGCAACATTAACACCCCTCCTTCAGAGTGCAGGCACTGTACTTCCCATCTCCAGGACTCTAGTCCGGCCTGCCGGTTTCCCTGAATCCCTTCATAAATGTTACTTTGCTCACACTCCAACAGCACGTCAAGTATTAAAAACCATTCGTCTCCATTTCATCCTATCAAACACGCTCACGCACGCCTGCTGGAAGT
Organism: Cherax quadricarinatus; assembly: GCF_026875155.1. Taxonomy (NCBI): domain Eukaryota; kingdom Metazoa; phylum Arthropoda; class Malacostraca; order Decapoda; family Parastacidae; genus Cherax; species Cherax quadricarinatus. Next base: position 33,827,102 of record NC_069416.1, on the reverse strand, counting down.
CCTAGCCCCTCGCACACAAAACCTCCTTTACCCCTCCCTCCAACCTTTCCTAGGCCGACCCCTACCCCCGCCTTCCTTCCTACAGACTGATACACTCTTGAAGTCATTCTGTTTCGCTCCATTCTCTCTACATGTCCGAACCACCTCAACAACCCTTCCTCAGTCCTCTGGACAACAGTTTTGTTAATCCGCACCTCCTCCTAACTTCCAAACTACGAATTCTCTGCATTATATTCTCACCACACATTGCCCTCAGACATGACATCTCCACTGCCTCCAGCCTTCTCCTCGCTGCAACATTCATCACCCATGCTTCACACCCATATAAGAGTGTTGGTAAAACTATCTCATACATTCCCCTCTTTGCCTCCAAGGACAAAGTTCTTTGTCTCCACAGACTCCTAAGTGCACCACTCGCCCTTTTCCCCTCATCAATTCTATGATTCACCTCATTCTTCATAGACCCATCCGCTGACACGTCCACTCCCAAATATCTGAATACATTCACCTCCTCCATACTCTCTCCCTCCAATCTGATATCCAATCTTTCATCACCTAATATTTTTATCCTCATAACCTTACTCTTTCCTGTATTCACTTTTAATTTTCTTCTTTTACACACCCTACCAAATTCATCCACCAATCTCTGCAGCTTCTCTTCAGAATCTCCCAAGAGCACAGTGTCATCAGCAAAAGAGCAACTGTGACAACTCCCACTTTGTGATGATTCTTTGTATCTTTTTAACTCCACGCCTCTTGTCAAGACCCTCTCATTTCTCTTACAACCCCATCTATAAATATATTAAACAACCACGGTGACATCACACATCCTTGTCTAAGGCCTACTTTTACTGGAAAATAATTTCCCTCTTTCCTATGTACTCTAACTTGAGCCTCACTATCCTCGTAAAAACTCTTCACTGCTTTCAGTAACCTTACCTCCTACACCATACACCTGCAACATCTGCCACATTGCCCCCCTATCCACCCTGTCATACGCCTTTTCCAAATCCATAAATGCCACAAAGACCTCTTTAGCCTTATCTAAATACTGTTCACTTATATGTTTCACTGTAAACACCTGGTCCACACACCCCCTACCTTTCCTAAAGCCTCCTTGTTCATCTGCTATCCTATTCTCAGTCTTACTTTTAATTCTTTCAATAATAACTCTACCATACACTTTACTAGGTATACTCAACAGACTTATCCCCTATAATTTTTGCACTCTCTTTTGTCCCCTTTGCCTTTATACAAAGGAACTATGCATGCTCTCTGCCAATCCCTAGGTACCTTACCCTCTTCCATACATTTATTAAATAATTGCACCAACCACTCCAAAACTATATCCCCACCTGCTTTTAAACATTTCTATCTTTTATCCCATCAATCCCGGCTGCCTTACCCCCTTTCATTTTACCTACTGCCTCACGAACTTCCCCCACACTCACAACTGGCTCTTCCTCACTCCTACAAGATGTTATTCCTCCTTGCCTATACACGAAATCCACAGCTTCCCTATCTTCATCAACATTTAACAATTCTCAAAATATTCCCTCCATCTTCCCAATACCTCTAACTCTCCATTTAATAACTCTCCTCTCCTATTTTTAACTGACAAATCCATTTGTTCTCTAGGCTTCCTTAACTTGTTAATCTCACTCCAAAACTTTTTCTTATTTTCAACAAAATTTGTTGATAACATCTCACCCACTCTCTCATTTGCTCTCTTTTTACATTGCTTCACCACTCTCTTAACACCTCTCGTTTTCTCCATATACTCTTCCCTCCTTACATCACTTCTACTTTGTAAAAACTTCTCATATGCTAACTTTTTCTCCCTTACTACTCTCTTTACATCATCATTCCACCAATCGCTCCTCATCCCTCCCGCACCCACCCTCCTGTAACCACAAACTTCTGCTGAACATGAACACTCCAACACTACATTTTTAAACCTACCCCTTACCTCTTCGACCCCATTGCCTATGCTCTCATTAGCCCATCTATCCTTCAATAACTGTTTATATCTTACCCTAACTGCCTCCTCTTTTAGTTTATAAACCTTCACATCTCTCTTCCCTGATGCTTCTATTCTCCTTGTATCCCATCTACCTTTTACTCTCAGTGTAGCTACAACTAGAAAGTGATCTGATATATCTGTGGCCCCTCTTTAAACATGTACATCCTGAAGTCTACTCAACAGTCTTTTATCTACCAATACATAATCCAACAAACTACTGTCATTTCGCCCTACGTCATATCTTGTATACTTATCCTCTTTTTCTTAAAATATGTATTACCTATAACTAACCCCTTTCTATACAAAGTTCAATCAAAGGGCTCCCATTTATCATTTACACCTGGCACCCCAAACTTACCTACCACACCCTCTCTAAAAGTTTCTCCTACTTTAGCATTCAGGTCCCCTACCACAATTACTCTCACTTGGTTCAAAGGCTCCTATACATACACTTAACATCTCCCAAAATATCTCTCTCTCTTCTACATTCCTCTCTTCTCCAGGTGCATACACGCTTATTATGACCCACTTCTCGCATCCAACCTTTACTTTAATCCACATAATTCTTGCATTTACACATTCATATTCTCTTTTCTCCTTCCATAACTGATCATTCAACATTACTGCTACCCCTTCCTTTGCTCTAACTCTCTCAGATACTCCAGATTTAATCCCATTTATTTCCCCCCACCGAAACTCCCCTTCCCCCTTCAGCTTTGTTTCGCTTAGGGCCAGGACATCCAACTTCTTTTCATTCATAACATCAGCAATCATCTGTTTCTTGTCATCCGCACTACATCCACGCACATTCAAGCATCCCAGTTTTATAAAGTTTTTCTTCTTCTCTTTTTTAGTAAATGTCTACATTAGAAGGGGTTACTAGCCCATTGCTCCCGGCATTTTAGTCGCCTCATACGACACGCATGGCTTACGGAGGAAAGATTCTTTTCCACTTCCCCATGGACAATAGAAGAAATAAAGAAGAACAAGAGCTATGTAGAAAAAGGAGAAAAACCTAGATGTATGTATATATATATGCATGTGCATGTCTGTGAAGTGTGACCAAAGTGTAAGTTGGAGTAGCAAGATACCCCTGTTATCTAGCGTGTTTATGAGACAGAAAAAGACACCAGCAATCCTACCATCATGCAAAACAGTTAGAGGTTTCTGTTTCACAGTCATCTGGCAGGACGGTAGTACTTCCCTGGGTGGTTGCTGTCTGTACAATTAATCAAGTAGGTAGATCATGAAGTGATGTCCCAAGACCGGTTTCAGTCCGTCTCCTTCACTTCTCGTTGGTTGGCAGGTGACCCAATCTGTCATTCCAAGCTGGAAAGAGAGACAGGTTACCCACTGCTTAATAAATCACTCTCCATGATAAGTGCAAGATACTTAAAAAAGGTGGTGATTATCTAAAAGTCCCATGTGGAGCTTAAAACTGAAAGGACTAAGTTTATTATTGGTCAAAAGTGAAGTTTTCAACCAATATCCACTAGAATAGGAGCAGAGGCTTTTACTTACAGCTGTGCTGGGAGCTCGAGTGATTCCTGTTTGGCCGGAGCCCCACACTTTGTGATGTAGTCCAGCTGGGCTTGTGAGGTCTCTGGGGAGACCTAATTTAACCAATTATATGGTCACACCTTTCCTTGGCAAACGTCTGTAGCCACGCCCACGTCTGAGGTCTTTTGTTCTTGACGCCTCAGACCTAGGCGTCAGGTCGTACATACACCGTTGTGGAGGGTGCTTGGACCACCATAAAAGCCCAAGGAAGAGCATGATCATGAGATTCGGGCAGAGCTCTGGCCTGGGTGCAGAGCTCTGAGCAGAGATTCGAGCGGAGCTGCTGCTGGGGTGCAGGGCTGGGGAGAAGGCTGCTGAAGTCTCTGGAGGAGACTGTTGGAGGCATTGGGCAGAGTACTGGCTTGGCGCAGTACTCGTGCTGTGTAGGTCTCGGGACCTGTGGCTTAGTTCCTGTAGTGAACTGTCCTCTGTGCTATATTGTAAGTTATATTCATTTTCGTCAAGTTGATTGTATTTCCCTGTCTCACTGCTTATGTGTACCACCCCATTTATCTAAACCCCAATGATATACTCCTGTTCCCAAATATATTATTGTACAAGGACTTAATAATAAACTGTGTTTGAGTAGAATAGTAATATTCACTGCCCACCGTTATTTACTATTTTATTCATTATTTTATTTCATGTAGTGAGAGGGAGTGTAGTGTGGGGGGTGGAGTAATGAGAGGTGAAGTTGTAGTCACCAGTGACCTTACATTATCTACCTATCTCACTCCTAACACCGCGCCTGCCTCTCCCCTGCCTACATAATCCCTTACTCCCATATTCCCCACTTATATCCTATTCAATCATTACCCCCCTACATGACAACTTCTCCTTTCGGGGTGGGGAGAAAGGGGGGAGGGGATAACGGGAGCTAGACTGACCCTACCTTAACAAGCAGCCGGCAGTCAAACTATCGTTACCATGCTACTCCTATCTGTTGAACTTTTCCCTCACACTGGTATTAAAAGCTTAATGAATGAGGGAGAGGGAGGGACGGAGGGAGAGGGACGGACGGAGGGAGAGAGGGGGAGAGAGAGAGAGAAGAGAGAGAGAGAGAGAGAGAGACAGACAGACAGACAGACACAGAGATTACATAAATAGTGTATATCATTAAGAGATACAGATCTTCTCATTGACACTTGTTGGAATATTCAGTGAAGTATTTGTAGTGATGAGGCGACGCAGGTGATGGCTAATGTTGTAATTACACCTTTGTGTGTGTGTGTGTGTGTGTGTGTGTGTGTGTGTGTGTGTGTGTGTTCTGTGTGTCTGTGTACTCACCTAGTAGTGGTTGCAGGGGTCAAGTCACAGTTCATGGCCCCACCTCTTCACTGGCGTTACTAGGTCACTCTCCCTACTCCTTGAGCTTTATCGTACCTCTTCTCAAAACTATGTATGGTACCTGCCTCCATTACCTCACTTTCTAGACTATTCCACTTCCTGACAACTCGATGGCTGAAGAAATTATTCCTAACATCCCTGTGACTCAACTGAGTCTTCACCTTCCAACTGTGACCCCTTGTTGCTGTGTCCCATCTCTGGAACAGCCTGTCTCTGTTCACGTTGTCGATTCATCTCAGTATTTTATATGTCGTTATCATATCTCCCCTATCTTTCCTATACTCCAGTGTCATCAAGTCGATTTCTCTTAACCTCTCCTCGTAGGACATGCTCTTTAGCTCCGGGACTAGTCTCGTTGCAAATTTTAGCACTTTCTCTAATTTCCTTACATGCTTGGCTAGGTGTGGGTTCCAAACTGGTGCTGCATACTCCAATATGGGCCTGACGTACACGGTGTACAGGGCCCTGAACAATTCCTTACTGAGATGTCGAAATGCTAGGCTCCCATATGTTGCAGCAGTTATTTCGTTGATGTGTGCCTCAGGAGATATGCTCGGTATTATACTCACCCCAAGATCCTTTTCCTTGAGTGAGGTTTGTAGCCACTGGTCCACTAGACTGTAATCTGTCTGCGATCTTCTTTGCCTTTCCCAATCTTTATAAGTTTGCACTATGTGGGGTTGAACTAGAGGAGGCAGTTTCTGGACCAGGCCTGTCCAGATCCCTTTGTAGTCCTGCCTGGTCCTTCTCCGATTGAATTATCCTCATTAATTTCACGTCGTCTGCAAACAAGGACACTCCTGAGTCTATTCCTTCCGTCAAGTCATTCACATATACCAGAAACAGCACCGGTCCTAGGATTGGCTCCTGGGGAACCCCGCTCGTCACAGGCGCCCACTCTGACACCTCGTCGCGTACCATGACTCGCTGATGTCTTCCCGTCAGATATTCTCTGATCCATTGCAATGCCTTCTCTGTTATACCTGCTTGACTTTCCAGCTTTTGCACTAATCTCTCATGAGGAACTGTGTCGGAAGCCTTCCTACAGGCCAAGAAAATGCAATCTACCCACCCCTCTATCATTTGTCTTACTGCTCTCACCCTGCGATAGAACTCCAGTAGGTTTGTAACAGAGGATTTCCCGTCCCTGAAACCGTGCTGGTTGTCGTTGATAAGCTCATTCCTTTCTAGGTGCTCAACCATTCTTCTTCTGATAATTTTCTCCATGAGTTTACATACTATATATGTCAGTGACACTGGTCTCTAGTTTAATGTTTCGTGTCTGTCTCCTTTTTTAAAAATTGGGACTACATTTGCTGTCTTCCCTACCTCAGGTAGTCGCCCTGCTTCGATAGATGTGCTGAAGATTGTTGTTAGTGGTACACTTAATGTTTCTGCTCCCTCTCTCAGGACCCATGGAGAGATGTCTTCGGTCCCATCGTGTGTGTGTACTCGCCTAGTTGAGGTTGCAGGGGTCGAGTCCAACCTCCTGCCCCGCCTCTTCACTGGTCGCTACTAGGTCACTCTCCCTGAACCGTGAGCTTTATCATACCTCTGCTTAAAGCTATGTATGGATGCTGCCTAGACTACATCGCTTCCCAAACTATTCGACTTCCTGACTACTCTGTGGTTGATGAAGTACTTCTTAACATCCCTGTGATTCATCTGTGTCTTCAACTTACAACTGTGTCCCCTTGTTGCTGTGTCCCATCTCTGGAACATCCTGTCTTTGTCCACCTTGTCAATTCCTTTCAGTATTTTGTATGTCGTTATCAAGTCATCCCTATCTCTCCTGTCCTCCAGTGTCGTCAGGGTGTGTGTGTGTGTGTGTGTAGGCGTGTGTGTGTGTAGGCGTGTGTGTGTGTAGGCGTGTGTGTGTGTAGGCGTGTGTTAGTTACCATTCTGTCCGAGGCACATGTCGATTAGACACGTGTGTGTGTGTGTGTGTGTGTGTGTGTGTCTGTGTGTGTATGGGCGCGCGAGCCAGCCAGGCAGCCAGCCAGCGTGAACGTTCAGTGTTCACACATAAAGGCTTCAACACGACGGTCATTATGGACTGAGGAACACAAGTGTGTGTTGTTTCCTCTTCCCGTTGAACCAACTAATTACTCTTAACAAGAGGCAGGCACAAACTGCGCCGCGCTCCAGGAAACAATGCAATTTTGCAGCGGCTTCATTGTTATCACCAGCCCGCGATAATGACACCAGTAATTGCATCTCTCGTGACAGGTAACGAGGGCAAAACTACCAAACTGATGTTGTAATTAGAAATGGGTACTAATGGGAGATAACCACTGTATTGATTGCTGGGTTAGGGATGACGGTAACGGATAGGTTGTGGGTTATGCTGTTACTGGTTGTGTGGGTTATGCTGTTACTGGTTGTGTGGGTTATGCTGTTGCTGGTTGTGTGGGTTATGCTGTTACTGGTTGTGTGGGTTATGATGTTACTGGCTGTGTGGGTTATGATGTTACTGGCTGTGTGGGTTATGATGTTACAGGTTGTGTGGGTTATGATGTTACTGGTTGTGTGGGTTATGTTACTGGTTGTGTGGGTTATGATACAGGTTGTGGATTATGCTGTTACAGGTAGTGGGTTATGGTGTTACAGGTTGACGGGTTATGATGCTGTTACAGGTTGAAAGGGCTATGCTCTTACAGACCATACCACGGGCGGAGTTAAAATCCGCAATCTGAGTCACAAAACTCCAGACCGACGCTGGTAGACAGTCCCCCAGCCTGGAGGCTGGGGGACTGTCTACCAAAACTACGTCGTCGAGGGTGATGGACTGATTACATCATCTTTACATCTCTACTACTACTGCTGCCTCTTCTGTACTCGACTGAAGAAGCCTACTGTGTAGGCGAAACGTTTCTAAATAAAGATACCTAACTGTTGCATATGTATCTTATCAACTTGTCGGTACTGTATTCCATTATCATGTTCACTCTTTCTCCTGTTAGTCTTTTTTATCTGTCCCAGGCCGTGTTCCTCCCTTCTCCATGCCCTACGAGCGGAGAGGTCGAGGTTAATGCAGTGTTTAGGGTAGCAAGTTGCCCGCCTCTTCGTTGTTCTCTCACTCTCTGTGTTGTCTAACACGCTCTGCTCCTTCCTCACTCACAACACATTGGTATTTTTTGTCCAGATATCCCCCACCGCCGCACGCTAAGGCGCCTGTGACAATCCTGATGATTCCAAAATGACGTAATGCCGATGACAGTGAAGAAACGGCGCACGGTATAGAACACGTTTAACTGCGGCATTTTGGCCGAATAGCGTTTTATCATGATTTGAAAAAGAGTTAGAGAGCGACAGGTGGTTACACTAAAGTCTTGCTCTACACCGTCTGTTATTTCTTCACTACAGTGGAAATTTTTTAAATAATTTTCTAAATGTAGAACAAAGAAATGAATAATATAACTGCGTATTAAAATGTGATGCTAGTTGGACCTTTCGAGAAATTTCGAGTGAGGGGGGGGGGGAGCAGAACAGCCGGGGGAGTGACGCTGCAGAAGGGGACGCCATATTGAATTAAATGTGTGAACACTGGCTTGAACTGTGCAATGTGCGTTCTCGAAGGTCAATCCGTAATTTAGAAATTACTGACACGTTCCTGCTGAAGAATTGTGTGGATGGTGGAAGATAAGGAATACAACCATCACTCACTGGGAAGTGTGTCCTTAGTCCTTGCATTTAGATCTCTAACTGGCCAGTGTTGGGTCTAGGTGTCGGGCAGGTGTTGTGGTGTGATCCATGTACAGTAATTAAATGTAAGTGGTAATGCGAATTTCTTTTGTGTACCTAGCAAGCCTAATCATATACAGTCCACAACTTTAATTTACCAGAGTAGCTAGTTTTAATATTGTCATTATTTATTTAATGTCAGGTCTAGCTTTTGGTGATAGTGGTAGGAAGTGGCATCTAGGGAGTTAGTCCTGCGACCTACTGTAACTCGAGTCCCACATATCTCACCCAAATTACTTGCCTGTAATAATTCAGGTAATACCCTGTAAACCTCATGGAGGTAATTTGCTCACATAATAATTAAAATAACTACCAGACAGTGCCAGATGTGGATCTTCAGTTTTCGATCTGTGTGGATGCACTTAATTCTTATGTAAAGAATAAATAGGCACAATACCATGACTGGAACAATATCATAAGCTTCTTTCTCCAATGTGCGGATTATTTGTATATTAATTCTTGTGTGCCTGTACTGTAAGGGCTCGAGCATCACTCATGCTTGACTTAAGGCGTTCTTGTTTTATTAGTGTCGTTTGCTTTGAGGGATGACCATTTTCTTTATATTCTCTTCTAGAACGGGCTATGTGACATGTTGCGGCATATGAAGAGTATGTTACAATTTATCCGGAATATGTCACACTTCCATATAGGCTGCCTCCCAACCAGCGAACCGGGTGTTAAGGGTCTAACAGTCAATAGGGTGCCCGTCGTTAAGTCAGTACCTTGTTTCATTGACCAATCATAGGCAAGCCTGCCAAAGCTGAAGCAATGTGGTTCACTTGTGCGAAGCTTTTGGTGCACTCTCTTTGGCTTCTGCTTTGCCATCTGTCACCGCCATGTACACTTATTATTATTCTATCTGTACATATTTGTATATAGTTGGTAAAGGCAAAATATACTTAATAGTCTACTGCTGAGTTTGCTCCAGTTCCCATTACTACCAGGTCACAGGCCATTCGGTATCTGTGTTCGTAATACATGTCAAGGAATCTTTTTAATGAAAATAAGATACCAGATATATTAAGCAGATTTCCTAAATTTCCTTGTAATGAATAAGTGTACTGTAGATGTAAATCCATATGTACTCCTGTTAACCCTTTCGGGGCCTAGTTTCTAGGCCTTGTATGCAACCATGTGCTCCTGAGCTACCGTCCACAGAAATCTAGAGTGGTTATTTTTTTACAAGGTAAGGGCTGTTTTCTTCAACTAATTTCTAATCCTGGCAAAGTGATAATCTTTTTTTTTTTTTTGTTTGGGGTGGGGGGCAATTGAGACTAAATTGGCTTTCATATCCATTTCAGTTACTATTTGATCGATTTTTTTCTATTGGTTTAACAATTACTGTATCATTTTTGTATATATTCATTAAAGATGATAGACAATGTTTAAATCCCTCATTTTGCTCTAAAATGGACCCTATTATTTAATTCAGAGATGGTAACCCATTTTATTTAGTTCCCTTCTATTTTAGTTTTACATGTGTATCATTCGTAATGTTCTTCATGGCACAGTGGAATTTATTTTAATTTTGTTAAACGGAGCATTCTCCAGAGTATGGTCGTCAATAACACTTGCCACGGTGGTTTCAGCTAACTGTTGGATGCTTGAAGTCAATCTCACTTTAGTTTTACATCAAGTAACAGTGCTGTGATGTAGAACCCCCCCCCACACCCAAACCCCCAACCCCCGTATTAACCCCCACTGCCCACCCCCAGGTTGAACGTTCCACGAAAACAAGGATCATGGAGCCTTTTCTTGCGGATGGGTAATTACTTGTAAATGACAGACCTACAGTTTGATGGCACACTAACCTGCTGGATGGTCACTACTGTGGATGGCACAACCTTGCTAGATGCAACTACTTGCGGATGGCAGGCTATTGTGAGATAGCCACCCCCCACTGGATGAAGATTACTTGACAAGATGGCAGACTCTTGCTAGGATGGAGACTACTTGCTAGATGGCAGACTATTTTCTGGATGACAGGCTGCCTGCTGGATGGCAGAATACCTGCTGGATGGTAGACTGCCTGTTGGATGGCAGACTGCCTGTTGGATGGCAGACTGCCTGTTGGATGGCAGACTGCCTGTTGGATGGCAGACTGCCTGTTGGATGGCAGACTTCCTGTTGGATGTCATACTGCCTGTTGGATGTCATACTGCCTGTTGGATGTCATACTGCCTGTTGGATGTCATACTGCCTGTTGGATGTCACACTGCCTGTTGGATGTCACACTGCCTGTTGGATGTCATACTGCCTGTTGGATGGCAGACTACCTGCTGGATGGCAGACTACCTGCTGGATGGCAGACTGCCTGCTGGATGGCAGACTGCCTGCTGGATGGCAGACTGCCTGCTGGATGGCAGACTGCCTGCTGGATGGCAGACTCCTGCTGGATGGCAGACTGCCTGCTGGATGGCAGACTGCTTGCTGGATGGCAGACTGCCTGCTGGATGGCAGACTGCCTGCTGGATGGCAGACTGCCTGCTGGATGGCAGACTGCCTGCTGGATGGCAGACTGCCTGCTGGATGGCAGACTGCCTGCTGGATGGCAGACTGCCTGCTGGATGGCAGACTGCCTGCTGGATGGCAGACTGCCTGCTGGATGGCAGACTGCCTGCTGGATGGCAGACTGCCTGCTGGATGGCAGACTACTTGCTGGATGGCAGACTGCCTGCTGGATGGCAGACTGCCTGCTGGATGGCAGACTGCCTGCTGGATGGCAGACTGCCTGCTGGATGGCAGACTGCCTGCTGGATGGCAGACTGCTGCTGGATGGCAGGACTGCCTGCTGGATGGCAGACTGCCTGCTGGATGGCAGACTGCCTGCTGGATGGCAGACTGCCTGCTGGATGGCAGACTGCCTGCTGGATGGCAGACTGCCTGCTGGATGGCAGACTGCCTGCTGGATGGCAGACTGCCTGCTGGATGGCAGACTGCCTGCTGGATGGCAGACTACCTGCTGGATGGCAGACTGCCTGCTGGATGGCAGACTGCCTGCTGGATGGCAGACTGCCTGCTGGATGGCAGACTACCTGCTGGATGGCAGACTACCTGCTGGATGGCAGACTGCCTGCTGGACATGGCAGGAAGTAGCGATAATGAACACACTGGAGTGGAAATGCCTGAAAATTGTAATGTAAATATGTTTGTATGACTGTATGAAAAATTCATTAATTTTTGTCATAGGAATACATAGTAAATTTACATTAAGAAAGGCAAGCTTCTGCCACTTCATGAACCACAATATCTGTGAATGTCATATAACATGTTTCAGGTGTTTCTTCAGTCTTAAATAACCAAAATATTTATAGCAACATTTAAACAAAAATCTTACGTGATAGAGACTGATTTAGTTCAGATTCGTGATCAGCGTAACAAACATTGCTTGAAACAAGCTTGGATAACTTGTAAAATGTTGGTTGGTTGTTATAATCTGCGTGTGTCGTCTTCCCTGCATCAGCAGCCCCGGGGATGATGCCAGCCTCTCCACTCTTACAACACCTGTGAGTGATTGTATGCTGTGTTACCTTGTCCTTACCTGAGCTTAATCTTTACCAATCTCTGTCTGTCTGTCTGTCTGTCTGTCTGTCTGTCTGTCTCTCTCTCTCTCTCTCTCTCTCTCTCTCTCTCTCTCTCTCTCTCTCTCTCTCATATATATGAGTCGAAGGAGACTCGAACCTACGAACCATAGGATAAGGTACGCAGTGATCGAACCTCCGTACCACAGTGGACCAATACCCTGGCCACCAGCTATTTAAGCCAAGATAGCAAGTTCTGCCTATTCGGCACGACATAAATAATATATATAATATATATATAATATATATATAATATATATATATAATATATATATAATATATATATATATATATATATTATATATGATCATTGTATCAGTCTGTAGTGGAAGGAAGGCGGGGTAGGGGTCGGCCTAGGAAAGGTTGGAGGGAGGAGGTAAGGGAGGTTTTGTGTGCGAGGGGCTTGGACTTCCAGCAGGCATGTGTGAGCGTGTTTGATAGGAGTGAATGGAGACAATTGGTTTTTAATACTTGACGTGCTGTTGGAGTGCGAGCAAAGTAACATTTATGAAGGAATTCAGGGAAACCGGCAGGTCGGACTTGAGTCCTGGAGATGGGAAGTACAGTGCCTGCACTCTGAAGGAGGGGTGTTAATGTTGCAGTTTAAAAACTGTAGTGTAAAGCACCCTTCTGGCAAGACAGTGATGGAGTGAATGATGGTGAAAGTTTTTCTTTTTCGGGCCACCCTGCCTTGGTGGGAATCGGCCAGTGTTAATATATATATATATATATATATATATATATATATATATATATATATATATACTTATATATTATAATAAACAACACTGCGATTATCGGGGTATCGAACCCTTGTTATTTTAGTCCGCCTCATGTGAGCGAAATTCACGTACGCATGTCTAAACCCATTGGACCATACAATTCTACAAGAGTCACGACGCCAGCAAGCTAGGTATGTACCGTGATCCGAGACATACATGGTGGGTCGCCTAGAGCTATTCATTCGACTCCAGGTTTGGTGTACTAAAGCTCAACAAGAGGCTAAAACAACAGGGGTTCTATCCCCCACTGGGAAGAATCAGCGTTGTTTGAAAGGATTAAATTACCTTGTTGTGGTACAATACTAATATATGCTTGTGGAGGATAAAACCATAACGAGGAGTAGAATGAAAATTATCTGAGGCACCCACAAAACCGTAGTCCTCGAGTCACGCTACAACACCTAGCATGCTTGGAGTGGTGATCTCTCTAGGATTGTTGTGATCGCAGTTGGGTTGGGCATCGAGTCGATTTGCGCTCCACCATGAGGCGGTGCTAAGAACACGGGTGTCGATTCAGTGTTCGGCAGTGTTGTTTATTGATTTATACACTTGTTTGTGGTATAATCAATACAGGGTTGAGGGAGGACACGAAAAGAATGAAATACAAGAGGGTTTAGTTAACCAAATGCATAAAAATAAATATTCCTTTATATCAAATATATAATATCCTAGTTATATATATATTATATCTTATATATATATATTATATTATTACTTCATTAGTTACTAAAACCTTCTTGTTATTTTCTTCTTTTCGTGTCTCCCTCAAACAGTGGACTGGAGTGCCGCGTATAGATAAGTTATATCTGCGTGTGTCATGTTGAACCACTCATTTCCTCCACAGATACCCTCAGGAAGTGCGCTGATCGTCGCGGGCCGCGCTTGATGTGAATACAAATAGAACACAAAAGGAAGAGGCGCTTGGCACTACCACAAAGAGGCTGGACTAAAAAACAAGAAGAACAAGCAGGAGTAACAGGGTTCAGGGCCGCAATGAAACAAAAATACCTAATGGGAAGGAAACAGTGGTTGTTTGGGAAGAGGCATCGGAATGGGTACCTTAATGACTTGTTGGCAGATGCAAAATTGATGGTGAGAATAAAAACTGGATTGAACAAGGAAAAGTCAAAACCTTATCAGGACAACTGGCATTATTAGTCAGAAAAGTAGCTACTGGAGTGCAACACCAGCAAATGCAAGATTATGAGAAGTGTGGATTTGGTGGGTGTGTGTGTGTGTGTGTGTGTGTGTGTGTGTGTGTGTGTGTGTGTGGTGCACAAAAGACTATCCGTTTCGGTAACCTAATCTAAAACTAAATATTCCCCTCTCTCCCTTCCAAACATGATAAATCCTAGTCTACTCCCATTTCTGTCTTCAGTCCTTCAAACTCCCCCCTCCCCTTCTTTCTAACCACAAGTACAGGGAAAGATAGCTTAGATTTTCCCTATTCTTGTCTTCAATCTTTCGTCAGTCTCTCTCTACTGCCCACAACACAGGGAAAACTAGTCTATCTGTATCAATTAGTGTCAATGACGTTGCTCCGTTGACTCTCGTTTTTCTTTCCCAAGACCTGTCAGGGGTAATTTTTGTGTGGTCGCTGATAGCTGTTCATGTTGACAGTGGATGGTGTTGGTCTCTGTCAAGGCTTGTGTGGGGAGTAGAGAGAGAGAGAGAGAGAGAGAGAGAGAGAGAGAGAGAGAGAGAGAGAGAGAGAGAGAGAGAGAGAGAGAGAGAGACAGACAGACAGACAGACAGACTGACTGACTGAGACTCCAAACTAACCATGAAGAACCATGTTGTAAATCTTGCAAACAAGGCAGCCAGGAAGCTTACAGCACTTCGCCGTATCTCGCATCTGCTTGACAGTAGGGGTTGCAAGATTCTGTACGAGGCACAAGTACGCTCACACCTTGAGTATGCTCCACTTTCTTTGTTTGCCTGCCCCCCCTCTCATCTGTGACTGCTTGACAAAGTAGAGAACAGAGCAAGACGTCTCATCTCTCGCCTGGACCCATCCTGGATAGATCTGTCATTTCAGCAGAGCCTTCAACATAGGAGGGATGTGGGTGGCCTTACTGTTATGTACAAGGCCAATATTGTCAAAGTACCACACTTGGATCCGCTTCGAGGACAGCGTGAAACAAGCTTTTATGCCACAAGACGGGCAGAAAGCAGCAACTTCACTCTGGCTGTATCCTTCTCCAGAACATCACTCCATCTGAGATCATATATACCCAGGATGACTCGAGTATGGAACACATTCGTACAGCATAATGTCAACGAGATAAAGTCAGTTGATCAAATGAAAATGCTGGCCCACAGATGGCTCCAACTTCATCCAGTTCCCTACTTGTATGTCTCATAACAACAAAATGCTTTCAAATGAGCTGATGTAGGTAACAGCTCTTATCTTGCCAATAAAATTAGGAATCCTTAACCTGTAAATAGCTTGTCAATAAGCTAGGGATCCTTAACCTTGTCAAACCCTGTGTAAAAAGAGAGAGAGAGAGAGACAGAGAGAGAGAGAGAGAAGAGAGAGGAGAGAGAGAGGGAAGGTGCGAGCTCCAGGTAAAGGCAGCCAGCCCCAACCAGGACCAACCAGCCAGTCAGACCAGCAAGAATCAACCAGCCAGAAGGAGAAGAGAAAATAAAGACGTATAGCTGTTGGATAATAGTAACTGGGACCTCATTCTAACCTGTTGTTGTTTATGACTATTTTTGGATTTGAAGTAGCTGATATAGTATTTGTTGGTGTAGAGATTGTTGCGAGTGCAGTTTCCAGTTCGCAGAGGTGTTGTTCACTCAGCGAGAGTGTATACTTCTGCTTGTTTTAAATGTCTGTAAGAGGATGAGATACGTATTGCTCATAAATTATAATATTTATATTTTATTCATTAACACATCGGCCGTTTCCCACCAAGGTCGGTGGCCCGAAAAAGAAGAACTTTCATCATCATTCACTCCATCACTGTGTTGCTAGAGGAGTGCCCACACTACAGTTATAAAACTGCAACATTCACACCCCTCCTTCAGAGTGCAGACACTGTACTTCCCATCTCCAGGAATCAAGTTCGGCCTGCAGGTTTCCCTGAATCCCTTCATAAATGTTACCTTGCTCTCACTCAACAGCATGTCAAGTCCTAAAAACCATTTGTCTCCATTCGCTCATATCTAACACGTTCACGCATGCTTGCTGGAAGTCCAAGCCCCTCTCACACAAAACCTCCTTTATCTCCTCCCTCCGACCATTCCTAGGCCGACCCCTACCCCGCATTCCTTCCACTAAAGATTTATACTCTCTCGAAGTCATTCTATTTCGTTCCATCCTCTCTTCATGTCCGAACCACCTCAACAATCCCTCCTCAACTCTCTAGATAATAGTTTTGGTAATCCCGTACCTACTCCTAATTTCCAAACTACGGATTCTGTGCCTTATATTCACACCACACATTGCCCTCAGACATGACATCTCTCTAAGGAAGCTGTAGGCTGATGTGAAGAATCTTTCCATTCCTCTTGAAAGAAGCTGGAATCAGACATGAAGAGCTTCTCTACATCCTCTTGAAGGAAACTGGAGTTGTGCAAAAATCACGCAGTTTTTGATTTCCCAGACTGTTAAAAGTGGAGGGAACGGAGGGAGGACTAGCAGACCCACCTATGCCTATGATCGGGTGCCATATTTCCCTATCCATTTTTAATTTAGAAAACTAATCTAGTAATGAAGATTGCAAAGGTTAATGTATTATACGCTACTACTTATACGTATTTAAGCAAAGTTAGAGTTAGTTATAGATAACTCTAGCTTCGTATCTACTTCACCTCTCACAACCTACACAATTGTGACCAGTGAGCACTTGTTTCAGCCAGCCATGAGTGCCCACTGGCTAGGGAAGCGACCGACTCCTGCCTACTGGACAGTCACGAAAAATCCTGTGTGCGAGTCAAGTCGGTGACTAAGAGCTGCCCAATTGTGCAGATCATTTAACAGCTTAGTTAATTATGACGACTTATCCTACAACAGACCTTGTGCAGTGAAGTACTCTGACATTTGATAACACAACACGAATTAGGTAACTTTTTCATGGCAATAAACGACTATTTCGCTTCTGTACCAGACGGTTGAAGGTGACTCAAATACAAGCATCTCGGGTGTCCCACTGGATGTACCAACTTCTCCCACACATCACGAGTAAGTACCTAGTAACCTTATCATTGCATGCGCATTCCTTGTACTTTACTGGGGGTCGAGTGTGAAGGGTCTTGCCACACACTCCAGCCCACCAGAGATTCAACATACATATTTGGAACTGGCTCACCACACACTGACCTATGTGTAGACTGGAGGCAAGAATTCACGTAGACAGAAAGGGGATGGCAGGTTTCTGGACAAAATTCCGTAGTTGACTCGATTGGATCACTAATCTAATCAGTCATAACCCACAGACATCCTCTACTCTACTCAGGTGTCTGATGTGAATAACCCTTTCTTTTGCTCTGGAAGGAAGATGGAGTCTGACTTGATGAACCATTACTTTCCTCTTGAAAGCTGGAATCAGATATGAAGAATCTCTGACGTTTCTCTCCCTCATCATCCCCAGCTTCCTTCAAGGAAGCTGAGGATGATGTAAAGAACCCCTTCCTTTCTCTTGAAGGAAACTATAGTCTAACATGAAGAATCTCTGTCTTTCCTCTTTTTTTTTTTTTTTTTGAGGATTTTGTGTGTAAACTCGCCTGTACTTTGTTAATTAGAACCAGCTTAATCACCTAGTCTGCCAGCCTTCCTACAGACTCTTATCAAGTTATGGTGCAATTCCTTCATAGGTGGATGTTAAAATATGTTCTCTGGAATAGTCTAACATACGAGGATTCACATTACCATATTACTCTTCTTCTGTATATTATTTTTCCAGTAATCATAACTTTTTTTTCTCTCCTATAATCATTAATTCTCTTAGAGTTCGTGTGAAAATGAATCCTGGCGATGACATTCAACGCTGCGTTGCCGGTCACAACCACACTTTTTTTTTATTAACAGGTACTTATACGGAAATATACATTACTGTATGTTAACGTAAGATTACTCAACACAGAAGCTAGATGCTCACAGGATAGCTGCTCACAGGAGAGCTGCTCACAGGACAGCTCACAGGACAGTTGCTCACAGGACAGTTACTCACAGGACAACTACTCACAGAACAGCTGCTCACAGGACAGCTGCTCACAGGACAGCTGCTCACAGGACAGCTACTCACAGGACAACTGCTCACGGGACAGTTGCTCACAGGACAGCTGCTCACAGGACAGCTGCTCACGGGACAGTTGCTCACGGGACAGCTGCTAACAGGACAGTTGCTAACAGGACAGCTGCTCACAGAACAGTTGCTCAGAGCACATCCCCTCACAGGACAGCTGATAATGTGCAGACAGAAGCATCACCAGCTGAGCGTTCCATTTCTCAACACCAGAGCCTCCATCACTTCAACCTCTTTCCCCTTTCTTCACCTCTTTTTCCTTATGTTCCTTCATCCCGTCTTCCTTTTTTTTCATCTCTTCCTCCACTTTCTGCATTATTACATCTTCCTCTACAAATGCCTTCATCTCATTCTCCCGCTATTTTCACCTCCTGTGATTTCATTTCTTTTTCAGATAATTAATCTTTCTGCACTTCTTGCACCATAACCACCGCTTCTTCTTTAACTCCTCTTCCTCCATCCCATCAACCACCACCACCTCTCCGTTTTCCATCTCAGACCAATTTTTCGCCAGCATTAGAGCCACCAGCTGTTGGGAATTATCCACCAGCTTGCTCAGGGATGACTCCGCTTATGTATCCTACAGAAAAATTCCTGGAAATTTAGTGTGTGTGTGTGTGTGTGTGTGTGTGTGTGTGTATATATATATATATATATATATATATATATATATATATATATATATATATATAAAACACAGATAAAAAAAATATATGAGATGAGCGATAACACTGAAAAAATATTGCAAAAAAAATAATGAGTCAAAGAAACACTGAGTCTACACTGAAAACACAAAGCTTAGAGTACACAAGAAATTCACTGTAAATGTCTCACACACGCAAATGTCTTTAAATGCAAGAAAATGTCTCTAAACAGAAAATTATCACTGAAGTCTGGAGTGGTAGACGGTGATGGTGACGGTGACGAGTGTTGAGGTGAAGCTTGTCCTATGCGGGAGATGACGCCTACACTCACACTGTCAGTAAGTAAGTAAGTCGGAAGAAATGCGCTTTCTAGGTGAATTCACATAACTGGCTTTATCGTTGGCACTAAGCTACAATCTCTTGACCAATTATGTGAGCCAAAACAGTATTAGGACCCGGTACAAGAGTGCAAACAGCCACAGGTAGATGAGGTGAATAGTGGCGGGTGGTGGTGGAGGGCAGCGGAACAAGCTGGCCCTGTGTGCTCTCACTGCCACGCACTTCTCACCACGCACAAGGTGGCTTAACTAAATCACAATGCCACAGGGATGATGAAGACCACTTTTACCAGCATCCAAGCACAAGCGATATATGAGACAATACTTCAGAGGAACTTGCGTAGCTTACTTTTCTCTCTCAGCTGGGTTAGGAAGCTGGGCTGGCTGACTGGCTTAACCCAAGAGAATGGCTGACTGGAAGATGTGTAACGATGCACACAGCATGAAGGAGCAGGTGGATGACAGGAGACAGGCTGGATGGTAGGCTGAGGTAGGCTGACTAGCGTTCACTTCCACAGTCTGGCTTACTGACTGGCTTAATTGCAAAATCCGGGTCAACCCCTCGGAGATTGAAGCAATTAGCACACGAACTAAGCCAGGAAGCTTGAAAAAGGGCTGCAACAGGCTTGCAGGCTGGAGTACACAGGGTGGAGAAGAGTGAGGGTAGCGGCTGGAGGTGGCACGGTTCACCTTTGACCTGCCGGCTACTCACAAACAGTCTTCTAACGTCTGAAATACCCTTAAATCCATGCTCACACCGGTGCCACCATTTGTCATGTGGGTTTTCGATACGTGGATAGGGTAAGAATACTCATGTAGGCTGGTAGTACGTATAATATAACGGAAAGTATGGGAAAGCGCCAACAGCCGTCCTGCCTCTCTCTGCTCCCTAGCCTGACTGACCCATGAGTGCCTACAGGTGAGGATGTTTGAAATCCTGCTATGGTCAGCAGCAATATGAATACAGTCAATGATTCACACAGACGGTTGGTAGTGAGTCATCTACTGGTAAACTGGTTACTGGTAACTGGTTACTAGGAACTGGTACTACTACTGAGATTATATATAAAATATATATATATATATATATATTATATATATATATATATATATATATATATATATATATATATATATATAATGTGTGTGTGTCGTGCTGAATAGATAAAACTAGTCACTTAGCAGCAACTCATTTAAAATTAAGTCCTTTTTAAATTTTTCTCATATACGTTTAAATAGTTTTTTTTATTAATGTTAATGTAAAAATTAATAATTTTGTACCAAAAGAACCTTAGAAAACTTACCTAACCTTAAAATAAGCGCAATTTAATTTAGCCTAATCCAACTAAATTTATTTTGGATAAGTTTACAGTAATTTAATAATAAACACAATGAAGTATATTTTATCGGTAGGTTCAGAATGATTTTTTTGCGAGATTATTGCATACACAAATTTTCGCTTGCCTTATTCGGAAAGAAGAGCTTTGCTATTTAAGCCAAAATCACAAGTTTTTCCTATTCGGCACGATATATATATATATATATATTATATATAATATATATATATATATATATATATATATATATATATATATATATGCTCGCCTAATTGTACTCACCTAATTGTGGTTGCAGGAGTCGACTCAGCTCCTGCCCCCGCCTCTTCACTGAACGCTACTAGGTCCTCTCTCTCCCAGCTTCCTGAGCTTTATCATACCTCGTCTTCAAGCTATGTATGGTTCCTGCCTCCACTACATCACTCGCCAGACTGTTCCACTTCCTGACCACTCTATGACTGAAGAAATACTTCCTAACATCCCTGTGACTCGTCTGAGTCTTCAGCTTCCAAGAGAGATCCCTCGTTTCTGTGTCCCCTCTCAGGAACATCTTGTCTCTGTCCACCTTGTCTATTCCACGCAGTATTTTGTATGTCGTTATCATGTCTCTTCTAACCCTCCTGTCCTCCAGTGTCGTCAGGCCGATTTCCCTTAACCTTTCTTCGTAGGACTTTTCCCTTAGCTCTGGAACTAACCTTGTCGCAAACCTTTCCACTTTCTCTAATTTCTTAACGTGCTTGACCTGGTGCGGGTTCCAAACTGGTGCTGCATACTTCAGTATGGGCCTGACGTACCCTGTGTACAGTGTCTTGAAAGATTCCTTACTTAGCTATCGGAACGCTAATCTCAATTTTGCCAGGCGCTCATATGCTGAAGCAGTTATCTGGTTGATGTGTGCTTCCGGAGACGTGCTCGGTGTTATGCTCACCCCAAGATCTTTCTCCTTGAGCGAGGTTTGCAGTCCTTGGCCACTTAACTTATACTCTGTCTGCGGTCTTCTTTGCCCTTCTCCGATCTTCATGACTTTGCATTTGGCACTGTTGAATTCGAAAAGCCAGTTGCTGGACCACGTTTCCAGCCTGTCCAGGTCTCTCTGAAGTCCTGCCTGATCCTCATCTGATTTAATTCTCCTCATTAACTTCACATCATCTGCTAACAGGGACACTTCTGAGTCTAACCCTTCCATCATGTCATTCACACACACACACACACACACACAGCACACACACACACACACACACACACACACACACACATACACCATACACACACACATATATTATATATATATATATATATATATATATATAATATATATTATATATATATATATATATATATATATATATATATGTGTGTGTGTGTGTGTGTGTGAGTGTGTTTGTATGTGTTTGTGTATTTGTCTTTGTGTGTGTGTGTTAGTTTTCAGCGGCGTATGCAAATGAGGGGAGAGGTGTTTGGAGGGCTTGAGGCTGATGGATTGGATGATGGGTAAAGGGCGTAGGGAAAGGAGAGGCTAGTATGTAGGTGGCACTGGTGTTGGCTTGGCACTGTGAGGTCCTTCTTACTAGTCTACTTGGGGAGGCTGGGATGAAGAGCTTATCACTGGCACTCACAGTACCGTCATGTCAGTCTATTTGAAGAGTTGAGGATAAAGAGCTTGGCATTGACTCTTGGGAGGTCACACGCATCAGAATATTCGGGGAAGCATGTATTATTATTATTATTAATTTGTTATCATTGTTAAATTTATATTATGATTACTATTAATTGTGGGGCTTTTTTTTTTTTACTCTACCAAGTTATCTAACTGGAACATGTCATACCTTCCCTCTGCCAAGGTTAATCTTGATACCCTACTAGATAACCTAACTACTCGTGTATCATCCTGGTGTCTACGCTCACTGTCCAAACGTAGATCTACGTTTGGACAGTTTAAGGATTAAGTCTCTCTTCTGAAGTGGTTCATCACTTCTGAATGTCTGTAGAAATGGCAACGAGCCGACCAGTACCGTAGTTTCCAGCATATAAGGCGCGCTCTTTTTCCACAAAAAGTATTGGAAGACCACCCTGCGCTTTATATGCTGAAGGTCAGGGTCGACGGTAGGCTTTGGGCTACTTTTTTGCAGTTGTTTACTAATGTTATGCTTCAGCTACATGGAAACTTTTTTTTTTTTGTCTTTTATGATCGTGCGCCTTATATGCCGGAAAATAAGGTATATTACAAAGATACATGAAGCAGTATAACTTTATTGCAGCAACGTTTCTCTCAAGATCTTTATCAGGGTATAATATTTGGGAATCTTCATTACGGAAACGTTTTGCCAGCCAAATATTGCACTAGTGTCTCGTTCCTCATCTTGACGGTTTCTACACCATTTGTATCATATATCTTATATTATGACTTGATAAAATTGTAATTGAGCGAGGCGTTGCTAGGCTGTTTCATGTGTCAGTCATCTTACACAGGTCAGGCGGTTTCTCAAGTATTGTCAAGCTATTGGAGTAGATCCTGGAGTGTCTGCCTGTGCATCAATTGATGCTGGAGTGTCTGCCTGTTCGTTAGTTGATGTGGAGTGTCTGCCTGTGCATCAGTTGATGTGGGGTGTCTGCCTGTGCATCAGTTGATGTAGGGTGTCTGCCTGTGCATCAGTTGATGTGGGGTGTCTGCCTGTGCATCAGTTGATGTGGGGTGTCTGCCTGTGCATCAGTTGATGTAGGGTGTCTGCCTGTGCATCAGTTGATGTGGGGTGTCTGCCTGTGCATCAATTGATGTGGGGTCTCTGCCTGTGCATAAGTTGATGTGGAGAGTGTGCCTGTGCATCAATTGATGCTGGAGTATCTGTTTGTACATCAGTAAATGCTCTAGTGTGTACCTATGCATCATTCCTGTACGTTACGGTAGCAGGCAGTTTTGGGACTACGTTCTGCTATATCTTCAGTGTGCATATTACAGCATCACTCTCTCGCCATCTTTCCATTCGAGTTGTTCCCAGTAGCTTAAATGACTTATTGCATCTGTGTGAGCGGTAAACACTTTTTTCCAACTCTATCTCACCCTCACTGAACTGGGCTGTCAACACCGAGCAGTACTCTAAGCGAGAAAGCACAAATTATTTAAATGGTGTTACTACTAGGATTATTTCTTTTATCCTGGAAGTTCTCATTATCCACCATATTGGGACTTTGTACAGTTGCAAAGACTGCTTGAACTTTAGGTGAATATTACTAACAATTAAGAGCCACTTATGCTAATTTTCATGTCTTCCGCAAAGAATGACACAGAGCTGTCTGTGGTTTGCGTTTTAATCTGTCTATGAAAATGAGAAACATGAATGGCACCAGGACCTTGTCTAGGAATATTACGCTTATTTCCACTGCTAAGGCAATATTTTACGTTGTTTACTGATTCTTATTATTATCTATTAGAAATTTTGAGGTACATTTGCCTACTTTTCCTGTTATACCTATTCATGTAATTTTATTATGCTACCACTCCATGATCGCATTTGTCACACGCGACTCACGAAATCGTAATGACACGATTGCAAACAAACCATACCACGGGTGGGATTTGAACCCGCGGTCAGAGAGTCTCAAAACTCCAGACCGTCGCTAACAGTGGCTAGTGGCTAACGCGACGGTCTGGAGTTTTGAGACTCTCTGACCGCGGGTTCAAATCCCGCCCGTGGTATGGTTTGTCAAACGCCTTTGCGAGGTCCGTGAACGCCACTTCTGCATTGTGGGATTCTTTCGAAGCCTTCCAGTTGTATCTTAGTGACCCAGTTCTTGTGAAAATAGTGATCTTGTTCTGAACCCATGCTAACCTGGGTTGTACAGATCATGTTTTCCCATGAACTTTGTAATTTTGCATCTCACCTCCCTCCCAAATACTGCTGTTATGTGTAATGTTAGTGCCACCAGCTTTTTTTTTTTTTTTTTTTTTTTTTTTTTTTTTTTTTTTTTTTTTTTTTTTTTTTTTTTTTTTTTTTGCCAGTGCCCTATTGCCACTCTCGTGTAAGAGAGCTACAGTATGTCCGCATTTTTTGGCATCTGGGATCTCGCCTAGATTTAAGTGCTCATGATAGTGGCAGTTCGCGTTTCCCTGTAAACAGAGAGTTCCATAAGTCTAGTCCCGGCAACGAATGTGTGAGCAGGTTTCCCATTTCCCTGTCGAATTCAATATTATTGAAGACTTTGGTGGTGAACTCTTCTCCAGGCTATGGCAATGACCACCTCAAAACAGCGTCAAGCCTGACTTTATCGCATCTTCGCATCTCCACTGATTCTGCTGTCTGTATATTTAATTACCAACGTGTTGGACTTAAGAAGCCTATTGTGTGAGCGAAACGTTTCGGGAAAATGATACCCAACTATTGAACATGTCCTACTCATATATCATAAAGGAACTTGTGGAACTCTTCCTTACTAGAGCACCAAATGACGGGACATGCAGAACCCTCTCTCCCCCCCGAGTGCCACTCCCTCCCGAGTGCCACTCCCTCCGAGTGTGGCACCCTCGTTTACTCAGGTATCCCAATGGGACCTGTGGAATCCTCCCACCAAGGTGCCACAAAGAGTCATGTGGCATCCTTTCAAGGTACCACAAAGAAACCTGTAAAATACTCACCTGGGAACCAAAATATGACCTGTGGGTTAGTCTCACCCTGGTGCACACAGAGAGACCTGCGGCACCCTCCTTCACCCTGGTGCCACAAAGGGACCTGTGGCACCCTCCCTCACCCTAGTGCCACATGAAAGCGGCCCCCAGCCCAGCAGAGAGGCAGGGCGAGCCTCCTGGGAGCTGCCTCAGCGCTCTGTACAACACAACTCGGAGGCGCTGTGATTCACTATTCATGGATTCGGTGAGCGGCAGCGATTGGGTGATTGTTGTGATTCTGGAGAATACTCTCTCTCTCTCTCTCTCTCTCTCTCTCTCTCTCTCTCTCTCTCTCTCTCTCTCTCTCTCTCTCTCTCACGTCTGAAAGGACATTTATTTTTTAAATTGATTTCACCACATATTTTTAATTAGTGGCCTTGTTAAAAATAATAATGATAGAAAAATAATTAATACTATATAATTTAATAATGATGGTCACAAGGCTACCTGGAGAATAATAATATTACTTTAATAATAATTATAATTATAAAAATATTAATAATAAATGTTTAACTGATGGATAAGTATTGATACATCTGAGGAAGAGAGGAGTGTAGAAGAGAGAAATTTTGGGAGATGTTAAACGGATGTTTAGCGAGTTGTGAACCAGGTGATCTAAATGTTAAAGTGGGAAAAAACTTTTGTAAAGGGCATAATTAGTCAGTTTGGGGTGTCAGGGGTAAATGAGGATGGGTTCTTGAGGTGGTTTGGAAGTTTAGATAGGATGAGGCAAAACAGGATGACTTGGAGGGTGTAGTAATCTGTAGTGGAGCGAAGACGAGGGTAGAGGTCGTCCTAGGAAAGATTTGAGAAAGGGGAATAGAGGAGATTTTGTATGCGAGGGGCTTACACACCCAATAGGCGTGTGTGAGTGGAAGCAAGTGTGTTTATGGCTTGACGTGCTGTTGGAGTGTGAGCAAAGTAACATTTACGAAGGGATTCAGTGAAACCGGTTAGCCGGACTTGAGTCCTGGAGGTGGGAAGTATAGTACCTGATCTTTAGGGTCGGTATCGGCGCTCCTCTGGCAAGACACTGATGGGGTAAGTGATAGTGAAAGTGTTTCTCCTTTATCCAGTTACCCTTCCTCAGTGGTAGACGGCTGGTGTGTTATAATAATGATTAATAATAATAATTAATAATAATAATAATAATAATAATAATAATAATAATTGTAGTCGTGTTGTGGGTGGGTTGAGGGTTGGGTTGTGTGGGTGTGGCCTTCTACCCTCCCTCCCTCCCTCCCCTCCCTCCCTCCCTCGGGAGGGATGCGCGTTCAGGCCGAAGAAATCAATTAGTGACTTAACTTTCTTGCCTTCAGGATCCCGTGCGGGCAAAAGTGACTTATGTGAGGAAGATGAGGAAAAGGAAATCAATAGCAGTAGACTCTCATTCTTTCTTTCTCTTCTCTTCTCTTCTCTTTCTCTTCTCTCTCTCCTCTCTCCTCTCTCTCTTCTCCTTCTCTTCTCTCTCTCTCTCTCTCTCTCTTTCTTCTTTCTCTCTTTCTCTCTCTCTCTCTCTCTCTCTCTCTCTCTCTCTCTCTCTCTCTCTCTCTCTCTCTCTCTCTCTTATTTAGACAGTTTTTTATAGGGTTCATTTAACACCTCCTGTCTTTATTTACCAGCATAGAACTCTCTCCTTCCTCAGTATCTTTTAAAAGCCTTCCTTAGTATTACCTCTTCAATTTTTATTGTTATGAAGCCTACAAATGGAAAAAAAGAATTAAGTTGGAGCCACCTGGGGGCAAGAGAGAACACCCTTATTCATAGAATCGAGCTTTGTGGCCTCTGCTGCTGAGCAGGTATGATATAGGGTATAGTGTTGTTATACCTTCTTGGCTACTGTGGTTGCAAGATTTATCACATGGTTCTTTACAGACATTCTCGGAATTCATGTTTTACTCTTTAGCTCTAACTCACATCCATTCATACTCGGCACAAATTCAGTATCATCATCAAGCTGTCAGGACACTCATCATAATCTTTGTTTTCTCCGAAGCATATGTAACCTGCCGTCATAATTCCCAGATTGACATAGCTGGAAGATGGTGACTGATGCCTGACAGCGGCTGACTTCTTCTTCCGTGCAGAAGCAAATGTTTAGAATACAGTCATCTGCTGGAACGCAGGCGAGAGAGAGATATAATCTACACTTGGAAAATCCTAGAAGAAATGGTCCCGAATCTGCACACAGAAACCACTCCTTGCGAAAGTAAAAGACTGGGCAGGCAGTGCAAAATACCCCCAGTGAAAAGTAGGAACGCCATTGGTACACTAAGAGAAAACACAGTAAGTGTCATGGGTCCAAGACTGTTCAACAGCTTCCCACCATGCATGAGGTAAAGGGAATTACTAATAGGCCCCTGGCTGCCTTTAAGAGAGAGCTGGACAGATACTTAAAGTTGGTGCCATATCAGCCGAGCTGTGGTTCGTACGTTGGACTACGTGCGGCCAGCAGTAACAGCCTGGTTGATTAGGCCTTGATGCACCAGGAGGCCTGGTCGTGGACCGGGCCGCGGGGGCGTTGATCCCCGGATTGCCCTCCAGGTAGACTTCAGGTAGGCAAGGGATTTTGGTCAGTGAAGCAGACGTTCTATAACAATGAATCAAGACCCTTCCTGGTAGAACATTGTTACCGACTGAGTGAATGTCGACTCTGCTCCTTTAAGAACTACTCTAAGAGGGCAGGGAGGGGATGAGCTGAAGTACTCTGGCACTACTGTTTGATTTCTCCTTGCCCGTGCACTACTGCTCGCCTCCTCGTTTGTGCACAATAACTCACCTTCCCCCCGCCGTGCACTACAACTCTCCTTCTCCCTGCCCGTGCAGTACAACTTACCTCCTCACCGTCCGTGCACTACAAATCCGCTCGGCCCCTCGTCTATAAATCACTCCCTGGATCGGTATTTAAAAAAAATTTTGGTGTGCCCTATTTTGATTTGCATTGTAGATTTTGCCCCGATGTTTCAGAGGAGGTTGAAAAACGTCGCACACGGAGGGTGGCATGGTGGGAGAGGGGAAGGAGATGAGTGGAAGACGGATCAGGGAGTGGAGGAGAGAGTATGTGGGGAGGGGAGCTGAAGGAAGAATCTAAGGATGGAACGGGGAGAAGTGAAGAGTGAAATTATAGGGAGAGTGAGAAGGAAGGAGGGAGGGGAAATTCCTTGGAAAACAGACGGAGACGAGGGGTGGTAGAGCAGCAGAGGTTGGGGTGGATGGGACGTGAGAGAGAGAGAGAGAGAGAGAGAGAGAGAGAGAGAGTAAAAGGGGAAAGGAGGCAACATAGAACACAAACACATATTTATGATCACAGTTGCAATAGAAAATGTTTTGTCTCTGTAATAACTGCGCCACTTGCTGAGCGTAGGGATGGTATATGTAGGGTGTGTTTGTGTGGAAGGTAGACTTGTGAATGTGAGCATGGGGAGTTTTGTTTACAGTGACAAAATTGAATACTCAGCAGTGTGTTGCTTCCCTATCTTATATGGTAATTACACAGTGGAAATCAAAGCTAAATATGTTTCCCCTATAATATTCTATCATGCGACTGATTTTGTGGAGCTGAGGGATTATCTGGGTGGCGTCACTTGATGTGACCTGTGAGGAAGATAGGTGGAGAAGGTTGCAAATATGACGCTTTTTCAAAGCATAGTTCAATAAATTAAAATATCTCATAGGTTAAAAGAAAGGCATTTACAGGCCAATCCAAGGAAGAGAGGAATGTTTAAGGAATCAGTATATTCAGTTAGAGAGAGAAATTAAAGGAATCAGAAAAGCCAGAAAAGATTATGAAATTAAAGTCACAAGGAAATAGAAGGTCAGTCCAAAAGTTTTCTTTCAGGTATATAGGAGTAAGATTATGGAGAAGATTGGCCCACTAAAAACTTGCTCTGGTCAGCTCACTGACAGCGACAAAGAAATGTGTACAGTTTTTATCACTTGTTAACTTTCAGCTTTTATGCAGGTTAGATACTAGTGAAATTACCGAAAAAAAAAATAATATAGATCAGGACGGAAAAAAAATTATACACGATTAAAATCATTAGTGACCTGGTTCTCTGACAAACAAATAGATTTTGAAACAAAACAAATCACTGGGCCCTAATGAACTGTTCTCAAGGGTTATAAAGAATATAAAGAGGAACTTAGCAAAACCATTAGATAGTCCGTTCAATATATCGCTACAAAAGGAATAGTGTCGGTTAAATGGAAAATGATAAATGTAACGCCTACCTACAAAGCAGGTGAGACGACCCTTAGCTTCAAATTATAGACCAATTAGTCTAACCTCCAGTGTGGGAAAATTGATGGAATCAATAACTGCCGAGGCTACTCGAAACCACTTTGAAAGACAAATTGATCAGTGAACCTCAGCACGGTTTTACAAAGGGGTCTTCCTGCCGTACGAATTTTCTAATTTTTCTCAGTGAGGTATTTGAGGTGGTAATTCATGGTAATGAATAAGTTATTGTGTATATGGACTTCAGTAAGGTCTTTGATAGCGTTTCTCACAGAAGATTGTTGAGGAAAGATAGAGGTACACGGAATAGGAGTGGAAGTTTTTCCTGGATCGAGATACTGACAGATACACAACAGAGGTTGAAGAACGAGTTACTTGAGCAAAATTTGGGAATCTTTATTGTGCAAACGTTCCACTATCCAGTGGCTTCTTCAGTCCAATACAGAAAAGAACGGTGTAAGTTGAGTAGTTTGAAGTAATCAGTCGCTCAGCCTGAAGTCTGTGTTTAGTTCATCCACCTAGACATGTACAGGATATACACGGAGAAGTGGCCTATATAATGCAGTCAGGTGAAGTTGAAGCAATAGTAGACGGAGTCACCATAGAAAAAATCGCTAGTGCTAATTGGCAAATATTTTTTGTTAATGGGTAGACCTGCTGTAGTGTTCATCCATTCTTAAGTTCTTATGTAAGCAGGTTATGATATATGTTAGGAAAATGTTGAAGTATTCCTGAATTCAAGATCCCAGGATGGCAACTCTTGTCTCACAAACCTCCTAGAGGTCTACAACAAGGTAAAGTAGACGAAATTACGAAGAGATCCAGAGGAAAATTGCAAGGTTTAAAACAGTCAGTAAGAAGAAGAAGGAAGGCGCATAATAAGGCTTCATTAATACGGTCTTGGATATCTCCGATTACGCTAATTTTCAAAATTATACTCGTTTTCTGGGCATCGCAATTTTTTTATTGGCGTTTATCGCGTACATTACTATCTTGTTATCAGTTTCATTGTATTAGAGCTAGATTTGGTTAGTTTCAAAATGTGTGGGTATATTCATTTTATTGGGATTATTTATTTTGAATTTTTCTCTTGCTTTCTTTTCTTCTTGGTAGATTTGTAAATTTTAAGTATTGATTTACTTTCTTGTTTCAATGATTTTAAGTTGTTCCTTATTTGACAATTCTTGTTGTTTACAATCTTTTGTTGTTTTATTAAACGACAATACAAAATGTTGTACTCCGAAAACAAAGTTTAGACTTGCTCAGAAATGGTCACAGTCGCTGCCATCTAACCTTCATATTTGGTGAATTTCGATTGCCTTTATGCTAATTTTCCAAAATTATCTCCGTTTCTCTGGGCTACGCATTTTTTTAATTGGCGTTTATCGCTTACATTACCTTCTTTTTTATCAGTTTTTCATTTTCATAAAATCTAATTATTTTGTAAAATGTGTCGGGTATTTCTTTCATTTTATTGACTTATTAATTTTAATTTTTTTCTCTTGCTTTCTTTCTCATTCTTATTGTATTTGTTTTTTTTAAGTCATTGTTTACTTTCTCTGTTTCAAGTTTTTGTTGTTTCTTAGTTTACATTTTCTTTGTTGTTTACAAATTGTATTTGTTGTTTTTTACTTACATCATCACTAAAATGTTTGTACTCCGAAAACAAAGAAGTCACGACTTGACTCACGAAATGGTCACAGTGCTGCCTATGCTAACCTTCATATGGTGTATAAATATACCTAGTTGGATGACTCTTATTGTGGCTAGCTGGTCCAGTGGCTAACGCGACGGTCTAGAGTTTTGAGACTCTGATCGCGGGTTCTAACCCCGCCCGTGGTATGGTTAAGTTACGACTTGTTTGTGAGATGAGGTCACGTGGATATCTTCATATACAGTGCTCAGAGCACCAGTAAGGCTCGGTCAGTGTTGTGCTCAGAGCACCGGTGAAGCTCGGTCAGTGTTGTGCTCAGAGCACCAATGAAGCTCGGTCAGTGTGATGCTCAGAGCATCAGTGAAGCTCGGTCGATGTGTTACTCAGAGCACCAGTGAAGTTCGGTCAATATAGTACTTGGAGCACCAGTGAAGCACGGTCAGTGTAGTGCTTGGAGCACCAGTGAAGCTCGGTCAGTGTAGTGCTTGGAGCACCAGTGAAGCTCGGTCAGTGTAGTGCTTGGAGCACCAGTGAAGCTCGGTCAGTGTAGTGCTTGGAGCACCAGTGAAGCTCGGTCAGTGTAGTGCTTGGAGCACCAGTGAAGCTCGGTCAGTGTAGTGCTTGGAGCACCAGTGAAGCTCGGTCAGTGTAGTGCTTGGAGCACCAGTGAAGCTCGGTCAGTGTAGTGCTTGGAGCACCATGAAGCGGTCGTGTAGGTTGGAGCACATGAAGCTCGGTCAGTGTAGTGCTTGGAGCACCAGTGAAGCTCGGTCAGTGTAGTGCTTGGAGCACCAGTGAAGCTCAGTATTACGCTGTGTATTTTAAAATGTGCATAAAAAACGCTTCATATATAATGTTAATCTACGTGATTTGTTCTGAAACCGGACTAGTATTATTCCTGGTCAGTCGAGTAGCCAGGACAGGAGCAGGTGAGGTGTTTTGAAGTCAGTGCAAGAACAGCGGCGTCTGCGACCAGTTGTCATGGTTTGTTGAAGTTATGTAGGTAGTATTTTTTACTAAATCTAGATTATTGGTTATTTTATTTGTCGTTATACTCTCACCATTTTCCTTTAAGGCCCTGGTGTGTGCAAGGGCCTGTGTTTTGGAGGCTACACCACAAATGATGTTGAAATTCTGACAATAAAAATCGAGAACCAAAACTTAGTCATTGTGCTTGTATATAAGCCACCGGATGCAACTTCCCAACAGTTCAAAGAACAACTATCAAAAATTGACTACTATCTGGAAAACTTTCCAGCCCCATCCCCAAACATCTTGCTGCTTGGTGACTTCAATCTAAGACTTAAAAAATGGAAGACTGTAGCAAACAATGTTGTAGCAGAAATAATCCCTGGAGGCAGCTCAGATGAAAAGTCACACAAACACACCCTAAATCAGCAGATAGTGGAGCCAACAAGACTGGAGAACACACTGGACCCTATTATCACAAATAATGAGGACCTGGTAAGAAGCATAATATCAAAAAAAAAAAGCAAATTCTGATCACAGTCTAATCTAAGTCCAGACTTACATGCACAGGGGTCCTGATAAGCAAAACGCACGCAGCTGTGACGGTACCTTTACCAAATTCAACTTCAACAAGAACATCATCTTGGATCAGGTAAACTATGCAATAAATGAAACATGCTGGGAGGATATCTTAAATTACATGGACCCTAACCAATGCCTTGAAAAGATCACCCTCCTGGCAGCTGAAGTATGTTCAAGGTATATTCCTATAAGAAAAAAGGAAACAAACTGTAGAGGAGAAAGACGCTCCCTCTACAAGAGAAGACGAAGAATCACTGAGCTCCTCAAGAATGCCAGATTATCTGATACACGGAAGGAAGTGCTAACCAGGGAAGTGGAAAATATTGAGCTAAAGTTAAAGGACTCATACAGGATCCAGTAGAGACAAAAGGAGCTAAAAGCGATTACTGAAATTGAAAGAAATTCGAAATTTTTCTTTTCATATGCCAAAAACAAGTCAAAAACCACTTCTAGTATAGGGCCCCTGCTCAGACAAGATGGATCCTACACAGACGACAACAAAGAAATGAGTGAGATACTGAAATCTCAGTATGACTCAGTGTTCAGCGAGCCACTAACCAGTCGAAAGATAGACAATCCAAACAATTTTTTCATGAGTGATCCTCAAAACCCTGCCAATGTACGCCAGATTTATGACATAACCCTAACTCCACTAGACTTTGAGAAAGCCATCGACGACATGCCCATGCACTCAGCCCCAGGCCCAGACTCGTGGAACTCGGTATTCATTAAGAACTGCAGGAAACCCCTCTCACGAGCCCTAAGTATGCTATGGAGAAGCTTAGACACAGGTGAGATTCCACAGTCACTAAAAACAACAGATATAGCCCCACTCCATAAAGGTGGCACCAAAGCAGTAGCTAAGAACTATAGACCAATAGCTTTAACGTCCCATATCATAAAAATCTTTGAAGGAGTTCTTAGAAGCAGGATTGCAAACCACCTGGACTCCCAAAAATTGCACAACCCAGGACAACAAGGCTTCAGAGCAGGTCGCCCCTGCCTTTCGCAACTGCTAGACCACTATGATATGGTCTTAGATGCACTGGAAAACAAATATAATGCAGATGCAGTATACACAGATTTTGCAAAAGCCTTGTAATAGCACACAAAATGCGTGCTGAAGGGATAACTGGCATAGTAGGCAGATGGATCTTCAACTTATTAGCGAATCGCACACAGAGTAGTGGTAAACAGAGTTAAATCAGATGCTGCCATAGTGAAGAGCTCTGTCCCACAAGGCACAGTACTCGCACCTATCCTGTTCCTCATTCTCATATCAGACATAGAGATATAAACCATAGCACTGTATCATCCTTTGCAGACGATACTAAGATCTGCACGAGTGTCATGCATTGAGGACACGGCAAATCTCCAAGAAGATATAAACCAAGTTTTCCAATGGGCAACAGAAAACAATACGATCAGTGAAAACAAATTCCAACTAATCCGTTATGGAATACTGAAGGAAATAATAACTAGAACTGAGTATACTACAAACTCCAATCATACAATAGAGCGGAAAAGCAATGTAAAGGACCCGGGTGTGGTAATATCCGAAGACCTCACCTTCAAGGACCACAACAATGCCACTATCACATCTGCGAGGAAACTGATAGGATGGATGATAATGAGAACATTCAAGACAAGAGATGCTAAGCCAATGATGATTCTTTTTAAATCACTTGTTCTCTCTGGGCTAGAATACTGCTGTATATTGACATCACCATTCAAGGCAGGTGAAATTGCAGATCTAGAAAATGTACAGAGAACCTTTACTGCACGTATAAGTTCCATCAAACACCTAAACTACTGGGAACGCCTGGATGCACTTGACTTGTACTCACTGGAGAGCAGGCGAGAGAGATATATCATAATCTACACCTGGAAGATTCTGGAGGGACTGGTCCCTAATATGCACACAGCAATCACTCCATACGAAAGCAAAAAACTTGGCAGGCGATGCAACATACCCCCAGTGAAAAGTAGGGGCGTCATTGGTACACCAAGAGAAAACGCAATAAGTGTCCGGGGCCCAAGACTGTTCAACCGCCTCCCACCAGCAATAAGGGGCATTACCGGTAGACCCCTGGTTGTCTTCAAGAGGGAGCTGGACAGATACCTAAAGTCGGTGCCGGATCAGCGGTGCTGTGGTTCGTACGTTGGATTGCGTGCGGCCAGCAGTAACATCCTCGTTGATCAGGCCCTGATCCACCGGGAGGCCTAGTCATGGACCGATCCCCGGAATACCCTCCAGGTAGACTCCAGATAGGCCAAGTAGCCGACAGAAAAGGGG
Source organism: Cherax quadricarinatus (assembly GCF_026875155.1). Taxonomy (NCBI): domain Eukaryota; kingdom Metazoa; phylum Arthropoda; class Malacostraca; order Decapoda; family Parastacidae; genus Cherax; species Cherax quadricarinatus. Next base: position 33,792,096 of record NC_069416.1, on the reverse strand, counting down.
ATGGGGGGTGTTATAAAGCCTCCCTGTTTATATATTCTGTTCTACTAACTAGTAGCAGTGAGGTATTGTGAGTGAGTAAAGGTGTACTGGTGTGTGATTCTGTGTGTAGGGTGGGTTGTATGCTGTATATGTTAATTTACTATTAATAAATGTGTATATATAGCAATAAAACCACGAAACAAGTATATATATATATATATATATATATATATATATATATATATATATATATATATATATATATATATATATATATATATTTGTATAGGTGAGTTTGTGTCCTTATAAATGTAATATTGGCCATTTAATTAACACTTAATGTGAAGGTACAAGCTGACACTTGGTTGGTTTATGTGGAGTAATTTAATTGCCCCTAGACTAGGCAGGTTATGTACCCCTTTGGAGCCAAGACATTTACGTTATGCAGTAAAAAGCGTAACACTGTCAATGTGGTGCTCGGAGCACCAGTGAAGCTCGGTCGGTGTGGTGCTCGGAGCACCAGTGAAGCTGGGTCGGTGTGGTGCTCGGAGCACCAGTGAAGCTCGGTCGGTGTGGTGCTCGGAGCACCAGTGAAGCTCGGTCGGTGTGGTGCTCGGAGCACCAGTGAAGCTCGGTCAGTGTGGTGCTCGGAGCACCAGTGAAGCTCGGTCAGTGTAGTGCTCGGAGCACCAGTGAAGCTCGTAATGAGTGCCAAACCTTGCGCATGTGTTTTGTTTATCAGTTTGTAGGGTCTGTATAACATTAATAACGTGAAGGTTCACTTCGTGTCGCATTAATTTTCATAACAACGGTGATAATATTTTGTCAAACTGATAATAAATTTTCCTCCGGACGTGAGCAACTAGTCGTACGATGACCCAGTCCTACGCTGTGTGGAGATACACAAGTTGAGCTGAGAAGCTTTGATTGCGATGACGCCTAGCTACTGGAGAGCGATACGTTGACCCAATAAAAAGCCTGTTACCGAAACCTCTATCGTGTAGGCAGCGCTGTAACCACTGAGCCACGGAACTGACAACAGGACCAGTTTGTATCTGAGGAACCAACGGTAACCCGAATGTCTCATCCCACAGTACCAGAAGCTTTCCTGGTGCATAATACCTTTTCTCAATTACCCGCGCTAATCGCGAGGCCTTCCACGGGCTTACCGGTCCACCTCGTGTAAAAAAAATGACTAAGATTTGATGTATGACGTGTATCTGTCAGGTTTACACTATAAGATATACTTTAAGACACAAAGCGTTTCTTTCAGTGTTATTATTTACGAGAGAGTAATTCCTCGTTGAATTTTGTTCCGTTAGTTTTTCTTTGAAAATCCTGAGTTCTTCGGTTAGCGTAGTTTTTTTTTTTGTTTTTTTTGGAAGATGTTTTCGTGAACTGGGATGTTTCAGCTTCTATTGGCTATGGAAGGTTTTCATAAATATGTTTTATATATGGATGGAAAAGAATTCTTTTAATTCTAAGGCATTCTCCTTTTATTTTTTTTTAAGAGAAACCTGGAAACCCTCAGTTTATCGGGAATACCATAACTGCTAAGACATTTTTGACGAGCCATAATATCAGTCTGCTCGGGCCTAGAAGACTGTGATGTTATGGGCTGATGGTCACCCATTTAGTTACTAGCCATATCCAGTCAGTATAGCTGGTAGTAAAATAGTTACTCCTTGATTTCCTGTCACAGAAATCATCCCCTTGCCTTCTCCCTCCTCCCTCTCTCCTTCCATTAAGGGACCCATAATTTCCCCTCAGTCCCGACCTTTCCCCGTATCTTGGACACCTTCCTCTCGTCTTTGACACAAACATGAAGGGAACGCGCACAACTCACCTTTAATTATCTCTCGCTCCCCTCTCGCCTCCTTCCCCTCTCACGTGTTCATGCTCTTCCCTTCTCTTACGTCCCTTTCCTTCTTCCCTTTACTGGCAGTTTCTTAACACCTTTCGCTCCCTCGGTGTTACACCTCACTCTTTCCACACTGTGCCGCATGTCCCGTCTCTTCTATATTTTTCTTCTTCGGCTCTTCCTGCTGCTACTGTTGCTGTTGCTGATTTTCCTGCCCTGTTGTTGTGACTACTGCTTCCAGTACTCTTGTTGCTGCTTCTGCTGATGTATTACATCTATTGTTGCTGCTGTTCCTACTTAGCAGTGTCGTTGCTACTGTTTCCAGTACTGTTGTTTCTGCTTCAGTTTTTGCAACTATTGTTCTTGCTGTTCATGCTTCATTGTTGTTATTGGTGCTCTCTCTTACTCCCTCTTCCTTCCTTTTTAAATTACCGAAGAAACGCTAATTACCTCTATTCGTCTTAATAAATTTGCATAGCAAAATTAATGCAACTGATTGATGGCTTAACCTTTATTCTTGTTCACCAACCACTGAATCTGAGAGTGAAGCTGTTCCACTTTTTGAATGACACTTTTAGCTTGGCATTGTATTATTTTACATTAAAATTTCAACTCGCATTGCACATTTTGGAGTCATAACTACAAAATATAAGAAATACAGATTGTTTTGTATTTAATATATTTCCTATATTTAGGAAACTCTATCTGCATTTTAAATTATTTTTTTATTAATCGCGAAAGCTGAAGTACTTAAAAGTCTAAGAACTCCAAAGATTTGTAAGACACTGCTAGACAAGCACATCACAAAATAGGATTCAGTTAGATACTTGATAAGGACAAACTGGAGTCAACAGTGTCCTGATGTTAGCTCAGCGTCAGGATGAAGCTGATATTCACCTTCCAGGTTAAAATAAAAGTAGTGGTAGAGGCATAAATGGTGGTTGTGGTAGTTACAAGATTCCACTGATATCCGGGTGTTTACTCTCAAGCTGCTCCGGATGACCAGTTGTTTGTATTAACCTGCAGCTGAATATCTTAAAGTAGAACTAGTGGTATCTGGAACAAGTGTTGTACACAGTTCTTTCAGTCGCAGTAAAGTAATAAGAATAGTGATGGTAGTAGTAGCAGCAGCAGTAGTAGTAGTAATTACACTAAGCACTGGCAGTACCTTGCAGCTCATACCTTCCATTCACCTCTCTTATAAATTCCTTGACATATTTAGATTATGGAACGGTATGTTTTTTCTTAGTTTAATGTCAGGGATGGCTGGAGGGAGTAGAGGATGAAGACCCTTCAGCGTTACTATCCTTCTCTTTACCATCTAGATAACGTTAGACAGTTTTTACTCAAGATAAAATCACAGCCTTTAGCAGATAACATCGGGAGACGATTAAAGTTCTGGGTTATCTGCCTGTCAAATACATTCCATTATATCCCACGTCTTAATCGATCTTCCCTCCGAGTCTCCTCTCTCACTCTCTTTCCTTTTATCTCTCTTTTCATTTCCCTTCTCCTTTCCTTCTTCCTGCAGTAGCGCCTCTGGCCACACCTGTGACCTACCGGAAGAACTCAAGACCACTACAGTGGTTACCTGACTGACCACAGACACCTGAGTGCTTCTAACTCTCACTCCCCGTCTCTCCTTCAATAATTCAGACTTGCACTTTCCTTTAGACTAGAGGGTTTCTCTCTCTATCTATCTATCTATATATATAATATATATATATATATATATATATATATATATATAATATATATATATATATATATATATATATATATATATATATAATGTCGTGCCGAATATGTAAAACTGGTCAATTAGCAAGAACTCATTTAAAATTAAGTCCTTTCTGAAATTTTCATTTATACGTTTAAAGATATATTTTTTTTCATTAATGTTAATGTAAAAATTTTTAATTTTGCACCAAAAAAAATTTAGAAAACTTGCCTAACCTTATTACAAGAACAATTTATTTTAGCCTAACCCAACTAAATATATTTTAGATTTATTTACAGTAATTTAATACTAAACAAACACAGTGAAATATATATATTTTTCGTTAGGTTCAGAGTGATTTTGGCGAAATTATTGCATACACAAATTTTTACTTGTTCTATATGGCAAGATGAGCGTTGCTATTTAAGCCAAGATCGCAAGTTCTGCCTATTCGGCACGACATTATAAAACCGCCTCTGGAACTGTGCTGGGGACCCTCATCCTCAGAGAAAAGAATAAACTTCATGGAAAACTTAATGTTCTTCCCGGAACTGTTTGAATATTGTCTTCTCCTACCACCATCTATATTTTATATTCTATGTAGACTTCATTTTCTGTTTTGTAGGCTATACTTGAAAAGGGGTTACTAGCCCATTGCTCCCGGCATTTTAGCTGACTTTTACAACACGCATGGCTTACGGAGGAAAGATTCTTATTCCACTTCCCCATGGATATAAAAGGAAAAGTAATAAGAACACGAACTCTTAAGATAAAATCAAAGAAAACACAGATGAGTGTGTATACATAAACGTGTACTTATATGTGTAGTGTGACATAATGTCGTAGGGTTCTTAAAAGGAGATATCGAGGGTTGAAGATACACACTTGTTGGATGGTAACGCTATATTGTCAGACTGTGGTAATGGGAGATGGAGCCCAGCCTTGCCGTGTTCTGGCCTGGATGTGTCTGCGACGACTGAGAGGGAGGCAGAGGTACGAACGTACACATGCGCATCCCGTGACGTCACACAAACAATCACTCGGCCTAAGGGGTCTTCTATATAAACACATGGATGATACTATGATATGCTATACAACACATATAAGGGGATTCAGCAACTATGCTGACAGCTCGGTCATGTTACGTATGTCGTCTCGACATGCACTACTATCCTATAGGCTGAACAGGCAGGTGGTTCTGGGCTGATTCTATACAATAACAAATTCAAATATAACTTAGAACTAATGGATGGTATCATACTGGATGTTAACATGAGTTTTACGTAATGGGTGTTAACGTAATCACTTTTAACGTAATGAGTTTCATTGTAATGAGTTTTAACGTAATGCATTACAAACTATAAGAAATCATTGTACAATATGGATGTAATTGATCAATCGATCTGTATTCATGCACTCTACGGATTCTGAGGAAAAAAAAAAAAAAATTATATATATATATATTTTATATATAATATATATATATATATATATATATATATATATATATATATATATATATATATATATATATATATATACAAGGTGAAATTAACAGCAAAGGCATCTGGTGCACACTCAGATCATTACTGTCAAATTATCAGAATACGGAGGGAACGTGAATATGAAAAAAAAAAAAATTCTGAAAAACTGATCAGTTAATAACAAACAGTTGACAATTTCCTTCATCTCGGACAACTAGTTATACAGACTATGTACATTTAAACCCAATTCTGCGAGGGTGAGGTTTACATATGCAGAATGGTTATCATCTCTAGGAGGATCAAATTCCTCTGCAATGGCTAACACATGCCTTGATTGAGGGAGATCTGAATGAGTATCTACAAAAGATACAGCTACATGGATGATCTGAATGAGTATCTACAAAAGATACAGCTACATTCACTAGTGACTGTGGAATTACTAACTGTTACACTCTTCTACTTGAAGTACTCAACTCGACTGTTCGATACAGTAATTCTTGGCTCATTACAAAGTCACTAATGGGTGCTGGTGGCTACACAGTCAGAATAAGATCTTCCCGGAGCAGGAATCAAATCGCCAGAACACAAGGGATCGGTCCTTTGTTACTGGAGGAATGAACAAACTCGGTGGAGTGGATGACTCTCCCCGGTTGAAAAAATAACACTGTAACACGTAATATGAGCAAGGGAGAAGGAATCTACTATCTCTCACTGCAAGCACAGGAGAAAATAAATGAACACGGTCAACAATACTGATATTCAATCTGAGTCACAAACAGTAACACGAGGTATCAACTATAAAGAAACTTCACTTACAAACGTTAACAACATGTGAAAGTTACTCGAGAAATAACTTCTTACGTTGCACAAATTACTGTCAACTAGGATGGGATCACCATCTGGAACACAAGGAACAACAACAGACACTCTAGTGAGAGCACTAGCCACAACAGAGACGTCTTTCTGCATACGGCATGTGACATCAACATTACTAGTTTCAAGTAATCGTTTTCTGACAAGGCATCCCCTGTGGAGAAACTACTACTTGAACTAGCAGTCATTGCAGGGATAGGCTGTGCACTCAAGGCAGTCTGAGTGTCCCCGGACACTTGAGGCAACAGAACACTATCTTGCAAGTCTGAAGGTGTAGGTGGAACACAGATGGGAATGACAGAGTTACTAGTGCCTGACCGCTCGGCAACATTAATAAGTAATTCACGGATCTATAGGAACTTAATCTGAACTTCACATTTCGCAGCACTTTAACAAATCTCAGATACAGGCTGCGAGAACAAACACATTGCTCAAGGGCTAGGTATTGTCTTTCAGTCAGTAAGGGAATATTGGTACTGTGAACTGATTCATATTGACTTTGGCATGATATACTAAGTGAACATTCAAAAGTGACTGGGACATGTTCTCATGGACTTACTCAAGGACATAAGGCAAGAAAAATAGAGAGAATGACAAAGTAAGCTTAAACGGGAAGGAAATGCTTAACTATTCTGCATAAGTAAATAAAAATTGACAGGTCACACTTTAAGCAAGGAAACTCAGTCACAAAAGATAATACTCAGCTGAATAAACAACACTTTGAAAATCAAGAGAACTTGTACTTTACTGAAATCTGATTTGCTCAACTTTACTTTAAATTGAATGAATGGCACAGTGAGTTGTCTTTACTCTCAATGCAATAGAGAAATACACAATAAAATGATAAAATGGACTCAAAGCTTGTGCAAAATAAAACAAACTGGGACACAATTCACTGAAATAAAATAAAATGGCACAGAAAGAATATAATACTATGCACAGAACAGAGCATATGAAACTGCACTGAAATAAACTGTAGCAATACTGCAAATAACAATTGCTAATCAAAAAGTATTGCACAACACTGCATAAAATCTCTGCAAGAAATTTTTTAAATGGTAACACAATATTTGCACAAGGATTATTGCAAAATGAGTCAATGTGCAATAATAATAAAAAAATTACACACACAAGAAGAGAAATATATCAAGGAATGAACTGAGTGAACACTTTAACTTTTAACTGCAGCTTAAGCAACACTTAACAAGCAAAAGAACAATTTACTTTAAAAGAAGAACTTAAAAATTGCACTAAGAGTGAATTTGTTCAATGAAATATGAAAAATAATAGGTTCTAAAACACACAACAAAAAAGTTTGAACACTTACAGTGATGCAGAACACAACACATCAACATAAACGCAATACTAGAATTTTCTTGCAATGAAACTTGATGTGTGAAAACTTTGATAAAAATTAATTTTCTTGCTTGCACAAAGCAATGGCACTATTGTCTGTGGAAATAAGACAAATTAGACACTGGCTAAATGAAAAGAATATGAACACAAGAATGTTCAACACAGAGAACAAAACAAGAATACACAAATGCTGGGATGAAAAAAAATATATATAACTGAGACAACACTTGAGTTGTGATGCAGAATATAAGGCGATAAATTACTGAATTACTTCACTGGAATACTGAGAACACTAGGTGATTGTGAAGTGGAAACAAATTCTATACTGCTTATATGTTGCACACACAACAAGGAAAAACACTAGGTACTTCAAGTGTATAAAAGAAACACAACACAACAGACATAAGATAATGCACGAAAATTAACACTAAATTAAGAAGGGAAAAAAATTTATTGCAAACGGTATATAATAAACACCGAGTCTAATCAAGAGTCACTGAATGTCACTAAGAAAAATCACTGGAACACAAAAGAAATGTCTCAACACTCGCAAATGTCTCTATGAAAAATATTATCGCTGTAACGACTTGGTGTAGAATGAGGTAGAAGGTGGTGGAGGTTGGAGGCTATAGTCTCGTGGCTGGCTATTGTCCTCACTTGATCATAGAATTGCGCTTACATCGACGATAGACACACACAGGAGGCTTTCAATGGTGGTGCCAAACACACACTAGCTCTTGACCCCCTATGTGGTCCTTAAAATATGGTGCTATAACCCCTCGTAGTGTACCAAAACACAGTGGTAGTGGTTGGGTGAGTGGCTGAGTGAGGTGTCTGAGGCCGCGTGGTGAGTGAGTGGGCTGAGCAGGGCTAAGACCGAGACTGCGTGGTGACACACGTGGTCAGTGGGCCTATGGGATGAACGGCATAAGCCTCACTGAAGACAACCACACTGGCGCGAAGATATTCTAAGCTGGCTGGCTTAAAATACACCCACGAAATACCACAACACCACAGGGATGAAAAAGCACTCAGAATGGCTTGGAGCTTGAATCACAAGCGATGAATACTGTACCCATGTGGCTTGCTTGAGTACTGGGGTAAGACACCTGGGTTAGTTGCTTGCTGGCTTATCTTAACCCTTCACACAGAATAGCTTGATAACTTCTCACAATGAGCACAGCAGGGGTGGAAAGCTGGCTCGGCAGGCAAAAAAAAAAAACTGGATGGAGTAGGCTAGGCTGGACTGGACTCTGTTGTTCTGACTCCCCCACCACAGACTGGAAGCTGGCTTATTTTGCAAACTTGGGTCAACCCCTCGGGAGTGATGCAAATAAGCAGATAAACACTAATACAAAGAGACTGACCAGTGAATATTGTAGTGGCTGGTAGAAGCTTGGGCAGGAGGAACTGGCTGAGGTAGCTGGCTGGGGTAGGTCGAGCGTACCCTGCTTGGCAGGCCTACTCACAAGATGGCAACCGGCCCAGTAGAAATTTATCTACAGAAATCGCTGTAATCGTCAGGATTAAAGGCCCTCCGCTGTCACCAATTGTCGTAGGGGTTCTTAAAAGGAGATATCGAGGGTTGAAGATAGACACACACTTGTTGGATGGTAATGCTATATTGTCACTGTGGTAATGGGAGATGGAGCCCAGCCTTGCCGTGTTCTGGCCTGGTGTCTCTGTGACGACTGAGAGGGAGGCAGAGGTACGAACGTACACATGTGCATCCCATGACGTCACACAGTCACTCGGCCTAAGGGGACTTCTATATAAACACATGGATGGTACTATGATATGCTATACAACACAAATAAGGGGATTCAGCAACTATGCTGACACTAAGTGTAAGTAGAAGTAGCAAGACATACCTGTAATCTTGCATGTTTATGAGACAGAAAAAGACACCATCAATCCTACCATCATGTAAAATAAATACAGGCTTCCGTTTTACACTCGTTTGGTAGGACGGTAGTGCCTCCCTGGGTGGTTGCTGTCTACCAACCTACTACCTACTAAAAATGTATATGTAAGCCTATAGACTGGATTTACTGCAACTCTTGAACTCACACTATGGAGATGTAAGTGTATGTACCCGGCTATGACCATGAGTGTTGCAAGAGGCTACTAAAATGCCGGGAGCAAGGGGCTAGTAACCCCTTCTCCTGTATACATTACTGAAGTTAAAAAGATTTTTTTTTGGGGGGGGCACCCTGCCTCGGTGGGATATGGCTGGTTTGTTGAAAGAGGATTATGTATATAAATATATATGTGATGAATAATGGTTTTAAAAACCGACAAGCTAAAGAACTGAGACATTTATGCAACACATGGGAATCTTTATTGAAGAAATGTTTCGCTACACAGTGGCTTCATCAGTTCAGAACAAAACAGGAAGGTATAAGGAGAAGAGGAGTTTGAGGTAATCAGTCCCTCAGCCTGGAATCGATGTGTTCAGTCCGTCACTCTTGTAGGAAGTACAACATAGAGCCAGAGAGATGGCTTATATACTGCAGTCAGGTGAGTCGAAGCAGGAAGAGGCAGAATCACAGTGGGACCATCCACTAGTGTAAGTAGGTTTTCGTCCTAAGGTGATCCTGCCTCCTTCTGCTTCGACTCGCCTGACTGCAGTATATAAGCCACCTCTCTGGCTCTATGTTGTACTTCCTACAAGAGTGATGGACTGAACACATCGATTCCAGGCTGAGGGACTGATTACCTCAAACTCCTCTTCTCCTTATACCTTCCTGTTTTGTACTGAACTGATGAAGCCACTGTGTGGCGAAACGTTTCTTCAATAAAGATTCCCAAAGTTTTGGGCATAAGGGGCCCTCAGTTCTTATATATAATATATATATAATATAATATATATAATATATTTTATTATTTTTTTTTTATCACAAAACCGGGCCGATTCCCACCAAGGCAGGGTGGCCCGAAAAAGAAAAACTTTCACCATCTTTCACTCCATCACTGTCTTGCCAGAAGGGTGCTTTACACTACAGTTTTTAAACTGCAAACATTAACACCCCTCCTTCAGAGTGCAGGCACTGTACTTCCCATCTCCAGGGCTCAAGTCCGGCCTGCCGGTTTCCCCTGAATCCTTCCATAAATGTTACTTTGGGTCACACTCCAACAGCACGTCAAGTATTAAAAACCATTTGTCTCCATTCACTCCTATCAAACACGCTCACGCACGCCTGCTGGAAGTCCAAGCCCCTCGCACACAAAAACCCCCTTTTACCCCCTCCCTCCAACCCTTCCTAGGCCGACCCCTACCCCGCCTTCCTTCCACTACAGACTGATACACTCTTGAAGTCATCTGTTTCGCCCATTCTCTCTACAGTCCGAACCACCTCAAACCCAAACCCCTTTCCCCAGCCCTCTGGACAACAGTTTTGGTAATCCCGCACCTCCTCCTAACTTCCAAACTACGAATTCTCTGCATTAATTCACACCCCACATTGCCCTCGAACATGACATTTTCCCCTGCCTCCAGCCTTCTCCTCGCTGCAACATTCATCACCCAACGCTTCACACCCAAATAAGAGCGTTGGTAAAACTATACTCTCCATACATTTCCCTCTTTGCCTCCAAGGAAAAGTTCTTTGTCTCCACAGACTCTAAGTGCACCACTCACTCTTTTTCCCTCATCAATTCATGATTCACCTCATCTTTCATAGACCCATCCGCTGACACGTCCACCCCCCAAATACTGAAAACGTTCACCTCCTCCATACTCTCTCCCTCCAATCTGATATTCATCTTTCATCACCTAATCTTTTTGTTATCCTCATAACCTTACTCTTTCCTGTATTCACCTTTAATTTCTTCTTTTGCACACCCTACCAAATTCATCCACCAATCTCTGCAACTTCTCTTCAGAATCTCCCAAGAGCACAGTGTCATCGGCAAAGAGCAGCTGTGACAACTCCCACTTTGTGTGTGGATTCTTTATTCTTTAACTCCACGCCTCTTGCCAAGACCCTCGCATTACTTCTCTTACAACCCCATCTATAAATATATTAAACAACCACGGTGACATCACACATCCTTGTCTAAGGCCTACTTTTACTGGGAAAAAATTTCTTCCCCCTTTCCTACATACTCTAACTTTAAACCTCACATCCTCGTAAAAAACTCTTCACTGCTTTCCCGTAACCTACCTCCTACACCATACACTTGCAACATCTGCCACATTGCCCCCCTATCCACCCTGTCATACGCCTTTTCCAAATCCCCTAAATGCCACAAAGACCTCTTTAGCCTTATCTAAATACTGTTCACTTATATGTTTCCCCTGTAAACAACCTGGGCCACACACCCCCTACCTTTCCTAAAGCCTCCTTGTTCATCTGCTATCCTATTCTCCGTCTTACTCTTAATTCTTTAAATTTTATAACCTACCATACACTTTACCAGGTACACTCAACAGACTTATCCCCCTAAAATTTTTGCACTCTCTTTTATCCCCTTTGCCTTTATAAAAAGGAACTATGCATGCTCTCTGCCAATCCCTAGTACCTTACCCTCTTCCATACATTTATTAAATAATTGCACCAACCACCCCAAAAACCCTATATCCCCAAACCTGCTTTTAACATTTCTTCTTTATCCCATCAATCCGGCTGCCTTACCCCCTTTCTTTTTAAACCTACTGCCTCACGAACTTCCCCACACTCACAACTGGCTCTTCCTCACTCCTACAAGATGTTATTCCTCCTTGCCCCTATACACGAAATCACAGCTTCCCTATCTTCATCAACATTTTAAAAAATTCCTCAAAATATTCCTTCCATCTTCCCAATACCTCTACCTCTCCAATTTAATAACTCTCCTCTCCTATTTTTAACTGACAAATCCATTGGGTTTTCTAGGCTTTCTTAACTTGTTAAACCACTCCAAAACTTTTTCTTTTTTTTCAACAAAAATTTTTTGATAACATCTCACCCACTCTCTCATTTGCTCCTTTTTACATTGCTTCACCACTCTCTTAACTTCTCTCTTTTTCTCCATATACTCTCCCCCCTTGCTCACTTCTACTTTGTAAAAACTTCTCTATGCTAACTTTTTCTCCCTACTACTCTCTTTACATCATCATTCCACCCAAACGCCCCCTCTTCCCCCCTGCACCCCACTTTCCTGTAACCACAAAACTTCTGCTGAACACTCTAACACTACATTTTTAAACCTACCCCATACCTCTTCGACCCATTGCCTATGCTCTCATTAGCCCATCTATCCTCCAATAGCTGTTTATATCTTACCCTAACTGCCCCCTTTTAGTTTATAAACCTTCACCTCTCTCTTCCCTGATGCTTCTATTCTCCTTGTATCCCATCTACCTTTTACTCTCAGTGTAGCTACAACTAGAAAGTGATCTGATATATCTGTGGCCCCTCTATAAACATGTACATCCTGAAGTCTACTCAACAGTCTTTTTTCTACCAATACATAATCCAACAAACTACTGTCATTTCGCCCAAACATCATATCGTGTATACTTATTTATCCTCTTTTTCTTAAAATTGTATTACCTATAACTAAACCCCTTTCTATACAAAGTTCAATAAAAGGGTTCCCTTATCATTTACACCTGGCACCCCAAACTTACCTACCACACCCTCTCTAAAAGTTTCTCCTACTTTAGCATTAAAGTCCCCTCCCACAATTACTCTCTCACTTGGTTCAAAGGCTCCTATACATTCACTTAACATCTCCCAAAATCTCTCTCTCTCCTCTGCATTCCCTTTCTCTTCTCCAGGTGCATACACGCTTATTATGACCACTTCTCGCATCCAACCTTTACTTTAATCCACATAATTTTTAAATTTAAACACATTCATATTCTCTTTTCTCCTTCCATAACTGATCTTTTAACATACTGCTACCCCTTCCTTTGCTCTAACTCTCTCAGATACTCCAGATTTAATCCCATTTATTTCCCCCCCCTGAAACTCTCCTACCCCCCTTTAGCTTTTTTTCGCTTTGGGCCAGGACATCCAACTTCTTTTCATTCATAACATCAGCAATCATCTGTTTCTTGTCATCCCACTCATCCACGCACATTTAAGCAACCCAGTTTTATAAAGTTTTTTCTTCTTCTCTTTTTTAGTAATTGTATACAGGAGAAGGGGTTTCTAGCCATTGCTCCCGGCATTTTAGTCGCCTCATACGACACGCATGGCTTACGGAGGAAAGATTCTTTTCCACTTCCCCATGGACAATAGAAGAAATAAAAAAGAACAAGAGCTATTTAGAAAAAGGAGAAAAACCTAGATGTATGTATATATATATATGCATGTGCGTGTCTGTGAAGTGTGACCAAAGTGTAAGTAGGAGTAGCAAGATATCCCTGTTATCTTAGCGTGTTTATGAGACAGAAAAAGAAACCAGCAATCCTACCATCATGCAAAACAGTTACAGGTTTTTGTTTCACAGTCATCTGGCAGGACGGTAGTACTTCCCTGGGTGGTTGCTGTCTACCAACCTACTACCTAAACACTTGTCGATACTGAAGGGAATCACAGGTGTTGATGAGCAACACACATGTAAAACACTATTTCCCCCCCTCACTTATTTCTTTATACGATTTCCACACTTTAGTTTACACGATCCCATGTGGCCATTACGAAAAGAAATATGTTGGGAAAATAGGTAAAAGTCTGCCTATTAGAGAGCACAAAAAAGAAATGCGTGCAACACAGACGACATGAAAAATGCATGTGTGATCAGCAGAAACATGGAGGGGGCGCCTGGTGCGTCGGACCAGTGCACAGATAATCTTCACGGAACCAGATCTCAGCTGACACTCATGTTTAGGAGCCTCTCTGAGTGCTGCAGCAGATATTGCCACACAAAGAGCAGGAAGCTGCTATATTACCGCCACTTTATAGAGCACACGTGATAATCGAACAAGCATGCCCCACCCACACCAGATACGACCTTCAGATGATGTTGAGAGGTTCTTGGGGAGAATAGTAGCGAAGAAAAACACTGTAAACTGTTATATGGAAGCGTTATTATATTTGGGAACCCCCCTGCCACGTCCGTCTGTCTCTAGGTCTATCGAGAAGTGAGAATGTTGACTGTCGACTAGCTGGCTAGCCGAGGAAGCCCGTAACGACAGCATAGGAATTTGGCAATGGCTATATATGTTACCATCATTTGTGCAACAATACACAGCTATAAGATAAGATAAGATAAGATTTCGTTCGGATTTTTAACCCCGGGGGGTTAGCCACCCAGGATAACCCAAGAAAGTCAGTTCGTCATCGAGGACTGTCTAACTTATTTCCATTGGGGTCCTTAATCTTGTCCCCCAGGATGCGACCCACACCAGTCGACTAACACCCAGGTACCTATTTGCTGCTAGGTGAACAGGACAACAGGTGTAAGGAAACGTGTCGAAATGTTTCCACCCGCCGGGAATCGAACCCGGGCCCTCCGTGTGTGAAGCGGGAGCTTTAGCCACCAGGCCACCGGGCCACAGTTAACAATGACACACATAAAAACATTGAATGGAGGTGGAAAACTTCAACATAACTGATGGCCCATAACAAGTAGGTCCTTCTCGGATTCATCCCTTCTCGATCACATATTTGTTCAACCAATTCTATAGCTAACCTTGATCTTTGAATTATCTAATCTCGCTCACTCAGTTGCTTTCCTGGCTATATAATCTCATGTCTTTCTACCCAAATGTACATTTGAAGTGACCAAGGACTCAGGACCGAAACATTCCTAACTGACCTAAAGTTTGCATTTTGTGTGTTTTCCAACAACCTGTCCGTATCACATACAATATTCACCAGCCACATAGAGTGGTATCTTTAGTAATCAGATACATGAGCAGTAACTTCAGTAAACAGACACATTTAATGGTAACTTCATTAATCCTACACGCAGAGTAGTAACTTCATTAATCCTTCTCCTGGAGTGGTAACTGCATTAACGGTAACGTCATTTAGAAACATACTGCTAGTTGTCAATCAGCTAACAAAGTACAGTTAGATTTCATGAAGATCCTGAAGCCTGAAATGCCGTCTAGCTACTCGGATTACGTGAAGTCGACACACTCATTCCCACTCCTTACCAAGACCAAGAACTGTACATCAACTGACAGACAGGTCACAGGAGACCTCACAGTCCATATCAGTATTACCAGCTTAGAGAGACAAACTGCAATGAAGTTACTTCAGGTTCTGTCTGTATAGCTGATATTAAACTGGTATAGCAGATGGCCCTCTCGCCATCCTTAGACCAACTTGCCAGGACTGCCACATTACCACCACCTCCCTGAATGGCGTATTATCAACTGATCTCCATGATGTGGTTCCTGAATTAACATCTGGAATCCGTTAACCACAACCAACCCCTTCAAAGTATCGTGTTGAATCGTATGTTTGCAAAGTGTCTGAGCAGCTGATTCTTAAATAACTGCATTTTTTTGCACTTACAGCTTCAGTGGGTAATTTATTTAATTGAGCAGTAATTTTGCTTGCAAAAAAAAAAATTACTCTTTTGTTGCATCTCTTGTCTCGACTTTTCATACCACTGTTTCGAGTTAATGACTTTGCACTTGAAATAGTTCTCTGTGTTCAAGTGAGTCAAACTCGTTTGCTTGAAAGTTTGAATGAGATCTCGTTGTCTCCGTTTCCTGAGAGAGAGAGAGAGAGAGAGAGAGCAAGTCAAGCGCTTTAAGTTTTTCTTCATTATGATTACTTTCTCTGAATAAATGGTTTAGAAAACCATTTTCGCCACCTACTGGCTGGCGAAACTGGCTGGGGAAAGTGACCGAAGAAGCCACTGGCTGCTGACACCTTTCCAGAAAAAGATACCCAACTGTTGAGCAAGTTTCTGTTACTGATGGTACGAGCTAAGCTGGCGAAAAATTCTCTGCACCTCCTTAATCAATGTTCATCTTGTATGTGAATCCTACGACAATACTGGACACCATATTAAAGGCGCTGTCTAACAAGTACATTGTAGACTGTATTGTTTCTAGTATTTTGTACAAGAATTTTCTAGCTATGAAACGAAGAGTTCTGTTGACTTTATTGATCAGTGGTGGTGATGAAGTGTGATCGTGATGATTTGGTGGTGAGGCGAATGTCGTGGTGGTGATGTAGTTGTAATGGGGGTGATGTGGTGGTGGTGATGTAGTTGTAATGGGGGTGATGTGGTGGTGGTGATGTAGTTGTAATGGGAGTGATGTGATTTTGGATGGGGGAGATTAATTTTTTAAAAGTAGTGATGAGGTGGTTGGGGAGGAGTTTTTGAGGGTATTTATGAAGTGGTGGTTGTGATAGTGATAATGTGGTGGTTGAGGTGGTTGTGGTAGTGATAATTTGGTGGTTTTAGGTGGTTGTGATTTGTGATAATTTGGTGGTTGTGGTAGTATGATGTGGTGGTTGTGGTAGTGCCGAGGGGGGAGGTTGAGGTGGTAGTGATAAATGGAGGTCGAGGTGGTAGTGATAAGAGGAGGTCGAGGTGGTAAATGTTTGAGGTCGAGGTGGTAGTGATGAGGTCGAGGTGGTAGTGATGAGGTCGAGGTGGTAGTGATGAGGCTGAGGTGGTAGTGATGAGGCTTTAGGTGGTAGTGATGAGGTTTAGGTGGTAGTGATGAGGTTGGAGGTGTGGTTTTTGGTGGGTTGGGGGAAGGTTGGTGTATGAGGTTGAGGTGGTAGTGTTGATTTTGAGGTGGTAGTGATGGGGTTTGGGAGATTGAAAGGTGAGGGGAAGGGGGTGGGGGTGGAGGGGGGGGTAGTGTGATGACATTGTTTTCGCAGGCTAAGGGAAAAAATTGAAAAAAAAATTAATGGTTATTTTTGAAAGTGATTTATTACCCCCCTTAGTGACGCTTTGGGTGAGCGGAATTTGCGTGGGGATGGCCGGGTTTTAATGGGGGGAAAATTTGGGGGGGAAAATGGGAGGGGTTTGATGGGCCCTTTGAAATTCGAAATTATTTCTTTTTTTTTTACACGGTTATTTTTTAAGAATCTTCCCCCTTTGTTTGTTCTTGGGGGGGGAACTTTAGTTTAATTTTAAAAAAATTTTGAAAATGTTTAGGGGTTTAATTTGGAGGGGCCAAGCTCTCATTTCTCCCCGCCCCCTTCCTTTTTTTTATACACCCCCCTCTGCCCTGGGGCTTTTGGGTTGCCCCCTTTGGCTAACTCGGGGGTGGGTCCTTGGGTTACCTGAATTTAATTTTGGGGCTTTTTTGGGGAAGGAACTTTTTAGGGTTTTCTGGGGGGTTTTGAAAATTTTTGGTGTTTGAAAAGGCGTTTAAAAGTGCGGCTCAGGGTAGGTTTGGGGGGTTTTTGCGGCCCCGGGCCCTTTTTCGGGGGAGGGGGTTAAAAGTTTTTCACAACGGGGGGTTTTTTTCCAATTTTGGGGGCCATCTTTTAAGGGGGGGGAAACCCATTTTTCCCCCGAATTTCCGGGGGGCCCGGGGGGTTCCAACAGGGGGGTAGGGGGGGCCAACGAATGAAACTCTCCCCGGGGGGGCCCGGGGGGGGGAATGGCGCGGGGTTGCGTGGGGCCGGGGCCCAACCCAAGGCCGGCCCGGGACCCACCAATTTTTCCGGCCGGGTCGCTAAAACCCCCAATCCTCTCCTGGCCGCGCCCTCTGTTTTTGGGCCCCCCTTTAA
>NC_069416.1:33689171-33769171 GCF_026875155.1 Cherax quadricarinatus | reverse complement strand
ATATATATATTTATATTTTTATTATATTATTTTATATAAAAAAATATATATATAATATAAAATTTTAATATATATTTTTAAATATTATATATATATATTTATATATATATATTTTTTATTTTTATATTTTATATATATATTATATATATATATAATTATATATATTATATATTATTTTATATATATATATTTTAAATATATTTTATATATATTATATATAATATAAATTTTTTTTATATATTAAATTTTATATAAGATATTATATATAAAATTTATATTTATATATATATATTTATATAATATAAAATATTTATATTTATATATTATTTATATATATTATTTTTTATATATATATTTTATATTTATTTTATATATTTATAATATATTTTATATATATATATATATTTATATATATTTATTTTTTTTATATATATTATATATTATATATTTATATTTTTTTATATATATTTATTTTATATTTTTTTATATATATATATATATTTAATAAATGTGTGTGTGGTGTGCGAAAAAAACAACCACGGGGGGAAAGTAAATGTTTAGTTCTAGGCTTTCTTTGTTGCAACCCAAACATCAGGGGCTTGAAAAAATTGCAGAAACCCGAGGAGGAGGGCCCCAAGCACGTTTTTTCCCCCAAAGCACTTTTTCACACCTGTCATTTGCTCAGTGTTAATCCACAAGGGGGACAGAAACTCAAAAAGTTTTAATTGATCCGTTTTTTTCGGCCCCCCTGGGAAAAAACATTAATTTTGGGAAAGGTTGCACCTCTAAACCCGTGAGGGTGAGCTAAAATTTTTTTAATTAAGTTTCAAATTGGGTTGTATCTATTTCTTTTTTATCATTAAGCAGGGAAATATCTTTTCACATATCTGCACCATTTAGATTTTCGGGAAAAAAAAATTTTAAAGCAATCTGGGTTTCAAAAAAATTCCAAGTACAAATTGCTAAAGTTGGGGAGAGAGTATTTCCCCCTTGCCCAAAAACCAAAATTTTGCCCCAAACTCGCCCCTTTGCACAAAAAATTTGAATCAATAATGACAAGTTTAATAAACCCCAGTGATTTTTCGAGGGAGGGAATGGTAAACCCCTAATTACAGAGGAATTATCTGAAAAAAAAAAAAGTGATTCATCAAAAATAACCTACCCGTAAACCTTTAGGTCCCCGTCAAGGGCTTTTAATTTTTAAACCAAATTTAAAATTTTTTCTTAAATTCAAGTTTGAAAATTGCATTTTAAAATTTTTTAAAAATTAGTAGAAAAATTTGTTGGGAAAGAACCAATGGAGGCAATTATGGGTCTGGTTTGGGTTACCTGGTTTTATGTGTTCGGTTAATCCATAAAATATATGGTTTAAAAAATGGGTTTGGGGGCCATGGGTTTTTTTTTTTTTTTAAACATGGGCCTTTAGTAGTAGTTTAATTGTTTAATAAAATTTTAACTGAATGAAAAGGGGTTCTTCGTGAGTTTTTTGATATGGTTTCCTTTTATCATCCAAGAGATCATTTTATCTTAAAATAAGAACATAAAGGAACACTGCAGCAGGCCAAAATGGCCCTTTCGAGGCAGGTCCAATTCACCACGGCCCAAAGCCCCAAAGGGCCCTTTGGTTGTCAGGTCGGGTTTTAAAAATTCATAAGGAAGGGGGCACGTTAACTGGCCAGTAGCACAAGCAAATAAAGGGCCAACTCAAACCCCCCCACCCACTCACGTTTTTAAATTAAAACCCATTTTTAAAAAAAAACAAATTTCTTTTAATTGTATGACGGTTTTCGGGAGTTTGTTCCACTCTTTTCCAAAAAACTCTATTTTCATTTTTTTTTTGCCTTGTTTAAATTTAAAATGCAAAAATTTTAAAAAATTTTCTTGATTTTCTCATGACTTAAAATTCTTGAGAAATAATGAGAATTAAATTTTTTTTCATGGGACCCATAGGCCATCCCTTATTAATTACCCGGGCCAGGCCCGGAGGCTTGGGGCCCATTAAAATTTGCTCCCTTGACTTTTGGCCAATTTAAGGGGCAGGGGGATTAAATTAAACTCGTGGTGTATACAGTGCTCGTCCGGGATTTTGCGGGGCGCTCACCCCCCCATAATGCCCCTGGGCGAGCACTGTACACTTTAGAAAAAAAATACTTCTCTTTGTTTTAAACCTTTTATATAAATGTCTTTAAATTTTTTAACATTTCTTATTTGGTGAAAGTTTTTTTCTCAATTTTGTTTTAATGTACATATTAGATTTTTGCCTTTCATTCAGCATTTTTGTAAGTTTTAAATTTTTAAAAAAATTTCAAAATGGGAAAATTTTTAAAACCCTAGGGGTTTCTGACCAAAAAAAAAAAACACCTGTTTTTTACATGTGCCAAGAGCTAGTACACTCTCGGTATTGTTTCGTCATTATTAAATTCACCCGCTGATGCAAAAAAACTTTCAAAAAGCTGAACATTTTCTTTTATACTCTGATTCAAAGGGACCCGGGTTTTCCCGATTTGAAAGGGGGCAATATTTTTACCCTCTTTATTATTTATATTATGCTTTCCGAAAATGGTACTTTATTGCGCCCCTCCCTACCTATCCTGCAAAAATGCGGCCCCAAAAAACACATTTCTAAAAAAAAAAACCTTTAGGGGGAAACAGCCCCCGAAAGGGATAACGGGAATACATTTTGATTTTTTTTTTTTTACAAATTTTTCAATTCATTTTATGGTTTTCGCCCCAATTTTTAAAGTTTCGTTAGGACTTTAGGGACTTTTTCCTCACTATTAACGCAGGGGGGACGAACCAATTTTGCGCCTCATTGGGCCCTTTTTGTAAAACGTATAGCCTTCTTCCCGATAAGTTTATGGTACGACTGTGGTGCCAATGGACTTCCAGAAGACTCGCATCCACCCCCCCCCCCCCGGTACTACTGACAACCATATTTGTCTGGGTCGTAATGTAAGGGAAGGTATTTGAGATGAGTTTGTTAATTCTAGCGAAGAGACGTATCGTATCGTTGTTAGCCTAAATTAACGGCTCAGAGCTGGGATAATATATGCATACATTATACCTGGCGTGAAGTTCGGTCTAGTTGCTTCCAGTGATTCGTTGGAAGAAGGCCTCTGTCTGGTTGGCTGGCTCTCTCTGTCTCTCTCTCTCTCTGTCTGTCTCTCTCTCTCTCTGTCTGTCTGTCTCTCTCTCTCTCTCTCTCTCTCTCTCTCTCTCTCTCTCTCTGTCTCTTCTCTCTCTCTCTCTCTCTCTCTCGCTCTCCGACTGGTTGATCAAAGGAATTGGAAAGAGCTGTTCATATCTAGCAATAATGAATTGAGGGATATAGCAGAAATTGAGATTCAAAAATACCATTATATATATATATATATATTATAATATATATATATATATATATATATATATATATATATATATATATACATATATATATATATATATATATATATATAAAATAATGTCGTGCCGAATAGGCAGAACTTGCGATCTTGGCTTAAATAGCAACGCTCATCTTGCCATATAGGACAAGTGAAAATTTGTGTATGCAATAATTTCGCCAAAATCATTTTGAACCTAACGAAAAAAATATATTTCACTGTGTTTAGTATTAAATTACTATAAACAAATCTAAAATATATATAGTTGGGTTACGCTAAAATAAATTGTTCTTGTTATAATAAGGTTAGGTAAGTTTTCTAAGATAATTTTGGCGCAAAATTAAAATTTTTTACATCAACATTAATGAAAAAAATATATATTTAAACGTATAAAAGAAAATTTCAGAAAGGACTTAATTTTAAATGAGTTCTTGCTAATTGACCAGTTTTACATATTCGGCACGACATATATATATATATATATATATATATATATATATATATATATATATATATATATATATATAATATATATATATATATATATATATATAATGTAATATATATTATATATATATATATATAATGTAATATATATATATATATATATATATATAATGTAATATATATATATATATATATATATATATATAATGTAATATATATATATATATAATGTAATATTATATATATTAATATATATATATAATATTAATGTAATATATATATATATATATGTAATATATATATAATATATATGTAAATATATTATTAATATATATAATATATATGTAATATATATATAATATATATGTAATATATATATAATATATATGTAATATATATATAATATATATGTAATATATATATAATATATATGTAATATATATATAATATATATGTAATATATATATAATTATATATGTAATATATATATAATATATATAATATATATATAATATATATTAAAATATATATATTATATATATATGTATATATATATATATATATATATATATAATATATATATATATATATAATAATATTAAATATATAATATATAAAATATAAAATTACACCTTCATATGATAACCCTATACTGCACGAATATGACAGTATTCTGAGGCAGATTTTTACGAAAGTACTTAACCTTACTCTAGAAGGCGGGCAGTGGAACCAAGCTACACTTCCAGTCAGACTAGGAGGCATTGGTGTCCGCAAGTCATCACAGATTGCGTTACCTGCTTTTCTGTCTTCGTGTATTGCATCCAGAGAGCTTGTAGCAGCGATTCTCCCTGAACATCTTAGGGACAAGATTGGAGTCCAGGACCAAAAATTCATTGACGGAGCAATGATCTGGGATAATCTAACGGGCTCTGAAACCAGACCTGCTCCCCCAAACAACTACAAACAATCGCACTGGGATGGTCCAATAGTGGAAAATATTGCCTCAACAATGCTTCAGTGTGTGTCAGGGAAGGATAGAGCCCGCCTCCTGGCAGTGAGAGCCCCTCATGCTGGGGACTTTCTGTTGGCTGTTCCCAACTCCAGCCTTGGCACAACCCTTGACCCACAGACCATCCGCATTGGTGTTGCCCTTCGACTTGCCGCCCCTATTCTCGCCGAACACAGGTGTATTTGTGGCAGTGAAGCAGCAGACCGATTCGGGTACCATGGTCTTGTGTGCCGTAAATCCGAGGGAAAGATTGCAAGACATGAGGAGGTTAATAACATTATCAAGAGGAGCCTCACAACAGCTGGATGCCCAGCAGTAAGGGAGCCACCCCAACTATGCAGATCTGATGGCAGCCAGAAGCGTCCAGATGGTATCACCCTTCAAGCCTGGACAGATGGGAAGCAGATGGTGTGGGACTATACATGTGCATCTACCTTGGCTGATACCTATCTCCAATACACCAGGGAGGAAGGAGGGGCAGCTGCCAGCTTCAGGGAGTCCCAAAAGTCTAGGAAATATGGAGAACTTGCCCATCATTATATGTTTGTTCCCATAGGCTCAGAGACCCTTGGCTCATGGGGAAAGAGTGCATCTAATTTCCTTAAGGAGCTGGGAAAAAGACTCATCAGGGTAACTAGGGATCCCAGGGCAGCTAGTTTTCTGCTCCAGCGGCTCAGTGCGGCTGTTCAAAGGGGTAATGCCTGCTGCATTTTGGGCACACGCCCCAGCTCTGAGGAGCTGGATGAGATTTTCGCCTTATAATCAGTGATACACACGTAACAACATGTACCGTATATGCCACCTTTATATTAACAATGTATCTCTTAAATCTTCTGTACCATATTATGTAATAAAATATTCCTATTGGTAAAAAAAAATAGTTTAAAAGATGGGGTGGTAGGGGAAGTGGAATATTCAAACGGCTTCAGGAAGAAATCCAAATATTCCTCCTTGAAGCCTTTTTATCCACTTCTCCGAGGCTATGGGTCCCACAATTTACACCAGAGGTGGACCCCATCATCCTATATATATATATATATTATAATTATATATATTATAATTATATTATTATGCCCACGAACGAGTGGTATTAATCAATAACAACACTGCGACTAGCCAAGGAGTCGAACCCATGCTACTCACCATGAGGCGGGCCAAAGCAGCATGGGTTCGACTCCTTGGCTAGTCGCATTATAATAATAATTATATATATATATATATATATATATATATATATATATATATATATATATATATATATATATATATATATATATATATATATGTCGTGCCGAATATGTAAAACTGGTCAATTAGCAAGAACTCATTTAAAATTAAGTCTTTTCTGAAATTTTCTTTTATACGTTTAAAGATATTTTTTTTTATTAATGTTAATGTAAAAATTTTTAATTTTGCGCCAAAAGAATCATAGAAAACTTACCTAACCTTATTATAACAAGAGCAATTTATTTTAGCGTTACCCAAGCAAATATATTTTAAGTACGTTTACAGTAATTTAGTACTAAACAAACACAATCAAATATATTTTTTTTTCGTTAGGTTCAGAATGATTTTGGCGAAATTATTGCATACACAAATTTTCACTTGTCCTATATGACAAGATAAGCGTTGCTATTTAAGCCAAGATCGCAAGTTCTGCCTATTCGGCACGACAATATATATATATTATATATATATATATATATATATATATATATATATATATATATATATATATATATACACACATGTATATATATGTATATATCCATTACACAAAAGGTTTAAAAATGCATCACCTTTCCACAGGTGCGAATATGGGAATCACAAACCTGCATCAGGCAGGTACGTGAGATATACAGGTATATTACGTGTAAATGGGCTGTCAGGCCTCGTTATCCACGCGCCGGTAATCTGCTATGGTAAACAACCGCAGCTGTTTCTAGATTGGGCTTTTATTTGCAGGTATAGTTTTATGTGGGAGATGGAGGTGGTGTAGGCGACTGATTACGCTGGTCTTCCACACCGGATTATCTTTATTAATCTTTATTGTCTCTATTAATCTTTATTTTTCCCTTCTATTAATCTCTATCATTCCTATCATTATTGATCTCTGTTATTTCCTCTATTTATCATTCTCATTCCCTTCCTATTAATCTAAGCAGTTCCCTATGTTCATCTATGATACTGTCTTTATTACTCTCGCTTATCCTTTTTATTAATCTCTCATTCTCTTTTAATTTATCTCAGTCCCTCTGTCATTCTGCCTTATCAGTCTCTTATCTTCTTTATTAATCTCTTATTCTTTCTATTAATTTATCTCAGTCCATCTTTTAATCTCTCTCGTTGCTCTATTAGTCTCATTCAATTGTTTGTTCAACCAGTTAAAAGCAATGACATGTGGTAATCGTTTTATAATTCAATACAAAGCTTCCTCATATACCAAGTGTGCAACATTCATTATTTATCTCAAAGGGGTTCCTTGGTACTCCTCCTGAGCTTCTCATTAATCTGAAGAAATGGAGTTATGCTTCCTTTTCTCGTGATTGTCTTCCTTTTCTCAGGCACCGTATGATCCCTTACGTACTTAGCGTTTCCCCCCCTGAATATAATTATGCAGAAAAGCTCTAGCTTCCGTAATTTACAATGGACGTGAATTTTCTTGGAGTTCTTCAGAGGACGATGACTGAAGTAATCTCCTTCAGAAAAAGGATGACTGAAGTAATCCCCAGCATTTAGAACTTTCGTTATTAAGAGCGACAAGGATAAAGAAATTTGCATTCTCTGGAAAGTCGTGGAGGCGAGACATGATGTAAATACACTAGTGGATTAAAGTCTTTATTAAAGGCGGTATCATAAGGGTCTTGATCGTATAAAAATATATTTACTTTCGTAAATTTATTTTTGCAAATGTATTCATGGATTCGAGTGGGTGATTTACCACAAGGAGAGGCGGAAGCTCCAACTTCCGGCCGCTGATTTCTAGACACACGAGATACCTATAATAATAATAATATAATAATAATAATTCCCTGCCTTAGTGGGAAATGGCCGACGTGTTAAAAAAAATAATAAAATATAATAAAAATAATACCTAGGTATTAGGATGGTAGACAGCAGCCACCCAGGGAGGTACTACCGAGTGAGTGTGAAACAGAAATCTGCAACTGTTTAACATGATGGTAGGATTGCTAATGTCTTTTTTCTGTCTCATAAACATGCAAGATTTTAGGTACGTCTTGCTACTTTTATTTACACTTAGGTTACACTACACATGCATGTACAAGCATATATATTTACACAGCAATCTGGGTTTTCTTCTATTTTCGTAATGGTTATTCTTTATTTCCTTTTATTTCCATGGGGAAATGGAAAAGAATTCTTCCTCCGTAAGCCAGGCTACTATAATGCCGGGGGCAAGAGACTAGTAACTCCTTCTCCTGTATAAATTACTAACTGTAAAAAGAAACTTGTTTCTCTCTTTGGGTCACTCTGCTTCGGTGGGATACGGCCGGTTTGTTAATCTTTATATTTATAAGTACATGTATAAGGTATGCAGGCCTAGCTAACATCAGTGACATACTACTATACAGAAAGCCGCTTGTTATGCAGAGGATTTCAGACAAATTAGGTAAATTTTGTCCCCAGGATGTGACCCACACCAGTCGAGTAACACTCACGTACCTATTTTACTACGGGTACCGGGGGTCGACCCCCGGACCTCAGTGTGTGAGCTGAGTCCTCTAGCAATCGAGCTACTTGCCTTATTAAAGAAGATAACAGGGTCAAAATAGTACACTATCATAGAAGCATCGAAATTGGTGTGATCAGGGAGACAGGCATTGTAACCATTTCGGTTACAGAGCCACCCTGATACACACCTGTGACGCCACTCTCGGCTATCTTTTGTCAGATCCTTTGATTTGCCAAATCTTTGTCAGATATTGAGTTCTTGTTGCAAATTTTATGTCTGTTCCTCTGGTTTGAAGGTCTAGGTATCTAATAAACATGAAAGAAGTATCTTTAACTATATTTTGTCGTAACAGAGTATAGTTAAAGAAGCAAAATCATGTTAGTTAACATAAGAACATAAGAAAGGAGGAACACTGCAGCAGGCCTGTTGGACTATACTAGGCAGGTCCTTTACAATTCATCCCACTAACAAACATTTGACCAACCCAATTTTCAATGCTACGCAAGAAATAAGCTCTGATGTGCAAGTCACTCTAATCCAACCCCTCCCACTCATGTACTTATGCAACCTAAATTTGAAACTACCCAAAGTCCTAGCCTCAATAACCCAACTAGGTAGACTGTTCTACTCATCAACTACCCTATTTCCAAACCAATGCTTTCCTATGTCCTTTCTAAATCTAAACTTATCTAATTTAAATCCATTACTGCGGGTTCTCTCTTGGAGAGATATCCTCAAGACCTTGTTAATATCCCCTTTATTAATACTTACCTTCCACTTATACACTTCAATCAGGTCTCCCCTCATTCTTCGTCTAACAAGTGAATGCAACTTAAGAGTCTTCAATCTTTCTTCATAAGGAAGATTTCTAATGCTATGCATTAATTTAGTCATCCTACGCTGAATGTTTTCTAACGGATTTATGTCCATTCTGTAATATGGAGACCAGAATTGAGCTGCATAATCCAAGTGAGGCCTTACTAATGATGTATAAAGCTGCGGTATAACCTCTGGACTTCTGTTGCTTACACTTCTTGATATAAATCCCAGTAATCTATTTGCCTTATTACGTACGCTTAGGCATTGCTGTCTTGGTTTAAGGTTGCTGCTCACCATAACCCCCAAGTCCTTTTCGCAATCTGAATGGCTAAGTTCTACATTATTTAACTTATAAGTGCTAGGGCCATGGACACTCCCGAGCTTCAGAACCTTGCATTTATCTACATTGAACTGCATCTGCCACTTTTCTGACCAAGAGTAGAGTTTGTCTAAATCCTGGAAATATAAACACACATGCAGTATAATGAGATCCTTTATTGACTACGTTTCGCCCACACAGTGGGCTTTTTCAAGTCACAAACAGATCTACCTGGGGTGGAAGAGACGCGAGTATTTATAGTCAGGTTCAGAATGCTGAGGTCAGGTGGAGAATGCTGCATCTGATGATGTACCGAGTGGGGTTGTAGAGTCTAAAATCTTGGGTAGCTTGTAAATGAGATTGGATAAGTTTGTTAGCAGACCTTCTACAGTGTTCTTATGTGGGATAGCGATGAAGAAGTTTCTTGGCAAGTGGTTCAGCTATGTTATAAAAGCCACTATTCTGGTTGAAGTTGTCTGATATAGAAATAAGTGATGATTCCAGGATTCTTCGGTATTGAGTGTTGTCTTCTTGTTCGCATTTAGTATATTTATATAATAAATTCTTTTATGTTGTGTCAGGAAGAAACTTCAGAATCCCTGCAATGTCCAGAGTACACAAAGTACACAAGGCTGTCACAGCTGGGCAGACTGACAAAATTCCATAAACTGAATAATTTTCCATTGCTTACTAATAATGATAGATTGGATAAGGGAAATGGTATACAAAATATATTATCAGAACGCAAAGCAAAATAGCATAAGTCATGTCTCATTAAATTCAACACTACTAAGCAGGAAAAAAAAAAACTGTCCTTGATTCTCCTGCTTAACTACAACTTCCAAGAAATTCACAAGACACAGTTATCAGTCTGCACACATTGTGGCCGTGACAACAAAGAAACGTATTTCTTCTGAGATAAAGGGAGCTCATCCTGATGACACTGGAGGACAGGAGGAATAGGGAGAAGTCATAAGGATGTTAAGAAGCATTTTTGTCAGCCTTTGAGCTTTAAGGAAGTAGAACAAACCCTTACTTGGTGCTTCTACAATTAATTTAGTTGTATTTACTATAACCATTTAGTGTATGTGAACTAATACCAACAAGAAAATAATCCTATAAATGTTAATTGTGGTTGCAATAACTACTAAATATTATTTCCTATTGTCGGAAATTGTTTTATTAGAATTCTTGACCATGAATACCATGCGGGTACATTCATTTACTGTCTTGATATGATTAAAAATTGTGGAGTTATTCTTGAAAATGTCCTCTTGGGCTAAAGACCGATTCAATATGGCCGCTACACACACCACAGGCTATTTTGAGAGTGACTCTTTATCCAGATTTTCTGACCATCCACAAAATTTCTTGCTTTTATGAAGATGTGTACTATTTTGCTGCTCTTATCACTACCTAGTTGTCAGTCGCTGGTGCCAGTTGTTTAGCAATAAACTGCAACATAGAACCAATGCCACTAATACACTGGTAATTGTCAGACATAGGATGAACACATACCGAACAATCTCAAGTATTGGTTTTACAAATACAATGGACAGGTGCAAGCACAGCCTAGATATTCATATTGGATAGCTTCAAGTATTAATTGTACAAATATACTGCACAGTTTCGAGCATTGGCTGGACAAATATATCGTAGTTTCAACGACTGATTAAAGAGGCGCATGAATAATATTGGTTGGGTACAAAGAAGGGTGACATGATGCTGGTGGAATTCTTTTGATCCATGAACCTGGAGCTACTCCTCCCCTTCCATGAAACAATCTATATTATTCCCCAGTTGTCAGGCCCAGTATGATCCCTGCAGGTTTAGTGCTTCGTGGATATGATAATATTCCTTTACTTTCACATGAGGATCGCGGAGAACACACTCCATCCTTCCCAGAAACCATCTTCTAATTTATATAATAATCTCCTTAAGTTAGGTATATTTTTCCTTTTTCGTACATGAATTTGTTTTCTCTGCTGCATGGTATATTTGTTTGATTTTGTTTGATGACTTAAACGTGTACCCCGGGTCCGTCCTGGAAACTTTACACGAATGAAGACAAGGGGTTAAAAATGAGACCTAGAACTGGACACCAACATTCTAGCAGTAACTTACTGTGGTATTTATATACTTGTAGATAATTAGCTCAGAGAATCGACGGGTTCTATAGGTATTCTTTGTATTTCTATTTCTTATGGTTAGTGTACTAGAAAACTGTGATGATCCCCCTTCCTTCTAATACCATTACTGTAGTCCCCCTCCCAGTAACCTTATATC
Source organism: Cherax quadricarinatus (assembly GCF_026875155.1). Taxonomy (NCBI): domain Eukaryota; kingdom Metazoa; phylum Arthropoda; class Malacostraca; order Decapoda; family Parastacidae; genus Cherax; species Cherax quadricarinatus. Next base: position 33,757,217 of record NC_069416.1, on the reverse strand, counting down.
AGTGGTACTTCACCAGTAAAATTACCGTATTCATTCTCCCCGGAATATGATTTTTATGATATCTAGAGTGATGATTAAGTGGAGTATAAGTGGTGCGAAGTGTTGTATCGAGAGGTGAACTGTGATACTGATGGCTCGGGATACATTATTTTTGGCACTGGAGTGTGCTCGAGTACTCCGTTTTAGGCACTATAGTGTACTCGGGCACTTCGTTTTAGGCACAATAGTGTGCTCGGGCACTCCGTTTTTGGCACTATAGTGTCCCTGACAAACTGTTTTTTCAATTTATGGTGTCCCAGACACATTGTTTTTCACATTATAGTCTCTCCAGACACTTTTTTCTTGGGTCTATAGTAGGGATGGGACGATACCAAAATTTTGACAGATACTCATACCCAGTTTTCGGCCGATACGGGTGCTTTTCCTCTATTTCTTTTTATTTTTTTTAAATTACGATATGTACGGGAATGTTTATTGCACAGTTGGTATTAAATAACACAGGAAGGTTAAATGATGTATAATTTAATTTCTTTCAGATAATAATGCTATTGATCATTACTTGTCTGCTGTGTTAGTTACTGGTTGTCAAAGGCACTTGTCGATAGTGTGTGTGTGTGTGTGTGTGTGTGTGTGTGTGTGTGTGTGTGTGTGTGTGTGTGTGTGTGTGTGTGTGTGTCTGTGTCTGTGTCTGTATGTATACACTCACCTATTTGTACTCACTTGTTTGTGGTTGCAGGGGTCGAGTCTTAGCTCCTGGCCCCTCTTCACCGGTTGCTACTGGGTCCTCTCTCTCCCTGCTCCATGAGCTTTGTCAAACCTCGTCTTAAAACTATGCATGGTTCCCGCCTCCACTACGTCACTTTCTAGGCTATTCCACTGCCCTGACAACTCTGAAGAAATACTTCCTAACATTCCTTTGACTCATCTGAGTCTTCAACTTCCAATTGTGACCTCTTGTTTCTGTGTCCCTTTTCTGGAACATCCTGTCTTTGTCCACCTTGTCTATTCCGTGCAGTATTTTATATGTCGTTATCATGTCTCCCCTGACCCTCCTGTCCTCCAGTGTCGTCAGGCCGATTTCCCTTAACCTTTCTTCATAGGACATTCCCCTTAGCTCTGGAACTAACCTTGTCGCAAACCTTTGCACTTTCTCTAATTTCTTGACGTGCTTGATCAAGGGCGGGTTCCAAACAGATGCTGCATACTCCAGTATGGGCCTGACGTACACGGTGTACAGTGTCTTGAACGATTCCTTGCTAAGGTATCGGAACGCTGTTCTCAGGTTTGCCAGGCTCCCATATGCTGCAGCAGTTATCTGGTTGATGTGTGCTTCCGGAGTCATGCTCGGTGTTATACTCACCCCAAGATCTTTCTCCTTGAGCGAGGTTTGCAGTCTTTGACCATCTAGCCTATACTCCGTTTGCGGTCTTCCTTTGCCCTTCCCCTATCTTCATGACTTTGCATTTGGCGCGGTTAAATTCGAGAAGCCAGTTGTTGGACCAGGTGTCCAGTCTGTCCAGGTCTCTTTGAAGTCCTGCCTGATCCTCATCTGGTTTAATTCTTCTCATTAACTTCACATCGTCTGTGAACAGGGACACTTCCGAGTCTAACCCTTCCATCATGTCGTTCACATATACCAAAAATAGCACTGGTCCTAGGACAGACCCCTGTGGGACCCCGCTCGTCACAGGTGCCCACTGTGATACCTCATTATGTACCATGACTCGTTGTTGCCTCCCTGTCGGGTATTCTCTGATCCATTGCAGTGCCCTTCCTGTTACATGCGCCTGATTCTCTAGCTCCTGCACTAATCTCTTGTGAGGAACTGCGTCAAAGGCCTTCTTGCAGTCCAAGAAGATGCAATCAACCCACCCCTCCCTCTCGTGTCTTCTGTTACTTTATCATAAAACTCCAGAAGGTTTGTGACACAGGATTTGCCTTCCATGAATCCGTGCTGGTTGGTGTTTATACTATTGTTACGTTCCAGGTGCTCCACCACTCTCCTCCTGATAATCTTCTCCATAACTTTGCATACTATACACGTCAGTTACACGGGTCTATAGTTTAGTGCCTCTTTTCTGTCTCCTTTTTTAAAAATGGGAAATACATTTGCCGTCTTCCATACCTCAGTTAGTTGCCCAGTTTCCAAGGATGTGTTGAAGATTGTGGTAAGTGGCATACACAGCATATTCGCTCCCTGTCTAAGGACCTACGGGGAGATGTCCGGTCCCATTGCCTTTGAGGTATCGATGTCCCTTAGCAGCTTCTTCACCTCCTCCTCATTTGTATTTATGTCGTCCAACACTTGTTGGTGTATTCCTTGCTGGTGTCCCCATCTGGTCTGTCCCCCTAGAGACCTTCCTGTCTCCACTGTAAATACTTCCTTAAATTGCATGTTGAGCTCCTCACATACTTCTTGATCGTTTCTTGTGAGTTCTCCACCTTCTTTCCTCAGCCTTATCACCTGGTCTTTGACTGTTGTCTTCCTCCTAATGTGGCTATACAGCAGTTTCGGGTCAGACTTGACTTTCGATGCTATGTCATTCTCGTACTGTCGCTGGGCCTCCCTCCTTATCTGTGCATACTCGTTTCTGGCTCTTCTACTAATCTCCTTATTTTCCTGGGTCCTTTGCCTCCTGTACCTTTTCCATTCTCTGGTGCACTTAGTTTTTGTCTCCCTACACCTTCGGGTAAACCAAGGACTCGCTTTGGTCTTCCTATTATTTCTATTTCCCTTGGGAACAAACCTCTCCTCTGCCTCCTTTCACTTTGTTCCTACATATTCCATCATCTCGTTTACTGATTTTCCTACCATTTCTCTGTCCCACTGAACCTCCTGCAGGAAGTTCCTCATACCTGTGTAGTCCCCCCTTTTGTAGTTTGGCTTTTCCCATTCAATTCCTGTTACCTTCTCCACTTGTAACTACTATATAATCAAAACTCAGAACGACGTGCTCCAAGGGGCCTCTCGTAAGTGATGTCTTCAATGACCTAACAGCCTCCCATCAAGCATTAGGGGAATTGCCAATAAACCCCTGGCTGCCTTCAAGAGAGAGCTGGACAGATACCTAAAGTCAGTGCCGGATCAGCCGGGCTGTGGCTCGTACGTTGGACTGCGTGCGGCCAGCAGTAACAGCCTAGTTGATCAGGCCCTGATCCATCGGGAGGCCTGGTCATGGACCGGGCCGCGGGGGCGTTGATCCCCGGAATAACCTCCAGGTAATCCAGGTAATGTCTGAACTGTTCAGGGTGAACACAAGATCCAGTCTTGCTGGCTCATCCTCCCCTCTCTCTCTGGTAGTGTCCCTGACATGTTGATGTGTGTGTGTGCGTGTGTGTACACTAACCTAGTTGCACTCACCTAGTTGAGGTTGCAGGGGTCGAGTCCAAGCTCCTGGCCCCGCCTCTTCACTGGTCGCTGGTGTGTATGTGTACGCGTGCATGCGTTTGTTCGCGCGCGCGCGTATGCATGTGTGAGCGCGCGCCTGCGTGTGTGTGTGTGTGTGTGTGTGTTGTGTTGTGTGTGTGTGTGTGTATGAGTAACTAATCGGTGAAGTAGTGTTAATATTAACATTTTTAAACAAACATGTAATATTAATATTTATTTAAATATCTACTGTTTTTAAGTGATATCAATACCGTAAAAATGGCCGATCCCCACCGATACCGATATTTCAGCACATCTCCAGCCTATAGTATCCCAAGAAACCTGTAACTCAATAAAGCTCTCTCGGGCACATCCTCAATACAAGAATGACAAGGATCGGATGACAGAGGTGTCAACACTTCATGCGTGACCAGACGCAGCATTTTAGCCGCTGAGAACCTGAAGTCGAGAAAGTTAGAACCTTTAGGTAGGCAGATCTGTTCTCCCGTCCCTCAGCAGGCGCTCGCTACGCCCCTCACGCCGCAGACGTTACCTGGTTCTTTATCATCGTGTGGCATGAGACGCGACTCCAGAGCAAACTTCCTGCAGGTGGATTACGGACGAAATAATCAAAATGGTCCCGGCTCAGCGTTTTCTTCAATTATAGGCTGGTAAAAATGAGGTGTTGGTTATTACCTAGAAGAATAAGTTATCCTGAGGCAGGTCGACACGGTGTTGCTGGTAGGTGGGAGGAGGAAGGTGTAGGTGGGAGGAGGAAGGTGCTTGTGGTAGGTGGGAGGAGGAAAGTGCTTGTGGTAGGTGGGAGGAAGAAGGTGTTGGTGGTACGTGGGAGGAGGAAGGTGCTTGTGGTAGGTGGGAGGAGGAAGGTGCTGTGGTAGGTGGAGAGGAAGGTGCTTGTGGTAGGTGGGAGAGGAAGGTGTTGTGGTAGGTGGGAGGAGGTAGGTGTTGGTGGTAGGTGGGAGGATGAAGGTGCTTGTGGTAGGTAGGAGGAGGAAAATGCTTGTGGTAGGTGGGAGGAGGAAGTGCTGGTGGTAGGTGGGAGGAGGAAGGTGCTTGTGGTAGGTGGGAGGAGGAAGATGCTGTTGTAGGTGGGAGGAGGAAGGTGCTTGGTGGAGGTGGAGGAGGAAGGTGTGGTGGTAGGTGGGAGGAGGAAGGTGTTGGTGGTATGGAGGGGAAGGTGCTGGTGGTAGGTGGGAGGAGGAAATGCTTGTGGTAGGTGGAAGGAGGGAGGGGAAGTGCTGTGGTAGGTGGGACGAGGAAGGTGCTGGTGGTAGGTGGGGAGGAGGAAGTGCTTGTTGGTAGGTGGGAGGAGGAAGGTGCTTGTGGCAGGTGAGAGGAGGAAGGTGTTGTGGTAGGTGGGAGGAGGAAGGTGTTGGTGGTAGGTGGGAGGAGGAAGGTGCTTGTGGTAGTAGGAGGAGGAAGTGCTGTGGTAGGTGGGAGGAGGAAAGTGCTTTGGTGGTGGGAGGAGGAAAGGTGCTGGTGGTAGGTGGGAGGAGGAAGGTGCTTGTGGTAGGTGGGAAGAGGAAGGTGCTGTGGTAGGTGTGAAGAGGAAGGATGTTGTTGGTAGGTGGGAGGAGGAAGGTGCTGTGGTAGGTGGGAGGAGGAAGGTGCTTGTGGTGGTAGTTGGAGGTGGAGGAAGGTGCTTGTGGTAGTTGGGAGGAGGAAGGTGCTGTGGTAGGTGGGAGGAGGAAGGTGTGTGGTGTGGGAGGAGGAAAGTGCTTGTGGTAGGTGGGAAGGAGGAAGGTGTGGTGGTAGGTGGGAGAGGAAAGTGTTGGTGGTAGGTGGGAGGAGGAAGGTGCTTGTGGTAGGTGGGAGGAGGAAGGTGCTTGTGGTAGGTGGGAGGAGGAAGGTGCTGTGGTAGGTGGGAGGAGGGAAGGTGCTGTTGGTAGGTGGGAGGAGGAAGTGCTGTTGGTAGGTGGGAGGAGGAAGGTGCTGTGGTAGGTGGGAGGAGGAGATGCTGGTGGTAGGTGGGAGGAGGAAGTGCTGGTGGTAGGTGGGAGGAGGAAGGTGCTTGTGGTAGGTGGGAGGAGGAAGGTGCTGGTGGTAGGTGGGAGGAGGAAGGTGTTGGTGGTAGGAGGAAGGTGCTGGTGGTAGTGGGAGGAGGAAAGTGTTTGTGGTAGGTGGAAGGAGGAAGTGCTTGTGGTAGGTGGGAGGGAGGAAGTGCTTGTGGTAGTGGGAGGAGGAAAGTGCTTGTGGTAGGTGGGAAGGCGGGAAGAGGGAGAATGAAGGTGTTGCTGGTAGGTGGGAGGGAGGTTAAAGCAGATTATGAGAGGAAGTGATTGGTGGTGGTTGCGGTAGTAGTAATTTATAGTAAAGACGCCACTGGGAGGAATGTTGTTCTACACAAGAAGAGAACAGAAGCTTCCAGAGTTTTAGTCTGGGGGAAATGCTGGTTTTGTTTTTTTTTTTGCTGGAAATGTGAGATATTAAGTAGATGTTACAGCTTTTAATTCATGGAGGAAACTACAGGTTTGTGCTAGTAGAGTGTGTTGTGTAGTGTCGTAATAAGGTCTTTACATTAAGAAGACTGAACTAAGACCGTGTTTCGTGGTAGTAATCCGGAGAAAACTATTATAAAAGTGCGGAGATGTAATGTAACATGTTGAGTGTAAGGTTTGCAGATGAGGACAAGTGTGTCCTGCGAGGTCTGGGAGATGAACCTGATGCTGGAGTGTTTGGTATCTGACCGAAGCTTTCATAGTTACCGGCGGGCCCTTTTAAAAATACGGTTAGGATTTATATGGAACTAATTATTGTATAGAATAATCGTAATCGGTTAAAGGTCATACATGTAGGTTACAAATCAAATACGATTTTACTGTGAAGTCGGCAACCTGTCATACAGAGGGATGGGAAGGTTATGTAAGGGAAGAGGAACTAAATACTTGACTCTCATGAGAGAATGCCGGATTTCTGATACACGGAAGGAAGTGTAACAGGGAGAGTGGAAAATATTGGTGTAGTGGAGGAGGACGTCTAAGGGATCAGAGGAGGAGGAAAAAGGAGCTAAAATGCGATTATGAGAATTGAAGGGAAATTGAAAATTTCTTTTAGTGCAAAATAGTTTCAAAACACTTTGTAGTGAGAGGCCTGCTCAGAAGATGGATCCTACACTGCGACAACAAGAATGAGGAGATACTGAAATTTGCAGTTGATGGGACTCTGTGGTCAGTTGGAGCCAAACCGTGTGTAAGTGGAGAGGTCAACAATTTGTTTCATGGAATGAGCTCAAAACCCTGCAATTGTACGCCAGATTTTGACATACCTAAGCTCATAGATTTGGAGGAAGGAAATCGACTGACTGGTATGCACTCAGCCCAGGCCAGACTCGTGGTTAGGTGGGTGAAGAATGTGCTTGTAGGCTAGGTGGGCGGAAGTTGCTGTTGGTAGGTGGGAGGAGGAAGGTGCCGTTGGTAGGTGGGAGGAGGAAGGTGTTGTTGGTAGGTGGGAGGAGGAAGGTTTCTGTTGGGAGGTGGGAGGGGAAGATGCTGGTGGTGGTGGGAGGAGGAAAGTGCTGGTGGTAGGTGGGAGGAGGAAGGTGCTTGTGGTAGGTGGGAGGAGGGGAAAGGTGCTGGTTTGGGAGGTGGGAGGAAGAAGGTGTTGGTGGTAGGAGGAAGGTGCTGGTGGTAGCTGGGAGGAGGAAAGGTGTTTGTGGTAGGTGGAAGGAGGAAGGTGCTTGTGGTAGGTGGGAGGAGGAAGGTGCATGTGGTAGGTGGGAGGAGGAAAGTGCTTGTGGTAGGTGGGAGGAGGAAAGTGCTTGTGGTAGGTGGGAGGAGGAAAGTGCTTGTGGTAGGTGGGAGGAGGATGACGGGAGAATGAAGGTGTTGCTGGTAGGTGGGAGGGAGGTAAAGCAGATTAATGAGAGTGAGAATGGTGGTTCGTAGTAGTTAATTTATATAAAAACAGCCACCTGGGAGGTATGATTGTTCCTTCACACAAACAAGAAACAGAAGCTTCTCAGATGTTTTACGTTCTGGGAGAATTGCTGTTTTTTTTTTTTTATTTTTCTCCTGAACATGTGAGATATTAAGTCAATCTTACAAGCTTTTAATTACATGGAGTGAACACTACTTTACAGCGGTCCTTAATATAGTTTTTATTCCTGTAATAAGTCCTTTACAATTAATAAAACCTGAACTTAGACCCGGTTTCGTGGGTATTAATCCGTGCAACTATTAATAAAAGTGCGAGATATAATTAACATGTTAATTAAGGCTTGCCAAGAAACAGGACAAGTGTGTCCTGACGAGGGTCTTGGGAACATGACCTGCAGCTGGAGTTTTGGTCATCTGACCGAAGCCTTCCACTAGCTTACCGGCCCGCCCCCTTTAAAAATTACGGTTAGGATTTAATATTAACTAATTATTATACTAGCAATAATTTCGTTAACGGTATAACCAGTCATACCATTATAGTTACAAATCAAATCACCGATTTTACTTGAACTCGCCAACACTTGTCATACAGAGGGATGGGAAGGTTATGTAAAGAATAACACTAAATACCACTGAGCTCCTCAAGAATGCCAGATTATCTGATACACGGAAGGAAGTGCTAACCAGGGAAGTGGAAAATATTGAGCTGAAGTTGAAGGACTCATACAGGATCCAGGAGAGACAAAAGAAGCTAAAAGCGATTAATGAAATTGAAAGAAATTTGAAATATTTCTTTTCATATGCCAAAAATAAGTCAAAAACCACTTCTAGTGTAGGGCCCCTGCTCAGACAAGATGGATCCTACACTGACGACAACAAAGAAATGAGTGAGATACTGAAATTGCAGTATGACTCAGTGTTCAGCGAGCCACTAACCAGTTTAAAGATAGACGATCCAAACAATTTTTTCATGAATGAGCCTCAAAACCCTGCCAATGTACGCCAGATTTATGACATAACCTAACTCCACTAGACTTTGAGAAAGCCATCGACGACATGCTCATGCACTCAGCCCCAGGCCCAGACTCGTGGAACTCGGTGTTCATTAAAAACTGCAAGAAACCCCTCTCACGGGCCCTGAGTATGCTATGGAGAAGGAGCTTAGACACAGGCGAGATTCCAGTCACTAAAAACAACAGATATAGCCCCACTCCATAAAGGTGGCAGCAAAGCAGTAGCTAAGAAATATAGACCAATAGCTTTAACGTCCCACATAAAAATCTTTGAAAGAGTTCTAAGAAGCAGGATTGCAAACCACCTGGACTCCCAAAAATTGCACAACCCAGGGCAACATGGTTTCAGAGCAGGTCGCTCCTGCCTTTCGCAACTGCTAGACCACTATGATATGGTCTTAGATGCACTGGAAAACAATGCGGATGTAGTATACAGACTTTGCAAAAGCCTTCGACAAGTGCGACCATGGTGTAATAGCACACAAAATGAGTGCTAAAGGGATAACCGGCAAAGTAGGCAGATGGATCTTCAACTTTCTAACCAATCGCACACAAAGAGTAGTGGTAAACAGAGGTAAATCAGATGCTGCCATAGTGAAGAGCTCTGTCCGACAAAGCACAGTACTCGCACCTATCCTGTTCCTTGTTCTCATATCAGACACAGAGATGTAAACCACAGCACTGTCATCTTTTGCAGACTATACTAGGATCTGCATGAGTGTGTCATCCATTGAGGACACGGCAAAGCTCCAAGAAGATATAAACCAAGTTTTCCAATGGGCAACAGAGAACAATATGATGTTTAATGAAGACAAATTCCAACTACGTTATGGAAAACTGGAGGAAATAATAACTAGGACTGAGTATACTACAAACTCCAATCACATAATAGAGTGGAAAAGTAATGTGAAGGACCTGGGTGTGGTAATATCCGAAGACCTCACCTTCAAGGACCACAACAATGCCACTATCACATCTGCTAGGAAACTGATAGGATGGATAATGAGAACATTCAAGACAAGAGATGCTAAGCCAATGATGATCCTTTTTAAATCACTTATTCTCTCTAGGCTGGAATACTGGAGTTTACCTGGAGAGAGTTTCGGGGGTCAACGCCCCTGCGGCCCGGTCTGTGACCAGGCCTCCTGGTGGATCAGCGCCTGATCAACCAGGCTGTTGCTGCTGGCTGCACGCAAACCAACGTACGAGCCACAGCCCGGCTGATCAGGAACTGACTTTAGGTGCTTGTCCAGTGCCAGCTTGAAGACTGCCAGGGGTCTGTTGGTAATCCCCCTTATGTGTGCTGGGAGGCAGTTGAACAGTCTCGGGCCCCTGACACTTATTGTATGGTCTCTTAACGTGCTAGTGACACCCCTGCTTTTCATTGGGGGGATGGTGCATCGTCTGCCAAGTCTTTTGCTTTCGTAGTGAGTGATTTTCGTGTGCAAGTTCGGTACTAGTCCCTCTAGGATTTTCCAGGTGTATATAATCATGTATCTCTCTCTCCTGCGTTCCAGGGAATACAGGTTTAGAAACCTCAAGCACTCCCAGTAATTGAGGTGTTTTATCTCCGTTATGCGCGCCGTGAAAGTTCTCTGTACATTTTCTAGGTCGGCAATTTCACCTGCCTTGAAAGGTGCTGTACATTAACATCCCCATTCAAGGCAGGTGAAATTGCAGATCTAGAGACTGTACAGAGAACCTTTACTGCACGTATAAGTTCCATCAAACACCTTAACTACTGGGAGCGCCTGGATGCACTTGACTTGTACTCGCTAGAGCGCAGGCGAGAGAGATGTATCATAATCTACACCTGGAAGATTCTGGAGGGACTGGTCCCTAATATGCATACAGCAATCACTCCATACGAAAGCAAAAGACTTGGCAGGCGATGCAACATATCCCTAGTGAAAAGTAGGGGCGTCACTGGTACACTAAGAGAAAACGCAATAAGTGTCCGGGGCCCAAGACTGTTTAACCGCCTCCCACCAGCCATAAGGGGCATTACGGGAAGACCCCTGGTTGTCTTCAAGAGGGAGCTGCACAGATACCTAAAGAGGGTGCCGGATCAGCCGGGCTGTGGTTCGTACGTTGGATTGCGTGCAGCCAACAGTAACAGCCTCGTTGATCAGGACCTGATCCACCGGGAGGCCTGGTCGTGGACCGGGACGCGGGGGCGTTAATCCCCGGAATGACCTCCAGGTAGGTAAATATAATTAGGTAGTATTATTAATTCCACAGTCCCAGAGAAGGGGACTAGCAGCCTAAGTGAGCTTAGTTCAGAGTCTAGCTTACCAGTTCATGATCCAGGCTACTAGCTCACCCAGCCATGAACTAAGTTACGACCTCACCGGGCTATGAGTTGACTTGCTCAATCACCCTGCGATGACTGGGATCAAATTACAAATAGGACGCTACAGTGATAACCAAAACTGAATTAAGCAAGCGGTGGTGCAACTAGGCAGTAATCTATGTAGCTAGACAGCAAACTATGCAACTAGCCAGCAAGCTATGCAACTAGCCAGCAAGCTATGCAGCTAGGCAGCAAGTTATCAGCAAGTTAAATTATGCGAAAACTCCAAACCAAAATAAAAGAGAACATAAATTTATTAATTAATAATAATCATTACTTGACAACTTATACAGTCACCGGGATCTTAGCACTAGGATACCGTAGATGATGATGTCGTTGTTCTTTCTTCTTCTGCTTCTTCTTTTTCTTCTTTTATTCTCCTTTTGTTGTAGTTGTTGTTGCACTTTTTTGTATCGTTTAAATTTTTTTTTCAGTGCTCCTAGTTTTGTTGTGTTTAAATACGAGTATGTGCTACATATTTCCTTTAGTCAATCTTCCACTATTTTCCTTCTTGGTGTATACAGCTGGAACAACAACATAAGAAGCTCGGTTGTATTCGCCAGCACGAAACGGATATCTGTTGGTCAATACAAGAAAATCCACAGCCTGGAGGCTCATGAATACTGGATACACGTATGGCGCGCCTCTGTTTACAGCCAGGAGATGCGTGGCCTCCATGCTTGTCACTAGGTCTTGGAGAAGATTCGTGGTGTCCGTGATTATAGCACATGCTTGGAATGCTATACGTACTCTGTCCGTTATTACAGCTAGTTCTTGGACTGATGCACTCAGTGTCCGTGGTTATACCCAGTTCCTAGACAGATTCACGTGCCGTGCCCATGCTTATAGTCGGTTCTTTGATCCATGCATGCGCCGTGTCCTTGCTTATAGTTAGTTCTTGGACAGATACGCACATGTGACCGTTCTTATAGTCAGTTCCTGGATAAATCTACCGATGTATTCGTGCTTATAATTCTTGGACAGATCGTACTTGTCCGTTTGTAATTAGTCCAAGTACAAGTAGATGTACAGTGCCCGTGTTTGCAATCAGATCATAAACAGACTCATGCAAACAATATTAATCCACAATTCCAGCCACAGCTTCGCTCAGTTTTTTTCATCATATTTCTCCTCTTTCTCTTGTCCTCTCAGCCTGATTCAGCAGTCAGAGAATATTTTTTAATTATTATTTGACTCGTATGGCTAGGAGACAAGGTGCATGGAGCCTTCCTAAGCTCGATGCTTAATTACTGTAATATCTGCAGTGTTCTTCAAAATGTGACGTGAATGTTGTAGAGGTATTTGTGTGTGTCAGCGCCTTAAAGGAAACGTACAGATGAAGTTAGTCCTCATACAGTATACACATTGCTCCATAAATGTTAATAATAAATGTGCAGTAATAATACTAATAATAATAATTATTATTATTTTAAGATCAAAAAAAAAAGTCGTCATCCAATATACTTCGAAATATACCTTACCTCAGACATGCTAAGATATATATCAAAGATTACACAACCCTCCAGCAACGTTATGCTCACATGACCTCCCAAAACACTACTTGCTGTCATGACAAACCCGTTTAGTAACCAACATCGAATGACCTTAATTTTAATTATTAAATGGGTAGACCAAAAATTCCAGTGGCTGGTCATCACACGACTAACATTCGCATCAGCAGGCATTTGTCCTGCATCATGACTAATCTTACCTAACCTAACAATATTGACCTATAACAAAGAGACACTGTTTTTGCTGTAACCTTCTTGGATACTTGACTATGAACAGGCCTCTTAATCTGTCCTCTCGAGGAGGATACCTCCGAGACTGTCAAGTGGGGCACTTCAAGGAACATCAGACTAGGGCAGTATCCTCGCTGTTATCTGTAAAAGATCTACAAACACGACTAACGTCAAGAATCTCAATTCCTTGATGATGAGAAGGCAGGAGAGCCACAGCCTGGCTTCAGTACCATGCTGAGGATCATATACTACCTGGAGCACAGTTTTTTTTTTTTTTTTTGCTTTTAGCTTTCCGTATATTACTTGGCAATATCCATAGTTTATACAAAACATCCAGGTTTTTTTACAATGTTTCCTTCACATAGAAAGAAAGTTTACTTCAGCTTCTGAATAAGCTTTTATTTGGTCGACACTTTGTACACAGCTTAATCAATACCTAACTTGATAAAACTCTTAACAGAACGAAAAGTTATTCTAAGTTTTTTTAATGCCACTTGTCTTTATGTATAATTATCGGCAATATGTCATATGAATCCATACGAAAAAATGACCAACTGAACTTCAATTTCAAGAGGACATTTGTGAACCTTTCCTAATTAGCTGTGTTTGGTGCTTGCATCTGACATCAAGACACGAGCACCAATAGCCTGTTTGCCCTACCATAAAACTGCCACCACCTGCTGCCCATACCACAACCCACATCACACCATAATGTCCACGCCTCCCATGACAGGGAGACTGTAAGTGGGTAATGCGGGAGAGAGCAGATCATGTTGCAGCAAAGAGAATCAACCCGCATTACTCCCTTCAAAGACGCCATGACAGGCAGGGAGAGAGATTACTAGGAAAGGAAGGGTGTGAGGAGCGGAAGGGAGGTTAGCAGCAAGAAACTGAGGGAGAGTGAAAGGGATGGAAGTACAAAGGTAGATAGGAAAAGAGGTGGAATTGAGGTAAACATAAAGAGAAGGAAGAGAATAAAAGGTAAGGGAGACGTGAAGGAGGAAAGGATGTGCAAAGAGAAGGATGGAGAGAGAGAGAGAGAGGAGAGTAAGTAAGTATAAGAGATGGAGAAAGGCAAGGGAAAGGAATATTTAAGTTAAAAATAAAATGAGAAACAGAACACGACAATTAAAATTATTGAAGGGGTGAGACAGAGAGAACCAAGACGAGAACGAGAAACATTGAGTATGATTAATAAGAGAAGAGTGGAAGAAGAAATCACATCCAAGCAACAAAGAATATGAAGATAATGAGAATAAGTGTAAGTGTAAGTGTAAGTGTGTGTGTGTGTGTGTGTGTGTGTGTGTGTGTGTGTGTGTGTGTGTGTGTGTGTGTGTGTGTGTGTGCGTGCGTTAAAATTTGTCAGACACTTGGCGGTAATATATTTTTTTTCTTGTTTTTAAGTGTACGTGTGAATTTGTTAGTTAAAAGGTAGCCAAAATACGAATTTGAGCGATGGAAAGTGGTGGAACGAAGGAAATGTTATCCAAGAGATGGACAGAGGAAAGGAATAAGGAAGCGTTAGCGTGAGGAAGAAGACTAAGATTTATGTTTAGCCATTGCTACGAGATAGCAAGAATGTCGGCGTAATGGGTGGGATTAAGTATACTCAGAGAGGCGGCTGAGGCCTCAAATATTACACGGGCCAGGGAGGAGGAAGGGTTGCCGTGCTAGCTGATAGTGCACCATTAAATACACTGGTGGCGCCAGGGAGGAGGAAGGGTTGTCGTGCTAGCTGATAGTGCACCATTAAATACACTGGTGGCGCCAGGGAGGAGGAAGGGTTGTCGTGGTGGTTGATAATGCACCATTTGTAGATAAATGGTTCAGAGAACCGACATGTTGATAAATTACACATGTGCAACTCGAGGTTATCTTTATTGAGGAAACGTTTCGCCACACAGTGGCTTCATCAGTCGATACGTAGGAGAAACTTGAAGAACAGGAGGAGAATGAGGTAATCAGTCCCTCAACCTTGTGTCGATGTGTTCAGTCCATCAATCCTGAATTGATGGACTGAACACATCGACACAAGGTTGAGGGACTGATTACCTCATTCTCCTCCTGTTCTTCAAGTTTCTCCTACGTATCGACTGATGAAGCCACTGTGTGGCGAAACGTTTCCTCAATAAAGATAACCTACGAGTTGCACATGTGTCTAATTTATCATAATGCACCATTAAACACGCTGGTGGCGCCCGGTGTAATGTTTCTTGGGAACTGTACCGTCAGCGTAATATTTCTTGCGTCGGTTGTACCATCATTGTAATATTTCTTTTGGAGGTTTGTACTAACATTGCAATATTTCGTGCAGGAAATTCGAACTAACATTGCAATATTGCTTGCGGAAAGTTATACCTACAATGTAAAATTTATTGCTGAAGTTTGCATCAACATGAGACATTTCTTTTGCAAGCTTGTATCAGCACTGTAATATTGGTCTGGAAGATTGTACCAACACTAATATTTCTCGTGGAAAGTTGTACCATCATTGTAATATTTCTTGTGGTAGGTTATACCAACATTGTAACATTTCTTGCTGAAGGTTGTACCAACATTGTAATATTTCTTGTGGTAGGTTGTACCAGCAATGTAATATTTTTTGTGATAGGTTGGAACAATAGACAAACATTGCATCAGCAAGAAGGATTAAACAAACTAGTGTAATGGTCAGTAACTATAACACTCATAATTACCTATAATAATCTCTCTAATAACTGATACTCGAAATAATCTTGTGTATTTACCTAAAGTAATAATACACATTTATGCCTTAATACCTCTGGGATACTCAGAAAACTATTTTCTCGTTTAATCTCGAGAAACTTGGCCCGGACTCTTGGAACAACTAACATGTTCACCTGTACTATGAGCAAAGTTGCTAAACCCGTTTCCAGAATCCTGGAATGGCTCGGGGAACTTCTAAAACCCTCAGTGGCGGAGGTTCTAACGTTCAAAATGAACAACGACGGTGGAGAGTGAAATTCATTTATGTACATGACGTTAAATAAATCTCAGCTTACCTCTTCTGAATGGTCTCAATGTTTCCAGGGTAGTAACCATCAAGTTTTGAACATGAATGGCATTGATCTGGAAAGTATACAAAACCGACAAGATGAAAATTAGACACATGTGCAACATCTGGGTATCTTTATTTTAGACGTTTCGCCATCCAGTGGTTTTCTCAATACAAATTCAAGGATATAATGGAAGAAAGTATATAGAAAAGATGAGGTAATCAATCCCTCAGTCTTGGAGTTGAAGAGTACCGTATTGCTGAAGGATACAGTAGTCGTGAAGAACAGTGAAGAACACAGTGGTAAAGAACACCGTAGTAGTGAAGAACATCGTAGTGGTGAATACCGTAATGGTGAAGAACACAGTAGTGGTGAACACCGTAGTGGTGAAGAACACAGTAGTGGTGAAGAACACGGTAGTGGTGAAAAATCCCTTCATCACTACTGTGAGCTGATACCTCATCTTTTATATATAGTAATACAGTCTTCGAATTATGTCCCTGAATTTGTACTGATAAAGCCACTGGATGACGAAACGTCTACACTTGTTACACAAGTCTCTGATTTTCACCCCATTAAGTTTTGTTTGCGTACAAGCAAATTTGCTGATATAGCAAAATAGTTGAGAAACCTGGACTCGTCGGAATCCCTACCATAACTGAAGAACGACTCGCCTCATGGGCTTCAAATTTCCATCACTGGTGAGGTTTCTTGAACTCAAGATTCATGCTGTTATTGGGAGTCGTATGTCCCAGTTCGTCAGTTTTATTGAGTAAGTATTAATATTTATGTTCAGTACTTAAAGAATTCTTCTGCCCAGCTTCAAAATATTAATGATGGTGTATTCTGCAAGAAGGTGTAGGCGCAAATTTGAATGTTTACTGAAACTGGTGAAAACCTCAAATCAATAGATCTCATCAGTTACTGGATAATGCCTTTTCTGATCTGCTTCAAACTTTTACTGATGGTGCAATTTTTTTTTTAAGAAAGTTGGCAAATTTCAGTTTGCCAAGATTATTAAATTGTTCGATGAAATAACAAAACAATGATTCTTCTGATCGGGTTCAAACCCAAAACGGAAGTATTGCTGTACTGGTTTTGGCTGTATGGGAGCCAATTTGCAGTTTTTTTAAAAGCAATTTTATCAAATTGGATTTTCTTAAATGAAAATTTCTTATAGGGTTGTGGAGATTTTAAATTGGATATAAATAAGAGAAAGCTGAAAACAATACAAATTATAGATCGATAGCACTAACATCCCACATTATAAAAATGTTTGAAAGGGTTTTAAGAAGCAAGATCATCAACTACTTGGATTCCCAACAATTGCACAACCCAAGGCAGCATCGGTTTAGAGCAGGTCGATCCTGCCTCTCACAACTACTGAACCACTATGACATGGTGGCTAGCTGGTCCAGTGGCTAACGCGACGGTCTGGAGTTTTGAGACTCTGACCGCGGGCTCAATCCCGCCCGTGGTATGGTTTGCAATCGTGTCATTACGATTTCGTGAGTCATGGTACTGGATGCACCGGAGGACAAACGGAATGCTGATGTAGTATGCAAAGACTTTGTGACAAACTTCAACATGCTAAAAAACTATAAAAGTGAGTATGTGAATCTTTATAACCAATAAAACACTGAGTAACAGTAGACAGACCTAAGTCAGAGTGACCACAGAGAAAAACTGTTTCACAAGATACAGTGCTCCCTCCTCAATTTTCCTCATCCTCATATCTGTGTCTTGTTTTGCTGACGGTACTAGAATTTTCACGAGTGTGTCACCCATTGAGGACACTGCAAATCTTCAAGCAGACATAAACCAAGTCTTCCAGTAGGCCACAGAAAACAATATAAAGTTCGATGAGGACAAAT
This sequence comes from Cherax quadricarinatus, assembly GCF_026875155.1. Classification (NCBI taxonomy): domain Eukaryota; kingdom Metazoa; phylum Arthropoda; class Malacostraca; order Decapoda; family Parastacidae; genus Cherax; species Cherax quadricarinatus. The sequence continues at coordinate 33,739,955 of NC_069416.1, read as the reverse complement.
TTCAGTAACTCTGCTATGGAAAACTTTAGGAAATGGAAGCTAAATTGGAATATAAAACAAAAAATTCTAACCACACAGTAGAACAGAAAACTAAAGTGAAGGACTTTGGAGTGATAATTTTTAGGCTGGAATACTGCTGTACATTACCGGCCCCTTTCAAGGAAGGCGAAATGGCAGATCTGGACAAAGTACAGAGAACTTTCACTGCATGTATAAGTACAGTGAAGCACCTGGATAACTGGGACTACTCCTTGGAATGCAGGCGAGAAAAATACATCATAACTTACACATGGAAAATTCTAGGGTGGCTGCTAGTACCCAATCTGGGTCATTAGGAAAATAACTTCCTACTGTTAAGTTATCAAGCAAAAACTATCAGGGTGTTGCATCGCCACTCGTCACTGAGGAGAAAATCAGGTCACCGTCAATGAAAGAAAATATTGCCACTCGTCACTGAGAGTTAACATCGTCACTCGTCACTGAACGAATCTAAATATTAGGTCATCGTCACTGAGAGAAACATCGTCACTCGTCACTGAAAGACAAACATCGCCCCTGAGCATTTCGTTGGCTTCATCTCTGGCAATTTTTTCCCAATTAAGATAAAGCTATTAGTCCCCTATGATGCCCCTTCTATCCTCTAATCTCTCTATCTCTCTCTCTCTCTCTCTCTCTCTCTCTCTTCTCTCTCTTTCTCTCTCTCTCTCTCTCTCTCTCTCTCTCTCCATCCTTTCCCTCCCACCTCCTTACCATTCTCCATCCCTCCCTCCCTGCCTTAATACTCTCAATCTCTAAACTAATAAACATACATCCATACACACACACACAATACCATATTACCTTCTCTGAACGAGTCTTAGAAAGAGCACGACAAAGGAAAACGGAGGGAGCGAGGAGAAAAAGAGAAGAGAAAAATAGATAGCTACAAGATGAGGTGAAGAAAGAGGGATATGATTTGGATGGATGGGGAAGAGAGACAATGAATAGGAAGAGGGAGATGGAGAACGATGGTAACCTGAGAGGTGGATGTGGGCCAGCGGGCCACTCTGATTGTAAGCTCCCTCCCTCCCTCCCGCCCTTCCGCCCTTCCCTCCTCTCCCCATATTTCTTCTCTCCCTCCATTCCCCTTCTCCCTCGCTTCTATTCCTCCATTCCTTTTCTCCCTCGCTTCCCTCCCTCCCTCCCTCTCTCCCCATATTTCTTCTCTCCCTCCACTCCCTCTCTCTCGCTTATATTCCTCCATTCCTTTTCTCCCTCGCTTCTCTCCCTCCATTCCTTTTCTCCCTCGCTTCTCTCCCTCCCTCCCTCTCCCTCGCACCTCTCTCTCCTACATTCCTTCTCTCCCTCCATTCTTTCACTCCGTTTCTCCCTTTCTTATCTCCCGCGCTTCTTTCCCTCCATTCTCTCTCCCCCTCCCATCTCTTCCTCTTTCCCTTCTCTCTCGCTTCCTCCTATTATTTCTCCTTGCCATCTAGAAGATTTTGTTGGGATTATTAACCTGAAGGGTGGGTTATGTACCCAGGATAACCTAGCAAAGTGGGTGAGTGGGTGGGTTAGGTACCCAGGATAACCTAGCAAAGTGGGTGGGTAGGTTAGGTTCCCAGGATAACCTAGCAAAGTGGGTGGGTGGGTTAGGTACCCAGGATAACCTAGCAAAGTGGGTGGGTGGGTTAGGTACCCAGGATAACCTAGCAAAGTGGGTGGGTGGGTTAGGTACCCAGGATAACCTAGCAAAGTGGGTGGGTGGGTTAGGTACCCCGGATAACCTAGCAAAGTGGGTGGGTGGTTAGGTTGCCCAGGATAACCTAGCAAAGTGGGTGGGTGGGTTAGGTACCAGGATAACCTAGCAAAGTGGGTGGGGGGTTAGGTACCCAGGATAACCTAGCAAAGTGGGTGGGTGGGTTAGGTGCCCAGGATAACCTAGCAAAGTGGGTGGGTGGGTTAGGTGCCCAGGATAACCTAGCAAAGTGGGTGGGTGGGTTAGGTACCCAGGATAACCTAGCAAAGTGGGTGGGTAGGTTAGGTTCCCAGGATAACCTAGCAAAGTGGGTGGGTGGGTTAGGTACCCAGGATAACCTAGCAAAGTGGGTGGGTGGGTTAGGTACCCAGGATAACATAGCAAAGTGGGGGTGCGTGGTGGGTTAGGTGACCCAGGATAACCTAGCAAAGTGGGTGGGTGGGTTAGGTGCCAGGATAACTAGCAAAGTGGGTGGGTGGGTTAGGTACCCAGGATAACCTAGCAAAGTGGGTGGGGTGGGTTAGGTACCAGGATAACCTAGCAAAGTGGGCGGGTGGTTAGGTCTCAGGATAATCTAGCAAAGTGGGTGGGTGGGTTAGGTACCCAGGATAACCTAGCAAAGTGGGTGGGTGGGTTAGGTACCCAGGATAACCTAGCAAAGTGGGTGGGGGTTAGGTACCCAGGATAACCTAGCAAAGTGGGCGGGTGGGTTAGGTACCCAGGATAACCTAGCAAAGTTGGCGGGTGGGTTAGGTACCCAGGATAACCTAGCAAAGTTGGCGGGTGGGTTAGGTACCCAGGATAACCTAACAAAATGGGTGGGTGGGTTAGGTGCCCAGGATAACCTAGCAAAGTGAGTGGGTGGGTTAGGTACCCAGGATAGCCTAGCAAAGTGGGTGGGTGGGTTAGGTACCCAGGATAACCTAACAAAGTGGGTGGGTGGGTTAGGTACCCAGGTTAACCTAGCAAAGTTGGGTGGGTGGGTTAGGTACCCAGGATAACCTAGCAAAGTGGGTGGGTGGGTTACCCAGGATAACCTAACAAAGTGGGTGGGTGGGTTAGGTGCCCAGGTTAACCTAGCAAAGTGGGTGGGTGGGTTAGGTACCCAGGATAACCTACAAAGTGGGTGGGTGGGTTAGGTACCCAGGATAACCTAATAAAGTGGGTGGGTGGGTTAGGTGCCCAGGATAACCTAGCAAAGTTGGGTGGGTGGGTTAGGTACCCAGGATAAACTAGCAAAGTGGGTGAGTGGGTTTTAAATACCCAGGATAACCCTGTTTTCCAGTGGGCAACGGTAAACAATATGATGTTCAATGAGGACAAATTCTAACTACTCCGTTATGGAAAACTGGAGGAGATAATAACTAGAACAGAGTATACTACTGACTCCGGCCATACAATAGAGCGGAAAAATAATGTAAGGGACCTGGGAGTAGTAATGTCTGAGGATCTCACTTTCAAGGATCACAACAGTGCCACGATCGCACGTGCAAAGACAATGATGGATAATGAGAATTCAAAACGAGAGTGCAAGCCATGATGACCTTCAAATTGATCTCCTAGGCTGGAATACTGCGTAACATTACTCTCATTCAAAGCAGAGTGAATGCAGATCAGAGAGTGTACAGAGATCCTTTACTGCACGTATAAGTTCTGTCAACCTTAACTACTGGGAAAGCTGAAGCCTTGACTTTACTCGTTGGAAACGCAGGGGAGAGATTATCATAATCTAACATTGAAAATCTTGAGGAATGTCCCAAATCTGCCACAGAATCACTCCCTACGAAAGTAAAAGACTTGGAGGCGATGCAAAATGCCCCAATGAAACAGGTAGGGGCGATTGGTACACTAAGGGAAAACACATAAGTGTCCGGCCCAAACTGTTCACACCTCCCATCAAGCATTAGGGAATTGCCAATAAACCTGGCTGCCTTCAAAGAGAGCTGGACGGGATACCTAAATCGTGCCGGACACCCGGGCTGTGCTCTACGTGGACTGGCGTGCGGCCAGCAGTACACAAGGGATTACAGGCCCTGATCTATGGGAGGCTGGTCATGGACCGGGCCGCGGAGGAACGTTGATCCCGAAAACCTCCAGTAACGCAAGTGGGTAGGTGGGTTAGGTACCTAGATAACCCCACAAAGTGGGTAGATAATCCAAGGATAACCAGAAAGGAGTGGTTAGGTACAGATACCCAGGAAAGTGAGTGGGTTAGGTACCCAGGATAACCCAGGAAAGTGATGGGTTAGGTCCCAGATAACGCCAGTGAGTGTGGGTTAGGTACCCATGATAACCCAGGAAGGCAGTGGTTAGGTACCCAGGTAACCCAGGAAGTGAGTCGGTATTATACCCAGGATAACCCAGAAAGTGGTAGTGGGTTAGGTACCAGGATAACCCAGAAAGTGATGGGTTAGTACCCAGGATAACCCAGGAAAGTGAGTGGGTTAGGTACCCAGGATAACCCAGGAAAGTGAGTGGGTTAGGTACCCAGAATAACCCAGGAAAGTGAGTGGGTTAGGTACCCAGAATAACCCAGGAAAGTCAGGATGTCACAGTAGACTCTTTGTCTTGTTTTCACTGGGATCTTTTGATCCCTCATCTCCCACCCAGGATGCGACTCTCATCTTTCAACTAACACCAGGTCAGGTACCTACCTCCTGCTAAGTAAACAACCATGTGAATGACAACTAGCTGATCAACCGGGCTGTGATATATATGTGGACCAGCGGGGCGCCAGTAAACGACAGCCTAGTAGATCAGGCAAGCACCAGGCACGTCTGGCCTAGCTGGGCTGAGGAAAAACTATCGAAACCCAACAAAGGTATGAACAGATGCAACAGGTATAAGGAAACATGCATAGTGTTTCCAGTCGTACCGAGGATCGATCCCCGACCCTTCGGTCAGGGGACAGTCTCGCTTCTTCCTTCCCTCAAACGTTCCCTTTGTCGTTTTCTCCCTCATATTTCTCTCTCCCTTTCTTCTCCCTCACTCCTTTTAGCCCTTCCCCTATTCTCTTCCTCCGCCCTCCGACCTTCCTATCTTTTTCCTATCCTCTTTCTTCTATCTCCGTTCTCCATCTTATCCTCTCCCTTTTGTCTTCTCACTTCCGCCTGTCTTCCTTCCCTCCAGCCTCTTCCAACGTCCTTATCATCTCTGTCTTACTCTCTACCTCATATTATCTCCCTTCGTCCTATCCTATGGTTTCTCCCTTCTATGTTGTTATATTCTTCCCTGACATCCTTGCTTCCTACTTTCCACCTATCCCTTCATTAATTCTCAGCTCCCAGCTCTTCCTCAATGACTTCTAAGTTTACAGCATCATCGCGCCCCTGGTTTATATTGAAAATATTTTGCACCGTGTGCACCGCGTGCCTCTTCCTTTCGCCCGAAGTGATTTTTGGAGTGCAGATATAAGACTGGTCACTCCAGAACTTGCCAGTTCACTGCATAGAGAAGACCCGGGCCAGGACCTGTCCCGGTGAACCTACCTGTTCTGTACCTGTACCTCCAGAATTTTCCAGGTGTAAATTATACACACATTCCTTGTCTACTCTCTAAGAAGCGTCATTTGAAGATCAACACGTGTTCTCAGCAATTCAAGTGCATGACTGAGTTTATACGAACAATGAAGATTCTTGGTACATTTTCCCTCTCTGCAATTTCGCCTGTCTTGAAGGGGGCTTTTATAATACGCCAATATTCTAGCCAGGAAAGAACGAGTGACTTGAGAATCATCACTTGTCGAGTATCATCTTGTTGCTAAGCTAATAGTTATACCTTAATTTCATTTGCTGTTGAATGAGAGACCTTCTAACATTATCACTCCCAAGTTTTTCACACGAAACTTCCGCTATTTTTAATGAATTGAGTTCGTGCTAAAATTTATTCACATCGAACATTATATTGTTGTCATTGGCCCACAGAAAGATTTTGTTTGTAGTAATTTTGACGTTCTTTGTGTCCTTGCAATGGATGTCACAGGGATAAAAATTCTAGTTTCGTTTGCAATGAAGAAACGATACTATGAATTATGTTTCATTCTAAGTTGACTATGATAATAAGGACCTTCCACCGTGGATAACCGAACAGTCAATACCTGTGGTTTATTACCAGTGAGATATTTGTTAACGTATACAAAATATTATGTAGTTTTAATCTTGGAAACCCCAATAAAGTCGAAGAACATTTTAACTTAAGATAAACCATAGCAGTCAATGTAGAGTTTACCCAGGATAAACCAGAAAAAAAGCAATGTAGTCACTCTTGAATAACCCAGTACAACCAGAGTTAATTGATAAGTCACTTAAGTGATGTAGATTCATCGTAGGATTACCCAATGCAGCCAATGCAAATTTAACCGAGAATAAACCAGTAAAGTCAAGCAGGCTAACTCTGACGTTTTGTGAAAACTAAAGTGCACTTGTGAGGGTGGCTGAGGTGTTAGGTTTCTGGCCTGGTGTGTGTCACTGGCACACTGGAGAGGGCAGGCGAGGGAGAGGGGAGGGTGGGAAAGGAAAAGGAAGCTGAAGGAGTTAGTTTAATATCTTTATTATGCACCCCATACCCATCCTGTGGGCGGTAGTCAAAAGATTACAGAGGTACATAATGGGTCCAGGGACTGGGCCTCAAAGTTTTGATAGCTGAGCAAGTTACAAAGGTAATGAACTCACAATTTACAAAGGTAATGAAATCACAATTTACAAAGGTAATGAACTCCAGGTAGGTCTGGTCACAATCATGACAAGTTACAAAGGTATTTACAGATTACAGAGGTATGTAATGGGTCCAGGGACTGGGAGTGAGGGGACGATGAAAGGAAGAGAGATTGGTTAGTTGGATTGGAATTAGAAAGAGAGAGAGGACAGGGAAGGAGTGTTAGTGGTGGGAGTATCAAGGAAGGATATGTTCAGGACTCTGCAGGACAATAGAAATGAGGAGGAGTAGAAATTAAAGAATGAAACAGAGGAAAGAAAAAATATGAGGAAAAGAATCTGAAGAAAGGATGAAAGCATGAAAAGGTAAGGAAAGAAGAGAAGGAATAAAGTCAAGAATAGGTATTGAAACAGAAGAAAATGAGGAAGGGAATAAAAAGGCTTTAAAGGATAATAGCCTCAGGAAATGAATGAATACTTATCGACCATAACAATGCCTGTGAGTATTTTGTATGATATTATTATATCACCCCTAGTTCTTCTTTCCTCTAGTTTCATCAGATTGAGTTACTTTCATCTCTCCATATAGAACATCGGCCTTAGCTCCGACACTTGTCATGTTGCAAACGTCTGCACTTTCTCCAATTTCTTGACATGCTTGACCAGGAGTGCGTTCCATCTTCCTGCCAGTTAGGAAAAGTGACACATATACAACTAATGCGACATTTTATTGTGGCAACGTTTCGCACTCCAGGAGCTATGTCAAGCCTGCCTGCTTGCCTGCCTGCCTACCTGCCTGCCTGCCTGCCTGCCTGCCTGCCTGCCTGCCTGCCTGCCTGCCTGCCTGAATGTGATACCTATTTTCAAAACAGGTGACAGGTCCTTAGCTTCGAACTATAGACCAATAAGCCTAACCTCCATAGTGGGAAAATTTATGGAATCAATAATTGCCGAGGCAGTTCGTAGCCACCTTGAAAAGCATAAATTAATCAACGAATCTCAGCATGGTTTTACAAAGGGGCGTTCCTGCCTTACGAATTTATTAACTTTTTTCACTAAAGTATTTGAGGAGGTAGATCATGGTAATGAATATGATATTGTGTATATGGACTTCAGTAAGGCTTTTGACAGGGTCCCACATCAGAGACTATTGAGGAAAATTAAAGCACATGGAATAGGAGGAGAAATTTTTTCCTGGATAGAGGCATGGTTGACAAATAGGCAGCAGAGAGTCTGCATAAATGGGGAGAAATCAGAGTGGGGAAGTGTCACGAGCGGTGTTCCACAGGGTCAGTGTTGGGCCCCCTGCTGTTCACAATCTACATAAACGACATAGATGAGGGCATAAAGAGCGACATCGGCAAGTTTGCCGATGACACCAAAATAGGCCGTCGAATTCATTCTGACGAGGACATTCGAGCACTCCAGGAAGATTTGAATAGACTGATGCAGTGGTCGGAGAAGTGGCAGATGCAGTTTAATATAGACAAATGCAAAGTTCTAAATGTTGGACAGGACAATAACCATGCCACATATAAACTAAATAATGTAGATCTTAATTTACGGATTGCGAAAAAGATTTAGGAGTTCTGGTTAGTAGTAATCTGAAACCAAGACAACAGTGCATAAGTGTTCGCAATAAAGCTAATAGAATCCTTGGCTTCATATCAAGAAGCATAAATAATAGGAGTCCTCAGGTTGTTCTTCAACTCTATACATCCTTGGTTAGGCCTCATTTAGATTATGCTGCACAGTTTTGGTCACCTTATTACAGAATGGATATAAATTCTCTGGAAAATGTACAAAGGAGGATGACAAAGTTGATCCCATGTATCAGAAACCTTTCCCCTAGGGATAGACAAAGGGGCCCCTAAATCTGCCTCCTGGGAAAAGAGAATTAGGGGGGTATGTTAGTGTATAAATGGAAGACAGGAATAAATAAAGGGTTTGAAAAAATAGGTGTGAAAATTTAGCCTAGACAGGACTCGCAGCAAGGGTTTTTAAAGTTGGAAAAAATTCAGATTCGGAAAAATTTGGGAAAATCGGGGTTTGGAATAGGTTGTGGTGAGGGGAAAAAAAACCCCCAAGTCCCTTTTATAGAAGCCAGAACGTTGTGTAGTTTTAAAAAAAAAGGTTTGGGATAAAAACAGAGTAGATGTGGGGTGGGTGTGAGTTAGCCCTGATAGCTTGTGTACCAGGTCGGTTGCCGTGTTCCTTCCTTAAGTCAATTTTGGGACCTGCAGGTTGGTGCTTTGGTTTAAGCCGGTAGGAATTTGGGACCTGCCTCGCAGGGGCCAGTAGCCTTCTGCGGGTTTCCTTTTTCTTATGTTCTTATGTTCTTTTGTCTGCCATGTTTATCTTTATAAATGTCTGATGTTGTGTAATAAGGTTTACATCGGTTTTTTGTATGTTTTCTATATATGTGTGTTAGTTGGGTGTGTGGGGGGGTTGGTTGGGGATGTGGCAGAGACGATGGGGGGAAAACGCAGGTTGGGAAGGAGGGTAAAAAGAGCGGGCCCCCGGGGGGGGGGGGGGGCAGCAGGAAGAAACGTTTTTAATGGTGCTGCTGGAGGGTGATGATGGAGCGAGAGGCTGGTGGCGATGGATGAGGAAGGGTTGTTAGAACAGAGTGATGCGGGAGACAGAAAACAAGAGGAAGGGGAAAGTAGGCCCCTGGTTGTTTCAAAGATCTCCAGCCATTAATACGTATGTGTACTCACCTAGTTGTTCACCTATTTGAGATTGCGGGGGTCGAGTCAAGCCCCTGGCCCCCCCCTCTTCAGGGTCGTACTAGGTCACTCTCCCTGAACCATGAGTTTTATGGGACCTCATTTTAAAGTATTTGGATCCGCCCCCCAACAAATCCTTCCCCAAAACTTTTCCCACTTACTGATACTCTGGGCGAAGAAATTACTTCCTAACACCCCTGGATTCATCGTGCTTTAGTTTAACTGTGTCCCCGGTGCGTGTCCGTCTCTGGAACATCCTGTCTTTGCCCCCTTTGTCAATTCCTCTCAGTATTTTGTAAGTGTTTCATTCCCCCCCATCTTCCTGTCCCCAGTGTCGAGGTTGTTTTCCCTTTAAAACCTCTCCCTTGGCATACCTCTTAACTCTGGGATGTCTTGTTGAAACCTTTGCACTTTCTTAGTTTCTTTACATGCTTGGTAGGGTGGGTTCCAAATGGTGCCATATCCAATTAGGCCTAACGTACCATTTGTACGGGGTCCTGAACGTTCCTTATTAAGATGTCGGAATGCTGTTCTGAGGTTTGCCGGGGCCCCCATATGCTGCAGAGTTATTTGGTTGTGTGCGCTTCAGGTTGATGTGGCTTCAGGAGATGTCCTGGTGTTATCTCGCCAAAAAGATCTTTTCCTTGAGTATGTTTGTACTTGGGCCCCCTAGACTGTACTCCTCGCGGTTTTTTTTTGCCCCTTTCCCCCCTCCTCATGTTTGCATTGGGGGAATTTAACTCCCGGGGCAATTGCTGGACCAGGGCTGCAGCCCTTTCCCGATCCCTTTTTAGTTCTGCCTGGTCTTCGATCGAATTAATTCTTTTTATCAATTCGTCATTGCAAACAGGGACACTTCGGGTTTATTCCTTCCGTATGTCGTTCACAAAAACCAAACAGCACTGGCCTAGGGGTGACCCTGTGGGCCCGCTGGTCACAGGGCCCACTCTGACATCTCGCCACGTACCGTTATGTTTGTTTCCTGACAAGTTTTTCCTGATCCATTCGTGCCTTTCCCCGTTATCCCCATTGGTCCTCCGTTTTTGCATAATCTCTTTGTGGTACTGTGTAAACCCTTCTTGCGTCCCCGAAAATGCACCACCCACCCCCCCTCTTTGTCTTATGCTGCCCCATGTCAAAGAACTCCAGTAGGTTTTTTGAACGGGTTTCCCATCCTGAAAAACCCTGTTTGGGTGTGGTGATGAGACATTCCTTTTTAGATGTTCCACCACTCTTCTCCTGACAATTTTTTTTCCAGACTTTTTCATGCATACTGTCGGACACGGTCTGAGTTTAGTGCTTCGTGTCTGCTCCCTTTTTTTAAAGATTTTGGGGCTACTTGCTGTCTTCCATCCTAGGCAATCCCCTGTTTCGATAGATGTATTAAAATTGTTGTTAGGGGTACACATAGTTCCCCTGCCCCCTCTTGGACCCATGGAAGATGTTATTGGCCCCCTTGCCTTTGGGTATCTACTCCTTAAAATCTTCACTTCTCCCCGGTTGTGGTACTGTGTCCAGACATGGTGGTTTTACCCCACCTCTCTGTCTTTCGGAGCCCCTTTTTGTCTCCCCATGGAAACTTCTTTGAATCTCTTATTGGTTCCTCACATATTTCACTGTCTTTCTTTTTGTCTCTCCTCCTTCCTTCCTTTGGGCCCGATTACCTGGGCCCTTTACTGTTGTTTTCTTCCCCGATGTGGCTGTTAAAAGCTTCGGGTCAGATTTGGCTTTTTCGCTTGTCGTTTTTATATTTAAAGTTGGGCCCCCCTTCTTATTGGATTTTCATTTCTGGCTCTACGATGCTTCCTTTTTTCCTGTGTCCCTTTTCCTTTATATTTTTCATTCCCCAGCCACTTGGTTTTTTCCCCCTTGCATCTTTGGGTGAAACCATGGGTTTATCCTGGCTTTTTCATTATTCCTGTTTCCCCTTTGGGTACAAACCTCTCCTCAGCTCCTTTCACAGTGTTGCTTTCAAATTTCCTATCTATTAACTGGTTTCCCCCCAGTTTCTGTCCCACTGGGGAACCCCATTTCAGGAAATTTTCCCCTTCCCGTGTTGTCCCCTTCCTGTGTTTGGGTTTATTTGTTGGCCTTCTGTTCCCCCCCCCACTTGTACCCCCTGTGTATTCAAGCTCAAAACCCCATGATCGTTGGCCCAAGGGGGCTTTCATATGTTGTCCTAATATCTGCACTATCAGGTAAAACAAATCCAGTCTTGCTGGTTCATCCTCTCCTCTCTTTGTGTGTCCCTTACGTGTTGGTAATGAAGTTTTTTCCCGTACCACCTCCCCACTTAGCCCTCCTGTATCTTGGCCCCCGTGTGGCTCCAAATTCTCCATTCGATCTCTCTTGTGGTTAAAGTCCGCTCATGATCAGGAGCTTTGCCCTGCATGCTAGCTCTTCTGGCACTGCAGCCCAGGGTGTCAACCATCGGCTCTATTGCTCTCGACATACTCTTTGCCTTGGACTCCTGCTGTTTTCGGTGGTGGGTTATACATCACTGCAATTATCCACCTTGGACCATCCAATTGAAGCGTTCCTGCTTGCAATCACTTTCTTCTTCCGCTGTCTCCCTCTCTCAGCTCTCAAATTCCATTGGTGTTTGATCAAGCAATGCTAAACTCCTCCACCCCCCCCTGTTCCGTCGTCTTTCCTCAGGATCCTGTTATCCCGTTGGAAAGGTGCATCTGTCTCACATACCTGTAAGCTTGGTTTCTGTGATTGCTATGATTCCCGGTGATGCCTCTTTGACTCTTTCTTTCAATCCTCCCATTTGTTTTGTTATTCCAATCAGCATTGTGTACCCATACTTCATTCCTTTCCAACCTGTGGTTGAGATGTGGGGCCTGTGGTGGTGGGAGACTGGTAGCAAACTGTGGGATTCTTAGGTTGGGGGGTTGGTGGAAGCTGTGGGTAAGGATTGTACTGTGTGTTGGGGATGGTGTGAGAGTAGTGGGGTTTTCTGAGGATAGTTGTGTGTGTGCTTGCCCTTGCAGCACTGTCTGCCTGATTGACCTCTTGCTGGGTTCCATCCTTGTCTCCTTTCCTTGCACCTTTTGTTTTTTTGTCCTCTCCCACAGCTGCTGTCTCCTCTGTTTGTTTCTGTCCTCCTGTCTAGGAACACCTTCTTGTACTCTTCCGACCTTTCAACCGTGGTTTCTCTTGGAGGATCCCTGTTCCGCAACTGGTCCTGTCCTAGAATCACTTTTGATTTTTGGATCAGTTTGTTTCATTGCCCCTTCATGTACCCCCCTGATTCTCCTGAAAATTTTACAATCTCGTCCATGTCTTCTCCCCCTATTTCCCTGATGATTTTCTCAATCTCCTTTCTTAACTTCCTGCCATCTTTCAGTGTGTGTCCTTTCCACTCTCTCCTGAAGCCCATGATAAACCACTGATTTTGCCCTTACCTCCTCCATGCTCTTCCTCTGTGACCTGTTCCTGTCTGTATGTGGTCATTTTCTCCCTTGATTTTTCCAGTGCTCTTGGTAACATGGTTGCTCAGCATTCGACCTATCTCCCTCTCCATCTGCACCCAGCTGCTCTTCCCTTTCCACTCCCTGGCCCTTCTTTGCAGGCTGAGATGACCTTAGCCTAATTCCATCTTCCTTCCTTCCTGTTCAGCCTCTCAGCTTCATATGGTGTGTCTTCCCCCACCCCCCTTTTCTGGTCACGCCCCCTGAGACTTGCTTCAGCCTTACCTCAAATTCTAGGACCTTTACCCTGGCTACTGCAGTTTCGAAGTTTCGACGTTGCCTCCCTATTCTTCGTCTCCTTCTCCAACCTCTTCCCCCCATTTCACAGAGAGCGCTTTCTCATTTTTTCAAGAAAGCTCTCCCTATTTTTCTCTCCCCTTACTTGCTCTTAAATCCTTTTCCACTGCTCCTCCATCCATTCCTCCCTACAGTACCATTGTCATCTGATCCCTGATTTCCTGCGAGTCCCAAACCATTTTTTTTTTTATGAGAGAGAGAAAGAGAGAAAGGAAAAGGGGAGAGAGTGAGAGAGAGAGAGAGAGGGGAGAAAGAGAGAGAAAGGGAGGGTAGAAGGAGAGATGGGGGAAAAGGGAAAGGGGGGGAGAAGAAAGTGAGAGAGAGGGAAAAGGTAAAAAAGAGAGAGGGGGAGTGACAAGGGAAGAGAGAGAGTTAAGAGGAGAGTAAGAGAGAAGAGAGAGAGGAAAAGAGAGCGTGGGGAGAGAGAGAGGAAGAGAGGAAAGGGAGAGAAGTGAGAGAGAGAAGAGTGAGAGAGAGGAAGATGAGGAGGAAGAGTGAGAGAGAGGAAGAAGAGATGAAGAGAGAGAGAGCAAGAGAGAGAGAGAGAGAAGAGGAGAGAAGAGAGAGAAGAGAGAGAGAGAGAGAGAGAGACCACATCATCATGAGAGCCAGACTATTCAGCATCCTGTCGGCCAACCTTAGAGGTTTCATTACTAATGTTGGAGAGCCACACACAGATTTTGTGAACACTTGACGTCTCGACATGAATAGCGGTATTGTTGAAAAACATTTTTGGATGACAAGGACTTTCCGTCTAGACAGGAGTTGATGTCTAGTCAAGAGCTTAGAGCTGTTTGGCGACAGCCTCATCTGGAGTGATGCGCAGCGGAGCCGAGAGAGCAAGTGGCAAGGCGTGTGCCGTGATGTGGCAGGGGGTGAGGGTTCTACGGCAGAGCCAGCTAGGGATGAGTCTTGGGTGCTTATATCTCTCTCTGCGACAGTTGAGATTGATCACCAGCTCTCCACGCTCTTAGATAAGTGATGTTTCTGAGTTCGCGCGTGCATCTTGCCTAAAGCAGCTACGTTTAATGGCCGTGTTGTCTTGTTAGCGTAGGCGATTTGAGTGTTCTAGATGGGGTGGCGGGCGAGTGTGATCGCTCTGATAGGAGTGGTTGTCAACATGGCAGATTCCCATCTATACTTCCTAATTGGTGAAATTATTTGGACTCCCTTCTCCTCTACAACACAAGACACTTGGTGCTCTCTCTAGTATAGGGATAGGGGCGAATGTGGTTATGGTGTTCTGACCCTGGGTCAACCAGCCCTTATACATAGGGTCTATGATGACCTTCTTTGCAGTGTTTTTACTTGAAAACTTTGTTGCTTTCCCTACTCACATCTCTGGCTCCACCCTTGACCCAGTAGCGATGAACTGGCAGAAGGCATAGTCACTGTGACAACCCTCGGCTATTTTGGATCGTCTGACCACAAGGCTGTTTTTACGACACCTATTAGAATCCCCGACAGAATGAGGTGGGAGTCCACCACGCACAACCTGGCTATGGGAAAGAGGAAAATTGGCCAGCCCCTTCGCTCAGAGCTCGCCACCACCTGATTGGAATGCTCTTCTCCAAGGGATGTTGACAACCAAGTGGAAAGTCTTCACTGGACACATTCCTTAATCAACAACAAGAACACATCCTCACACGGCAATATGGGATAAAGCCCAACTGATCAGCCTTGGTTTGGCTTTTCATTGTAGAGGGCTGCTACTGCTAAGTACAAACATGGTGAAAGTATAAGAGAATCCCTACCACCTATAACAGGAAATTGCACAGGCAAGCCTGTAGACAAATGGGTGCTGTTCAAAACATATCTCTTGCGCGCTCTGGGCCATTGGCTAAATGGAGTGGACACTAGAAAGAAAGCTACATCAGGTAGGGTAACGCTCCAAAACCTGGTGGTCCCTGGTCAAGGACAGACCAAGGTTTATCAGTCCTGATGAACTCATTCCACCTCGTAAATCGACAAATGGGACAAATCCCCTCTACTAGTAGACCAGAAAGGCGGACCTCTTAGCTGAACACTTTGCTACCAAAAAATAGCAAGTTCCTGATCCAGCAAGGGAACCCTCCTTGGCTAGCTGTAAGAACTGTGGTCAAAACTGCCAGTGGGGACAATAAGGCAGGAGGAGGTGCATTCTTTCTTAAATCACTTACCAAGAAAAGGGCTGTGGGCCCAGACAAGTTGAGCCCAGATTGCAGAGAAGTGCAGACCATCTAGCAGTCACTCTAAAACTCGCCTCTTTCAGCACAGCCTAGTACCGTGTAAAAAGGCCACACTCTATGGAAAGAGGCAAATGTAGTCCCTGTTCACAAAAAGAAGAGCAGAGCAGAATCAGCAACTACAGACCAGTGTCACTCCTGTCAAATTCAATGGAGAGTTTACCAGGAGAGAGTTCCGGGGCAACGCCCCCGTGGCCCGGTCCTGTGAACCAGGCCTCCATGTAAGATCCTTGAGACAAAAATCAAGACAAATGACAGAGTTTTTTGGCTACCACTCACTACTTGTGATCGTCAATATGGCTTCAGGAAAAGGTTTTACTCTGCTGCTGATCTGATTGTTAAAACCTCTCCACTAAGTGGCACCATTCACTTGATGAATCCAAAGATCAGCTGTGTGTAAGCACTGGAATTGCTGGCGATTTCGACCGGTTGGCACCAGGGCCTCTTAGCAAAACTTCAAGCACAGGGAATTTTTGCCCAGGCTCTTCGCTATGTCTCCTCATGATGACCTTCATGGTAAGTCTCTAAGTGTAGTTCTCAATGGAACGGAATCAGCAAGGGGAAAAAAACATCCTATTGGGCAAGTGGTTCCACACCAGGAAGCGTGCTGGGACCATTGTTATGGAATGTCACTTTCAACGACCTTTCTCATCTCATCCCATAATCACATGCATATGCAGACTACTGCACACTGACATTCACTATCCAAGAGAAGAAATGCCTCTGCACTGCCTAGCTACATCAATCACCAGTGCGTGTTGAGAGCTATATCAGCCTGGGGAAATAGATGGCAAGTAACATTTGCACCTGAAAAATGCAAATGATCGTCTTCTAGGCACCATGATGGTAATGCTGGAGCAGTAGTTGGGATGATGAGGATGGGAGGGGGTGTTGGCACCTGGAGAAGAAGTTTGATATCCTTGGGTGAAATTTGACTCCAAACTAACCATGAAGAACCATTTTTAAATCTTTGCAAACAAGGCAGCCGGAAGCTTAACGCACTTAGCCGGATCTCGCATCTACTTGATGGTAGGGTTCCAAGATTCAGTACAGAGGCACAAGTACCTGCACCTTGAGTATGCTCCATCTTTCTTGGTTTGCCTGCCCCCCATCTTCATCTGCGACACTTGACAGATAGAGAACAGAAGCAAGGACGTCTCATCTCTCTCTCCGCCTGGACCCATCCTGGAAAGGCTGTCCTTTCAGCAAGCCTTCAACATAGAGGGATGTGGGTTGCCCTTACTGTTATGTACAAAAGGCCATATTGTCAAAATACCACCACTTGGATCCACCTTCGAGGACAGCGAGGGAAACAAGCTGAGAGGAGAGGGTGCGGGCGATGGGGGGGGGGGCTATTAGGGTGATGTGGGGGGTTACTGGGGCGGTAGGAGTAATCGTGTGCGAGGAGGGTGGGGGGGGGGGGCGTGGTGAGGAGGGCAGGGGGGGGAGGTTGGGGGGGGGGGGGAGGGGGAAGGCGTTGGTGGGAGGGGGTGGGGGGGGGGGGGGGGGGGGGGGGGGGGGGGGGAGGGGGGGGGGCGGGGGGGGGGTGGGGGGGGGGGGGGTGGGGGAGGGTTTGAGGGGGGGGGGGGGGGGGGAGGGTAGGGGGGGGGGGGGGGGGGGGGGGGGGGGGGGGGGGGGGGGGGGGGGGGGGGGGGGGGGGGGGGGGGGGGGGGGGGGGGGGGGGGGGGGGGGGGGGGGGGAGTGGGGGGGGGGGGGGGGGGGGGGGGGGGGGGGGGGGGGGGGGGGGGGGGGGGGGGGGGGGGGGGGGGGGGGGGGGGGGGGGGGGGGGGGGGGGGGGGGGGGGGGGGGGGGGACAATAATGATCTTCACTAATGGAGCGCGTGTGTCAGGATGAATCGAGTATTTGAACACATTCGTAACACATGAATGATGTCCAACGAGAAATAAGCAGAGGTGTTCTAATGAAAATGCTGCTGGGCCCACAGATTGCTTCCAACTTCATCCTGGTCCTTACTTGTATGTCCCATAACCAATAAAAATGCTTTCAAATGAGCTGATGTAGGTAACCGCTCTTACTCTTGCCAATAAATAGGAATCCTTAACCTGTAAAATAGCTGTCAATAAAGCTAGGGATCCTTAACCTTGTCCAAAACCCCGGTGTAAAAACAAAAAAAAAAAAAAGAGGAAGGGAGAGAGATGGGGAGAAAGGCAAAAGGGTTAGAGGTTCACTTCACAGGAAGGTGTGAATAACCTGTGTGTGTGTGCGTGCTACAGCTATCATGTGCCTAACAGCAGATCCTGTACTCACCTAGTGTGTGGTGTGTTGTGCATGTGTGTGTGTGTGCACGTGTGAGTGTGTGCTGCTACATCTGTCACGTGCCAAACAAGCAGATTACTGTACTCACCTAGTGTGTGTGTGTGGTTGTGTGTGCATGCTTGCACAGCTATTCAATTTGCCTAGACGCACACACATTCCCGTTCTGTCACCTAGTGTATGTGTTGCATAGAGAGTGTAGATATCGGTAAGAGCAGTCCTTATTCCACGTATTGTACTACATATGTATTGCATATGTACCCTATTCTCATTGTTCCCACTGTATGGCTTGTTTAAAATTACGTTCAAAAATAAATATACTAGCATCACCTGTGTGCCACAACCCTCTTATTACTGCTTAAACTCTCCTTACACCAATAAATTCTATTAAATGCAAGTATAGGCTAGCGTATTCAAATTCTGATAGCTCAGGAGAGTGACCCCCAACATTCCATGCTAGAGACTGGTTTGCTGTTGACCCCATGCAACTCAAACTAGGAGGAATATTAGTTGCGGCTGGCAAATGGGGAGAGTAACGTTGTCGGGTCCGTCCCTGTGTCCCAGAAGTTGAAGATCTGAATGCTTCTTGGTAATTTTACCACTAACTTCCTGTAGGCAAACTATAGTCTCTAGCGTCATCTAATTTTTTACACATCACTGTATTTTACTGACACATCTATACATATCTCTTATCTCCCAGGTATTGAGTCGCACTTATTCTTCAAAATACTCACTGCGTTATTATGGCAACACATTTAGGCCTGGACACAACCCGTTTCACCTTCCCTTCCAATGGCCTCCACTAAACACTCCATAGACACTATTTCCTTGTTTTTCTTTCTGTGTACACTTATTTTTCTTTTTGTCCCGGGGCTTTAAGTGATTATATGCACTCTTATGCATGCACACGCCTATATCCCACACTCTATTCCTTATGGCACAGTCAGAATTTACCACCAAAACACGAGCTCAAACCACGTGACTCCTCCACGACTGTGTTTGTGTGTGGTGTGTGTGTGTGGTGTGTATGTATTCACCTAGTGTACGCACTAGATTAGTTGCAGGGGGTCGAGTCCAAGCTCCTGGCCCCGCCTCTTCACTGGTCGCTACTAGGTGTGTGTGTGTGTGTGTGTGTACTTACCTAATTACAGTTGCAGGGGTCGATTCAGAGCTCCTGGCGCTGCCTCTTCACTGGTTCCTACTAGGTTCACTCTCTCCCTGCTCCATGAGCTCTGTCATACCTCTTCTTAAAGCTATGTACAGATCCTGCCTCCACTACATCATTCTCCAGACTGTTCCACTTTCTAACAACTCTGACACAAGAAATACTTCCTAACATCCCTGTGACTTATTTGAGTCTTCAACTTCCAATTGTGACCCCTTGTTACTGTGTCCCATCTCTGTCCGTATTGTAGCTGGGCTACAATATGGAAATGTTGTCACATAGTTCATCATTTCATTTACTGATTTTCCTACTAATTCTCTTTCCCACTGAATCTCTTGCAGGAAGTTCCTCATTCCTGTGTAGTCCCACACCCCACTTTTGTAGTTTGGCTTCTCCCATCCTATTCCTGCTATCCTCTCCACTTGTGACTCAACTATGTATTGAAAGCCTAGAGCCACGTGATAACTAGCTTCGAGGGACATTTCGTATGTGATGTCCTCGATGTCCAAGCTACTCAAGGTGAATACTTGGCCTAGTCTTGCTGGTTCATCCTCACCTCCTCTCTCTCTGGTAGTGTCCCTAACATGTTGATACATTATGTTTTCCAGTACCACATCCATCATCTTTGCTCTCCATGTTTTGGGACCTCCCATGTGGCTCCAGGTTTTCCCAGTCAATCTTGTGACTGAAATCACCCATAACTAGTAAATTTGCCCTACATATGTGAGCTTTTCTGACCACCTCAGCTAGTGTGTCCACCATTACTCTATTGCTCTCTTCGTATTCTTCTCTTGGCCTCCTGCAGGGCTGTGGCGGGTTGTACATCACTGCAATTACGTTGTGTGTGTGTGTGTGTGTGTGTGTGTGTGTGTGTGTGTGTGTGTGTGTGTGTGTGTGTTTTGTGTGTGTGTCTGTGTGTGTGTGTGTGTATGTGGGTTGTGTGTGTACGTATGTGTGTGTGTGCGTGCGTGTGTGCGTGTGCGCGTGCGTGCGTGCGTGCATGCATGCATAGAGTTAGTGACTGAGGAGCAGGAAAGTGCTCAGTGTTAAGGGGAAGTTTATCTACTGTATATTAAACAAGATAGATGTCTTCTTAATAGACCTTTAACTATACTGTTCCCAGACTAGTTTCGGAAATTGCTGTTCATATTCTTTTCATGCAAATTCGTCTTTTATTTAGCCAAGATATATTTGATTTGATATAGCGTGAAGACTACCTCTCAGCGGTTTTCTGCTGTTGTGATTTATTCGTCAGGAAACGATACTGATAAGGGTCTTTCTTAACTGATGACCTTAATTTATAAAGCATCTGCTGGCTTATTCGAACTCGGCTGCATGTGCGCTCCATTAGAAAGAATCACGATATTTAAGAAAAACCATTTGAAAATAACATTTAAATAAGATCCTGACAGGCTGACTGACTCTTGCACTCACATGATTAACTTATTATTAAAGTTCCTGCGGTAATTGCCGCAGCATAACTTAATAAGGATACAAGTGAACTTATATACGGTTGCTAGAAATATGAAAAAAAAAAGGCAATCACCTTTAAATATTTGCATTAATTAAAGATAATCTAAAGCTCTCGTATCTGCTGAACCCGTAATTAAATACCTGACGATATCCTTATCATCCAACTAAATCCTACCAGCTTGGTAGAAAACAAGCAAGACAAATAGCTTCATTCCCACCATGTAAATCTCATACAGAATAATCCCCGTATCAGGAATCTTCCAAAGACCAAATATTATGGATCCTAAATTGAAAGCCTATCACTGATGCTTCACTTGCTCGTTAGGGAACAGTCTCCTGATGCACGTCCTTAATCAGACGATAACCCGCTCAATGGCTCCTTGGAGGACTCCTAGAGAGCCATGACGTAGACGATGATTGCTGTCAGAAAATCAGTGGTGCCGCTGACACTGTGATCGGGATGCAGATGATTGTTATGAGTCAGTCAGAGGTGCTACAAACGCAGTAACGGGGCAAGAATGATTGCTGTCAGAGAATCAGTAGTGCAACAGGCATTGTGACGGGGTAATGGATGATGGCAGGGAAACGACTCAAAACACTGTATAATATGAGCTTGGTCCTGAGGTAAATGACTGGAGAACTACTCAAAATACTACAATAGAGCTTGGTCCTGAGGTAAATGACTGGAGAACTACTCAAAATACTACAATAGAGCTTGGTCCTGAGGTAGATGGCAGGGAAACTACTCAAAACACTGCATAATATAGCTTGGCTTTTAGGTAGATGGCAGGGAAAGCTTTTTAACCTGCTGGGTAATAATTACTGTTGCTGAGGTAAACAGAACAAACTGCTCAACTTGTAGGAAAAGTAAAAGGACACAAGTGCAACTAATGTGACATTTATTGTGGCAACGTTTCGCTCTCCAGGAGCTTTATCAAGCTTTATCAAGGCTTGATAAAGCTCCTGGAGAGCGAAACGTTGCCACAATAAATGTCACATTAGTTGCACTTGTGTCCTTTTACTTTACATATTGTCGGTAATTCTACCAACTTTATTACAACTTGTAGGAAATAATGAGTAGTGTTGAGGTAGATAACATGGAATTGACAATCTTAGTGAGCGTAATGATGAGCACTGACCATCTTCCCGTGCTCTCAGCAAGATAATGATCACCACTAATCATGTTACTGTATGCAAAAGGAACACAAAAATGAGAATTAATCAAGTTCCTTTGCACTTAGTGATGAAAATTATCATATTGTGGCCTCACTGATCATAATGATGAGCACTATTCATGTGCTTGTGGACTCAGTAAGCATCATGATGACCCCTATTGAAATATCTGCACTTGTTCGACCAGCTGTGTTAATTACATGTCAGTCAAGTTTACCTTTGGCACTATTACTGCTGCTGTTCGTAATTACATTTTGTGTGTTAACGTTTGATGAGACTGACTTGTTAATTGAATAATTGATTCGCTGATAAATTACTTTATCAATAACTGGCATCGCTGCACTTAATGATTATATATATATATGTATATTTTTTTTTTTATTATCACACTGGCCGATTCCCACCAAGGCAGGGTGGCCCGAAAAAAGAAAAACTTTCACCATCATTCACTCCATCACTGTCTTGCCAGAAGGGTGCTTTACACTACAGTTTTTAAACTGCAACATTAACACCCCTCCTTCAGAGTGCAGGCACTGTACTTCCCATCTCCAGGACTCAAGTCCGGCCTGCCGGTTTCCCTGAATCCCTTCATAAATGTTACTTTGCTCACACTCCAACAGCACGTCAAGTATTAAAAACCATTTGTCTCCATTCACTCCTATCAAACACGCTCACGCATGCCTGCTGGAAGTCCAAGCCCTCGCACACAAAACCTCCTTTACCCCCTCCCTCCAACCCTTCCTAGGCCGACCCCTACCCCGCCTTCCTTCCCACTACAGACTGATACACTCTTGAAGTCATTCTGTTTCGCTCCATTCTCTCTACATGTCCGAACCACCTCAACAACCCTTCCTCAGCCCTCTGGACAACAGTTTTGGTAATCCCGCACCTCCTCCTAACTTCCAAACTACGAATTCTCTGCATTATATTCACACCACACATTGCCCTCAGACATGACATCTCCACTGCCTCCAGCCTTCTCCTCGCTGCAACAGTCATCACCCACGCTTCACACCCATATAAGAGCGTTGGTAAAACTATACTCTCATACATTCCCCTCTTTGCCTCCAAGGACAAAGTTCTTTGTCTCCACAGACTCCTAAGTGCACCACTCACTCTTTTTTCCCTCATCAATTCTATGATTCACCTCATCTTTCATAGACCCATCCGCTGACACGTCCACTCCCAAATATCTGAATACGTTTTACCTCCTCCATACTCTCTCCCTCCAATCTGATATTTAATCTTTCATCACCTAATCTTTTTGTTATCCTCATAACCTTACTCTTTCCTGTATTCACCTTTAATTTTCTTTTTTTTGCACACCCCTACCAAATTCATCCACCAATCTCTGCAACTTCTCTTCAGAATCTCCCAAGAGCACAGTGTCATCAGCAAAGAGCAGCTGTGACAACTCCACTTGTGTGTGATTCTTTATCTTTTAACTCCACGCCTCTTGCCAAGACCCTCGCATTTACTTCTCTTACAACCCCATCTATAAATATATTAAACAAACCACGGTGACATCACACATCCTTGTCTAAGGCCTACTTTTACTGGGAAAAAATTTCCCTCTTTCCTACATACTCTAACTTGAGCCTCACTATCCTCGTAAAAACTCTTCACTGCTTTCAGTAACCTACCTCCTACACCATACACTGCAACATCTGCCACATTGCCCCCCTATCCACCCTGTCATACGCCTTTTCCAAATCCATAAATGCCACAAAGACCTCTTTAGCCTTATCTAAATACTGTTCACTTATATGTTTCACGTAAACACCTGGTCCACACACCCCCTACCTTTCCTAAAGCCTCCTTGTTCATCTGCTATCCTATTCTCCGTCTTACTCTTAATTCTTTCAATTATAACTCTACCATACACTTTACCAGGTACACTCAACAGACTTATCCCCCTATAATTTTTGCACTCTTTTTATCCCCTTTGCCTTTATACAAGGAACTATGCATGCTCTCTGCCAATCCCTAGGTACCTTACCCTCTTCCATATATATATATATAATATATATATATATAATTTATAATATATATATATATATATATATATATATATATATATATATATATATATATATATATAAAGCAAAACAACCACTGTGAAAGAATAGTTAAATTCCAAGCACTTTCATGACTTCTCACATTATCAAGAAACTATAAATACAATACATCAAAGGAAGGCATATAAAAGGTCTAGACCACACCTCACCATCACATCCCACAACAAAGCAACACCTGACGCGCGACGACACCTGACTCATAAGAGAGGAACGCTGCAGTAAGCTTCCTGGCCCCAACTAGTCAGCTCCTGCCCAACCCAAGTACTCTACCCAAGAATTAAGATTTATTATTTGTCCAATGTATTATTAAATTCTTCCCAAATTTTATTAATTATAAATAAATCTGATTTATATAAACCAAAGGAAATATTCATATTATTTTCAAAACTGTTTTTTATGAAACATGATTCAATTATTTTCTTGTCGACCATGGACTTGCTTGATACAACTTTCTCAACTTTTTGAAAATCAATTGGATGGTTAAAATCTCAAACATGAATAAATAGAGCATTAGATTCTTGTCCAGTTCTAATGCTACATTTATGTCGTTTTAATCTTAGTTCGAGACTCTTATCAGTTTTGACAACTTGGATATTAAAAGTCTTAAGAGAAGGCATATCAACCAAGTTTTCATGATAAGGGAGAACCAACATATTTTTAGTTGAAATAGGTTGGGTGTCCCTTTTTGAGTTGTAAAAAGTATTTCTAACAATTTTAAATGATTTATCAATTACATTTCTTGGGTATTTCAGATCATTAGCTATTTCATAAATTTTAGATATTTCTTCATCTATGAACTCTGGACTACAAATACGCAAAGCTCTCAAAAACATTGATGAGAAAACCGACAGTTTAACTCTATCTTGATGTGAAGAATAATAGCGTATATAGGAACAGTTATTTGTAGGTTTTCTGTAAATTTTAAATTTGAATTCATTATTAGCCTTGATAATCAAAACATCTAAAGGCAATAAGTTATTTTCCTCGAACTCAACAGTAAAGTTTATAGAATGGGCTAAGCTATTTAATTTAACAAGGAAATGATGTATATCTGCAGTTTGACGAACTAGCCGACATCTTCCTACCCAGACAAAACACCGTTGACCTGAAGCCTCCCAGAAATTATTTCTCTGATTCCATGTATACTATACATCTCTCGTTCACTGTATTAGATTTTGTAGCTCTCTTTGAGCGAAATGTTATCTAATAATTTCTATTATAGTTTTGCATGTGTCTGTTGGTCAGAAAAGATTCTCACATTGTGTGACTTGCTACTTAGCGTCAAAGTCTTCATGACACCAGAACGTACTGCAGAGTATGCTGCAGCATTATGCTACAGCTTTATGATACAGCATTATGCTGTGTTGCAGAATCAGGATGTGTTGCAACATTATGCTGTGTTGCCACACCATTGTTGGAGCATCAGCCTTCGTTGCAGCATCAATGTTGCAGTCCCAGGCTTTGTTGCAGTATTGTGTTGCAGTAGAAGGCAGTGTTGCAACATCAGAACGTGTTGCAACGTCAGGAAGCGTTGGAGCATCAGGCATTGTTGCATACTCAATGTTGCAGTGACAGTATTAGTTGCAGTATCAGTTGTGTTGCAGAATGAGGCAATGTTGTAGCATGGGGCTGTGTTTCAGAATGGAACTGAATTGCAACATCAGACTGTGCTGCAGCATCTGGCAGTTCTGCAGCGACTGGCAGTGCTGCAACATCATACTCTGATGCAGTATCAGCTGTTTTACTGCATCAGTCAGTGTTGTATCCTAACACTGCGTTGCAACATCACCTGTTACTGCATCAGGCTATGTTGCATCATTAAACTGTGTTGCATCATCTACTGCATCAAGCTGTGTTGCATCATTACGCTGTGTTGCAGCATTTGGCAATGTTGCAGCATTTTGCTGTGTTACAGTATCAGGTTGTGTTGCAGCAACAGACAGCACTGCAGATATGTGCTTTATTGCAGTATCAAGCTGTACTGTAGCATTATGCTGTCTTAGAGCATAAGTCTGTGTTGTAGTTTCAGGCATTTTTGCATCAATTTGCCCTGTTGCAGCATTAGGCAGCGTTGCAGCATGTATCAGGCTGTGTTGCAACGTCAGTCAGCTTTGCAGCATTATGCTGTTTTGCAGCATTTGGCTATGTTGCATGTTCCTCCATTGTTGCTGCATCAAGACTGTTGCAACAGCAGATATTGTTGCAGTGTAGCAGCATCAGACACTGTTTCACCGGGCAGTGTTGCTGCCCGATGTATGGTTGTATTGCAGCAACAGGCTGAGCTTCAGTGTATCTGGCAGTGTTGCAGCAATATGCATTTGCAGACTTAGGCTGTGTTGCAGCATCAAGTATTGTTTCAGTATCAAGCAGTGTTGCAACATCAGGCAGTGTTGCAGCATCAGGTAGTGTTGCAGCATCAGGCTGTGTTGCACCAGACTGTGTTGCATCAGGCAATGTTACACCATCAGACTACCAGTCAATCACTTATGCTGTAGCTCCTGCCTCATCTATGTGACTATCAGGGTCCTCCGTCCACACCAGCTTGAAGGCAGCCTATGCATTTCTATCCCTCAGGATTTGTATCTCTACATACATTCTCTCTTTCTCTCTCTCTCTCTCTCTCTCTCTCTCTCTCTCTCTCTCTCTCTCTCTCTCTCTCTCTCTCTCTCTCTCTTCCTGTCATCTGTTGTTGTCTCAGTAATAGAGAATTCGATTTTCAAACCCATTTTCAGTATAATAATTTCATTTGTATGCGGATAAAATACCTTAGTGTACACTGGGACACTGACACGGCAATTACAAGTGAGAGTCCAGGGATACTGACATGGTAATTACCAGTGAGAGTCCAGGGATACTGACATGGTAATTCCCAATGAGAGTCCAGGGATACTTACCCAGTAAGTAGATGGTTTAGGTTCGGACCCTTGCATTCCCCACATTTGCTAGCTAGATGTTTAGGGAGGACCCTTACATTCCCCACGCTTGCTAGCTAGATGTTTAGGTTAGGACCCTTGTATTCCCCACGTTTGCTAGCTAGATGTTTAGGGAGGAAGCTTACATTCCCCACGTTTGCTAGCTAGATGTTTAGGGAGGACCCTTACATTCCCCACGCTTGCTAGCTAGATGTTTAGGTTAGGACCCTTGTATTCCCCACGTTTGCTAGCTAGATGTTTAGGGAGGACGCTTGCATTCTATACTCCACGCCGGAAACGGATGCTATTAATCACAGTGAATCAATCTGTATATTCAATTACCTCGGCAGCGGCCAGCCTCTGCCTGCCACATTCAGTTGGTTCCAGTGATGGTGTGCTCTTGATTGGGAGGGGTTTTTTTAGGTGTGTCTAGCGAGGTGGAAAATAAACTTTAACGAGGTGGGAGAGAATGCTGGAGTGGTTGGATAGATATGGGAGGAATTTGGCTGACGAGGTAAGGGAGCATTTTACGGGAATATGAAAGATGAAGTAGAATTTTGGAGTTCTTGGACAGATGAAGGAGAAATTTGGCTTGGTTGGCGAGATGGAAAGAAACATTAGCGATACGAAAATGGATTTTTTATCTGGTTGGCGAGAAGAGGTTATTTTTTCTGGGCGTGTTTGGAGAAGAATTTTTTGGCGTAGATGGAAATGTGAAATTTGGCGACATGAGCGAAATAATTATCGTAATAGACCAAATGGGATGAAGCAGTTTGCCTTGATTGGCGCAATAGATGAGCCGTATGGAGATGATAGAGAAAATTGTGCGAAATAAATGGGACAGAATACGCGGGAGAGATTGTAAAGAAAATTTTTGCTTAATAAAAGAGTTGGTAGAGAGAAATTGTGCATGATTGGCGAGATGATGGAGAGGAGTTTGAAGTAATTGCTTAAGCAGGAGCGGTGTATAATCTAGGCTTGATTGTCGGATTATAGAGGCGGCCCAGTTCTACCTGACTGTGGGAACACTTGTGTCCATGGCCCCAGTTCTACCTAACTATGGGAACACTTGTGTCCATGGCCCCAGTTCTACCTAACTATGGGAACAATTGTGTCCTCTCTTGATAACCCCTGGCTTGAAAGTTGATGTCACCCGGCGGTGATGACACCCGGCAGAGATGACACCCGGCAGAGATGACACCCGGAAGAGATGACACCCGGCAGAGATGGCACCCGGCAGAGATGACACCCGGCAGAGATGACACCCGGCAGAGATGACACCCGGCAGAGATGACACCCGGCAGAGATGACACCCGGCAGAGATGACACCCGGCAGAGATGACACCCGGCAGAGATGACACCCGGCAGAGATGACACCCGGCAGAGATGACACCCGGCAGAGATGACACCCGGCAGAGATGACACCCGGCAGAGATGACACCCGGCAGAGATGACACCCGGCAGAGATGACACCCGGCAGAGATGACACCCGGCAGAGATGACACCCGGCAGAGATGACACCCGGCAGAGATGACACCCGGCAGAGATGACACCCGGCAGAGATGACACCCGGCAGAGATGACACCCGGCAGAGATGACACCCGGCAGAGATGACACCCGGCAGAGATGACACCCGGCAGAGATGACACCCGGCAGAGATGACACCCGGCAGAGATGACACCCGGCAGAGATGACACCCGGCAGAGATGACACCCGGCAGAGATGACACCCGGCAGAGATGACACCCGGCAGAGATGACACCCGGCAGAGATGACACCCGGCAGAGATGACACCCGGCAGAGATGACACCCGGCAGAGATGACACCCGGCAGAGATGGCACCCGGCAGAGATGGCACCCGGCAGAGATGGCACCCGGCAGAGATGGCACCCGGCAGAGATGACGCCCGGCAGAGATGACACCCGGCAGAGATGACACCCAGCAGAGATGACGCCCAGCAGTAACGACGCCCAGCAGTGACGACACCCAGCAATGATGAAACCCAACAGTGATGACACTCAACAGTGATGACACTCAACAGTGATGACACTCAACAGTGATGACACCCAGCAGTGATGACATCCAGCAGTGATGACATCCAGCAGTGATGACACCCAACAGTGATGACACCCAACAATGATGGTACCCAGCAGTGATGGCACCCAGCAGTGATGACACTCAGCAGTGATGGCACACACCAGTGATTGTTCCTAGAGACGGTGATACCTAGGAGTTTTAACATCTAAGATGACACCTAGAAATGTTGGCCCCATGAATGATAGCAGAAGTGATAACATGAAGTGTTGACTCAAGAAATCGTAATGACACGATTGCAAACAAACCATACCCCCGGCCGGGATTGAACCCGCGGTCATAGTCTCAAAACTCCAGCCCGTCGCGTTAGCCACTAGACCAGCTAGCCACAATAAGATTCATCCAACTAGGTATATTTCTACACCATAGGAAAGTTAGCACAGGCACCTCTGTGACCACAAATGCAAGTTTTTACAGACGAATCTCCAGCTAGCGTGGCTGTGACGAACTCTAGCTCAAGTCCCTTCACTGTGCTAACTTTCCTATGGTGTAGAAATATACCTAGTTGGATGAATCTTATTGTGGCTAGCTGGTCTAGTGGCTAACGCGACGGGCTGGAGTTTTGAGAGACTATGACCGCGGGTTCAATCCCGGCCGGGGGTATGGTTTATGAAGTGTTGATAAATGTTTCAGAGAACCGATAAGCTGATAAATTAGACACATGTGCAACACTTAGGTATCTTTATGGAAGAAATGTTTCGCCACACAGTGGCTTCATCAGTCCATACAAAGGAGAATAGTGAAGAATAAGAGGAGTTTGAGGTAATCAGTCCAGGTCGATGGACTGATTACCTCAGTCTCCTTCTGTTCTTCACCATTCTCCTTTGTATGGACTGATGAAGCCACTGTGTGGCGAAACATTCCCTCAAAGATACCCAAGTGTTGCACATGTGTCTAATTTATCATACCTAGAAGTGCTTAGACATAAGAGTGATAACACTTAGGAGTGTTGATACCTGGGAGTTACAACACCTAGAAATGTTGACACATGTGAGTTATATCAGTTATAACACTTAGGAACGATAATACCTAGGAATGTTAACACCTAAGAGTGATAACATCTGACAATGTTGACACCTAGGGGGATGTCATCTAGGAGTGTTAACTCCAAGGAGTAATAACATCTAAGAGTGATAACACCTTTTAGTGGTGGCACCTAGGAGATATAACACCTTGGAGTGTTGACAGAAATAACATCTAAGAGTATTAACACCTGGGAGTGTTGATACCTAGGAGCAAAACATAGCCATCCCTCCATGTTAGAGGAGAGACACGGCAGGTCGAGCAATTGTTAACGCCACTTTTCCCTCACAGGCGATCTGTTTCAAGTTCATTACACCATGAAAACTTTCCCGCTCATCTGGGCAAAACGCTGTCCTGCGAGGAAAAAGTTGTCCTGCTAGGAAAAACGTTGTCCTGCGAGGAAAAACGCTGTCCTGCGAGGAAAAACGTTGTCCTCCTAGGAAAAACGTTGTCTTCTCACTTCCTCGACTGCATTTGTTTACCTATGAAACCAGTCCTAGTCTTAGCAGCTTTTCCTTACCTCTGATGTTGTTCCTGTCTTTATATTTTCTCTTCTCCATTCCCCTTCCCTCCCTCATCTCCTTCTCTTCACTTCCTCACTTCACGTTCATCTCACCCGTCTCCTCCTCCACCTCCGTCAATTAGCATGGCGCCAGGTCCCGTGACGCACGAATTCTCCAAAACTAACATAATTAGCGAATATTTACGGGCCGGGAGGAGGAACAGCTTCCGGTCTGTGAAGAGAGAGAGAGAGAGAGAGAGAGAGAGAGAGAGAGAGAGAGAGAGAGAGAGAGGGAGAGAGAGAGAGAGAGAGAGAGAGAGAGGAGAGAGAGAGAGAGAGAGAAAGGAGAGGAGAGGGATTAAATATTATGATGCCTTGCCAACATTAACGAGATGTACTCAAGACATCCTGAAGAGCTTACAGGTGTGTGTGTACTCACCTATTTGTACTCACCTATTTGTGGTTGCAGGGGTCGAGTCATAGCTCCTGGCCCCGCCTCTTCACTGATTGCTACTAGGTCCTCTCTCTCCCTGCTACATGAGCTTTATCATACCTCGCCTTAAAACTATGTATGGTTCCCGCCTCCACTACTTCACTTTCTAGACTATTCCACGACTTGACTACTCTATGACTGAAGAAATACTTCCTAACATCCCTTCGATTCATCTGAGTCTTCAACTTCCAACTGTGACCTCTTGTGTCTGTGTGTGTGTGTGTGTGTGTGTGTGTGTGTGTGTGTGTGTGTGTGTGTGTGTGCGTGCTGTGTGTGTGTGTGTGTGTGTGTGTGTGTGTGTGCTGTGTGTGTACTCACCTAATTGTACTCACCTAATTGTGGTTGCAGGGGTCGAGACTCAGCTCCTGGCCCCGCCTCTTCACTGATCGCTACTGGATCCTCTCTCTCTCTCTGCTTCCTGTGTGTGTGAGTGTGTGTGAGTGTACTCACCTAGTTACTCACCTAGTTGAGGTTGCGGGGGTCGAGTCCGAGCTCCTGGCCCCGCCTCTTCACTGATCGCTACTAGGTCACTCTCCCTGAGCCGTGAGCTTTATCGTACCTCTGCTTAAAGCTATGTATGGATCCTGCCTCCACTACATCGCTTCCCAAACTATTCCACTTACTGACTACTCTGTGGCTGAAGAAATACTTCCTAACATCCCTGTGATTCATCTGTGTCTTTAGCTTCCAACTGTGTCCCCTTGTTACTGTGTCCAATCTCTGGAACATCCTGTTTTTGTCCACCTTGTCAATTCCTCTCAGTATTTTGTATGTCGTTATCATGTCCCCCCTATCTCTCCTGTCCTCCAGTGTCGTCAGGTTGATTTCCCTTAACCTCTCCTCGTAGGACATACCTCTTAGCTCTGGGACTAGTCTTGTTGCAAACCTTTGCACTTTCTCTAGTTTCTTTACGTGCTTGGCTAGGTGTGGGTTCCAAACTGGTGCCGCATACTCCAATATGGGCCTAACGTATACGGTGTACAGGGTCCTGAACGATTCCTTATTAAGATGTCGGAATGCTGTTCTGAGGTTTGCTAGGCGCCCATATGCTGCAGCAGTTATTTGGTTGATGTGCGCTTCAGGAGATGTGCCTGTGTTATACTCACCCCAAGATCTTTTTCCTTGAGTGAGGTTTGTAGTCTCTGACCCCCTAGACTGTACTCCGTCTGCGGCCTTCTTTGCCCTTCCCCAATCTTCATGACTTTGCACTTGGTGGGATTGAACTCCAGGAGCCAATTGCTGGCAGTTCTGCAGCCTGTCCAGATCCCTTTGTAGTTCTGCCTGGTCTTCGATCGAGTGTATTCTTCTCATCAACTTCACGTCATCTGCAAACAGGACAACCTCAGAGTCTATTCCTTCCGTCATGTCGTTCACAAATACCAGAAACAGCACTGGTCCTAGGACTGACCCCTGTGGGACCCCGCTGGTCACAGGTGCCCACTCTGACACCTCGCCACGTACCATGACTCGCTGCTGTCTTCCTGACAAGTATTCCCTGATCCATTGTAGTGCCTTCCCTGTTATCCCTGCTTGGTCCTCCAGTTTTTGCACCAATCTCTTGTGTGGAACTGTGTCAAACGCCTTCTTGCAGTCCAAGAAAATGCAATCCACCCACCCCTCTCTCTCTTGTCTTACTGCTGTCACCATGTCATAGAACTCCAGTAGGTTTGTGACACAGGATTTCCCGTCCCTGAAACCATGCTGGCTGCTGTTGATGAGATCATTCCTTTCTAGGTGTTCCACCACTCTTCTCCTGATAATCTTCTCCATGATTTTGCATACTATACATGTCAGTGACACTGGTCTGTAGTTTAATGCTTCATGTCTGTCTCCTTTTTTAAAGATTGGACTACATTTGCTGTCTTCCATGCCTCAGGCAATCTCCCTGTTTCGATAGATGTATTGAATATTGTTGTTAGGGGTACACATAGCGCCTCTGCTTCCTCTTCTCAATACCCATGGGGAGATGTTATCTGGCCCCATTGCCTTTGAGGTATCTAGCTCACTCAGAAGCCTCTTCACTTCTTCCTCGGTTGTGTGCACTGTGTCCAGCACTTGGTGGTGTGCCCCACCTCTCCGTCTTTCTGGAGTCCCTTCTGTCTCCTCTGTGAACACTTCTTTGAATCTCTTGTTGAGTTCTTCACATACTTCCCGGTCATTTCCTGTTGTCTCTCCTCCTTCCTTCCTTAGCCTGATTACCTGGTCCTTGACTGTTGTTTTCCTCCTGATGTGGCTGTACAACAGTTTCGGGTCAGATTTGGCTTTCGCTGCTATGTCATTTTCATATTGTCTTTGGGCCTCCCTTCTTATCTGTGCATATTCATTTCTGGCTCTACGACTGTTCTCCTTATTCTCCTGGGTCCTTTGCCTTCTATATTTCTTCCATTCCCTAGCACACTTGGTTTTTGCCTCCCTGCACCTTTGGGTAAACCATGGGCTCATCCTGGCTTTTTCATTACTCCTGTTACCCTTGGGTACAAACCTCTCCTCAGCCTCCTTGCATTTTATTGCTACATATTCCATCATCTCATTAACTGGTTTCCCTGCCAGTTCTCTGTCCCACTGAACCCCGTTCAGGTAGTTCCTCATTCCTGTGTAGTCCCCTTTCTTGTAGTTTGGCTTCATTCGTCCTGGCCTTCCTGCTTCTCCCTCCACTTGTAGCTCTACTGTGTATTCGAAGCTTACAACCACATGGTCACTGGCCCCAAGGGGTCTTTCATATGTGATGTCCTCGATATCTGCACTACTGAAGGTGAATACTAAGTCCAGCCTTGCTGGTTCATCCTTCCCTCTCTCTCTTGTAGTGTCCCTTACGTGTTGGTACATGAAGTTCTCCAGTACCACCTCCATCATCTTAGCCCCAAGTATCTTGGCCCCCATGTGGGTCCAAGTTCTCCCAATCTATCTCCTTGGGGTTTTAAAGTCACCCATGATCAGGAGCTTTGCCCTGCATGCATGAGCTCTTCTGGCCACTCTAGCCAGTGTGTCAACCATCGCTCTTTTTGCTCTCGTCGTACTCTTGCCTTGGCCTCCTGCTGTTCTGTGGTGGGTTATACATCACTGCTATTACCACCTTGGGACCTCCAGAGTGAAGTGTTCCCACTATGTAATCACTTTCTTCTCCGCTATCTTCTCTCTCCAGCTCATCAAAATTCCAGCGATTTTTGATCAGCAACGCCACTCCTCCACCCCCCCTGTTCCTCTGTCTTTCCTCAGGATTTGGTATCCCGTTGGAAAGATGGCATCTGTTATCATACCTGTAAGCTTGGTTTCTGTGAGAGCTATGATGTCCGGTGATGCTTCTTTGACTCTTTCTTGCCACTCCTCCCACTTATTTGTTATTCCATCAGCGTTTGTGTACCATACCTTTAGTTTCCTTTCCAACACTGTGGTTTGGGGGGCCTGTGAGGGTGGGAGACCTGGTGGCATACTGTGGGGTTCTATAGCTTGGTGTTGGGTGGAGGCTGTGGGTATGGATTGTAGGGTGTGTTGGGATGGTGTGATAGGTTGTATGGTTCTGAGAGTAGTTGTGTGTGTGCTTGCCCTTGCTGTTCTGTCCTGCTCTGACTGACCTCTGCTGGTTCCCTCCTTGTCTCTTTTCCTAGCTCCTTTCGCTTTTTTGTCCCCTCCCTCAGCTGCTGTCGTTCTGATTTTGTTCTGTCTCTGTCTAGGAACACCCTCTTGTACTCTTCCGAGTATTTCAATCGTGGTTTCTCTTGGAGGATCCTGTTCCGCACTGTTTCCGTCCTGAGAATCAGCTTGATTGGTGTGTGTATGTGTATGTGTGTGTGTGTATGTGTGTGTGTGTGTGTGTGTGTGTGTGTGTGTGTGTGTGTGTGTGTGTGTGTGTGTGTGTGTGTGTGTGTGTGTGACCATTTTGCTCGAGGCACATGACGATTAGAACTAGACCTGTTGTATATGCGTGTATGTGTGTGAATGTGTGTGTGAATGTATGTATGCATGAGGCCTGGTCACAGACTGGGCCACGGGGGCGTTGACCCCGGAGTCCTCTCCAGGTATACTCCAGGTATGTGTGTGTACTCACCTACTTGTGGTTGCAGGAGTCGAGACATAGCTCCTGGCTCTTTCTCTTTGCTGACCTCTACTAGGTACTCTCCCTGCTCCACGAGCTGTATCATACCTCGTGTGTGCGTGCATGCGTTCGCGCGCGCATGTGTCCGTCCATTGTATCAATCTATTAAGGAAGGATCCTGGACTTAAGGAAGGATCCTGGACTTAAGGAAGGATCCTGGATTTAAGGAAGGATCCTGGACTTAAGGAAGGATCCTGGACTTAAGGAAGGATCCTGGATTTAAGGAAGGATCCTGGACTTAAGGAAGGATCCTGGACTTAAGGAAGGATCCTGGACTTAAGGAAGAATCCTGGACTTAAGTCCAGGATCCTTCCTTAAGCTGTTACAACAAAAATACATGAGATGTTTATTGTATTTATCATCATCTTAAGAAAGATTGTGACACAGGTCCTAATGAAAAAATAAATTTGGATGAGAGACTCTGCTAGTGAGGAAAATGTACATTCATAATGGGAAAAAAAATCTGGTGGAGACGCCATCAGTGGGGTACCTCAAGGCTTAGTATTTGTTCCTACAATGTTTTTAAAATTTATACAACATAACTTGAGGTTAGGAAGAGACAACTATGTGAATCTCTTTTCGGATGATGCAAAAAAAAATAAACAAAGAAATAATGATGGATAACTAGCTACAGAATAACTTGGATAAATCGAGACATTGGGGTAATAAATGAATAATGAATTTAATGTAGATAAATGCCATAGGAGAGAAGTGAGGCAACATGATGATTGTTGACTGAATAAACAGAAGGATGGACGGGAGGCTCGAACCGTGGTCCTGAAATTGACAGGCCTGTCAATTGCTGGACCACGGTTGGAGCCTCCTCTCCATCCTTTTGTTTATTCATTGACAGTTGTTTATTACGACTTAATCTGAGTTCATTATAGACTAGCAAAATATTGAAAGTGTCTGAGAGAGGCAGCTGGGATGAGCGATTACCTTAACTAACAAGTAATGAGAAACACAATTTTTCAGTGAAACCTTTACTGCGACGTTTTGCCCAGGATTGGAGCTTGTCAAATTTACCAGTACTCGATGAAATGCTGTCTTGGATGAAACGTCGTAGTGTACGTTTCCCTACAAATACGGTGTCTTGCTCAACAAAGGAACCAGTAGTTATTATTAAGAAAAAGTCACTGGAAGATTGTAAATTAAACAGCTAGAAAAATAATATTGTAGACTGATAACTTTATATATATATATATATATATATATATATATATATATATATATATATATATATATATATATATATATATATATTATATATATATATAATTCAGTTTACAAATATATGGTTGGTAAAATGTTCGGAAGTTAATTTATAAGAAATGCCAGACCAATACTGGAACAACCAGCGGCTGGGTTATGCCAACGATACAAAAAAAAGTGGAGTTGGAAAAGTACCAAAAAAAAAAAAAGTGGTCGGGAAGTGGGACGATCTGGACAGGAAAGTGGTAGAAGCAGGAGCCATACATAGCTTTAAGAATAGGCGGGAGAGAATGGGACAGAAGCTAAGACTCGACCCCTGCAACAAAATACAGTTGAGCACACACACACACACACACACACACACACACACACACACACACACACACACACACACACACACACACACACACACACACAAGCGTGTATGGATCTGGTTAGCCTGACATGTACTTGTGATGGACCACCAGTCATGATAGTCTACTATCCTCCCCCTCACACCAACCAGAAGGGAGAGTAGTAGTTGTGGCAGCTCTTAAGAGTAGGACTGATGTTTATGAACAAGCTTAGATAAGGAAGACAGGAAGCAGGGTGGGTGCAGGAGGCATGTTTATCCTGCACCAGTACATTAAGGAAGCTGAGGAGGTACCAGTAATGAACACCAGCTGGTTAGGGGGGGTTCATGGGTAGGGAGGCTTCATGAGGGGAGGGAGTTCATGGGTAGTGAGGTTATGGAGGGGGGGGGCTTTGGTGAATGAAGTAGCCAGGCAACAATCCTCAGGGCGTTTTTCTTTTGCTTTTTTAGCAAAATTATATGCATCAGAAGTGTGCTGCTACCCTATTCTCTGTGAAAGTTACTCTTTGGGAGACAACAGATAAGTTACCCTGTCTCTCAGCCTCCCCAAAGCCCCTCCAAACAAAATACTAACACTAACGTCGCTTCGAAGCAGGTCTCCTAGCCCCTTCTTCCAACCAGATAACCACTACTAAGTCCTCATACCCCGAGTACAAATATTCTAGTACCACCCCAGAGTGTTCAATTAAAGGTTCATCTATGGGAGTTTCAAAGGTTGTGCTTCCACAGAGCTGGAGTTATTCTTACGTGGACATTGCCATCTCTTGGGGTAGTGTATCCCATGCACAAGAGACATAATATCTTTATGAAGATATCTCCGTCATCCCAAAGCAGGGGCAAAATAAATTATATGTATAAGAAACATGAAAAAAAAGTGGGATGGGGGAAAGGAAGTGAAATTTGGACGATATAAAATAATAAACTACGTACTTGCAATAAAATATAACAAAGTCACTGTTTCGTTCGAAAAGTCAGCCTGAGTATCATGAATTAACTCTATTTCACTTGTACTAATCAACACCCACTAAATGTAGACCGACCCAGGTTGATCAGGAGCAAGCCAGTCTTGGTGGCACAGCGGCGGGAAGGGTTAAGGGCCAGCAGGAACGAGGGAGTTCTTGGGAATGGATGTACAGGTGTTTGATGTCTGGATACTATCATGTGTTAATTATCCACAGTTGCAGCCAGGCTCGGAACTCAGGCTGGAGCATTGTCAGGCTGGAGCATTGTCAAGCTGGAGCAGTGTCAGACTGTTAAGCCGGGTTATTGTGAGCCAGAGGTACTACCATACTGGCAATATTAGAGCTCCAGTAACCCTGCCACGGAACACATTAGATATTCATGCATTATGACTACAGGATCATCTGAACACACAACTGATAGAATTTAATAACATTATTATGCACCTCGTAACCATTGTTTGGGGTGTAGTAGAATGACTACAGAGGTGCGTCATTGGTAAAGTGCCCTTAAACGCGTTACTTTGTGGTTAGCAATTCTGGGAAATCAAACTCTGAACCCAGATTTACATTCAGATCATCAAGATCATATATATATATATATATATATATATATATATATATATATATTATATATATATTATATATATATATATATATATATATATATATATTAGTGACCACGAACGAGTGGTATTGATCAATAACGACACTGCGACTAGCCAAGGACTCGAACCCATGCTGCTTTGGCCTGACTCATGGTGAGCGAAACTCATGACGCCTTAATCCACTGGACCATACAATCTTTAAGAGTAACGCATCCAGCGGAACTGGATGTCGTACTCGCTATCCAAGGACATACGATGGTGTGGATGACTCTAGGCTAATTTCATTCTAGTCCCTGTTTGGTGAACTAGTACAACGAGCAGTATTTTATATTATTGTGACCACGAACGAGTGGTATTGATCAGTAACAACACTGCAACTAGCCAAGGACTCGAATCCATGCTGCTTTGGCCTGCCTAATGGTGGGCGAAAACTCATGACGTCTTAAGGATTGTATGGTCCAGTGGATTAAGGCGTCATGAGTTTTCGCCAACCATGAGGCAGGCCAAAGCAACATGGGTTCGAGTCCTTGGCTAGTCTCAGTGTTATTGATCAATACCACTCGTTCGTGGTATTGATCAATAACGCAGCAGCAACAACAGGAGCAGTAAGAAAACAGCAACAAGAACAACAGCAGCAGCAACAACAAAAACAGCAGGAACAGCAGCAGAAGCAGCAGCAGAAGTAGCAGCAACAACAACAGCAAAGTGACACCGGTATCCTCCTAGTTTGCTGCGAGGTAATCATCAGCAGCTAAGAAATCCCAAGAGCAGCAAAAATGTGAACATCTCAGACACCAAACTTGTTCTTGAAGCACTGACCAACACCCATTGTCTCTAAACAAAAGCCAAAGTGAATAGAACACTAATTATTTTTCCTGGTCTCTCTCTCTCTATGCCTTCTACTTTATTTAATACTATCTCATTTCCTCTTCCTTTACTTCCGCTCTCTTCCCCATTATCAGCCTTGCGGTGAATAATAGGGGAATAAGTTAGTGGTAATGCGCTATTTAGAATATTCAAAGTTTATATATTTAGCCATGAGTTTTTATAATAGCTCCTTAAAGATGATATATTTGCGCATTTCAAGAACATATGTAAAGGAATTTTCCCTAAATTCAGGGATTTTTTTCACGTTCAAGACTAGGGAGTGTTGCCAGGTGTGATTAGATTTTGCAGCCGAAGCGGCTAGTTTATTGTGCACGTCATATTAAATCCTATGGAAGGTAGCGCAAGAGTATATGAATACACAAAATCAAGAGTTTACAAAAGTATATGTAGATATATTTCTAAAGTTCACTTATTTGTTGCAAGCAAATATAGGAAATTTGTATAATATGTCTGGTATACTTTTTTCATATCACATAGGTTATTGTACTCTGTCTTTATATTCTTCAGTAAATGGACAATTCAGAATATAGTGCTCAAGATAGTAACTATAGGGCTGGCCACATACTTTGCATTTGGTTTGGTTATCTGTGTGTCTGCCAAACTGCCAGAAGTACTTGTAACCAAACTAAGCCTGGCCACTACAACATCAGTCAGTCTGTTCACATTGCAAGTTGCTTCATAAACTTACTTAACTACGTTCATGTTATCATTATGGGTTATAGATCTACTCAGGCTTGTAACTGCATTCCTATAACATTCAGTTTCATTATTTATCATTCTCGTAATATTTTTCCTAATGTTTGACGGACATACCTAAGTTATAAAATATATTTTTCTTTAGGGATTTTTTTTTGGCTTACCAGGTGTGAGAAAACGTTTGCTAACCCCAATTTGTATTTGGTCAGATCTACAAAGAGTGGGAAAATAAAGGTAGGGAAGACGGAGCTAAAATAAAGGTGGAGACAGATACTCGGGACAGGGAAGAGACGGAATAAAAGAGTGGGAAAAATACATGGAAGAGATAACAGCAGGAAAACAAGAAATAGAACGACCTGGAGAACTATGTTCAGTGGAAGGCAAACGAGAGAATCCAGATCAGAAAGCGAGAATGAGTCTAACTCCGTAAATGTAGGGAGTTAAGACATCTGCCGATACTATGTTAAAGAGATGTGCAAATGTGGGAGAAAATGCTGGTATGAACACACTTGAAAATGTGCAAGCATGATAAGGAAGGGGAAGTGTTGCTTTGAAAAGGAATGCAGGTATTTTCATCCAGTGATGTGCAAAGCCTCAATGCAGCTCAGAGAATGTTACGCTCTTAGCTGTCCAGACTAGCATGTGCAAGGAACGTGGCGCTACAGAGAAAGCCGAGGACGGGAAAATTAACAGCATTCTTTTTTAGACGAAACGAGAAAAGAGCAGATCCCAAAAAAGGAGGCAAACAGGGAAGTACCACAGGTAGTTCAGAGGTGTACGACAGTGGGACAAACTAAGACAGTCATACACTCAACAGGGTCGAATGTATAACAAAACGGTGCACAATCAATAGTGGAGAAAATAGGGGCATGTACACCTGGTCCATGTGAGGTAGTACATCAGTGGTACTAAAAAATAAAAATACTAAAGCATCTCAAATAGTAAATCCTGCTTCCTTATTGCAAACATTTATGGTTCGAAATCAAATAACAAAGTTAAATTGGTGAGCTCCTCACAAGAGTGAATGCTAAGTTTTGAGCATTTACAGAAACACACAAGGAGTGCAATGGAGGGTTAGATAACGATAGTATGTTGGTGTACTGATTATCTGGTGTCATTATCATTGGTGTGTAAACTGACTAGTGTCAGTATCAAGTTAATAAAATTTAGTTGTTGTTAGCGTGTTACTCAGGATTGTTGTACAAAGTTATAATAAAATGGGAGATGTCAGTGTTATAACTAACATGTTTCGATGCTCACTAAGGCAGCCACGCCATCTTTTCAGTTATTAGGATACCTATTGAAATTCCTGAAGCGTTGTATGACCCTTGTGGGTTTAGTACTTAGTTTTGATTGTAATAATTATAACATTGAAATTGTTCAGGGCTCTCTTCAGGGCAGGCGCGATTGGTGGACTGAAAAACTTATAGAAACTTCACTGTCTGTATGTATTCAGTCCAACATGCAAACTTCTAGAAATACCTGAACTTCCGTCACTTGTATTCCTAGGATTATAGGCGAGAAAGGTATGTCATAATCAATAGGACAAGACATGGTGGACGATGGAAAGTGCCTTTAATTAAAAGCAGGGGCGCAACGAGTACATTAAAAAAGAATTCGATTAGTGTAAGAGGTCTCCGACTCTAAAACTCACTCCCTCAGTGCATTAGAGGAATTACCAACAAACCTCTGGCTGTCTTCAAGAGGGAACTGGACAAGTTCTTCAAGTCAGTTCCTAACCAGCCGGGCTGTGTTCGAAATTTGGACTGCGTAAGGCTAGCAGTTCGATTTGATCAGACCTTGATTCCACCGGGAAGCCTCGTCTGGGACTGGGCCGCGGGGAGCGCAGCCCCCCGAAAACATCATGTATGGATAAATTGATTTGTTGTTATTTAAATAAAAATAAATAGACTTCATGATGCACTCATTTGTAAACTTAATATATGAATAAAAGGTAAATAATTGCAATACATGAGAGATGCTTTTATTTGAGAAGATTGCGAATAGTTATAGAAGGAAAAAATTCATAGAGGCGTGACTTGCGAGGTTCCACAAGGTTGCTTGCACCGCTGATGTTTACATTACATCATTCTGTTTTTCCTGAATATCACTCAACCATAATATTCCAGATCAAAAAAAAATCTCCCGAAATTTTTCCCTGAATAAAATTTGAATAAGTTTTAATATTGAAACCAAAGGCGACGTAATGGAACCCACTCCATTACCTTCATGGCACTGACGAACACTTAAACCAGAGGCAGGGTGGTGGAACCCTCTCCACTAACTCCCTATTGTGACGATTATGCAAACCACAACCAAGGTGGTGGAACCCACTACACTACCTCCCTGGCAGTGACGAGCATGTTAACCACAGCCAGGGTGGTGGAACCCACTACACTACCTCCCTGGCAGTGACGAGCATGTTAACCACAACCAGGGTGGTGGAACCCACTACACTACCTCCCTGGCAGTGACGAGCATTCAAAAAAGGTTGACTTCATGTGCTTATGAAGCTTGCTGTGATGGCTGTGTGGTGCACTGCGTTGACTGTGTGGTGCACTGCGTTGACTGTGTGGTGCACTGCATTGACTGTGTGGGCACTGTGGATATTGCAGTGATGCCACGTTTGACCATTAGGTAGAGTGGAGGCAAGAAAGAGTGATGATTCTTGTATCAGCACACAATTACCTGGGTAGTGGCAGGTTTCCTGGCAATGACCCCTCAGGGGCCCACAAGCAGAGTGTGTACCACACACACACACACACACACACACAACACACACACTCACACAAACAACAAACACACACACACACACACACAACACCAATCACACCCACACACTCCATCTCCCCCCAACACTTCACTTCTCCTCCGCCTCAGCATCTCACAACTCCCCCAACAAGACACAAATTTTCACTTGTTTTTTCACGTCATAACCCACAGTTTTTTCCTCGTTTTTTAACTATTCATCAATTTTTTTTTTCGCTAATTACAAAAAAAAAAGATTTTTGCTCATAATGTTCACAACGTTTTTCCACATTTTTATACACCATCTATTCAGAACACACATAAAAAAACAAAAAAAATCACATTCAACCCAACTCCAAATTATGTTACCCCACACACACACACACATCACACACACGACACACACACCACACAACACACATGCACGCATGGCTACGAACAGGCATATGTCTAAAATTCGACATGTGCCTGGGACAAAAATGGTAAACACACACACAGCTGGTGGACACTGGAGGTCGAGGGACTAAGGTAGATTTGAAACTGACAAAAATCTTGGGAGAGATATGATAGGATTAACAGAACAGATAGTGAGAGAGAACAGGAACATGAGGGCCACAGGTTGTTAGTTAGAAAGTGTTCACAGACTTTACAGTATCAGGATTTTTTAGAATATAACCTGGAGATGTGATGTGTTAAAAGGTAGGAGCCATACATAGCTTTAAGAAGAGGTTGCGATAAGGGTCTCGAAGCCAGGAGTGAGGTTGAACCTAGTAGCGGATCAGCGAAAAGGCCGAACCAAGAGCTGAGACCGACCCCCTGTCAACCACACATAGTGAGTACAGACCCACACACACGTAGCTGGAAGATAAAGAAATAACCTATATCGATTTAATATGCTGGATTAGTACTTAACTTCATCATGTAAGGGAGGAGATTAACCTATTCCTTCGACCCAATATTTGGTATTTAAAAAACCATAAAATATAAACCAGGAAATTGGTTTGGAAGGAAAAAAAAATTATGCTCAGTAAATCTACAGAGAGGCTAAGGCAAATAATTGAAAACCACTTAAATTTAAGTTACACCGAAGTATATAATTCATTCTTCCTCAAATAATTGACCGAGGTTAAAAACCCTGGACCGTCAGCTGACTGCCCAGATGTATACGACGAGCCATCTTCCCATATTTTCAGTTCACTTATTTTATCGCTAAAGATGAGTCTTTAAGGTAATGTGACATAATCTCGTATATATATTATATAAATAAATATATATATTATAGATACTATATATATATATAGATATATAAATATATATATATATATTATATTTTTTTCCAACAAGTTGGTCGCTCCCACCGAGCAGGGTGACACCAAAAAAGAAAGAAAATGCCCAAAAAAGAAAATAGCTTTTTCATCATCATTCAACACTTTTCATCAAAATTCACCACACGCACAACATTATCACTGCTTTTGCGAGTGCTCAGAATACAACAGTATAGAAAGCATATACGTATAAGTACACAACATAATCCCTATATCCCTCAAACTGCCAATATCCCAAACCACTTTTCTGCCTTTTAAAGTGCAGGCATTGGAACTTTTCCAATTTCCAGGACTCAAGTCTGACTATAAAAAAATAACCGGTTTCTCCCCCTGATCTCCCTTCACTAAATATTACCCCTGCTCAACCCACTCCCGCCAACCGAATCGTCAGGTCCCAAGTATCATTCGTCTCCATTTCACTCCTATGCTAACACGCTCATGGCGGCGAGACGCTTGGGGCTGGGAAGTGGGTCGCGGCAAGCGTGGCGCTGGCGGGTGCCGCGGAGGGGGGGAGCTAGAGAGGGGGGAGCGCGGGTGGGTGTGTTTGGCTCTGGCGTGGTGTGTTCAGGGGCGACGGGGGTCTCTTAGAGCGTATGTGGGGTTCGGCGGTGAACAAGGCGTGCATGTATCTCGGTGCAAAGAGGTTAGCTGCAGGGGGGTGATGAGCTGCCCGGTACTCATCCTCGTATCTCTGAGAGTTAACAGTCCCACTAGTCGCGGGGGGGGGCCCATGAGGGGGGTGAAGGTAGTAGGTATCTTTCTAAGTGTGGCACGGTCACTCGTGGCGGTATCAACATACACGATTGCACAGAGACTACTTATTTGCACCTACCCATGATGTCTTCTACTTTGAGATCCATTCTAAATGACCAAACCAACCTCAAACAACTCCCTCTTCTGGGCCCCTCTTAACTAATTGCTTTTATTAACTACCACACCTTCTCGACTAATTTTCCCACACTCCGAATTATTTCTGCATAATATTTCACATCCAACATCATTGTCCCGTTGCCCTTAGACAGGACATCTCCACTGCCTCCAACCGCGTCTCCATTTCCTCGTGCTGCTGGCATTATAGCCGACTCCAACTTCAACAAATCCATATAAGTGTGATTGAGTACAAAACTATACATTTCAAGTTAGCATTTCCCTTCTTTGGGCCAGCTCCAACCATAGATAACGTATTTTTGACGTCCAACATATACTCAAACGTCACCACTCAACCTTTTTTTTTTTTTTCCCTCATTCAATCTTCTATGATTTAAACCTTCATCCTTCATAAAATCCATCCGATCCGCCGAGACACGTCAACTAACAACCCAAAGTATCGTGAATAACATTCACTTCTTCCATACTCCTCCCTCTCCCCAATTCTGAAAATCCAATTTTCTTTAACTACATCATTTGATACCCTCATCAACTTTAAATATTTTCTATTGTTCACATGTTCAACATTTCTTTTCCTACTAAACCTTAAAACACACATTCCTCAAACTCATTCCACTAACCTTTACAAATTTTTTCTTTTAGAATCTCCCATACAGCACAAGTATCATCAGCAACAAAGTAACTGTGTCAATTACCCATTTTGAATTTGAATTTTCCGCCATTATTTACAAAAATCCCA
This sequence comes from Cherax quadricarinatus, assembly GCF_026875155.1. NCBI lineage: Eukaryota > Metazoa > Arthropoda > Malacostraca > Decapoda > Parastacidae > Cherax > Cherax quadricarinatus. The sequence goes on along the minus strand of NC_069416.1, from coordinate 33,695,143 downwards.
GCTAACCCACCCACCCTCTTCCAACCCGAACAAATAGACCCTATGGTACAGCATTTACTTCTTCTTTTTACAACCCCATTTCTATAAAAATATTAAACCAAACCATTGGTGACAAATATCAAACATCCCTGTTCAAAGACCTATCTTTTACCCCGTAATCAATTATATCTACGGCGGGAAACATATTCTACCTCTCTCGTACTACAATACCCTAAAACCCTCATGCAACCTAGCCCAACTAAAGCCCCCTCAATAAAAGCTTCTGTTAACAGCATTTAGTAAGACTTACCACCCCTATTCCAAAAACATTGCATAACATCTGCGCATCAATACTCCTCTAATCAACTCTAATCATATGCCTTTTTCTAAATCAATACAGATGCAATAAAAAAATCCCAAAGGTTCCTGCTAAAACCATTTAAGACTAAAAACTGTTCACATAAATAGCTTCAATGTAAACACTGATCTACACATCCCTACCCACTCTGAAGCCTTCCTTGCTCAATCCAGCAAATACTACATTCCTGTCTTACCCTAATTCTTTCAATTATAACTCTACCGTTACTTTTCCTGGAATACTCAGTAAACTTATTTCCTTCTATAATTTTTTACATTCTCTTTTTGAGGTCCCCTTTCCTTTATAAAAGGGACTATACATGCTCTGCTGCCAATCCCTAGGTACCCATTCCCCTCTTTCATAGCATTTATTAAACAAAAGTACCAACCACTCCAACCCTTAAATCCCCCCCCCTTGCTTTTTTAAACATTTGTCATGATTCCCAATCAGTTCCAGCTGCTTAACACCCCCTTTCATTCTACGTAATGCCTCACGTACCTCCACCACACTTCACTGATCTCTTCACTCCTAAAAGATGATAACCTCCCTGGCCAAGTGCATGAAATTAACCCCCCTCCTTTCTCTCAACATTTTAAAACTTCTCCAAAATATGTCTCGCCATCTAACTAATACCTCCCTCAGCCCCATCTACTAACTCCCCTACTCTGTTTTTAACGGACAAATCCCATTACTTTCCCTTAGGCTTTCTTAACTTGTTTAAACTCCACTATCCAAAATTTTTTCTTTATTTTTCATTAAAATTTCTGACAGTGCCCTCATCCCACTCTTCATCTGCTCTCCGTTTTGCAACTCTCATGCACCACTCTCATCACCTTTCTTTTATCTCTCCCATATACTTCTGCTCTTCTTTAAACACTTCTGCTTTGTAAAACCCTCGTAAGCCTAACCTTATTTCTCTTTTATCACAACCCTTTACTTCATCCATTTCCCAACCAATTCACTCCTCTTTTCTCCTGCCCCACCCTCCTAGAGACCACAAACTTCTGCCCACATTCGAATACCGAGCATTTTTAAAACTATTCCAACACCTCTTCAACCCCCCCACCGTTACTCCATCTATTCCTTTGCACTAGCCACCTTTCTGCCAATAGTCGCTTATATCTTCACGCCGAACTTTTCCTCCTCCCTTAGTTTATTACCTTTTCACCTCCCACTTACGTGTTTGTGCCACCTTCCTCATTTTCCCATCTACTTCTTTACTCTAACTGTAGCTACAAGCTAAATAATGAATCTGATATAATCAGTTGTGCCCCTATAAACATGTACATCCTGGAGCACTTAAACCCAAAAACCTTTATTCACCAATACATAATCTAAACAAACTACTTTCATTAACGTGCTACATCATACCTTGTATATTTATTTATCCTCTTTTTCATAAAAATCTGTATTACTTATAACCAAATTTCTTTCTCACATACTCATTAAAAGGCTCCACCATGTAACATTTACCACCCCTCGGCACCAGGGTAGCCAAATTTACCTACTACTACTACTCTAACTCCCTCCATAGGCATTTTACCGCACTTTAGCATTGAAATCCCCAACCACCATTTTACTCTCACACTTCTGATTCAAACTCCCCCGCATTCACATCAACATCTCCCAGACTCTCTCTCTCTCCTCACTCTACCTCTCTGCTTCTCCAGGTGCATACACGCTTACTCTAACCCACTTTTCACACACACAACACACACACACACAACACACCCACACAACACACACACCACACACACACACACACACACACACACACACGACACACACACACATATATATATATATATAGTAGATATGATATAGTATATATATATATATATAATTATTTTTATATATTTATAATATATTTATAATATAGTTTATATATAATATATATATATTAATATAAATATAAATATATATATATAAAATATAATTTATATATAATAAATATATATTTTTATATATTTTAATATATATATATTTATATTTATATTTATATATAATATACATATATATGGAATTTATTTATATAAATTATATTATATAGATATATAATATAAATACTATAAATTTCTAAAGATATATTATATATCATTTATATATATTCTATATATATATTATATATGTCTATAAATATTTATATATATATAATATATATATAATTACATATATATATCTACTAAAATACATATTAATACATAAATATACATAATATATATACATATATATACATTAAATATACATCTTATATACCATATATATAATACATATAATTAAGATATATACATATATATAATTATATATAATGCATTATATATGTACAGGTAAAAAATAACATATATAATGACAATTAATATATTATACATATATATATGACAGTAATATATATACAATATATATATACATATATATATCATATATATTATACATAATATATATACATATATATATATATACATATATAAATATACATATAAATTATATACATAAATATATATATATGATGATATACATATATATATATATAATCTATTATAACAGTATATATAACTGTAGGTAGTGAGGTTGGTAGACAGCAACCCACCCAGGGAAGTACTACCCGTCCCCAGCCAGATGACTGTGAAACAAAAACCTGTAACCGTTTTTGCATGATGGTAGGATTGCTGGTCTTATTCTTTTCTGCTCATAAACCCACGCTAGATAACAAGGGATTCTTGCTACTTTCTCCCTACTTTACACAATGGTCACATCTTTCACAGACACTGACACTAGCATATCTATAAATACAATACATCTAGGTTTTCTCCTTACTCAAACGTAATCTCTTGGTCATTTTTTATTATTTGTCTTCTATTGTCCATGTGGGAAGTGGAAAATGAATCTTTCCTCCGTAAGCCATGCGTGTCCCGGATGAGGCGACTAAATGCCGGGAGCAATGGGCTAGCGTAACCCCCTTCTCCTGTAACATAAAACTAAAAAAGAGAAGAAAAAACTTTATACAACTGGGTTTTGTTAAATGGCGTGGATGTAAGTCAGATGACAAGAACCAGATGATTGCTGAGTTATGAATGAACAAGAAGTCGGGATGTCCTGGCTCTAAGCGAAACAAAGCTGAAGGGGGTAGGAGAGTTTCAGTCGGGGTGAAATAATGGATTAAAATCTGGAGTATCTGAGAGAGTTAGAGCAAAGTAGGGTAGCATAATGTAAATATGATCAGTTTTATGGAGGGAGAAAAGAGAATACGAATGAGTGTAAATTCGAGATAATTATGTGGGATTAAAGTAAAGGTGGATGCGAGAAGTGGTCATAATAAGCGTGTATCACCTGGAGAAGAGAGGAAAAGCAGAGGGAGAAAGAGAGATTTTGAGGAGATGTTTAAGTGAATGTATAGGAGCTTTCGAACCAAGTGAGAAGAGTAAATTGTGGTAGGGGACCTGAATGCTAAAGTAAGATAAACTTTTAGAGAGGGTGTGGTAGTAAGTTTGGGGTGGCCAGTGTAAATGATAATGGGAGCCTTGATGAACTTTGTATAGAAAGGGGTTCTAGTTCTAAGGTAATACATATTTTAAAGAAAAAGAGGATTAAATATACGTTATATACACGATATGATGTAGGGCGAAATGACAGTAGTATTGTTGGATTTAATGTATTAGTAGATAAAAGACTGTTGGAGTAGACTTTTCAGGATAGTACATGTTATCGAGTGGCCCACAGATATAACAGATCGTACGTTCTAGTTAGTACGCTACACTGAGATTTAAAGGAGAATTGGGATTCAAGAGAGAATAGTAAGCCTCAGGGAAGAGAGAGGTAGAAGCTTTTATAAACTAAAGATGAGCAGTAGGGTACAGATATAAACTTCTGTTGAGGAGGGTAAGATGGGCTAATGAGAGCATAGGCAATGGGGACGAAGAGGAATGGGGTAGTTTTAAAAATGTACGTGTTAAGTGTGCAGCAGAAGTGTGGTTTACAGGGAAAGTGGTGCAGGATGGAAGAAGGAAGCGCTAGGTGTGAATGATGATGTAAAGAGATGTAGTAGAGGAGAAAAAGTTAGGCATATGAAGAAGTCTTGTTTTTACAAAGTAGAAGTGATGCAAGTAGGGAAGAGTATAGTGGAGAAAAAGAGAGAGTTAAGAGAGTTGGTGAAGCAATGTAAAAAAGAGAGGCACATAGAGAGTGGGTGATCTGTTTACAACAGAATTTTGAGTGTAAAACTAAGAAAAAGGTCTTTAGAGGAGTGAGATTACCAAGTTAAGGAAAAGCCTAGAGAACAATTGATTTGTTCAGTTAAAATTAGAGAGGCGAGGTTATAAAAGGAGAGTAGAGGTATTGGGAACGATGGGGGGGGAGGGAGACGTGGGAGGGAATTTTTTGAGGAATTGTTAAATGTTGATGAGATAGGAGGAAGCTGTGAATTCGGTGTATAGGGCAAGGAGTAAATAACAATCTTGTAGGAGTGAGGAAGAAGCCATGTGTAGTGTGGGGAATTTGCGAGAGGCAGGTGGTAAAATGAAAGGGGGTACAGGCAGCCCGGGATTGATGGGATAACGATAGAAATGTTAAAGACAGGTGGGATATAGTTAGGGAGTGGTTGGTGCAATTATTAAAAAATGTATGGAAGAGGTAAAGGTACCTAGGGATTGGAGAGAGAGGCATGCATAGTTTCCTTGTTATAAAGGCAAAGGGATACAAAAGAGAGTGCAAAAATTATAGGGGGATTAAGTCTGTTAGAGTGTACCTGTAAAGTGAGTATGGTTAGAGTTATAATTGAAAAGAATTAAGAGATAAGGACGGAGATAGGATAGCAGATGCACAAGGAGGCTTTTAGGAAAGGGTAGGGGGGTGGTGTTGGACCAGGGTTTTACAAGTGAAACATATATTGAACAGTATTTGATAAGGCATAAAGAGGTCGTTTGTGTCAATTTATATGGATTGGAAAAGGCGTATGACAGGGTGGATAGGGGGGCAATGTGGCAGATGTTGCAAGTGATGGTGTAGGAGGTAGGTTACTGAAAGCATTGAAGAGTTTCTTTAACAAGGATAGTGAAGGCTCACGTTAGAAGTAAGTGGTAGAAAGAGTGACATTTTTTTCCCAGTAAAAGTAGGTCTATAGACAAGGATGTTGTGAAATGTCCCACCGTGGATGTTTAATATTTTTATAGATGGGGTTGTAAGAGAAGTAATGCGAGGGTCTTTGGCCAAGCGGCGTGGAGTTAGAAAAATAAAGATCACACACAGGGTGGGAGTTGTCACAGCTCTCTTTTGCTGATGACCCAGTGCTCTTGGGAGCACTTCTGAATAGAAAGGCTGCGAGAGATTGGTGGATGAATTTGGTAGGGTGTGCAGAAAGACGAAGAATTAAAGGTGAATATAGAAAGAGTAAACGTTATTAGGATAACAAAGAGATTAGGTGATGAAAGATTGAAATATCAGATTGGAGGAGGAAGAGTATGGAGGAGTTGAAACGTATTCAGCGAATATTTGGGAGTGGACGTGATCAGCGATGGAATCTATGAAAGATGAGGTGAATTCATAGAATTGATGAGGGAAAAGAGTGAGTGTGGCACTTATGAGTCTGTGGAGACCATGAGAACTTTGTCCTTGTAGGCAGAATAGGGGAATGTAGGAGAGT
>NC_069416.1:33616671-33681671 GCF_026875155.1 Cherax quadricarinatus | reverse complement strand
CAAACACACACACACACACACACAACACCAATCACACCCACACACTCCATCTCCCCCCAACACTTCACTTCTCCTCCGCCTCAGCATCTCACAACTCCCCCAACAAGACACAAATTTTCACTTGTTTTTTCACGTCATAACCCACAGTTTTTTCCTCGTTTTTTAACTATTCATCAATTTTTTTTTTCGCTAATTACAAAAAAAAAAGATTTTTGCTCATAATGTTCACAACGTTTTTCCACATTTTTATACACCATCTATTCAGAACACACATAAAAAAACAAAAAAAATCACATTCAACCCAACTCCAAATTATGTTACCCCACACACACACACACATCACACACACGACACACACACCACACAACACACATGCACGCATGGCTACGAACAGGCATATGTCTAAAATTCGACATGTGCCTGGGACAAAAATGGTAAACACACACACAGCTGGTGGACACTGGAGGTCGAGGGACTAAGGTAGATTTGAAACTGACAAAAATCTTGGGAGAGATATGATAGGATTAACAGAACAGATAGTGAGAGAGAACAGGAACATGAGGGCCACAGGTTGTTAGTTAGAAAGTGTTCACAGACTTTACAGTATCAGGATTTTTTAGAATATAACCTGGAGATGTGATGTGTTAAAAGGTAGGAGCCATACATAGCTTTAAGAAGAGGTTGCGATAAGGGTCTCGAAGCCAGGAGTGAGGTTGAACCTAGTAGCGGATCAGCGAAAAGGCCGAACCAAGAGCTGAGACCGACCCCCTGTCAACCACACATAGTGAGTACAGACCCACACACACGTAGCTGGAAGATAAAGAAATAACCTATATCGATTTAATATGCTGGATTAGTACTTAACTTCATCATGTAAGGGAGGAGATTAACCTATTCCTTCGACCCAATATTTGGTATTTAAAAAACCATAAAATATAAACCAGGAAATTGGTTTGGAAGGAAAAAAAAATTATGCTCAGTAAATCTACAGAGAGGCTAAGGCAAATAATTGAAAACCACTTAAATTTAAGTTACACCGAAGTATATAATTCATTCTTCCTCAAATAATTGACCGAGGTTAAAAACCCTGGACCGTCAGCTGACTGCCCAGATGTATACGACGAGCCATCTTCCCATATTTTCAGTTCACTTATTTTATCGCTAAAGATGAGTCTTTAAGGTAATGTGACATAATCTCGTATATATATTATATAAATAAATATATATATTATAGATACTATATATATATATAGATATATAAATATATATATATATATTATATTTTTTTCCAACAAGTTGGTCGCTCCCACCGAGCAGGGTGACACCAAAAAAGAAAGAAAATGCCCAAAAAAGAAAATAGCTTTTTCATCATCATTCAACACTTTTCATCAAAATTCACCACACGCACAACATTATCACTGCTTTTGCGAGTGCTCAGAATACAACAGTATAGAAAGCATATACGTATAAGTACACAACATAATCCCTATATCCCTCAAACTGCCAATATCCCAAACCACTTTTCTGCCTTTTAAAGTGCAGGCATTGGAACTTTTCCAATTTCCAGGACTCAAGTCTGACTATAAAAAAATAACCGGTTTCTCCCCCTGATCTCCCTTCACTAAATATTACCCCTGCTCAACCCACTCCCGCCAACCGAATCGTCAGGTCCCAAGTATCATTCGTCTCCATTTCACTCCTATGCTAACACGCTCATGGCGGCGAGACGCTTGGGGCTGGGAAGTGGGTCGCGGCAAGCGTGGCGCTGGCGGGTGCCGCGGAGGGGGGGAGCTAGAGAGGGGGGAGCGCGGGTGGGTGTGTTTGGCTCTGGCGTGGTGTGTTCAGGGGCGACGGGGGTCTCTTAGAGCGTATGTGGGGTTCGGCGGTGAACAAGGCGTGCATGTATCTCGGTGCAAAGAGGTTAGCTGCAGGGGGGTGATGAGCTGCCCGGTACTCATCCTCGTATCTCTGAGAGTTAACAGTCCCACTAGTCGCGGGGGGGGGCCCATGAGGGGGGTGAAGGTAGTAGGTATCTTTCTAAGTGTGGCACGGTCACTCGTGGCGGTATCAACATACACGATTGCACAGAGACTACTTATTTGCACCTACCCATGATGTCTTCTACTTTGAGATCCATTCTAAATGACCAAACCAACCTCAAACAACTCCCTCTTCTGGGCCCCTCTTAACTAATTGCTTTTATTAACTACCACACCTTCTCGACTAATTTTCCCACACTCCGAATTATTTCTGCATAATATTTCACATCCAACATCATTGTCCCGTTGCCCTTAGACAGGACATCTCCACTGCCTCCAACCGCGTCTCCATTTCCTCGTGCTGCTGGCATTATAGCCGACTCCAACTTCAACAAATCCATATAAGTGTGATTGAGTACAAAACTATACATTTCAAGTTAGCATTTCCCTTCTTTGGGCCAGCTCCAACCATAGATAACGTATTTTTGACGTCCAACATATACTCAAACGTCACCACTCAACCTTTTTTTTTTTTTTCCCTCATTCAATCTTCTATGATTTAAACCTTCATCCTTCATAAAATCCATCCGATCCGCCGAGACACGTCAACTAACAACCCAAAGTATCGTGAATAACATTCACTTCTTCCATACTCCTCCCTCTCCCCAATTCTGAAAATCCAATTTTCTTTAACTACATCATTTGATACCCTCATCAACTTTAAATATTTTCTATTGTTCACATGTTCAACATTTCTTTTCCTACTAAACCTTAAAACACACATTCCTCAAACTCATTCCACTAACCTTTACAAATTTTTTCTTTTAGAATCTCCCATACAGCACAAGTATCATCAGCAACAAAGTAACTGTGTCAATTACCCATTTTGAATTTGAATTTTCCGCCATTATTTACAAAAATCCCAGCTAACCCACCCACCCTCTTCCAACCCGAACAAATAGACCCTATGGTACAGCATTTACTTCTTCTTTTTACAACCCCATTTCTATAAAAATATTAAACCAAACCATTGGTGACAAATATCAAACATCCCTGTTCAAAGACCTATCTTTTACCCCGTAATCAATTATATCTACGGCGGGAAACATATTCTACCTCTCTCGTACTACAATACCCTAAAACCCTCATGCAACCTAGCCCAACTAAAGCCCCCTCAATAAAAGCTTCTGTTAACAGCATTTAGTAAGACTTACCACCCCTATTCCAAAAACATTGCATAACATCTGCGCATCAATACTCCTCTAATCAACTCTAATCATATGCCTTTTTCTAAATCAATACAGATGCAATAAAAAAATCCCAAAGGTTCCTGCTAAAACCATTTAAGACTAAAAACTGTTCACATAAATAGCTTCAATGTAAACACTGATCTACACATCCCTACCCACTCTGAAGCCTTCCTTGCTCAATCCAGCAAATACTACATTCCTGTCTTACCCTAATTCTTTCAATTATAACTCTACCGTTACTTTTCCTGGAATACTCAGTAAACTTATTTCCTTCTATAATTTTTTACATTCTCTTTTTGAGGTCCCCTTTCCTTTATAAAAGGGACTATACATGCTCTGCTGCCAATCCCTAGGTACCCATTCCCCTCTTTCATAGCATTTATTAAACAAAAGTACCAACCACTCCAACCCTTAAATCCCCCCCCCTTGCTTTTTTAAACATTTGTCATGATTCCCAATCAGTTCCAGCTGCTTAACACCCCCTTTCATTCTACGTAATGCCTCACGTACCTCCACCACACTTCACTGATCTCTTCACTCCTAAAAGATGATAACCTCCCTGGCCAAGTGCATGAAATTAACCCCCCTCCTTTCTCTCAACATTTTAAAACTTCTCCAAAATATGTCTCGCCATCTAACTAATACCTCCCTCAGCCCCATCTACTAACTCCCCTACTCTGTTTTTAACGGACAAATCCCATTACTTTCCCTTAGGCTTTCTTAACTTGTTTAAACTCCACTATCCAAAATTTTTTCTTTATTTTTCATTAAAATTTCTGACAGTGCCCTCATCCCACTCTTCATCTGCTCTCCGTTTTGCAACTCTCATGCACCACTCTCATCACCTTTCTTTTATCTCTCCCATATACTTCTGCTCTTCTTTAAACACTTCTGCTTTGTAAAACCCTCGTAAGCCTAACCTTATTTCTCTTTTATCACAACCCTTTACTTCATCCATTTCCCAACCAATTCACTCCTCTTTTCTCCTGCCCCACCCTCCTAGAGACCACAAACTTCTGCCCACATTCGAATACCGAGCATTTTTAAAACTATTCCAACACCTCTTCAACCCCCCCACCGTTACTCCATCTATTCCTTTGCACTAGCCACCTTTCTGCCAATAGTCGCTTATATCTTCACGCCGAACTTTTCCTCCTCCCTTAGTTTATTACCTTTTCACCTCCCACTTACGTGTTTGTGCCACCTTCCTCATTTTCCCATCTACTTCTTTACTCTAACTGTAGCTACAAGCTAAATAATGAATCTGATATAATCAGTTGTGCCCCTATAAACATGTACATCCTGGAGCACTTAAACCCAAAAACCTTTATTCACCAATACATAATCTAAACAAACTACTTTCATTAACGTGCTACATCATACCTTGTATATTTATTTATCCTCTTTTTCATAAAAATCTGTATTACTTATAACCAAATTTCTTTCTCACATACTCATTAAAAGGCTCCACCATGTAACATTTACCACCCCTCGGCACCAGGGTAGCCAAATTTACCTACTACTACTACTCTAACTCCCTCCATAGGCATTTTACCGCACTTTAGCATTGAAATCCCCAACCACCATTTTACTCTCACACTTCTGATTCAAACTCCCCCGCATTCACATCAACATCTCCCAGACTCTCTCTCTCTCCTCACTCTACCTCTCTGCTTCTCCAGGTGCATACACGCTTACTCTAACCCACTTTTCACACACACAACACACACACACACAACACACCCACACAACACACACACCACACACACACACACACACACACACACACACGACACACACACACATATATATATATATATAGTAGATATGATATAGTATATATATATATATATAATTATTTTTATATATTTATAATATATTTATAATATAGTTTATATATAATATATATATATTAATATAAATATAAATATATATATATAAAATATAATTTATATATAATAAATATATATTTTTATATATTTTAATATATATATATTTATATTTATATTTATATATAATATACATATATATGGAATTTATTTATATAAATTATATTATATAGATATATAATATAAATACTATAAATTTCTAAAGATATATTATATATCATTTATATATATTCTATATATATATTATATATGTCTATAAATATTTATATATATATAATATATATATAATTACATATATATATCTACTAAAATACATATTAATACATAAATATACATAATATATATACATATATATACATTAAATATACATCTTATATACCATATATATAATACATATAATTAAGATATATACATATATATAATTATATATAATGCATTATATATGTACAGGTAAAAAATAACATATATAATGACAATTAATATATTATACATATATATATGACAGTAATATATATACAATATATATATACATATATATATCATATATATTATACATAATATATATACATATATATATATATACATATATAAATATACATATAAATTATATACATAAATATATATATATGATGATATACATATATATATATATAATCTATTATAACAGTATATATAACTGTAGGTAGTGAGGTTGGTAGACAGCAACCCACCCAGGGAAGTACTACCCGTCCCCAGCCAGATGACTGTGAAACAAAAACCTGTAACCGTTTTTGCATGATGGTAGGATTGCTGGTCTTATTCTTTTCTGCTCATAAACCCACGCTAGATAACAAGGGATTCTTGCTACTTTCTCCCTACTTTACACAATGGTCACATCTTTCACAGACACTGACACTAGCATATCTATAAATACAATACATCTAGGTTTTCTCCTTACTCAAACGTAATCTCTTGGTCATTTTTTATTATTTGTCTTCTATTGTCCATGTGGGAAGTGGAAAATGAATCTTTCCTCCGTAAGCCATGCGTGTCCCGGATGAGGCGACTAAATGCCGGGAGCAATGGGCTAGCGTAACCCCCTTCTCCTGTAACATAAAACTAAAAAAGAGAAGAAAAAACTTTATACAACTGGGTTTTGTTAAATGGCGTGGATGTAAGTCAGATGACAAGAACCAGATGATTGCTGAGTTATGAATGAACAAGAAGTCGGGATGTCCTGGCTCTAAGCGAAACAAAGCTGAAGGGGGTAGGAGAGTTTCAGTCGGGGTGAAATAATGGATTAAAATCTGGAGTATCTGAGAGAGTTAGAGCAAAGTAGGGTAGCATAATGTAAATATGATCAGTTTTATGGAGGGAGAAAAGAGAATACGAATGAGTGTAAATTCGAGATAATTATGTGGGATTAAAGTAAAGGTGGATGCGAGAAGTGGTCATAATAAGCGTGTATCACCTGGAGAAGAGAGGAAAAGCAGAGGGAGAAAGAGAGATTTTGAGGAGATGTTTAAGTGAATGTATAGGAGCTTTCGAACCAAGTGAGAAGAGTAAATTGTGGTAGGGGACCTGAATGCTAAAGTAAGATAAACTTTTAGAGAGGGTGTGGTAGTAAGTTTGGGGTGGCCAGTGTAAATGATAATGGGAGCCTTGATGAACTTTGTATAGAAAGGGGTTCTAGTTCTAAGGTAATACATATTTTAAAGAAAAAGAGGATTAAATATACGTTATATACACGATATGATGTAGGGCGAAATGACAGTAGTATTGTTGGATTTAATGTATTAGTAGATAAAAGACTGTTGGAGTAGACTTTTCAGGATAGTACATGTTATCGAGTGGCCCACAGATATAACAGATCGTACGTTCTAGTTAGTACGCTACACTGAGATTTAAAGGAGAATTGGGATTCAAGAGAGAATAGTAAGCCTCAGGGAAGAGAGAGGTAGAAGCTTTTATAAACTAAAGATGAGCAGTAGGGTACAGATATAAACTTCTGTTGAGGAGGGTAAGATGGGCTAATGAGAGCATAGGCAATGGGGACGAAGAGGAATGGGGTAGTTTTAAAAATGTACGTGTTAAGTGTGCAGCAGAAGTGTGGTTTACAGGGAAAGTGGTGCAGGATGGAAGAAGGAAGCGCTAGGTGTGAATGATGATGTAAAGAGATGTAGTAGAGGAGAAAAAGTTAGGCATATGAAGAAGTCTTGTTTTTACAAAGTAGAAGTGATGCAAGTAGGGAAGAGTATAGTGGAGAAAAAGAGAGAGTTAAGAGAGTTGGTGAAGCAATGTAAAAAAGAGAGGCACATAGAGAGTGGGTGATCTGTTTACAACAGAATTTTGAGTGTAAAACTAAGAAAAAGGTCTTTAGAGGAGTGAGATTACCAAGTTAAGGAAAAGCCTAGAGAACAATTGATTTGTTCAGTTAAAATTAGAGAGGCGAGGTTATAAAAGGAGAGTAGAGGTATTGGGAACGATGGGGGGGGAGGGAGACGTGGGAGGGAATTTTTTGAGGAATTGTTAAATGTTGATGAGATAGGAGGAAGCTGTGAATTCGGTGTATAGGGCAAGGAGTAAATAACAATCTTGTAGGAGTGAGGAAGAAGCCATGTGTAGTGTGGGGAATTTGCGAGAGGCAGGTGGTAAAATGAAAGGGGGTACAGGCAGCCCGGGATTGATGGGATAACGATAGAAATGTTAAAGACAGGTGGGATATAGTTAGGGAGTGGTTGGTGCAATTATTAAAAAATGTATGGAAGAGGTAAAGGTACCTAGGGATTGGAGAGAGAGGCATGCATAGTTTCCTTGTTATAAAGGCAAAGGGATACAAAAGAGAGTGCAAAAATTATAGGGGGATTAAGTCTGTTAGAGTGTACCTGTAAAGTGAGTATGGTTAGAGTTATAATTGAAAAGAATTAAGAGATAAGGACGGAGATAGGATAGCAGATGCACAAGGAGGCTTTTAGGAAAGGGTAGGGGGGTGGTGTTGGACCAGGGTTTTACAAGTGAAACATATATTGAACAGTATTTGATAAGGCATAAAGAGGTCGTTTGTGTCAATTTATATGGATTGGAAAAGGCGTATGACAGGGTGGATAGGGGGGCAATGTGGCAGATGTTGCAAGTGATGGTGTAGGAGGTAGGTTACTGAAAGCATTGAAGAGTTTCTTTAACAAGGATAGTGAAGGCTCACGTTAGAAGTAAGTGGTAGAAAGAGTGACATTTTTTTCCCAGTAAAAGTAGGTCTATAGACAAGGATGTTGTGAAATGTCCCACCGTGGATGTTTAATATTTTTATAGATGGGGTTGTAAGAGAAGTAATGCGAGGGTCTTTGGCCAAGCGGCGTGGAGTTAGAAAAATAAAGATCACACACAGGGTGGGAGTTGTCACAGCTCTCTTTTGCTGATGACCCAGTGCTCTTGGGAGCACTTCTGAATAGAAAGGCTGCGAGAGATTGGTGGATGAATTTGGTAGGGTGTGCAGAAAGACGAAGAATTAAAGGTGAATATAGAAAGAGTAAACGTTATTAGGATAACAAAGAGATTAGGTGATGAAAGATTGAAATATCAGATTGGAGGAGGAAGAGTATGGAGGAGTTGAAACGTATTCAGCGAATATTTGGGAGTGGACGTGATCAGCGATGGAATCTATGAAAGATGAGGTGAATTCATAGAATTGATGAGGGAAAAGAGTGAGTGTGGCACTTATGAGTCTGTGGAGACCATGAGAACTTTGTCCTTGTAGGCAGAATAGGGGAATGTAGGAGAGTAGTAGTTTTAAACCAACGCTCTATATGGGTGTGGAAGCATGGGTGATGGAATGGACAGCGAGAGAAGGCTGGAGGCAGTGAATGTCATGTCTGAGGGCAATGTGTGGCGTGAATCTAATTGCTTAAGAGATTCGTAGTTTTGGAAAGTTAAGGGAAGGAGGGTGCGGATTACCAAACTTGTTGTCCAGAAAGGGCTGAGGAAGGGTTGTTTGATGTGGTTCACGGACATGTAGGAGAGAATGGAGCGAAACAAATAACTTCAAGATGTATCAGTCTGTAGTGGAAGGCGAAGGCGGGGTAGGGTCGGCCTAGGAAGGTTGGAGGAGGGGTAGGAGGTTTTGTGTGCGAGGGGCTTGGACTTCCAGCAGGCATTCGCGAGCGTGGTTTGATAGGAATTGTATAATTGGAGAGCAAAATGAAGGTATATTATCTAATACTAGACGTGCTTGTATGGAGGCAATGACGGCAAAGTAGCACACTGTTAATGAAGGGATTCAGGAGGAAACGGCGGCAAGGCCGGACTTGAGTACCCTGGAGATTGTAATGTACAGTGGCCTGCACTCTGACAGGAGGGTGGTCTTAAAATGTTTCAGTATAAAAACTGGTAGTGGTAAAGCCACCCATCGGGCAAGACAGGTGATGGAAGTGAATGTATGTGAAAGGTTTTTCTTTTTCGGCCATACCCTGCCTTGGTGGGAATCGGCCAGTGTGAGAAAAAAATAAAGTAAAAATAATAATATGTATAGGTATTATATAATGTATAATATATATGTATATATATATATATATATGTTATATATATAATATATATATAAAACAATTGGGGTGATATATATGTATATATATATATATATGAGTAAAATATATGTATAAAATAAATATTGTATATATATATGATGTCTATATAATATATGTATATAGATGTCTGTATAAAGTAAATAATATATATATATATTGAATACTATAATTATAGTACAAATATAAGTATATATTTATAATTATATATAAGTTATACTATATGTATATATATATATATATATATATATATACTAGATTAAAATATACTATATATAAATATATATATAATGGTAAATATATATATAATGTATAATATATAAATATATATATATAACTATACTAACTATATATAAATATCATTATATAATAAATATATAAATATATATACATCATATATCAAATATAAATATAGAAATATATATAAAAAATTATATAAAGATAAATATCTAATAAGAATAATAAATATATATATATATAAAGAGATATAATATAACTATATATATATATATATATATATATAAAAATATATATAAATATATCTAAAGTAAATATATATATAAATACTATATATATAAATATATATAAGTATATAATATATATAAATATATATAAATATATATATATATATATATAAAGTAATATATATAAAATATATATAAATAATAAAATATATATATATATATAATATATAATATATATATAAATATATCTAAGTATATATATATATAAATATATATAAATATATATAAATTATATTATATATATATATATAAAAATATATATAAATATATATATATATATATATATAAATATTATATATATATAAATATAACATAAATATATTCATATATATATAATATATCAATATATAAAAAAAAATACAAATCTATACTTAAAAATATATATATGTACATTATATATATATACATAATAATATATATACATGTATAGTATACTTATATAAAAAATATATATATATATATACATACACACGTATATCTAATATATATATACAATATATTTGTATATAAACTATATACATGTAACATATATATATACATATATATATACATACAACATATATATAAAACATACACATATATATATCAACATATACATATATAGGTTGGTAGGATTGGTAGACAGCAACCACCCAGGGAAGATACTAAACCGTCCTGCCAGAATGACATAGGTGAAACATAAACTGTAACTGTTTTGCCAGAATGGTAGGATTGCTGGTTTTCTTTTTTCTGTCTCATAAAGCGACTGCCTAAGATACCAGGGATAATCATTCTTCTACACCTACTTACACTTTGGTCACGTAACTTCACTGACACGGCACATCATAAATATATATCTTCAACATCTAGGTTGTTTCCCTACCCCTCCTTTTTTCCTAAATAAGCGCTATGTTACTTTTTTTTATTTCTTCTACTCTGTCATGGAGGGAAGTGGAAAAGAAACTATCCTCCTTAAGTAAGCAGCCATGCGGAGCGTAAAAATGCCGGAGCAATGGGCTAGTAACGCACCACACCCTTCTCCTGGTATACAAGTACTAAAAAAGAGAAGAAGAAAACTTTATTAAAACTGGGTTGCTTAAATGTGGAGGGGTGTTAAAAGTATGTTGCAGTTTAAAAATGCTGTAGGAAAGCACACCTTCTGGCAAGAACATGTGGATTGGAGTGAATGATGGTGAAGAGGTTTTTTTATCTTTTTCGGGCACGGCCACAAACCCTGCCTTGGGTGGGAATCGGCCAGTGTGATCAAAAAAAAAAAAAAAAAAAAAAAAAAAAAAAAAAATATACATATACAGATATATATATTGCTGTATAAATTAAGCAAAACATATATATATAATGAATATACATATATACATTATATAATATTATAATACATATATACATAATAATATATATAGTACATAATAACAAATATATATCTATCTAAACATATAATATCCATGGAAAAATATACATGCTATATAGTATAACATATATTACATATAATAGTATATACATAATACATATATACATATATAATATATATACCTATACATCTAATATATTATCTATATCTATATATATATACATAAATATATAGATAAGTATATCTATATATAATATATATATATGATATATATATATATGTATATTATATATAATATATATATCATATATAGATGGACGAAACAGAATGACTTCAAGGAGTAGTATCAAGTCTAGTAATATGTAAGAGAAGGCGGGATAGGGGTCCGGTGAGGGTTCGCGGCCCTAGGAACAGGTTTGGAGAGAGGGGTAAAGGAGGCCCCAAACAATCATAATACGGGGTTGGAAATAGCGAGACTCAATAAGCAGGAAGGGAGCCCCGCTAACTCAACCTCATTCAGCCTGGAATGAGAAAGGCGGGATGCGAAGCTTCGAAATGAATGAGACATTAAGAGGCTTTGGGCGTATTGAGGCGTGGAACCAAGCTGGCGCCACCGCCCCATTTTTAAACGCAAGCCTCCAGCGTTTGATGCTTTTTTTATCTCCCGATACTGTCAGTGCTTCCTGGATACCCTGATATGGTGTTTTTAAATTTATATTAATATTTTAATATATAAAAAATTTTTTATATAATATATATATATATATTTATTAACACACGGGGCCGATTCCCACCAAGGCAGGGTGGCCCGAAAAGGAAAACTTTCACCATCATTCACTCCATCACTGTCTTGCCAGAAGGGTGCTTTACACTACAGTTTTTAAACTGCAACATTAACACCCCTCCTTCAGAGTGCAGGCACTGTACTTCCCATCTCCAGGACTCAAGTCCGGCCTGCCGGTTAACCTGAATCCCTTCATAAATGTTACTTTGCTCACACTCCAACAGCACGTCAAGTATTAAAAACTATTTGTCTCCACTCCTATCAAACATGCTCACGCATGCCTGCTGGAAGTCCAAGCCCCTCGCACACAAAGCCTCCTTTATAAACCCCCTCCCTCCAACCTTCCCTAGGCCGACCCCTACCCCGCCTTCCTTCCACTACAGACGATACACTTTTAAAGTCATTCTTTTTCCCGCTCCATTCTCTCTACATGTCCGAACCACCTCAATAACCCTTCCTCAGCCCTCTGGACAACAGTTTTGGTAATCCCGCACCTCCTCCTAACTTCCAAACTAAGAATTCTCTGCATTATATTCACACCATACATTGCCCTCAGACATGACATCTCCACTGCCTCCAGCCTTCTCCTTGCTGCAACATTCATCACCCATGCTTCACCCCCATATAAGAGCATTGGTAAAAACTATACTCTCATACATTCCCCTCTTTGTCTCCAAGGGGCAAAGTTCTTTTTTCCCACAGACTCCTAAGTGCACCGTTCACCCTTTTCCCCTCATCAATTCTATGATCCAACCCCATCTTTCATAGACCCATCTGCTGACATGTCCACTCCCAAATATCTGAAAAATATTCACCTCCTCCATACTCCCCCAATCTGATATCCAATCTTTTATCACCTAATCTTTTTTTTATCCTCATAACCTTACTCTTTCCTGTATTCACTTTTTTAATTTTCTTCTTTTTCATACCCTACCAAATTCATCCACCAACCTCTGCAACTTCTCTTCAGAATCTCCCAAGGCACAGTGGTCATCAGCAAAGAGCAGCGTGACAACTCCCCTTTGTGTGTGATTCTCTATCTTTTAACTCCCACGCCTCTTGCCAAGACCCTCGCATTTACTTCTCTTACAACCCCACCTATAAATATATTAAACAACCACGGTGACATCACACATCCTTGTCTAAGGGGCCCGCTTTTACTGGGAATAATTTCCCTCTTTCCTACATACTCTAACTTGAGCCTCACTATCCTCGTAAAAACTCTTCACTGCTTTCAGTAACCTACCTCCTACACCAACACTGCAACATCTGCCACATGTGGCTGATATAATATATATATATATATTATATAATTATATATTCTATAAAAATATATATATATATATATTGAACCACGAACCGAGTATATGCCGGACAAGCCACAGCGGGTAGAAATCTTTAGCGCAAGTACTTTCACACTTCTCAGTGCGTCATCAGGAGCTATGCAATGTTGCAAGGCAGCAACTGAAGGAATGAGGGGAAGTTTTCTCACAGTAGCGAAGTGCGGGTCTGTCACCTGCCGCAGCTTTCTCTCTCTCTCTTCTCTCTCTCTCTCTCATCTCTCTCTCTCTCTGTCTCTTCTCTACTCCTCTCACTCTCTCCTTCTCTCTCTCTCTCCTATTTCAGTCTTTTCTTAATTATTATGATAAAATGTCAACTGATCATCAGCGTCAAGAAGCTTTTGAGAGAATTTTTAATCATTATTTTTCAATTTAAATGTTTGAATCTTGAGCACATTCTTGTGAGGTCTGGGAGAGGCAAGTGAGGGCTGGGAGAGGCAAGTGAGGGCTGGGAGAGGCACATGAGGGCTGGGAGAGGCACATGAGGGCTGGGAGAGGCAAGTGAGGGCTGGTACTACTGGTACAAGTGATGGTACTACTGGTACAAGTGATGGTACTACTGGTACAAGTGATGGTACTGCTGGTACAAGTGATGGTACTACTGGTAGAACTGATGGTACTACCAGTTCAAGTGATGGTATTGCTGGTACAAGTGATGGTACTACTGGTACAAGTTGTAGTACCACTGGTACAAGTAATAGTACTACTGTAATAAAGTTGGTAGAATTACCGACAATATGTCAAGTGGCAACGTTTCGCCACAGAACAAAATCCAAGCACTACGAACCAGTCAACGCAGGGGTTTACACTATACCCTGTGGAGGCTGCGACAAGATCTATGTAGGTGAAACAGCAAGAAACCTCGACACCCCCCTCATTGAACACATTTATGAATGTAGGAACGATAACTTGAACAACGCCTGTGTACAACACCGAAATTTCACCAATCATCTCATGAAGTTCAGGGACGCCCAACTAGTGATCAAAGAAACTAATTTCCGCAGACGCAAGTGCCTTGAATCTTCACTAATAGCTGTTTATAATACAATTAAACAAAACAAATTATTATTATTATTATATAATCAAGGGGGAAGCGCTAAACCCGGAGGATTATACAGCGCCTGGGGGGGGGATGTGGAAGGCATTCAGGCTTAATTCGGGGAACTGGAGCACAGATCTAATTCCCTAAATCAAGAGCCCCTCACCAACATCAAGGAACCTTCCTTGAGGGGTAAACAAAACAAAAAGGCAGCTTCACCATCCCTGAAGTCTTAGCAAGAATCCTCCTGAAAACAGTAAACCCTGCCATCACATAGTCTCTCCTGTTAATACTACACAAAGCACATTATAGAGAATGAACACTGAAACAGGCTGCCTCTATCCTGCCTCAAATATTTGTCTAACCTATTCTTACGTTACCCAAGTAATAGCTTTTATATCCTTTTACTCGTGTGCGAGTTATTTGTTCTAACATATTGTATTACTACTACTACAACTTATATCACTACTACTACTGCTACCACTAGTATTGCACATCACTCTGAGCCTATATATACCCTCCTGGTCCGTCGTGCTCTGTCCGATCACACAGTTGCTCTACACTCAAGCCTCCCTTCGACCCTGCCGGGGTGGGGAATTTATATTCTACAAACGTCACATCCTTTTCACAATGCTGTCGCATCGTGTTAAAATCAAGCCTGTGAATTGTGCAATAAATGACTCCTCGAAGTTAGCTTTAGCTACTGTCGTTAGGACCTGCCTGCAGGTCAAATTTATGGCTATCCACTCTCTGAAGGACTCCTTCATTGTCGTCTGCACAGACGACACGGAAGCATCAAAACTAATGGACGACTCTTCAGTCAGGACCCTACAAACACAACAATTCACCTATATATATTCACAATTCACTCTATCCCCGTCTCCATTCTTGAAGTCGAAACGTTCGGTCTTTGTGAAAAGACTGGACAATATCGTCACCTCTCTCTCTGCTGAAGCACTGAAGACATCTATTGAGGAACAAAACACCTGGGCCTCGGTAGACAGCATCTCCAAGATCCCCAACGCCTCATCTATGCTAAAGATTACATTCTCAGACATCTCAATGGCTGCCCAAGCTCTCTCTGACGGTCTGGCCATCTCATATTACCACATTCACCCAAGTCATATAGAACAAGAACGTTTCACATACATCTCCCTCTGCTGGACCTGCTACTCCTATAAACACACCACCACGGACTGCCCTATCAAGGATAAGTTTTGTTCAAAATGTGGGAATGATGGGCACGATTTCAGATCCTGCACCATTACTACAGCACCAACATATCTTAACTGCAAGGGTAATCATCATACCCTTGCAGCTAAGTGCCCACTCAGGAAAGAAATATTGAAAACGAAAGTTCCGAAGAACACCTCCAGTTCACCGACATACGCTACAATAACCAAACCACAAACCGACACCACCAAGACTCTACACGCTAATCTACAGGCACCATCGCCCAGCAACTTCCTCTCTCCACTCCCCGACGGTGCTTCCTCCAAGGTGCTGTACTGCATGGTGTATGCACACCTTGCAAATGCAGCAAACCCCGGCACTTTCAACACCACTATTAACGAACTATTCCGTCTGAACAACATGCCTGCCTTCAATTTTCCGGACTCCACACCTTCAGTAGACATCCTCAAGATCCTTCCCAATGCCCTGAACTTTACTGCACCTACAGACCTGTCTCCTGCCCAAGCAACTGCTCCAGTAACTTCTATAACCACTTCCACCGCTTGACAACGTTGATCATGCTACCTCAACCAGTCTCCCACCTCTCCCAGCCTACTATTACACGACCTTCAGTCACCTGCTACCACCATTGTAGATTCGCCCAATGAATCCACTCCAGAAGAGGAAGATAGCGACGACTCCAGTAAACCCTCATGGGAAAACCTTACCTTCTACACTTCTCCTTCAAATACTGACAACATGACCTGTACTGAACTCTACAAAAGCCTCGGTGCTGGAACAGTCAAATATGCCTGTGAATCACCACTTCACTTCACACTCACCCAAGTTCTTGAGTTCATCAAGCATCTACGTTTCACCTTCAGTAACAAAGCTAAATTATACCACCTATCTAGAAGCAGCCTCCTCAGTTACTCGTATAACTCCCATATGTGTTCTACCCTCTGATGTGACCTAGCCTGCAACCAGCTAAAGATTCAAGACTTCAACCACCACAAGTTCGATGCAACAGTCCCTGCTATTCCTGTTCTCAAGTTTGCCCCACGATCACCTTAGCTGCTGGGTTAAGCCCTGGCTCTATTTCTCTAAGAACACCCCTCTCCAGAGCTATTCTTCATCTGTCCCGTCTTCCCCGCTCATCCCATTGGGATCTGACCCACTTTCGCCTTTGCTTTAGGGTTAAGACATAGCTCAATTATACACTGCTCTCTAGCGCTGATCTTCGCCTGTCCCGTCCTCTCCGCTCACCCCACCGGAGTCCCAATAGAAGAGCCTGAATTTCTCTTCTCAATATCTGTCCCACGATCGACTTCACTGCTGGGTTAAGCCCTGGCTCTATTTCTACGACTAAGAACACTCCTCTCCAGCACTATTCTTCGTCTGTCCCGTCTTCCCCGCTCATCCCATTTGGGATCTTACCTGTACTATCGTTCGTTCGTTCGTTATGTACTGTTTGTAACGGCTTGACAAAGCTCCTGGAGAGCGAAACGTTGCCACAATAAAAATGTCACATTAGTTGCACTTGTGTCCTTTTAATTTACAATAGTACTACTGGTACAAGTTGTAGTACCACTGGGACAAGTGATGGTACTACTGGTGCAAGTTGTAGTACCACTGGGACAAGTGATGGTACTACTGGTGCAAGTTGTAGTTATCACTGGACAAGTGATGGTACTATGGTGCAAGTTGTATATCACTGGGAAAGTGATGGTACTACTGGTGCAAGTTGTAGTATCACTGGTACAAGTGATGGTACTACTGGTGCAAGTTGTAGTATCACTGGGACAAGTGATGGTACTACTGGTGCAAGTTGTAGTATCACTGGTACAAGTGATGGTACTACTGTGCAAGTTTTTAGTATCACTGGTACAAAATGATGGTACTACTGGTTGCAAGTTGTAGTATCACTGGTACAAGTGATGGTACTATGGTCAAGTTGTAGTACATGGTACAAGTGATGGTACTACTGGTTTCAAGTTGTAGTATTTACTGGTACAAGTGATGGTACTACTGGGGCAAGTTGTAGTATCACTGGTACAAGTGATGGTACTACTGGGACAAGTTTTTAGTATCACTGGTACAAGTGATGGTACTACTGGTGCAAGTTGTAGTATCACTGGGACAAGTGATGGTACTACTGGTGCAAGTTGTAGTATCACTGGTACAAGTGATGGTACTACTGGTGCAAGTTGTAGTATCACTGGTACAAGTGATGGTACTACTGGTACAAGTTGTAGTATCACTGGTACAAGTGATGGTACTACTGGTACAAGTTGTATATCACTGGTACAAGTGATGGTACTACTGGTGCAAGTTGTAGTATCACTGGTACAAGTGATGGTACTACTGGTACAAGTTGTAGTATCACTGGTACAAGTGATGGTACTACTGGTGCAAGTTGTAGTATCACTGGGACAAGTGATGGTACTACTGGTGCAAGTTGTAGTATCACTGGTACAAGTGATGGTACTACTGGTGCAAGTTGTAGTATCACTGGTACAAGTGATGGTACTACTGGTGCAAGTTGTAGTATCACTGGTACAAGTGATGGTACTACTGGTACAAGTTGTAGTATCACTGGTACAAGTGATGGTACTACTGGTGCAAGTTGTAGTACACTGGACAAGTGATGGTACTACTGGTACAAGTTGTAGTACCACTGGGACAAGTGATGGTACTACTGGTACAAGTTGTAGTACCACTGGGACAAGTGATGGTACTACTGGTACAAGTTGTAGTATCACTGGTACAAGTGATGGTTTTACTAGTACAAGTTGTAGTACCACTGAGACAAGTGATGGTACTACTGGTACAAGTTGTAGTATCACTGGTACAAGTGATGGTACTACTGGTACAAGTTGTAGTACCACTGGGACAAGTGATGGTACTACTGGTACAAGTTGTAGTACCACTGGGACAAGTGATGGTACTACTGGTACAAGTTGTAGTACCACTGGGACAAGTGATGGTACTACTGGTACAAGTTGTAGTATCACTGGTACAAGTGATGGTTTTACTGTACAAGTTGTAGTACCACTGGGACAAGTGATGGTACTACTGGTACAAGTTGTAGTATCACTGGGACAAGTGATGGTACTACTGGTGCAAGTTGTAGTATCACTGGTACAAGTGATGGTACTACTGAGTGGGAAATGTAATAATTGGCTATAATTATAACCATATTTATCAACGGAAAGTGAGGGTAAGCACTGGAAAGGCTTGGTCAGATACCAAAAGACTCAGTGCTGTATGACTAAGACCACGTCAGTAACACTTATCTGTTTCCTGACACACCTATTCTTACCTTACTAATCTGTGCCTAACCTAACGCAGTCCATCCTAACTACCTACCTGACCTAACTAACTAATCTAACCTAACATAACCTAACTTCCTAACGGTGACTAACCCATCCCACTTCTAACCTGACCAAAACTCAGCCTATACCTAACCTACTCTGAACCTAACTTATCTTTCCTAACCTAACCTAACCTAACCTAACCTAACCTTACCTTGCCTAACCTAACCCATCCCATCCTAACCTAACCTAACAACCTCTGTGTTGCAGCCCAGTATAAAGTCAGTCTATGAAATGTATGACCTTTGAAATAAAAAAAAAGTATAAGTGTGCACTATTATTGCAACGTACTTACAAAAATTTCAGAGGGAGAAAGAGAGACCCATAATATTATTTCTGTATTTGTACATATTTAGCAATATTTCAAAGTCATCATATTACTTGATGTTTTTTTACTGGTCGAAATATAGACTGAATTAATTGTGAGACGTTACATGTTGAGATGATTGCTCTCTCTCTCTCTCTCTCTCTCTCTCTCTCTCTCTCTCTCTCTCTATCTCTCTCTCACTCACATACATACACACACACACACACGTAGTGGAGGCAGGATCCATACATAGCTTTAAGAAGAGGTATGATAAAGCTCATGGAGCAAGAAGAGTGGTCTAGTAGCGGCCAGTGAAGAGGCTAGGCCAGGAGCTGTGAATCGACCCCTGCAACCACGACTAGGTAATTACACACACCGGCAGCGGCTCGTCTCACCTCACTATTCACATAAGGCTTCAAGAAGAACAATAGAAGTGATTATCTCATTCTGAGTCTGCTGCCTTGTGTGTCTAGTGCTGTCTGCACTGACTGCTTGATGACACTTCCTTGTCTACTGCCTTGACTGTCTGGTGCCATCCCCACTGACTGCTTGATGACACTCCCTTTTTGCTGCCTTGGGAGTCTGGTGTCATCTGCACTGACTGCTTGATGACAATTGTGAAATGTGTTAAGCCCATCCTTCCAGAATTCTTGACCTCTCTGGAATCTGTTTGATCTTCATGGATCTGTGTCGACCTCTTTCTTGATATCCTCTAACCCATTTTAGCTACCTGTAACCCATTTGATCATTCTGTCACCCACTTTAGCTTCCTACAACCCACTTGAGCTTCCTGTAACCCATTTGATCGTCCTGTAACTCACTTGATCGTCTTGTAACCTAGGTGAGTGTTCTGTAAGTCACTTGAGCGTTCTGTAACCTTCATGCCATTCCTGTAACCCACCTGAACTTTCTGTGATCCATGTGAGTGTCCTGTAACCCACTAGAGCTTCCTGTAACCCACTTCATGTCACCCACATGAACTTTCTGTAATCCAATCGAGCTTACCGTAACCCAACTAAACTTCCAAAATTGCATCACCGCTCTCCCTTCTGTTGACTTTTGTCAGCGTGGAATAATTTACGTTTCTGTAATTTTGCATGCAGCAGACATGTCTCTTTTTCACACCGAACTAGGTTTCAGCTACTGCAATCAGTCTTCGCTCATCTGTTACACTTTTTGCACTGTGGCTATTCGTATAGTAGATACCAAAGAAGATTTTGCCTCGCTCCTCGTTCCTGTCTTTCTTTGTACACTAATTCCATTGTGCTTATCATGTTTTCTGAAGATTTCGTAAAATATTCTGGCAGTTCTTGCCCCCTTGCGGTCCTTGCACCGCAACTCATTTGTTATCCCAACACATACTCGTACCTACATCTTTCATCAGTTTAAAGCTTTACACAGTTGAACAAGGGCTCCTGCGCCTGAACTAGCTAACGTTATCACCCCTGCCCTAGGAAGATGCACCCCACTGAGATCATGCAGTGGAGCTCAAGTCTCCGTACTACAGAATGAATATGAATTCACTGGGGAAGAAACAGAGAAGCATGACAAAGTTAAGCCACTTCATGAGACATCTTTCCTACGCAAATAGACTGATATTCACCTTTTGAACGAAAACCCGCATTTAGAAGAGGACGTCAGGATGACGTTCCGATTCATTCTGGACCATTATCAAATCGCAACTTTGGCGAGAAAAATGCACAATACAACAGAAGAGAGAATTGGGTGGGGGAGGGAAGAGCAGTAGTAGTAATAGTAGTACCAATAGTGGTAGCATTAGTAAGGATGACGTAGCAGTAGCAGTGGTAATGGAATAACAGGTGGTAATAGCAGAGAGAGAGAGAGAGAGAGAATAGTGGTAGTAGTAAAAGAATTAGTTATAGTGGTAGCAGTGTTAGTGTAAAAGAACAAGAGAACAAAGGAGCACTGTAGGAGGGCTACTGGCCCTCGAGTGCAAGACAAAAACTCCCATTAGACAAAACTCACCAAGGCAAAAGACCACTGTTACTACTACTACTACTACTACTACTACTACTACTACTACTAAAACTACTACTAATGCTCGAGCAGCCCCTCCTCCCCCTACCCCATCCCCCCACCCCGTCCTTCCGGCTCCCACCATTCCGTCTTCTAATCTTTGCCTTTTCCTCTCTCAGTTGTGATTTAACTATGATTCAGGATGAACTGTAATGTTATCCTAGCATTCCTAAGTGTGGGCCTTTGATGATTTGTTTCAGCCATGGTATAGTGATCCTTTTATTCTTTTTCGAGTGAGATTACTGAATCTGCTCTTTCTTCAAAGGCGTAAAATAAGCGGAGATGTGGTCGAGTTATGCATTGGTGACTAGGATAGAAAAAAAAAAGCCGTGAAACAGGTTCTGAAGATACCTAACAGTAACGAACTAGAAACAATTTATTCACGTTGGATAAATTCGGATTTCGAAAGGATAGGGAAGTACTGGTTTGGTAATAAGGTTGCTGATTAGTGGAAAAAATCTTGTGCCTCAAGGTACAATCAAGGATCTCACACGCGAGGTGAAGCAGTGGTTAAATGTTAACAAAAAGTATCATTAGTTCAGTGTTGCAATACTGACAAGTTGATGAGGAAACTTTACGGGTATTTATCAATAAAGACACCCAGGTGTTGCACATGTCTGGTATTCATCATGAGTGAGAAGAATTTTTCTTTTCTTATGTCATGCCCCATATCGTATTATTTTTCCTCCCCCGAAGGTTAAGACAGAGTAGACATCTATTATGAGTGTGTCTCAGCCCACAATAGATGCCATATTGATAGCCACTGCTTCCCTTAGCTGTACAAGGAACATCCATTCACGATGGTCACAATACGCAATTTACGCTATCTTGCCAAAACTTTGCTTGCTTCAGGATGGAACTGTAACTTAGAAGAAGCAAGAAAAAAGTCCCATATTAATCCAACTATTTACTCAGATCTTCCTTGGCAAGCCATTAACACCGATGCTGACTACAAGGAGCAGTTGTTGACGCAGTTGTTGACGCAGTTGTTGGTATTGAAAAAAGATAAATGATGTAACGGTTCCAAGACTGACAGATCCAGCACTTTATCACTGAGCTACAGAACTTTTAAAGAGAAAGCTTCACGGAAGGAACTGCTGTGTCCTGTCTGTGATCCAACTGTCCTTTCTCAGGGTCTCAGTAACTTTCACAGTAAATCTATCCTCACCTCCCTCAGAGACAGTCTATGAACTCAATCCAAGTCAGATTTGGATTGAACTTGGCCTGTATATGAACCAATATTTTTAAATGGGAAAATTTAAGCATCGCTTTTCATTTCTATAATGGGAAAATTCAATTAACGCTTTTTTTTTATTTTAGCTTTGTATCCAATTAGCTACAACACTTCAGTGCTGATAACTTCATAATGCAACTTCCGAGCGGCTTCAAACTTAATTGTCTTTCCGAGATAGAATTCTTCTCCAGTTCAGCTTCAAAGATGGAGTTTTTCAGTGGAAGGTTTTAGAGTTGGGCTGTGTGTGTGTGTGTGTGCGTGTGTGTGTGTGTACTCACCTATTTGTACTCACCTATTTGTGGTTGCAGGGGTCGAGTCCTAGCTCCTGGCCCCGCCTCTTCACCGGTTGCTACTAGGCCCTCTCTCTCCCCGCTCCATGAGCTTTATCAAACCTCGTCTTAAAACTGTGTATGGTTCCTGCCTCCACTACGTCATTTTCTAGGCTATTCCACTGCCTTACAACTCTGACTGAAGAAATACTTCCTACTATCTCTCTGACTCATTTGTGTCTTCAACTTCCAATTGTGGCCTCTTGTTTCTGTGTCCCCTCCCTGGAACATCCTGTCTTTGTCCACCTTGTCTATTCCACGCAGTATTTTATATGTCGTTATCATGTCTCCCCTGACCCTCCTGTCCTCCAGTGTGGTCAGGCCGATTTCCCTTAACCTTTCTTCATAGGACATTCCCCTTAGCTCTGGAACTAACCTTGTCGCAAACCTTTGTACTTTCTCTAGTTTCTTGACGTGCTTTATCAAGTGCGGGTTCCAAACAGGTGCTGCATACTCCAGTATGGGCCTGACATACACGGTGTACAGTGTCTTGAATGATTCCTTACTAAGGTATCGGAATGCTGTTCTCAGGTTTGCCAGGCGCCCATATGCTGCAGCAGTTATCTGATTGATGTGTGCTTCCGGAGACATGCTCGGTGTTATACTCACCCCAAGATCTTTCTCCTTGAGTGAGGTTTGCAGTCTTTGGCCACCTAGCCTATACTCTGTCTGTGGTCTTCTGTGCCCTTCCCCTATCTTCATGACTTTGCATTTGGCAGGATTAAATTCGAGAAGCCATTTGCTGGACCAGGTGTCCAGTCTGTCCAGGTCTCTTTGAAGTCCTGCCTGGTCCTCATCAGATTTAATTCTCCTCATTAACTTCACATCATCTGCAAACAGGGACACTTCTGAGTCTAACCCTTCCGTCATGTCGTTCACATATACCAAAAATAGCACTGGTCCTAGGACCGACCCCTGTGGGACCCCGCTCGTCACAGGTGCCCACTGTGATACATCATTACGTACCATGACTCGTTGTTGCCTCCCTGTCAGGTATTCTCTGATCCATTGCAGTGCCCTTCCTGTTATATGCGCCTGATGCTCTAGCTTCTGCACTAATCTCTTGTGAGGAACTGTGTCAAAGGCCTTCTTGCAGTCCAAGAAGATGCAATCAACCCACCCCTCTCTCTCTTGTCTTACTTCTGTTATTTTATCATAAAACTCCAGAAGGTTTGTGACACAGGATTTGCCTTCCGTGAATCCGTGCTGGTTGGCATTTATACTCCTGTTCCGTTCCAGGTGCTCCACCACTCTCCTCCTGATAATCTTCTCCATAATTTTGCATACTATACACGTCAATGACACAGGTCTATAGTTTAGTGCCTCTTTTCTGTCTCCTTTTTTAAAAATGGGAACTACATTTGCCGTCTTCCATACCTCAGGTAGTTGCCCAGTTTCCAGGGATGTGTTGAAGATTGTGGTAAGTGGCACGCACAACATATCTGCTCCCTCTCTAAGGACCCACGGGGAGATGTTGTCCGGTCCCATTGCCTTTGAGGTATCGATGTCCCTTAGCAGTTTCTTTACCTCCTCCTCATCTGTATGTATGTCGTCCAACTCTTGTTGGTGTATTCCTTGCTGGTGTCCCCATCTGGTCTGTTTCCCCAGAGTCCTTCCTGTCTCTACTGTAAATACTACCTTAAATCTCGTGTTGAGCTCCTCGCATACCTCTTGATCGTTTCTTGTGAGTTCTCCTTCTTTCCTCAGCCTTATCACCTGGTCCTTGACTGTTGTCTTCCTCCTAATGTGGCTATACAGCAGTTTCGGGTGTGTGTGTGTGTGTGTGTGTGTGTTGTGTGTGTGTTTACCTGGAGATATGGTGTGTGTGGATGTCTTAATTTGCCGTGTTAATTGAAGAAATTGATATATTAATATCCATGTGATAAGTTATGAAGACCACTTCTGGCTCACTTCACAGCTAATACTTAACTGCATTACAGACTTGTGCTGCACTCTGCACTACACACTTGTGCTGCACTCTGCACTACACACTTGTGCTGCACTTTACACTACACAATTGTGCTGCACTCTGCACTACACACTTGTGCTGCACACTGCACTATTCCAAAGCCGCTTGCATCGAGGTACAGGAGCCCGGGGGTTACACAAGGTCTCTCTGGAATCGCTCAGTGAGGGGAGGGGGGAATTCATTTAGTTTTAACTCTAATTTTTAATAATTATTGATGGAGATAATGGTATAAAACACCAACACGATGGACAAAAATAGCACTAAAGCAGTATAATGCGATCTTTTATTGACAACGTTTCGCCCACACATTGGACTTTATCAAGTCACAAGCAGATCTGATTTTTTTGTGACTTGTTAAAGTCCACTGTATGGACGAAACGTGATCAACAAAGGATCCCTTTATACTGCATTTGTCTATTTTTTCCATAATTATTGACGTTTGACGCTGGTTTTTCCCACCAGCCACTACTAAACATTTCCCTCCAGCCACAACTAAACATTTCCCTCCAGCCACTACTAAACATTTCCCTCCAGCCACTACTAAACATTTCCCTCCAGCCACTACTAAACATTTCCCTCCAGCTCCCTCGGACATATTTTCGTGCCAACTACCGCTAAAACATTTTTCCGCCAGCCATCAATCAATAAAATGAATTGAAACTGTGAAGCGTGTTGTCTTTTTTGGGGACAGTAGCAGAGTGAGCAACTTCCATCCATTAGGGTAAGTGCTTTGGTTTGATCCCCCCCATGCAATAATGTCAGAAAGTTGTAATAAGCTTGGCTGCTGTGTTCTGTATGTTGTAATAAGCTTGGCTGCTGTGTTCTGTATGTTGTAATAAGCTTGGCTGCTGTGTTCTGTACTATAATAAGCTTGGCTGCTGTGTTGTTTTGTAATAAGCTGCTGCTTGTCTGTATGTTGTAATAAGCTTGGCTGCTGTGTTCTATACTATAATAAGCTTGGCTGCTGTGTTCTGTACTATAATAAGCTTGGATGATGTGTTACATATATTGTAATAAGATTGGCTGCTGTGTTATATTGTAATAAGCTTGACTGCTGTGTTACATATATTGTTATAAGTTTGGCTGCTGTGTTCTATGCTATAATAAGCTTGGATGCTGTGTTCTAAACTGCAATAAGCTTGGCTGCTGTGTTCTATATTATAATCCTGGATGCTGTGTTATATACTATAATAAGCTTGGATGCTGTGTTATATATATTGTTATAAGCTTGGCTGCTGTGTTATATACTGTAATAAACTTGGCTGCTGTGTTTTATACTGTAATAAGCTTGGCTGCTGTTTTCTGTATTATAATAAGCTTGGCTGTTGTATTCTCTCACACTGAAACCTCATTTGCCTTCCTGCTTTCTTGGAAAATTGACTTTGCGAATTCTTTTCCCCTTTTACCCTTCTAATAACATTTTTTAATGACTCCCCTTGAAGAAACCCCAGTTTTCGACTCTCTCTTTCCCCCCCACCCCCTGAATTTCTTCCTCTTCCCAGCAAGAAAAAAAACGGAATATGTCCTCAAAATATCTGGGCCTCTTTCATAGCCTCACAAAAGATACCTAGGTAGCAAAACAGAATTTTCGTAATTAACATCCGCGTCACCGAAGTTTTTTGTGTATCCCAGACGCATATTTGGCAACATATTTGAAGAAATATATCCTGAGGCGGAGTATAACGAGGCTTTGTGAACCGAGGCACAGCTACCTGGGTATGTTATTGTTGACATGAACAGGCGCGTCGACATTACCAAAGTATTGAGAACAGTGATGCAGCAAGGCGTAGCGGGTGTTGTAGCTGGGTGTAGCGGGTGTTGTAGCTGGGTGTAGCGGGTGTTGTTGCTGGGCGTAGCGGGTGTTGTAGCTGGGTGTAGCGGGTGTTGTTGCTGGGCGTCGCGGGTGTTGTAGCTGGGTGTAGCGGGTGTTGTAGCTGGGCGTAGCGGGTGTTGTTGCTGGGCGTAGCGGGTGTTGTAGCTGGGTGTAGCGGGTGTTGTAGCTGGGCGTAGCGGGTGTTGTTGCTGGGCGTAGCGGGTGTTGTAGCTGGGTGTAGCGGGTGTTGTAGCTGGGCGTAGCGGTGTTGTTCTGGCGTAGCGGGTGTTTGTAGCTGGGTGTAGCGGGTGTTGTAAGCTGGCGTAGCGGGTGTTGTAGCTGGGCGTAGCGGGTGTTGTAGCTGGGCGTAGCGGGTGTTGTAGCTGGGCGTAGCGGGTGTTGTAGCTGGGCGTAGCGGGTGTTGTAGCTGGGCGTAGCGGGTGTTGTAGCTGGGCGTAACGGGTGTTGTAGCTGGGCGTAGCGGGTGTTGTAGCTGGGCATAGCGGGTGTTGTAGCTGGGCATAGCGGGTGTTGTAGCTGGGCGTGGCGGGTGTTGTAGCTGGGCGTAGCGGGTGTTGTAGCTGGGCGTAGCGGGTGTTGTAGCTAGGTGTAGCAGGTGTTGCAGCTAGGTGTAGCAGGTGTTGTAGCTAGGTGTAGCAGGTTTTGTAGATTAGTTCGCGATGTTGTAGCCTCTCTCGCTCCCTCTCTCGCCTCTCTCGCTCATCTCTCTCTCTCTCTCTCTCTCTCTCTCTCGTCTCGCTCTCTCTCTCTCTCTCTCTCTCTCTCTCTCTCTCTCTCTCTCTCTCTCTCTCTCTCTCTCTCTCTCTCTCTCTCTCTCTCTCTCTCGTGTATACACCATCATCTATCATCTTGCCTGCTGGCCGTCCCCAACATATAATGTGTGTGGGTGTATCCCTGGGACCTGCCTCTCTGCCTGCCTGTTACTTGTATGTCATCGAGGTCGTTATACTGTGGTGACCTCCAGCCTGACCTACTCATGCGGTATATATTGTATGACCTGTCAGTAACCTTTGATCCTCCACACACCAACCTACCTGCACTTTACTACCACATTTTACCCACCATTCAAACTTCCCTGGCTTCACTACCATGTTTCACCCATCAATAACAACCTTCCATTTCCTTATTACCATAATTTACCCACCACGAACATTCCGCGGCTTTACTACCATATTTCATTCACTATGGACCAACATTCCCTGGTTTTACTACCATACTCTACCCATCAAAAACCAGTCTTTCCTGACTTTACTACCATATTTTGCCCACCACTCGCCAGGCTACCCTGGGTAGACCACTAAATTTTACTCAATAGCCTTTTACGACATGGTTTTGGATGCACTAGAAAACAAGCAAAATGACTTTGTAAAGGCCTTTGACAAGTGATTCGGCGTCGTAACTGCGAACAAAATGTGTACAAAAGGAATAACTGGAAAGGTGTTCAAATGGATATTTAACTCCGAACAAATAGAGCCTAAAGAGTAATAGCAAACAGAGTCGAATCAGGGGCTGCTACGATGAAAAGCTATGTCCCCAAGGTAGGGGTACTTTCCCCACTTCTCTTTCTCATTTTCATATCCGAGATAGACAGGGATATAAATCATAGCACCGTCATCATCCATTTCAGACGATACTATAATCTGTATGAAAGTGGCTTCCATAGAAGATACAGCGAACTTCCAGGCTAATGTAAATCAAGTCCTCCTGTGAGCTGACTGACAATAATATGGCGCTCAGTGAGGACAAGTTTCAGTTACTACGTTACAGAAAAATGGAGGAGTTCAAGACAAACTCAAACCTCTCAGTAGAACGTAAGTCAAATGTGAGAGACCTGGGAATGATAATATCATATCTCACGTTCAAGGAGCACAACAGTGTTGCTATTGCACCTTCAAGAAAAATGATAGGTTGGATATCTAGAACTATCAAAACAAGAGATACCAAGCCAATGGCGATACTCTACAGGTCATTCGTTCTCTCTAGGCAAGAATGTCGTTCTTTACTAATGGCTTCCTTCAAGCCAGGCACAATTGCCGAGTTGGAAAATATACAACTAACTTTAACAGCTCGTATAAACTCAGTCAAGCACCTAAATTAAGTCCCTAGTACTGCACTCCTTAGAAGGTAGGCGAGAAAGATACAACATAATCTCTGAAGGGATTGGCCTTAAACTCACACACCGAAATTACTACTTATGAACGCAAGAGGCCTGGCAGACGGTGCAAGATACCTCTGAATGAAGATGAGAGCGATCAGTACACTGAGAGAGAACTCAATAAGTGTTCAGGAATCTCAACAAGGACTATTATTATTCATGAGAAATATACACACCTACGTGTGTGTGTGTGTGTGTGTGTGTGTGTGTGTGTGTGTGTGTGTGTGTGTGTGTGTGTGTGTGTGTGTGTGTGAGAGAGAGAGAGAGAGAGAGAAAGAGAAATCATCTATCTGTACTCACCTATTTGTGATTGCAGAGGTCGATTCACAGCTCCTGGCCCGACTTCTTCGGTAGTTGCTACTAGGTCCACTATTGTGTGTGTGTGTGTGTGTGTGTGTGTGTGTGTGTGTGTGTGTGTGTGTGCGTGCGCGTGCGCGCGCGTTTTGCTTGATATGGAAATTAGAGAGAGGGACAATGAGAGGTGGCAAGCAAGAGGCTCCAGATGGACCTGGACAAGCTGCAACAAGAGTCAACGTGTAGCTTCTGGAGTTAAACCTTGTGTGCAGCAGGTGATCTCTGTAGTTAAATCTAGCTTTAAGTTGCGGACACAATGATTTTTCAAACTTTATTACTCATTTCAGTAGTACAAACACATCTTCCAACACAAGCGAAAAACACGTGAAAAACATGTTCAGAGCAAACGTATTTGACTTCCGAAATATATTTTTTTCGCATTGCATCATTTTTATTTTAGAGTAAACTTACATAAAGGACTTTTGTAAGTTCATGTTTAGCGTAAAATTAATTCGAGAGGGGCATCAACCCTCATTATTTGTGATAAGTAAGATAAAGAGATGCTAGGGAGAAAAAGTGGTTGGGAAACATTGATCTAAACAAGTTCAAGTGATGGGATAGAGTCCTACAGCGGAGAGAACATTTGTGCTCCCTGATACTACTAGTCTCTCACAACTCAGGTTCTAGGGTAACACAGAGGGGTTCATGAGAAAAGGAAAAAAAAAAACCGGAGACAGTGATGCTTAAGCAGTGAAAAGCTGCAAATACCAACAACAAGAGAAAAGTAGCTCTGGATAACATCACACCAACATACCACTGAGGTACACATACCTATAACTTCAGCGACTTATCTACCCCCCCCCCCTAAAAATGCAAACCTCAAGCAGGTTTCATAAACTTAAATATATTTTTTAAAGGAAAAAAAAGTATAATTATGAGCCTAAACAAGATTTATATAAAACTTTATATAAGACAACGTATGTTAGGCCCATTATGGAGTTTGTGGCTCCGACTTAGAGCCAGCACCTGAGCGAACACGAGTAGAAACTCAAAATTACCCAATGTTTTGCAACTAAATTAGCATCGGAACTAAGAGGAATACACAATGATTTGAGGTGTGAGAAGCTGAGCCTGACGACTTTGGCGGAGAGGACAAGGGAAGACATCACGACTCAAAAAAAAAAAAAAAAAAAAAAAAAAAAAGAGAGAGAGAAATAGTAAGTAAGAATTACGACAATCGGAACACAGGGAGACCAGTGGAATCAGAAGACGTACCTGATCCACAGTGGTATTAAGAGGAGGCCAGTAATCAGGAATGGCGGTCAATTACCAGAGATCCGGAAAGAAGTGAATATAATCCCGATATACTGGAAATGACAGACATGAAGCCTTGAACTATTGACTAATATCACTGACATGTATAATAGGTAGAGTGACGACAACAATAATCAGAGAGAGAGATGGCTCACTTGGAGAAAAGTGGTATTAAAACGATAACCAGCACGGGTTTATATATGGTATATATTGCCTCTGATGCCTTCTGGTGCTCCATGACAAAGTAAATTTAGTGTGGTAAGAGAGAGAGAGAATGTGGACTGTATATTGTTCGACCGCAAGAAAATATTTAAATACTGTGCCTCGCAAGAGACTGGGATAAAAAAATTGAAGAGCAGGCAGGAATAACAGGGAATATATTAGAGTTAATGAATACTTTATGGAAAGACAATGAAAAGTTATTGTCCAAGAAGTGATGTCAGAATGGGAAAGTATAACAAGCAGGGTACCACAAGGATCGGTATTAGGACCAGTATGATTCTGGTATATGTGAATGACATACAAATAAAGATATTCAGATGTATCTCTGTTCGCAGGTAATATTAAATAGATGAGAATAGAAACTGGTACGAACACGGGAAAGTTACAGATGAAGGTCAAGGAGCAAGAAGAATGGAAATGCTACAAAATTCTCTCACTGAGAAAGACCCGAGCTTATCGCCAGACATTAAGTGAATTACACGCCTTAATTTAATAACCACTTTAGTAAATGCTCGTTTGACAAATCTAATGGCCATTTTCAGGAATCCCAGGAAAGACGTAAGTAGGTACAGGGAGATGAAGTAACCATTGGCCTCTCCGAGAAAATTAAGGACGTCATCAAGAGGGACATTGGTGAAGAGGGACTCAACGTCTAGACTAAGTATCTTACAGGTGGGGAGAAGGCGAAAACGTTCGATGAATTCTTTGGAGTGACGAATATGGGCAGGAGAAAAAGTTCCAAGAAAGGGAGTGAGGGTTTTGGCCAACCAAGAAGCAAGAGAATAAGAGACAGAACCTCTAGAGTCTAGAGGATGTGATGGGACAAAAAGGAATATCAGGTATATGAGTTTTGGGAAGGCCAAAGAAATAAGGAGAGAGGGACAAATAACACGAAAACGTTGAACGAGACACTCCCCAGATAGGGAACCAAGGTCGGGTCACCACTACTTGGAAAAGACCCGGGCCGGGAGAATACCGGCGAATAAAAAAAAAAAAAAAAAAAAAGGTTAAAGTCAGGAGGACAGAAATCGGAGAGAGTCCTTAGTTTCTTGTTGAAAGTTCTCTTGATGCGATCAAGAGAGTTGGAAACGAGAGGAGTGTAGGTACGTGAGTCTGAGAGCAGGACTTCAGCTTTGAGGAGGTAATCCTCAGTATTAGGACTGACGAAGCCAGAAGAGAGTGAATTCAGCAGCAGCCAGTTTGAGGCAGGGCAGGAAGCCGAGACTCGACCCCAGCAACCCCAATGTGCGAGCACCCACAATCTTTGAGCTAGAAACATGTACACTGTCTTAATACTCACTGAGCTTGATTATTATTGTTGCTTCTCCTTCCTCACCCGCAGCCCCTACCCACTGTCTAACTCCCATCCTTCTGACCCCCATCCCCTCCTCTGTTTCCCAACTCCTCTTCTAACCCCTCTCACCCCTCTGATCCTCCTCCCCTCCTCTCTTCCCCCACACACCTAACCCCCACCCCTCCACTAAACCCCCTACACCTCCTCTACCCCAGTGAGCTGTTCTTCCAGGTTCTTATTGACATGGCTTCGACATAGATTACTGGAATCATGGAATTTTGACGTTTCTAATGCGGGTTATGACTTGCGTCAAGTTTACAGTATTTTTGTGTGTGTGTGTGTGTGTGTGTGTGTGTGTGTGAGGAGTGGGTGAGGAGGGAGGGGGTGCTGAGCTAGGAGGTCCTAGCGAAGTTGTGTGTGGTGAGGGGAGGGATAGTTATAGATCTCTGTCCCATGATAGAGTTCAGGCACGGCAAGTGGGGGATGCGTGTATATTTGCGCGTATGTACGTATGGGAGCATATGCATGCACGTTTGTTATATATATATATATATATATATATATATATGTTGATGCACCAAAGTGCGATAGGCACCAATATTTGCTGGGGTCGAGTATTAGCTCCTGGCTCTGCCTCTTAACCGACCCGAAAATGTAAATATCTTTATCCTTGCTTTGCTGTCCCTTACAATAAGCTTAGCGAGCCCCGGTGGCAGTAGGTGAGTATGTGTCAAGAACGTGTCTAGCGCCAATAAACACATTCCTTAAGGATTAATACGTTCGTGTGTTTTACAGTCGCTGGTAAAGCTGTCCGCAAATCCAGAAATATGAACCTGGAATTGCAAATGTACACGCAGGGCGGTGAGTAATGGACGAAAATAATAATTCCAGGCGTAGATACATGGTATAACTTCACACACATACACACACACACACACACACACACACACACACACACACACACACACACACACACACACACACACACATACACATACACATATCAGGGACACAACCGACATAGAAAGAAAGGATTGAAATTGCAAGACTGAATCCAGTATTAACAACCAGTAAATCTGATGTAAGCATAACAGAACATGAGAAGCCTCTGGGAGCAAGGGAATACCTTCTGGAAATAAACACTGAGGGAAAAATAGGTGGAGAACAGGTGAAATCAGATTTCAGAGGAGACAGCTGCACAGGGATGAGAGGATTACCTCATGAAGTATGCGAACTGGGAGTCAGTGAGACGATGGTGTCCCTAACCAGTGCTGGAGGCTGAGAACTTCATCTTCATCTAAAGAAGAAGAGGAGACACTGGAGGACAGGAGAGTTAGGGGAGACATGATAACGACATACAAAATACTGCGAGGCATTGACAGGGTGGACAGAGACAGGATGTTCCAGAGATGGGATGCAGAAACAAGGGGTCAAAATTGGAAGCTGAAGACTCAGATGAGTCAGAGATGTTAGGACGTATTTATTTGGTCACAGAGTTATCAGGAAGTAGAAGAGTCTGGCGAGTGATGAAGTGGAGGCAAGAATCATACATGGTTTTAAGACGAGGTATGATAAAGCTCATGGAGCAGGGAGAGAGAGGACCTAATAGTGACCAGTGAAGAGGCGGGGCCAGGAGCTATGAATCGACCTGTGCAACCACAAACAGGTGAGTACAAATAGGTGAGAACGAACACACACACACACACACACACACACACACACACACACACACACACACACACACACACTGCAGAAGCGAGTAGTCTCCCCTGGGTCACCTGTGTTGTGCACAGAGTCAATAAATCTAACAGAGTGTTATTTGATACCGTTGGTGAGCGGCGCCATGCTAGACGCCGCTGCTCCCGCCACAACTTAAATATTCACACACACACACACACACACACACACACACAACACACAACACACACTGCTGTTTCTCCTGTTCTCGAGAATTCTGTGTCCAGTGTGGTCAGTATACTGTGTCCAGTGTGGTCAGTATACTGTGTCCAGTGTGGTCAGTATACTGTGTCCAGTGTGGTCAGTATACTGTGTCCAGTGTGGTCAGTATACTGTGTCCATGTGGTCGTATACTGTGTCCAGTGTGGTCAGTATACTGTGTCCAGTGTGGTCAGTATATGTGTCCATTGGTCAGTATGTGTGTCCAGTGTGGTCAGTATAGTGTGTCCAGTTTGGTCAGTATAGTGTGTCCAGTTTGGTCAGTATACTGTGTCCAGTGTGGTCAGTATACTGTCTAGTGTGATCAGTATACTGTGCCCAATGTGGTCAGTATACTGTGCCCAATGTGGTCAGTATACTGTGCCCAATGTGGTCAGTATACTGTGCCCAATGTGGTCAGTATACTGTGCACAATGTGGTCAGTATACTGTGCCCAATGTGGTCAGTATACTGTGCCCAGTGTTGTCAGTATACAGTGCCCTGTGTGGTCAGTATACTATGTCCAATGTGGTCAGTATACTATGCTTAGTGTGGTCAGAATACTACACTTTTTATGGCGAATATACCGTGTCTAGTCAGGTCAGTATACTGTGTCCAGTGTGGTCAATATACTGTGACCAGTGTGGTCAGTATACTGTGTCCAGTGTGGTCAGTATACTGTGTCCAGTGTGGTCAGTATACTGTGCCCGGTGTTGTCAGTATACTGTGCCCAGTGTGGTCAGTATACTGTACCCAGTGTGGTCAGTATACTGTGCCAGTGTAGTCAGTATACAATGTTTCGTGTGGTCAGTATACTATGACCAGTTGAGCAGCATACTGTGCCCAATGTGGTCAGTATACTGTGACTAGTTTGGTCAGTATACTATGCCCAGTGTGGTCAGTATACTATTCCCAGTGTGGTCAGTATACTGTGCCCAGTGTGGTCAGTATACTGCTCCCAGTGTGGTCATTATAATATGACCAATGTGATCCGTATACTGTGCCCAGTGTAGTCAGTAAACTGCATCCAGAGTGGTCAGTATACTGTGCCCAGTGTGGTCAGTATACTGTGCCCAATGTGGTCAGTATACTGTGCCAGTGTGTCAGTATCTGTCCCCAAATGTGGTCAGTATACTGTGCCCAGTGTGGTCAGTATACTGTGCCCAGTGTGGTCAGTATACTGTGCCCAGTGTGGTCAGTATACTGTTCCCAGTGTGGTCAGTATACTGTGCCCAGTGTGGTCAGTATACTGCGCCCATTGTGGTCAGTGTATTATGCCCAGTGTGGTCAGCATACTGTACCAAGTGTGGTCAGTATACTGTGCCCTGAGTGGTCAGTACTCTTATCTCAAGGATATCTGAAGGACGTTTCCGGGGGCCTCAAAGCAGGTGGTCTAGTGGATGAAGGCCTGATCAGCCAGGCTGTTACTACTGGCCGCACTTAGTCCGGCATTTAAACGATAGCCTATGTAGCTGATCTGAAAATGACCTGAGGAGCTTATGCAGTTGGTAATCCCTTTAATGTATGACAGGAGGCTGTTGAAATGTCTTGTGCATGGCTCTTACACATATTGTGTTGTCTCTTAGCAAACTCTGCACATCCCAGCTATTCACTGTTGGTCTGCACAATTAATTTTGTACAGAGCTTATACGAAACGTTGATACACTTTCATTGTCTCAAAATGTCACTGTGAACTCATGTTTGACACTGTCATGTGTGAACTTGTCATATTTGACACTACAAACACCACAACAATTTATATATCGCATCTGCTAGAAAAATGATGGAATGA
This sequence comes from Cherax quadricarinatus, assembly GCF_026875155.1. Classification (NCBI taxonomy): domain Eukaryota; kingdom Metazoa; phylum Arthropoda; class Malacostraca; order Decapoda; family Parastacidae; genus Cherax; species Cherax quadricarinatus. Next base: position 33,645,705 of record NC_069416.1, on the reverse strand, counting down.
ATAATGAGAACCTTCAGAACTATGGACGCCATGATGATTCTCTTCAAATCGCTTGTTCTGTCTGGGCTGGAATACTGCTGTACACTAACTGCCCCCTTCAAGGCAGGCGAAATTGCTGACCTGGAGAGTGTACAAAGAACTTTCACTGCACACAAGTACCTAAATTACTGGGAACGGCTGAAATCCCTTGATTAGTATTCCCTGAAATGTAGGCGAGAGAGATGCATGATAATATACACTTCGAAAATCCTAGAGGGATTAGTACTAAACTTAAACACGAAAATCACCCCCAATGGTAGCAAAAGACTCAGAGATGCAACATTCCCGCAATGAAAAGCAGGGGCGCCACGAGTACACTGAGAGAGAACTTAGTAAGTATCAGGGGCCCAAGACTGTTCAACTGCCTCCCAGCATAGATGAGAATGATTATCAATAGACCCCTGACTGTCTTCAAGAAGGCACTGGACAAGCACCTCAAGTCAGTACCTGACCAGCCGGGCTGTGGTTCGACCATCAGTTTGCGTGCGGCCAGCAGTAACAACCTGGTTAATCTGACCCAGATCCACCACGAGGCCTGGTCTCAAACCGGGTCGCGGGGGCATTGACCCCCGAAACCCTCTCCAGGTATGTCATGTCTGAACTTGCCATGCTTGACATTATAGCATAAGTGAATTTCTCATACTGGACAATATTTCATATGTGAACCCTGTTTTATGTCTATATAAACAGTGTGGGACATAAATGATTTTTGTTGTGTATTAGTTACGTAACTGTGGAGTTGTCATAGCTCTGTCAGTGTTAATATTTGCGCCTTCATCTACTCCTTCTCAAATTAAAGAGATGTGAGTCAGGTAAAAAGAAACCACATGGCTGAAGAAGGATGAAGAGTGGATATGATAGTCACACAACACCAGAGAGGAAGAGATTAAGATTTAGGTTTTGCCACCAATATGGCTAGTGTATTGTGCACTCAGCATCCATCCTGTGAATGGTACCACTAGAGCGCGTGGATACACAAGAAGATCTAGAAACTAGGTCCCTAAATGGGTTGATATTATTACACGTTTGAAGGGAGAGTGCAGCAAGGAGAAAGCTTAACAGGCTCAGTGGTAAGGTGAGGGGAAGTGAGCTCACTGACAGGCATGAAACTAGCATGGCCAGCAGTGACAAGTGGCCAGACATCAATAACTGGGCGGTGGCTACTGTCAACAGTGACACTGCTACCTTGCACACACTATACTACAAACTGAGGTCCCCCGCTAAAGTATCGAGTTTCACGCTCCTCTTTGAACGTGACTGCATGCTGTGTGTGCGTGTGTGTACTCGCCTAATTGTACTCACCTAATTGTGGTTGCAGGGGTCGAGACACAGCTCCTGGCCCCGCCTCTTCACTGATCGCTACTAGGTCCTCTCACTCTCTGCTTCCTGAGCTTTGTCATACCTCTTCTTAAAACTATGTATGGTTCCTGCCTCCACTACTTCACTTGCTAGGCTGTTCCACTTCCTGACGACTCTATGACTGTAGAAATACTTCCTAACGTCCCTGTGACTCGTCTGAGTCTTCAGCTTCCAATTGTGATCCCTTGTTTCTGTGTCCACTCTCTGGAACATCCTGTCTCTGTCCACCTTGTCTGTTCCCCGCAGTATCTTGTATGTCGTTATCATGTCTCCCCTGACCCTTCTGTCCTCCAGTGTCGTCAGTCCGATTTCCCTCAACCTTTTCTCGTACGACATTCCCCTGATCTCTGGAACTAGCCTTGTTGCAAACCTTTGTACTTTCTCTAACTTCTTGACGTGCTTGACCAGGTGTGGGTTCCAGACTGGTGCTGCATACTCCAGTATGGGCCTAACATACACAGTGTACAGTGTCTTGAACGATTCCTTATTAAGGTATCGGAATGCTATTCTCAAGTTTGCCAGGCGCCCGTATGCTGCAGCAGTTACTTGGTTGATGTGTGCCTCCGGTGACGTGCTCGGTTGTTAGGTAAGACATATGCAACAGTTAGGTATCTTTATTTCGAAACGTTTCGCCTACACAGTAGGCTTCTTCAGTCGAGTACAGAAAAGTTGATAGAAGCAGAAGAGACTTGAAGACGACGTAATCAGTCCATCACCCTTAAAGTTTTGAGGTGGTCAGTCCCTCAGTCTGGAGAAGAGCATTGTTCCATAGTCTGAAACAATATGGAGTTGAAGTGACAGGATGGAGCCCGTGTCTTGTGACACGGGCGTGGCAAGACACAACAGTGTCTTGTGACACGGGCGTGGCAAGACACAACAGTGTCTTGTGACACGGGCGTGGCAAGACACAACAGTGTCTTGTGACACGGGCGTGGCAAGACACAACAGTGTCTTGTGACACGGGCGTGGCAAGACACAACAGTGTCTTCTGACACGGGCGTGGCAAGACACAACGCTCACTCTCTCTCTCTCTCTCTCTCTCTCTTTTCTTACACAGGGTTTGACAAGGTTAAGGATCCCTAGCTTTATTGACAAGCTATTTACAGGTTAAGGATTCCTAACTTTATTGGCAAGCTAAGAGCTGTTACCTACATCAGCTCATTTGAAAGCATTTTTATTGTTATTAGACATACAAGTAGGGAAGAGGATGAAGTTGGAGCCATCTGTGAGCCAGCATTTTCATGTGATCAACTGACTTTATCTCGTTGACATCATTATGCTGTACGAATGTGTTCCATACTCGAGTCATCCTGGGTATATATGATCTCAGATGGAGTGATGTTCTGGAGAAGGGTACAGCCAGAGTGAAGTTGCTGCTTTCTGCCCGTCTTGTGGCATAAAAGCTTGTTTCACGCTGTCCTCGAAGTGGATCCAAGTGTGGTACTTTGACAATATTGGCCTTGTACATAACAGTAAGGCCACCCACATTCCTCCTATGTTGAAGGCTCTGCTGAAATGACAGATCTATCCAGGATGGGTCCAGGCGAGAGATGAGACGTCTTGCTCTGTTCTCTACTATGTCAAGCAGTCGCAGATGAGAGGGGATGCAGGCAAACCAAGAAAGTGGAGCATACTCAAGGTGTGAACGTACTTGTGCCTCGTACAGAATCTTGCAACCCCTACCGTCAAGCAGATGCGAGATACGGTGAAGTGCTGTAAGCTTCCTGGCTGCCTTGTTTGCAAGATTTACAACATGATTCTTCATTGTTAGTTTGGAGTCAAATTTCACCCCAAGGATATCAACTTCTTCTCCAGGTGCCAACACCCTCCCATTCATCCTTACTACTGCACTAGCATTACCATCATGGTGCCTAGAGACCATAATCATTTGCGTTTCTTCTCTTGGATAAGTGAATGTCAGTGTACAGTCGTCTGCATATGCATGTGATTCTGGGATGATTCATTCTCTCTCTCTCTCTCTCTCTCTCTCTCTCTCTCTCTCTCTCTCTCTCTCTCTCTCTCTCTCTCTCTCTCTCTCTCTCTCTCATCTAAAATAAAGTAAAAAATATTTTACCATTGAGTTAATTTGCAGATTAATGTTGCGAGTTGATAACTGCCTCTGAAATTTTGTCACACGAACTAATCTTAAATTTACCCCAGCCAAAAGCAAAAACTATAAATCTGATGGAGACAGTGTGTGTAATAACGTATTTAAGTTTTTTGATGGTGACCTCCAGGGCTTGGTAATTCCTCTTAACTTTCCACTGACAAACGTATGTGAACCTTGTTAAATCTGTGTGTGTGTGTGTGTGTGTGTGTGTGTGGTTACCAGTTGTCAAAGGCACTTGTGTGTGGGTATGTGTGTAAGCTTATTTATTAGGCTAAATTAAATTGCGCTTTATTATAATAAGGGTAGGTAAGTTTCCTAAGGCTCTTTTGGTACAAAAATGTATCTTTAAATACGCATTTAAATGTATAAGAGAATTTTTTTAGAAAGGACTTAATTTTAAATGAATTCTTGCTAACTGACCAGTTTTACCTATTCGGCACGACACATATATGTGTGTGTCGTGCATACGTAAAACTTGCGATTTTAGCTTAAATAGCAGCGCTGTTCTTGTCGAATAAGGCAAGTGAAAATTTATGTATGCAATAATTTCGCAAAAATCATTCTGAACCTAACGAAAATGTATATTTCATTGTGTTTATCCATTATTATATTATTGTAAACTTATCTAAAATATATTTAGCTGGATTAGGCTAAATTAAATTGCGCTTGTTATAATAGGCAAATTTCCTAAGATTATTTTGGTACAAAATCATTAATTTTTGTATTAACATAGTTCGCTAAGAGGTACAGCTCTTGGTCCCGCCTCTTAGAGCATGGCAGACTATTTTGGAACATCTGTATAGGGTCCACTTCAACTCTGTCACTGTTCAGGTCATTAAACTTACAAGCTGAATAAATGCTTTCTTACATTCCATGAGGCTCATTCGTACGTGTAGTTACTCATCATGTCTCCTTATTCTTGTTTTGTCCTTTTTCACCAGCCTATTCTTGTTTACCCTGTTTTATTCGTTGGCTCATTTGGTATGTCGTGATCGTATACTTTTTTATTCTTCATTCCTTCTATGACAAACTCCTATTGCCGCATTCTTTCTTTATATCTAAACACCATCAACTTTAGTACCAGTCTTAAGGCACTCATTTCCAGTCTGAGGCTTTACTTTGTGCTTTACTGAGTTAGGATTATATATCGGCACTGCGAGGCACTGCGATATATAATCGCAGTGGAGAAGCTAAACCTTTGCTCTCTGACTCACACGTCTCCACGCCTCCCGTTTCCTACTTCGTGATAACATCAAAAGAACTTTTAACCATAAACTATGAACCCTCGTTAATCTTTATCTTCCCGACTTTGATCTTGTTCAATGTTTGCGTGTCATCTCTCTCTCTCTCTTCCTTATTTCTATGGTCTTTCTAAAATTTATAAACCCGATAATCTACGTCCCATTATTTCCTCCAGAGGTTCTGTCTCTTATTCTCTTGCTTCTTGACTGGCCAAAACTCTCGCCAATTTTTCTCCTGCTCACCTCCGTCATTCTCAAGACTTCACCAAACGAGTTCGGCTACATTCGACCTGTAAGATGCTAAATTTTGAAGCTAAGTTCCTCTTCTCTAATGCCCTTCTTGATGATAACAGTTTTCTGAGAGTGAAGGCCAATTAAGAGCTACTTCATCTCCCTATACCTACTGATGTCTTTCTTGATTTTATTTGCCTTTGTGTTGATTCGATTTTTTTTTCTTGCAAGGTAAATATTATTCCCATACCTTTGTGGTTGCTATGGCTTTTCGTCTATCCTCTGTTCTTGCTGACCTTTATACAGAGAATTTCGAAGCTGTTCTACCTCAGTCTATTGGGGTGTCTTTCTGGCTTCGCTGTGTAGACGATGTCTTTACTCTATGGCTACATGGCTCTAGTTTCTTCCAATCTTTCTTTAATGCATTTAAGAATCTTGCTCCTTCCATCAAGTTCAAAACTGAATTGGAACCTTATTCTTAACTTTCTTTGATGTGCGTGTCCATTGCTTGGCGACAGGATTTTTTTTTTTCCGTTTATCGCAAGCCGATGTACAGTGGCATGTACATTCACTACTCTTCTTACCATGCTTCCTCCGTCAAGAAAAGTGTTCTTGTTACTTTCTCTGTGCCCTCCACATCTGTGACCCTTAATTTTCAGCCTCAGAAATTTCTGCTCTTCATTGTTCGTTCTCTTCCCTTGGTTATCCTGCTGACTTCATAATCTGTCTACTTTCATGCTAGACGGACTTTCTCCTCTCTCAAACTCTCCTCTTCCGTAAAATCTCCTGTTATTTTCCTTTCCTATATTTCCAGTTTGATATCCTTTACATATCAAACTTACTTTTCCCTGAAAAAAAAATCATTCGTGGCAATTTAGCTCATACATTCCTGACATTGACACTTCCTATGTCTACTCCATTTCCTACTTCTCTTGCCCTCTAAAATACTTTTGTGAAACTAGGCACTCTCTTTCTGACAGACTTGAAGAACACAAAAGAAGTGTTAGCCTTGCTGATACTAACAGTGCTTATTTCTATCATGTTAGATATCACTGTCATTCCATTAACTGGTGCCCTTCCAAAACTTTCCACCTTTCTTCTATTTTTCAGAGATGTCGCCTTGTTGAAACAAGCCTTCACAAAACATTGCTAACATGAATCTTAGTCCTGACTGTGTCTCTCTTGATACCTGCCTTTCTCATTATGTTGTTAGATGCTCTGAACTTCAGAACACCAGTGACTTGACGTGATCTTTGCCTCCTCCTCTCTTTATCTTTTCACCTTTCCTATATTTTCTGTCTTGTATTCTGCCTTGATGGGTCTGTCCTACAGGGGTTTTTGTCTCGTATGGCCCGTGGGCCAGTAGCTCTCTAGTTCTTGTGTAGAAACATTACCACCATTACCACTACCATCGTCACCACCACCACCACCACTACCACTACCACTACCACACCACTACCACCACTACCACCACCACACCACCACCACCAACCACCAACCAAACCACCACCACCTACCACCACCACCACACCCACCACCACCACTACCACCACCACACCACCACCATTTACACTATTTCTACTTTAACAAACACTATTACTACTGCTCCTACTACTGCTACTATTCCTATTACTACTACCATCCTACTACTTACTAACTATTTCCCATTTTACTATTACTACCTACCACCACTACTTTTATTCCTTTTTCCTCCTCCTTCCCTTCTGTATATCGTCTTTGTCTTGTTTCCAGTTCACTTGTGACGGCTACTACTAACTGTTATACTATTACTGGTCTACCACTGATTCTGTCACTAAGACTACTGCTACTAAGTCATCACTCTTACTGCACCTGCTACTGCTTTTGCTACCTTGACCATTACTACTACTATTACTATTACTACTATTACTACTACTATTACTATTACCACTACTATTACTATTACTGCTACTATATACTATTACTCTATTACTCTTTCTATTACTATTACTATTACTACTTTATTACTTATACTACTATTACTATTACTGACTTACTATTACTGCTATATACTACTACTATTACTAATACTGTTACTAACTACTATACTAATACTGTTACTATACTATTACTACACACTATTACTACTACTGTTACTATTACTACTACTATACTTACATACTACATACTACTATTACTACTACTACTCTTACTACTGTAGACAGCCTGTACTGTCAGAACACACAGCCTAGCCGTCTGTTCTGACTAGTTCATATTTCGCCGCATTTAAGTGCTGCCCTCTGTAGGCTCACCCAGGTCAGTGGGAGGCTGAGCCCATTCCCTCTCACTCCTAGGCCGACCGACTTGATAGACACAAGTGCTCCCCCTTCACGGACTGGCTTGCGGTCATTCCCTCACACTGCCCGTTGTGTACTCACTCCTATCCAATTAAAGCCAAACTAGTCCACGGCCGCATCATTGCTACCTACGCTACCTTCATCGGCACTAGACCGCTGTTCAGCAGCAAGAACAGTAATATTACTGCTATTACTACTACTATTACTACTGTTACTATTACTACTACTTCTATTGCTATTACTATTACTACTATTACTATTACTACTACTATTACTACTACTATTACTACTACTATTACTACTACTACTGTTACTATTACTACTATCACCACCACCACTATTCCATGCCCAGCACCAGCCCGGTTACTGCTGCCTAGATTTTCACTATCATTGCCTCTTAATTCTACGTCCCCTCTCGAATATATTTAGGCCGTCTTCTCTACTCGCTTGATTGTTACTTTTCAGTAATACAAGTTGGATTGAAACATCCTCATTACTTTTCCCCTTTTAAATGTATGGGTTATATGTGCATTTTCCTGCCACGGTATACCTGGAGTATATCTGGAGAAGGTTTCGGGGGTTAGTGCCCCCTCTGCCTGATCTGTGACCAGGGCATTGTGACATTGTTACTGAATGGGTAACTCCAATGTTCCTGTGTGTACCTCCCTCTCCCCTCCACAGTTCCTGTATTTACCTCCCTCTCACCTCCACAGTTCCTGTGTTTACCTCCCTCTCCCCTCCACAGTTCCTGTGTTTACCTCCCTCTCCCCTCCACAGTTCCTGTGTTACCTCCCTCTCCCCTCCACAGTTCTGATTTACCTCCCTCCCCCTCCACAGTTCTGTGTTACCTCCCTCTCCCCTCCACAGTTCCTGTATTTACCTCCCTCTCCCACCACAGTTCCTGTGTGTACCTCCCTCTCCCCTCCACAGTTCCTGTGTTTACCTCCCTCTCCCCTCCACAGTTCCTGTGTTTACCTCCCTTTCCCCTCCACAGTTCCTGTGTGTACCTCCCTCTCCCCTCCACAGTTCCTGTGTGTACCTCCCTCTCCCCTCCACAGTTCCTGTGTGTATCTCCCTCTCCCCTCCACAGTTCCTGTGTGCACCTCCCTCTCCCCTCCACAGTTCCTGTGTGTACCTCCCTCTCCCCCTCCACAGTTCCGTGTTTACCTCCCTCTCCCCTCCACAGTTCCTGTTACCTCCCTCTCCCCTCCACAGTTCCTGTGTTTACCTCCCTCTCCCCTCCACAGTTCCTGTATTTACCTCCCTCTCCCCTCCACAGTTCCTGTGTTTACCTCCCTCTCCCCTCCACAGTTCCTTTTTTTACCTCCCTCTCCCCTCCACAGTTCCTGTATTTACCTCCCTCTCCCCTCCACAGTTCCTGTATTTACCTCCCTCTCCCCTCCACAGTTCCTGTATTTACCTCCCTCTCCCCTCCACCGTTCCTGTGTTTACCTCCCTCTCCCCTCCACATTGCCTGTGTGTACCTCCATCTCCCCTCCACCGTTCCTACCTGGAGTCTATCTGGAGGTTATTCCGGGGATCAACGCCCCCGCGGCCCGGTCCACGACCAGGCCTACCGGTGGATCAGGGCCTAATCAACCAGGCTATTACTGCTGGCCGCATGTAGTCCAACATACGAATCACAGCCCGGCTGATCCGGCACCGACTTTAGGTATCTGTCCAGCTCCCTCTTGAAGGCAGCCATGGGCCTATTGGTAATTCCCCTTATGTTTGGTGGGAGGCTGTTGAACAGAGTTGGACCCCGGACCTTAAAAATTTTTTCCTTTTATGTAAAAATTGGGCCCCCCTACTTTAAATTGGGGGGTATTTTGCATCCCCTCCCCAAGCCCTTTTATTTTTCGTAGGGAGTGATTTGTGTGTGCAGATTTGGGACCTTTCCCTTCTGGGAATTTTCAAGTGTAGTTAGAATATCTCTCTAAACTGCGTTCCAACGAGTACAAGTCAGGTGTTTCCCAAGCTTTTCCCAGTATTTCGGGTGTTTGATAGAACTTATACTTTTCAGAAAAGGTTTTCTCGTACACTCTCTAAATCTGCAACTTAAACCTGTTTTGGACGGAGATTTAATGAAACAGCAGTATTCCACCCCTAGAGAGGGGGGTTTTGGGGAAAGGTTAACTTTGGGGCTTGGCATTTTCCCTTTTTTGAACGTTCCCTTTTTCCATCCTTTTCTTTTTTCTTTGCAGTTTTTGATCGTGGCACTTTTGTGATCCTTGAAAGTGAGATCCTCAGACATTACAAACTCCCAGGTCCCTTACATTTTTTTTTTTCCGCTCTATTGTATGGCCAGAGTCGTAGTAAAAACTCTGTTCGGGGTTATTTCTCCTCCATTTTTCCAAAACGGAGTATTTGGGAATTTTTTTCCTAAATTGTTCTGGGCGGGGGGATGCATGGCCCGCTTCGCATGGGTCAAAAGGCCTTTTTGGCAGGTTTCTTTTTTTCCTTTTTTTTCTTAAACATCATATTTTTTTTCCTTTGGGCCCATTGGAAAATTTGGGGTTTTATATTTTCCCTTGGTTTTTAAAACCGCGTTTTCAATGACGAGCCTCGTGCAGACCCCAAAGAATCATCGGGAAATGATGAACGGTGCGGGTGGATTACATCTCTGTCTATTTCGAAATGGGGAAACCCGGGAAAGGGGTGCGAGTACGTCCCTTTGGGGAACAGAGCTTTTCCCACAATGGCACCCTTTCCGATTTGACTTGTTGCCCCACAATTTTTTTGTGTTCGTTTTGGTTGGGAAAGTTGAAGATCCATCTCCCCCAATTTTTTGCCATTATTCCTTTAGAAACGTACTTTGCCTTGTACCTCCCTCTCCCCCTTCCACAGTTCCTTTTTTAAACCTTTCATATTCCCTCTACATTTCCCTTTTGGTGTACCCCCACCTCTCCTCTACAGTTCCGTGTGGGCCTTTCCCCTCCCCCCCACATTTTTCCTGTTTTTTATTCCACCCCTCCCCCCAAAAGTTCCTGTTTGTACCTCCATCTCCCTTCCACAGTTCCCTTAGAGAAACACATCCCTCAAATTTCCCCCCATCAAACCAACGTTTTTTCCCCTCAAATAGATTTTTCAAGCCACTTAAAAAACTCTCCCACCAGCGAAATGCCCTCCCAAAGTAATTTTTTTGCCCCTTTTAAATTGTTTTTTTTTTTCGTTTTCTTTCCCCCATTTCCCCCCCATTGTCCAGTTTTCCCCATTCCCCAGCTTTCCCATTCCGCATTTTTTCCCATTCCGCACGTCCTCTTTCCCCACTTCCCCCTTTTCCCCCAGCTTCTCTTTTTCCTTTTTCCCATCCTCATTTTCCCTTTTCCCCATTTTCCTATTCCCCAATTTTCCCTTTCCTAAATTTCCCATCTGCTTGCATTTCCATTCCCCTGTTTTCCCCCATTCTGCGGGGCTTCCCTATTCCTCACTTTCCCTTTTCCTCAGTTTCCCCAAATTTCCCCAGCTTCCCTCATTCCCCAGCTTTTCCTTTCCCCCAACTTTTCCTTTTCCCCAAATTTTAATTATTCCCGAACTGCCCCTATTCCCTCCCCCCCCCTTTTCCTCACCCATTCGACACCCAATTCGTTAACTGCCCGAGCAAAATTAAAATTTTATTTTTTGTCCTGGGGTTTACATATTGAAGCACTGCCCACGTGCGGCTGGTCCCCGGGTGCTAACGGCCACCTGTTTGGCTGGGGCCCCCGGGGGCTAACATTTGCCCACCTGCGGGCGGGTTTACCCGGTGCTAGTACGGGCCACCTGCTGGCTGGGACCCGGTGCTAGTCCCGGCCACCTGTTTGGCTGGTGCCCCGGGTTTGAAAACCCTGACCACCTGGGGGTTTTGATTACCCGGTGCTAACACTGACCCCCTCGGGCTGGTCCCCCCGGTAAAAATACGGGCCCCACCTGTTTGGCTGGTGACCCTTGCTAACACTGACCCCCTTTCTGGCGGGGTGACCCGGTGCTAGTACGGGCCACCTGCTGGCTGGTGCCCCGGGTCTAGTACGGGCCACCTGGTTTGGCTGGTGAACCCGGGACTAACACGACCCCCCCGCGGCGGTGACCCGGTGTAGTACGGGCCACCTGCGGGGGTGGCCCCCCGGGCTAGACTGGCCACCTGCTGGCTGGTGACCCGGTGCTAACACTGCCCAAACCGGGGTGGTTGATTACACCCTTGCAACACTGACCCCCTGCGGGGCGGGGTGACCCGGTGCTAAAACTGGCCACCGTTTGGCTTGACCCCGGTGCTAAACACTGACCACCTGCTGGCGGGTGACCCGGTGCTAGTATTTGGCCACCTGTTTGGCTGGGGACCCCGGTGCAAAGAAACCCCAAACCTGTTTGGCGGGTTTGACCCGGGCAAAACACTGACCCCTGCTGGCTGGTGCCCCCGGTGCTATAGCCCCTCTGGCTGGTGACCCCGGGGGCAGTACTGGCCACCTCCCGGCGGGTGCCCCGGGTGCTAAAAACCTGCCCCACCTGCTGGCTGGTGCCCCCGGTCCCTAGTACGGCCCCACCTGCGGGCGGGTTACCCGGGTGCTAGTACTGCCACCTGCGGGCTGGTGCCCGGTGTTTAACACTGACCACCTGGTGGTTTTGATTCCCCGGGTGCTAACACTGACCCCCTTTCTGGCGGGTTTAAAACCCGGTGCTAGTACTGGCCCCCCTTTCGGGCGGGTGACCCGGGCTAACACTGCCCACCGCTGGCTGGTGCCCCGGGTGCTATTTCTGGCCACCGCTGGGGCGGTGCCCCGGGTGTTTTGGGAAATTGGCCACCTCGGGGCTGGTGCCCCGGGTGCAAAAAACTGACCCCCGGGCTGGCGGGTGACCCGGGGTGCTATACGGCCACCTGCTGGCGGGGTGCCCCCTTTTCTAGTACGGGCCCCGCTGGCTGGGGGAACCCGGTGCTAACACTGACCCCCTTCGGGCTTGTGACCCGGGGGCTAACACTGACCCCCCTGCTGGCGGTGACCCGGGGGCTAACACGGGACCACCTCTGGCTGGTGCCCCTTGCTAACACTGGCCACCTGCGGGCGGGTTTGCCCCGGGCTAACACTGGGCCACCGCGGGCGGGGGACCCGGTGCTAACACTGGCCCCCCTGCGGGCTGGTGCCCCCCGGTGCTAACCCCTGGCCCACCTGCTGGCTGGTGACCCGGGGGCAAACACGGCCACCTGCGGCTGTGACCCGGTGCTAACACTGGCCACCCGGCCCTGGTGCCCCGGGTTGCAAAAAGGGCCACCTGCTGGCTGGTGCCCCGGGTCTAACACTGACCACCTGCGGGCTGGGGAACCCCGTCTAACCTGACCCCCTTTGCTGGCGGGTGCCCCGGTGCTAAAAACGGGGCCCACCTGCGGGCGGGTGACCCGGGCTAACCTGACCACCTGTTTGGCTGGTGACCCGGGCTAACACTGCCCACCTGTTTGGCTGGGGGCCCCCGGGTGCTAACACTACCACCTGCTGGCTGTGACCCGGGTGCTAACACGGCCACCTGCTGGCTGGTGACCCGGTGCAAAAAAAGGGCCCACCTGCTGGCTGGTGACCCGGGCTAAAAAGGGCCCCACCTGCTGGCTGGGGGCCCCGGGTGCAAACACGCCCACCTGCTGGCTGGTGACCCGGTGCAAACACGGCCACCCCCTGGCTGGTGCCCCGGTGCTAACACTGACCACCTCTCCCCGGTGACCCGGTCCAAACACTAAAACCACCTGCGGCCGGTGACCCGGTGCTAACACTGACCACCTCCCGGGCCGGTGCCCCGGGGGGCTAACACTGCCCCACCTGCTGGCCGGTGACCCCGGGGTGCAACACTGACCACCTGCGGGCCCGGGTGACCCGGTCTAACACTGACCACCTGCTGGCTGGTACCAGTGCTAACACTGACCACCTCGGGCCGTGACCCGGTGCAACCCCTGACCACCTGCTGATTGGTGACCCGGTGCTAGCACGACCACCTGCTGGCTTTTTAATCCAGTGCCATCCCTGACTCCGGGCTGGTGACCCCATGCCACCCAAATCTGGCTGGTGATCCAGTCCAAACCCTGATCGGCCCTTGGTGTTTCCATGCCATCCCTGACCCTTTTGGGTGGTGACCCCAGTGCCACCCTGGTCAGGGGTGACCCATTTCCCCAAACTAAATCACCCCCCCTTGCTGGGGGACCCAGTGCCACCCCTGACCCGGCCGGTGATCCAGTCCCAACCCCTGACCCTCCGGCGGGGGATCCATGCCATCCCTGATCTCCTGGTTTGGTGATCCCAGTGCATCCCTAAACTCCTGGCGGGTTTGACCCCATGCCACCCCTGATTTTGGATTTTTACCCCTCAAACCCCCTTGATCTCCTGGCTGGGGTTTTCCCATCCCACCCCCGGGATCTCCGGCTGGTGATCCATTCCCCACCCCCTGATCTCCTGGCTGGTGATCCGGGCCAACACTGATCTAATGGCGGGTTGATCCCATGCCACCCCCTGATTTTGGCGGGTGACCCAAAGTGCCTTTCCCTGATCCCCCTACCGGGTTATCCAGTCCATCCCTGATCACCGGCGGGTGACCCATTTCCCCTTTCCCTGACTCCTGGCGGGTGATTCAGGGGCCCCAATCCCTAAATCTCCTGGCTGTGATCCAGTGCCACCCCCTGATCCCCCGGGCTGGTGATCCAGTCCCCATCCCCTGATCTCCGGGCTGGTAAACCCCAGGCCAACACTGTTTAAACTCCGGGCCGGGTGACCCACTGCCAACACTGATAAAACTCCTCCCGGGTTTAACCAAATTGGGCCGACGCTGATCACGGGGCTGGCTGGGGGATCCAGTGTCAAGGGCTGATTTTCCCTCCGGGTTTGGTGATCCATTTGCCAACATTGTTTCTTCTCCTGGCTGGTGTTTCCCCCGTCCCAAACCTGACCCACCTCCTGGGGGTGACCCCAAAAGTGCCAAGCCCTGATCACCTCCGGGCTGGTGATTCATCCGGGGGGGGGGGGGACCTGACCCCCGTCCTTCGGGTGACCAGTTCCAACACTAAACACCTGGCTGGTGATCCGGGCCCAAACCCACTGTTTTCCACCTCCGGGCTGGTGACCAGGCCAACACTGACCCCCCTTTGGGGCTGGTGATCCATTTCCCAAATTCCCTGAAAACCCCCCTTTGGCTGTGACCCAGTGCCAACGGGAAAACCTCCTGGCTGGTGATCCAGTGCCATCCCTAAATCCCCTTTCCTGGCTGGTTTTCCCCATGCCATCCCTGATCACCTCTTGGTTTGGTTTGACCAGGGGCCCAAATCCCTAAACACCCCTGGCTGGTAAACCCAGAGCCATCCCTGATAAAATCTCCGGCGGGTTGTTTCCATCCATCCCTGATCATCTCCTGGCGGGTGTTTCCAGTGCCATCCCTAAATCACCTCCGGGCGGGTGATCCATGCCGAACCTGATTACCCCCTTTGGCAGGTGATCCAGTAAATCCCTGATAACCTCCTGGTTGGTAAACCAGTGCCCTCCCTTTATAACCTCCTGGCTGGTGATCCAGTGCCATCCCTGATCCCCTCCTGGCTGGTGATCCAGTGACACCCCTGACACCCCCCCCGGGGCCCCGGGTGACCATGCCCTCCCTGATAACCCCCTGGCGGGATCCAGTGCCATCCCTGATAACCTCCGGTGGTGATCCAGTGCCATCCCTGATCACCACTGGCGGGCTGTTTCCATTTCCATCCCTATCAGCTCCTGGCGGGTGACCCAGTGCCATCCCTAAATCCCGGGTCCTGGGGTAAATCCAGCGCCACCCCTGATCTCTTGGCTGGTAATCCAGGGCCAAAAACTAAACCCCCCCCTTTGGCTTGTGATCCAGTGCCAACACTGACCCTTTTGGGCCTGGTGATCCAGTCCCCAACACTGATCACCTCCTGGCTGTTTTTCCAGTCCAAACCCACGCCTCCTGGCTAGTGTTTCCAGTGCCAACATGATCCCCCCTGGCTTTTTGACCCAAATGCCAACACTAAACCCCTTTGGCGGTGACCAGTGCCAACACTGATCCCGTGGCGGGTGTTTCCAGTGCTAACACTGACACCGGGCTGGTGATCCAGTGCCAACACTGATCCCCTTTGGCGGGGTGATCCATGCCAACACTAAACACCTGGCTTTTTAAAACCAAATTTCAACATTTGATCACCTTCGGGTTGTTTTCCTTTTTGCCAACCCCTGAACCCCTTTTGCGGGTGATCCAGTGCCAAAAACTGATCACCGGGCTGGGGACCCCTTTCCCAACATTTGGCCCCTGGCTGGGTGATCCAGTGCCAACAACTGACACCTCCGGCTGGTGATCCAGTGCCAACACTAAATCACCTCCCGCGGGTATCCAGGGGCCAACACTGACCCCAACCCCCTGGCTGGTGACCCAATTGCCAAAAACGATCCCCTCCTGGCTGGTGATCCAGTCCCAAAACACTGATCACCCCTGGTTTGGTTTACCAGTGCCAACCCGATCCCCTCCGGGCTTTTTAAACCCCAGTGCCAACCCCTGATCACCTCCTGGCTGGTTTAAACCAGTCCCCAAAAACGATCCCTCCTGGCGGGTGATCCATGCCAACCACTGATCACCTCCGCTGGTGACCCCTTCCCAACACGATCACCTCCTGGCGGGGATCCAGTGCCAACACTGATCACCTCCTGGCGGGGTGATCTAGTCCCCAAACATTTAAAACACCTCCGGCTGGTAAACCAGTGCCAACACTGATCACCTCCTGGCTGGTGACCCAAATTCCCAAACACTGATCCCCTTTCCGGCGGGTTTATCCATTCCCAAACCCACAAATCACCTCCTGGCTGGTGAATCCTGAAAACACTGTTTCACCTCCCGGTGATCCAGTGCCAACACTGATCCCCTCCTGGCTGGTGATCCATTCCAACGGGGGATCACCTCCGGGGTTGGTAAAACCAGTCCCAACAATGAAAAACCCTGGCGGTGATCCAGTGCCAACACTGATCACGGGGGGTAGTGTACTTAGCTTTTGGGGAAGACCGTTTGTGTGTGCTCTTTTGAATCTGAACCGGGATGCCCTCTTTTGAGAAATTTTAACCAGCACTGAAGAAGAGCTTAAGTTCCCTAAGATGGAAAGGGGCGATTAAGGGAGGAGAAAAAGGGGATTGCAGTAATCCCCCTTTTGTAGTCCCCAGGTTAAGGGGGGAGCGGGCCTGGCCGGGCAACAGGGAAAACCAAGCTGAAGATCAAGAAAACGGGTTTGGGGAGGGGAGAAACAACGAGAAAAACCCGAAGACTACCCCCTGGAAACTTCCAACCCATTTTTTCGGTGCTACCCCACGAAATTTAGTGTTCTACTGGAATGCCACAAAAGAGCACCCAAAAAACTTGGCAGAAAGTGATGAGACATCCCTAGAAACCCCAACGAAGACCCCTCGAAACGTCTTTACGAATTTTAAAAAGTGGTTTTAAAGCTAACCCTGGCGAATTGATTCCCACAAATCGGAGGGGATCAAAAACGGACGACGCAAAGGAAGGTAAAGACATTTTTTGTTGTTGGGGATTGCCAAAAAAGGGACATGGATAGGGGGATTCTGCTTGAAAGGGAAAGGAAAAAAGGCAAGAGTGGGTTTTCCTGGGGCGGGGTGAAGGATATTGTTTAGCCTTTTGGATAAAATCATGAGAGGGGAAAGGGGGCAAATTTCCCATTATATCCTCAGTGCCGGAGGAAAACGATGTTGGCAAAGTAGGATGAGGACCTATTACAAGGGAAAAGGTCAGCAATTTGGGGTAAAAATTAGGAGGAAGGGGGGAAACCTTTCCCTATGTTTGGGATTTGGCCCCCAAAGGGGAGGGGTTTTGGGAAAAAAATGGTTGTCCAAAGCAAATTGGTGTCCCAAATTTCTGGGTGGGCAAATTTCGTAAGGAAAAAGCGGTAACATTTTATTACAACTGGGACCTTTTTCTATGGCAGAAATGACATGTATGCCAGGGATGGGTTCACTTAAACTATTTGGGGGGGTGGAGCACTGGCCAACGCAGTTTTGGGGGGACTGTTTTGGTCCCTTTTAAAATAGGAATAGTTAGTGGGGATGGGTTTTTTTGCAGGAAAACTTTGAAGTCCCGGGGAGGGAATATAGTACTAGGAGAACTAGTAATAGGCAAAATTAGGGGGGGGTATCGGAAAAACCAGTGGCACTAAATTTACAAGGACAGTAATAGGTTTTTGTGGAAAACAGAAAAAGGGGGAGGAAAGATAAAGAGAAAGGAGGGTCCCTTTAAATATATATTACACAAATAGCCCCCGTGCTAGGAATTTAAAATGGACGAGTTGAGACAGTTTCTAGTGGGAGGTAACATAGATGTAATTTGCCCCTTTCGAGACGTGGGTTTAAAATTTAAAAAATCGGGATATGCCTTGGGGAATGTCCCCATTCAGGTTTTCCCAAAATTTTTCCAAGTAAGGGTAGAAGGATCGGGGAAGGGGGGGGGGGTTTGGCATTTTATTCCCCAGATCGCTTGAACTGTTGCATTTAAAAAGGGTATTAAGTCTGAAGTAAAACTACAGAGTCTGTTTTGGGAAAAATTTTTAGAGGGGCATGAAAAATTAAAATTTAGGTGTGATAAAACCATCCCCCCAAATTTAGATAGGGGCCAGGGGAAGGGCTACTATGGGAGGAAAATTTTTTAGGGCCCCCAATCACGATAATTTGAAAATTTTAGGAGACTTTAACTTTAGTCATATTGATTGGAAAAATTTTTTGACTGGGAATTTAGAATCATACGACTCTTAGAATTTGTTTTAAAGGTTGGGTTTTTTGAAGCAGTTTTTTTGGGAAAACCTACAAGGGGGGAATAACCTGCTTGACTTAGTTCGGGGAAACAATGAATCCCCCTTTTTAAAATTTAGAAGTTTTAAAGAACTGGGGTTTTTTGCGACCCCCAAATCAATTACATTTAGAATTAATGGAATAAAGATAATAGGGGTAAATCAGTAAAAATCCCCGATTTTCGCTTAGCAAAATTACGATGGGCTTAGAGAAACACTTTTCATCTGTTTACTGGGGGAACGAAGAAGGGTATCAATAGAAAAGTTTTTTGAACACAATACTTCTGCTCAAAGAACAAATTTTCCCTTATAAAAAATTAGGGTCAAATAGAAATAACACAAAATGGATGAATTTTAAAAAACTAAATATCTACTAGGGGATAAAAAAGGGAATTTAAAAGGGGGTATCAAAAAGGCGAAGGGGGCATCTTATTTAAAAAGTATATTGAAAACCCAAGAAGGGGCATTAAAATTGGGGGTAAAAAAAAACTAAAAGGGGCAAGAAATTAAAGTTGCTAGGGAATTCCAAAACTAACCCCAAAAAATTTTTTCCAGGTATATAAACAAAAGTCAAAAGATAAAAGGTCCCCCCTTTAAAAAAAACTAGGGGGGATCTTTCGGACAAAAGAAATGAAAAAGTGCTCGATTTTAAATAAATTAAATTTTTTCTCGGTTTTTAAAAACAGGGAAAACACTAATAATATTCCGGGAATTAATTTTTTTAGTGGGCCCGAAGAAGATAAATTATGTAACTTTTAGTCCCCTATGAAATGGTTTTTTGAACAGATAGACCGACTGAAACAAAAAAAAGTCACCGGTCCTGATGAGGTTTTTTTTTAGGGGTTTTAAAGGGAAACAAAAAGGAATTTTGTTTAACCTTAACTAATTTTTTTTTAAATTACTTTTTCAAAACAGGGGTAGTGTCTGATATGTGGGGAAAATGGCTAATGAAAAACCTATTTTTAAAAAAAGGGGGCAAGCGTTTTCCGTCAAAAATTTCCGCCCAATAAGCCTAAACCCCAATTGTAGGCAAAAATTTCTAAGTCAATTAAGCCCAAATTTTAAGAAACCATCTCGATAAGCATAGCTTGATTAATGATACTCAGCATGGTTCACAAAGGCCGGTCTTGTCTAACTAATTTATTAACTTTTTTCAGTAAAGCTTTTGAGGCTGTTGACCACGATAAAGAATTTGATATTATTTACTTAGATTTTAGTAAGGCATTTGATAGAGTTCCGCACCAAAGACTGTTGAAGAAAGTAGCAGCTCATGGCATTGGGGGAAGAGTGCTCTCGTGGATCGAATCATGGCTCACAGACAGGAAGCAGAGAGTGTCCATAAATGGGGTTAAATCCGAGTGGGGATCAGTAACAAGTGGGGTTCCACAGGGATCAGTCTTGGGGCCCGTGTTGTTTATAAATTTTATATCAATGATCTTGATGAAGAAATTACTAGTGATATGAGCAAATTCGCCGATGACACGAAGATAGGTAGGATAATTGATTCAAACGTAGATGTTAGGGAACTTCAGGAGGATTTAGACAAACTCTACTCTTGGTCAAAAAGTGGCAGATGCAGTTCAATGTAGATAAATGCAAGGTTCTGAAGCTCGGGAGTGCCCATAACCCTAGAAACTTATAAGTTAAATAATGTAGAACTTAACCATACAGTTTGGGCGAAAAGGACTTGGGGGTTATGGTAAGCAGCAACCTTAAACCAAACAGCAATGCCTAAGCGTACGAAATAAGGCAAATAGATTACTGGGATTTATATCAAGAAGTGTAAGCAACAGAAGTCCAGAGGTCATACTGCAGCTTTATACATCATTAGTAAGGCCTCACCTAGATTATGCAGCTCAATTCTGGTCGCCATATTACAGAATGGACAAAAAATTCGTTAGAAAACATTCAGCGTAGGATGACTAAATTAATACATAGCATTAGAAATCTTCCTTATGAAGAAAGATTGAAGACTCTTAAGTTACATTCACTTGTTAGACGAAGAATGAGGGGAGACCTGATCGAAGTGAAATAAGTGGAAGATAGGTATTAAAAAGGGGATATTTAACAAGGTCTTGAGGATATCTCTCCAAGAGAGAACCCGCAGATGATTTAAATTAGATAAGTTTAGATTTAGAAAGGGCATAGGAAAGTATTGGTTTGGAAATAGGGTAGTAGATGAGTGGAACAGTCACCTAGTTGGGTTATTGAGGCTAGGACTCTGGGTAGTTCAAATTTAAGTTGGGTTAAATACATGAGTGGGATGGGTTGGATTTGAGTGGGACTGCACATCAGAGCTTATTTCTTGGGTAGCATTGAAAATTGGGTAGGCAAATGTTTGTTAGTGGGATGAATTGAAAGGGCCTGCCTATATGGGCCAACAGGGCCCGCTGCAGTGTTCCTCCTTTCTTATGTTCTTATTTCTTATCACCTGCTGGTGATCCAGTGCCAACACTGATCCACCCGGCTGGGGACCAGTGCCAACACGATCACCTCCCGGGTGGGGACCAGTGCCAACACTGATCACCTCCAACTGGTGACCGCCAACACTGACACCTCCTGGGTGTGATTTTCCCGTGCCCAACCCTGATCACCTGGCTGGTGACCATGCCAACACTGATCACCTGGGTGGGGATCCAGTGCCAACATGATACCGGCTGGTGATCCCGTGCCAACATGATCACCTCCTGGGTGGTGATCCAGTGCCAACATGATCACCTGGCTGGGATCCAGTGCCAACACTGAAACCGGCTGGTGATCCCGTGCCAACACTGACACCTGGCTGGGATCCGGCCAACACTGATCACCTCCTGGCTGGTGATCCGTGCCAACACGAACCGGTGGTGATCCAGTGCCAACACTGATCACCTCCCGGCTGGTGACCAGTGGCCCAAAACGACACCTCCTAAAATGGGGATCCGTTTCCCAACACTGTCACCTCCTGGTGGGGACCATGCCAACACTGATCACCTGGCTGGGACCGTGCCAAAACTGATCACCTGGCTTGTCCCGTGCCAAAACTGTCACATGGTGGGATCCGGCCAACACTGTCACCTCCCGGCGGTGAAACCCGTCCAAAACCCGATCCCGGCTGGTGATCCCGTGCCAACACTGTCACCTGGCTGGTGATCCCGTGCCAACACTGTCACCGGGGTGGTGATCCAGGCCAACACTATCACCTCCGGCTGGGTCCAGTGCCAACACTGATCACCTGGCTGGGGATCCAGTGCCAACACTGATCACCCCCTGGTGGTGTTTCCCGTGCCAACATGTACCCGGCTGGTGATCCGGCCCAAAACTGATCCCGGCTGGTGATCCAGTGCCAAAACTGTCACCTCCTGGCTGGGGATCCTGCCAACCTGACACCTCCCGGCTGGGGGTCCCCGTGCCAAAATGACACCCGGTGGTGTCCAGTGCCAACACTTATCACCTCCTGGGTGGTGTCCAGTGCCAACATGATCACCCGGCTGGGGATCCATCCAACACTGATACCTGGCTGGTGATCCCGTGCCCAAAATGATCACCTGGCTGGGATCCAGTGCCAACACTGATCCCTCCTGGCTGGTGATCCCCCGTGCCAACACTGATCACCTCCTGGCTGTGATAGTGCCAACACTGATACCGGCTGGGGATCCAGTGCCAACATGACACCTGGCGGTGATCCTGCCAACACTGATCCCTGGTGGGATCCAATGCCAACACTGATCACCTGGCTGGTGATCCAGTGCCAACACTGATCACCTCCTGGCTGGTGATCCAGTGCCAACACTGATCACCTGGCTGGTGATCCAGTGCCAACACTGATCACCTGGCTGGTGATCCAGTGCCAACACTGATCACCTCCTGGCTGGTGATCCAGTGCCAACACTGATCACCTGGCTGGTGATCCAGTGCCAACACTGATCACCTCCTGGCTGGTGATCCAGTGCCAACACTGATCACCTGGCTGGTGATCCAGTGCCAACACTGATCACCTGGCTGGTGATCCAGTGCCAACACTGATCACCTCGATCGTAACACATTACCAATAAAATAAAAAAAATGGTTTTGTTTTTATGACGATTCATCATAGAAGTGTTATCGTAATTCTTCTGTGATGATTCAACCTGTTATCGTAATTCTTCTGTGATGATTAACCGTTATCGTAATTCATCTGTGATATTCAACCTGTATGGGTAATCTTCTGTGATGATTCAACCTGTTATCGTAATTCTTCTGTGATGATTCAACCTGTTATCGTAATTCTTCTGTGATGATTCAACCTGTTATCGTAATTCTTCTGTGATGATTCATCCTGTTATCGTAATTCTTCTCTGATGATTCAACCTGTTATCGTAATTCTTATGTGATGATTCAACCTGTTATCAAATCTTCTGGTGATGATTCAACTGTTACGTAATTCTTATGTGATGATTCAACTGTTATCGTAATTCTTCTGCTGGTGATCATCAACCTTATCGTAATTCTTCTGTGATGATTCAAACTGTTATCGTAATTCTTCTGTGTGATTCAACCTGTTTCGTAATTCTTCTGTGATGATCACCTGTTATCGTAAATTCTTCTCTGATGATTCGAAATGTTTCGTATTTTTCTTGATGATTCAACTGTTTATCGTAATTCTTCTGTGATGATTCAACCTGTTATCGTAATTCTTCTGTGATGATTCAACCTGTTATCGTAATTCTTCTGTGATGATTCAACCTGTTATCGTAATTCTTCTGTGATGATTCAACCTGTTATCGTAATTCTTCTGTGATGATTCAACCTGTTATCGTAATTCTTCTCTGATGATTAAACCCTGTTATCGTAATTCTTCTGTGATGATTCAACCTGTTATCGTAATTCTTCTGTGATGATTCAACCTGTTATCGTAATTCTTCTGTGATGATTCAACCTGTTATCGTAATTCTTCTCTGATGATTCATCCTGTTATCGTAATTCTTCTCTGATGATTCAACCTGTTATCGTAATTCTTATGTGATGATTCAACCTGTTATCGTAATTCTTCTGTGATGATTCAACCTGTTATCGTAATTCTTATGTGATGATTCATCCTGTTATCGTAATTCTTATGTGATGATTCAACCTGTTATCGTAATTCTTCTCTGATTCAAACTCTTATCGTAATTCTTCTGTGATGATTCATCCTGTTATCGTAATTCTTATGTGATGATTCAACCTGTTATCGTAATTCTTCTGTGATGATTCAACCTGTTATCGTAATTCTTCTCTGATGATTCGACCTGTTATCGTAATTCTTCTGTGATGATTCAACCTGTTATCGTAATTCTTCTGTGATGATTCAACCTGTTATCGTAATTCTTCTGTGATGATTCAACCTGTTATTGTAATTCTTCTCTGATGATTCAACCTGTTATCGTAATTCTTCTCTGATGATTCAACCTGTTATCGTAATTCTTCTCTGATGATTCAACCTGTTATCGTAATTCTTCTCTGATGATTCAACCCGTTATCGTAATTCTTCTCTGATGATTCAACCCGTTATCGTAATTCTTCTGTGATGATTCAACCCGTTATCGTAATTCTTCTGTGATGATTCAACCTGTTATCGTAATTCTTCTGTGATGATTCAACCTGTTATCGTAATTCTTCTGTGATGATTCAACCTGTTATCGTAATTCTTCTGTGATGATTCAACCTGTTATCGTAATTCTTCTGTGATTCAACCTGTTATCGTAATTCTTCTGTGATGATTCAACCCGTTATCGTAATTCTTCTGTGATGATTCAACCTGTTATCGTAATTCTTCTGTGATGATTCATCCCGTTATCGTAATTCTTCTGTGATGATTCAACCCGTTATCGTAATTCTTCTGTGATGATTCAACCCGTTATCGTAATTCTTCTCTGATGATTCAAACCCTTATCGTAATTTTTCTGTGATGATTCAACCCGTTATCGTAATTCTTCTGTGATGATTCAACCTGTTATCGTAATTCTTCTGTGATTCAACCTGTTACCGTAATTCTTCTGTGATTCAACCTGTTATCGTAATTCTTCTGTGATGATTCAACCCGTTATCGTAATTCTTCTGTGATGATTCAACCTGTTATCGTAATTCTTGTGATGATTCAACCTGTTATCGTAATTCTTCTGTGATTCAACCTGTTATCGTAATTCTTCTCTGATGATTCAACCTGTTATCGTAATTCTTCTGTGATGATTCAACCTGTTATCGTAATTCTTCTGTGATTCAACCTGTTATCGTAATTCTTCTGTGATGATTCAAACTGTTATCGTAATTCTTCTGTGATGATTCAACCTGTTATCGTAATTCTTCTGTGATGATTCAACCTGTTATCGTAATTCTTCTGTGATGATTCAACCTGTTATCGTAATTCTTCTGTGATGATTCAAACTGTTATCGTAATTCTTCTGTGATGATTCAACCTGTTATCGTAATTCTTCTGTGATGATTCAACTGTTGCAACAGTTCAGTCCGCTGCGTTTTATTGGTAGTATTGTATTGTGCTTGTAATTTATTTTAGAGAGTAAAGATTTAGCTTGTATTTATTATTTGTAATTTGTAGTGTATTTAATGAAGGACTATACCCAAATGGGTTACTCAACGCCAGCGGTACTGAAGGCTCGATCCTCTGTCTGATTACTTCATAGTTGTTTCTGATCAGTCACATATATCTTGAGAGTAGGGATCAGTAACAGTGGTGGTGCCATTAATTAATGCTCTTTGGGGGAAGGAGGGTTACCTACTCAGCGGCTGGTCTCAGATCAAGACTACTCAAACTGGTAATGCAAATTACTTGTATAAGAACTGATTAGATAAAGGTAAGTAGATTCCGAGGGTAAGTAGAAATTAGTAACATTTTCCATATAACAGAAAGTGTTGACCAGCAGTCCTGCCAGAGAGCAAATCTTATAAAAGATTACCTTTCATACTCGTTTGGCAGGAGGGTAATACCTCTCAGAAAGTATGTTATCTACCGGCTTACTATCCTTATAGTGATGGCAGAGGCAATGGTGATTAAGATCATGTCTTTTATTGCAAATGATTCTGCTGGTAGTAATGAGGATGGTGATCACTAACTCCGCAAGTTAATCAAGGATATGGAAAGAAAGCTTAGCCATTCGGCTTATTTCCGTGTTAGTTAAGTGTTCCGGGTCGCACATGAGGAAGGATACAAATAGCAAGGTTATCCATCAGGCAATGTACTAGAGGCTTCCTGACCACCTGGCAGCAGTTGTGGCAATGTTCTTTGCGCAGTTTCTCGACGATTCGCCCTTTGTTTGTAAATCTCAGACACGTCACCTAGCAACAGAAGTGTTTACTGACCTGCAGACTCAAAATGTGCACCTCTGATGAGTACGGTAGCAGTGGCATCATAAGGGGAAAGGGCCGCCCCGGGTGACACCATGTAGGGGGTGACACAAAAGAGCCACTAAAGAAGGTGACGCAAATACCCAAAACAGTGCTGCAGTAACATTAGAGAAAAATCCTTTGTTTTTGTATAGCCTCTTATATGATTACAGAGTACATGTAGGCCTATATATGGAAAATCAATAACACTGTACGAAAAACTACGATAAATCGATAATTTTATTTACGATATTCTGGAAAAACCCTTAATCCCTGGAATCACTATTTTTTTTTTCACTGTTGAAGATGAATAAATGTAGGATCTGTTGCCTGTACTCAAAGTGGTATTTAAGTTTGTTTCCTCAATATTACTACGATTATTTATTGCAGTAGTGACGTAATTGGAGTTTACTGACCCCATCCCCCCGTCCTTGGATTTTATGGGGAGACACCAAAGATGCCGCCCCGGGTGACACCAACCCTAGCAACGCAACTGTCCAGTAGCACGAGAGGGAGGGGGTAGGAAGATGTAATCTGCCACTGGCAGGTCAGTGCTCGCAAAGGAGTTGTTTGGATAGCTGTTTCCGAGCAGCTTCGGCCACAGACAGCAGCTATAAGCAGCGGCCTGCGTAGGCCTCCTGTTCCTGTTCAATGTTTTGAATTACTTCTAGTTTCCTCATAATTGTGGCACTGGTATGGATCAGGTCTGGTGCACCATAGTCCATGATAGGGTTAACGGTGTGGATGTAGAATAATCGGAGGCTTCATGCCTCGCACCAGCAGGACGGGGCTCGCCATGACAAGACTACTCTGATCCTGGAAAGGCGTGTACCTTAACGAACTCCACCTGGACATCTGGACTGGCACCTGCCTACCTGGAGCCTACCTGGAGGGCATTCCGGGGATCAACGCCCCCGCGGCTCGGTCCATGACCAGGCCTCCCGGTGGATCAGGGGCTGAACAACGAGGCTGTTGCTGCTGGCCGCACGCAGTCCGACGTACGAACCACAGCCCGGCTGATCCGGCACCGTCTTTAGGTATCTGTCCAGCTCCCTCTTGAAGACAACCAGGGGTTTTCCCGTAATGCCCCTTATTGCTGGTGGGAGGCTGTTGAACAGTCTTGGGCCCCGGACACTTGTGTTTTCTCTTAGTGTACCAGTGACGCCCCTACCAGATGTCCAGGTACTGGAAGGAGCTCCTCCAGTTCAGCTTTATACCTTGTGTACCTCATGACCTGCAATTTCTCTGCAGAGATCTTGAGCCCGAGCTGAGGACTCCTCCCTGCGGCATGCTGCTTTCCAATTGTCTGTAGGCGATGCAGGTGTTGTGCGAAGCAGTCGCGCTGAGCAAGGTTGTTGTTGATCTGGGGGGCACCCCATACTTTTGCTGAATCCAAAGACGTGTTTGTGGGGCGGTCCCAGCATCCACCAAAGACACTCCAGGACCAGCCTTTCTGCCCTCTTGGTGATGCAGCTGGTCAGGAAGATGGGGCTCGCACTGCCGTGTTCCTTGGCAGTGCGAAGCCCATAAGGCTGAACACATTGCATTTAGTTTGATCTTCATCTACATGTATGGCAAACTGCCAGAGGTATTTGTAACTAAGCCTATTCCTGGCAACAGTAACATCAGTCAGTTTACAATGAAATTTGCTCCGAAGGAAAGATTAAATATTAATAAATAAAGACCTGGAAGTGGAAGGGGAGACTTGACGGGATAATGCGGGTCATGGGTAATGGGAAGCAACCCGTTCTTATGTCAGAGTGATAAAAGTTCGGATTTCAACGCTAACTATTTGTTCTCGGCTACCTTGTTATTTTTTCTTAATTAGGTATCGATGGATGGATACCTTAAAGTGACTGGATGAATATTTTTTTCTCTTCCAACGATTTTATTTTATTTCGCTCATACAAAAGAATGCCTCACGCACGAGAATGCCTCACGCACGAGAATGCCTCACGCACGAGAATGCCTCACGCACGAGAATGCCTCACGCACGAGAATGCCTCACGCACGAGAATGCCTCACGCACGAGAATGCCTCACGCACGAGAATGCGTCATGCACGAGAATGCCTCATCCGATTGCAGAGTAACTAATGATAGATTCTTGAAACGATTAACATACATACGTATCCCATGACCAAGGAGGAAGGACACATTCCCAGCATCCTGGAATAACTCCAGTAATAACTTCCATAACCCTCGACTACTTGTATTCTAACATACACAAAAAAGGAGCCTCGGTATTCGACGATTTCAGAATGAAATAAGAGTTATGAAGGAACACATCTGCACTTTTTTGTGCTAAATAGTGTGTAATTTTTATTCCCGTTCAATCATTATATATTTGAGTCTTTCTGTTCTGAATAACTTCAGTATTTAATGGTGGATGCATCTTGCGGCCAGAGTAACACCCATTAAGTTTTCTTTGTGTTCTCCAGCAAATTTGTCAATTTACTAATTGGTTTCTGAAACTTGCAATCAATAGAATTCATGCAATAACTGGAGAATGCCTCTTCTGATAGTCTTCAAATCTGCAGCTCTGGCGTGTTTTCCAGACAAT
This sequence comes from Cherax quadricarinatus, assembly GCF_026875155.1. Taxonomy (NCBI): domain Eukaryota; kingdom Metazoa; phylum Arthropoda; class Malacostraca; order Decapoda; family Parastacidae; genus Cherax; species Cherax quadricarinatus. The sequence goes on along the minus strand of NC_069416.1, from coordinate 33,617,701 downwards.
GTTGGCGCTGTTACTGGGCTCCATAAGTTCTAATTTGCAAATTTATTAAGTTAATAGTGATATTGATTTCCATTCAATAAAAAAAATGCCCCTTTTCATCATCAAAATATTAACGCTGATGCGTTAATATGTTGGATTAAGACCAGTTAATGGAGAATGTCTTTCTTAGAAGTTTCAAACGATCAGTATCGATGGGCTTTATTAAAAGAAGCCTCGGCTTCAACGTTGCTACACTTCTGTGTCCTACTTAAAAGACTGGCATTATAAACGGAGTGAGTAGGTGCCAGTTTGACGCTTTTAATCTCAGAATTATATAGTATTATTTTGCATTATTTTTCCCTTCATGCTGGTGAGGAGCTCTTGACCCCTGGTGGTGGTGGTAGTGGTGGTGGTGATAATGGTGGTGGTGGTAGTGTTGGTGGTGGTGATAATGAAGAATTTTCCATTTTGAGATGCTAAAAGAATGGAAGCGGTGTGGAGATGAGACTAAATATTCACAGCCTCCCAAGATATCTTCCACACCCTACGTTTTCACATTCTATCTCACCCTAATGGCAATAAAAGCATTATGAAAATTACTGCTTCTTGATATGTATCTACCGTACCGAACTAATCTTTGTAGAGATGGTGAGGGAGAACGGAGGTGAGGGAGCATGTGGGATGAGGGTGAAGTGAGTGAGAAGAATGAGGGAGAGCTTTGGAGGATTTGGGCGTGTGGAGAAAAAGCAAAATTAGGGATATAAACTCCGCATTGTTTGAGCAATGTGTGCAGGATGTGAGAGCTGGATAAATGTTAACAGCAGTTAGTTTATATGTTGGCAAGTAAAGAGTGTATCAGGTAGGTGAGACAGCAGGGTACACACCTGGGACTATGATCCTGCCTCTTCAGAAGCAAAAATAATATGAAAAACGTTTCCTCCTCTGGTGTGGCAGTTGCAGCATCCTCAAGATGTAAACAATGTCAGTCATCTGTGTGGGACACTAGGGATGAGCGGCAAGTGTTGCATATACAAACCAGCACTGGCGTGAT
>NC_069416.1:33579237-33616171 GCF_026875155.1 Cherax quadricarinatus | reverse complement strand
TAAAAAAAAAAAAAAAAAAAAGGGGAATTTAAAAACCCAAAAAAAATTTAAAAAAAAAAAAAGGGGGCCCAAAAACGGGGAACCCAAAAAAAAAGGGGGAAAAAAAATAAAAAAAAAGAAAAAAAACAAAAAAAAAAAAAAAAAAAAAAAAAAAAAAAAAAAAAAAAAAAAATTTAAAAATTTGGGGGGGTGGGGGGGGGGGGGGGGGGGGGGGGGGGGGAAAAAAAAAAAAAAAAAAAAAAAAAAAAAAAAAAAAAAAAAAAAAAAAAAAAAAAAAAAAATTTAAAATTAAATTTGGGTTTTAATATTTAAAAATTAAAGAAAAAAAAAAAAAAAACCATTTTAAATTAAAAAAAAAAGGGGGGGAAAAAAAAAACAAAAAAAAAAAAAAAAAAAAAAAAAAAAAAAAAGAAAAAAAAAAAATTTAAAAAAAAAAAAAAAAAAAAAAAAAAAAAACAAAAAACCCAAAAAAAAAAAAAGAAAAAAAAAAAAAAAAAAAAAAAAAAAAAAAAAAAAAAAAAAAAAATTAAAAAAAAAAAAAAAAAAAAAAAAAAGGGAAATAAAAAAAAAAAAAAAAAGGGGGGGGGTTAAAAAAAAAAAAAATTTTTTTTAAAAAAAAAAAAAAAAAAAAAAAAAAATTTTTTAAAAAAAAAAAAAAATTTTTTTAAAAAAAAAAAATTTAATTTTAAAGAAAATTTAAAAAAAAAAAAAAAATTAAAATAAAAAAAAGTTTTTTTAAAAAAAAAAAAAAAAAAAAAAAAATTTTAAAAAAAATTAAAAAAAAAAAATAAAAAACAAAAAAAAAAAGAAAAAAAAAAATTTTTTTTAAAAAAAAATTTTTAAAAAAAAAAACAAAAAAAAAAAAAAAAAAAAAAAAAAAAATGTATTTACAATTTTTGGGGGTTTTTTTTTTTTAAAAAAAAAAAAAAAAAAATTAAAAAAAAAAAAAAAAAAAAAAAAAATTTTTAAAAAATTTTTTTATATTTTTTTTTTTTTTTTTTTAAAAAAAAAAAACCTTGATGATCGCATAGGTAAAAATACTGTTTTGTCTATACTTCAGTAAGTGGATAACAACGAAGTGTTTTTAAAAAAGGTCATAACATGACAATCTGCCCCAGGATTATAAAACAAGCCGAGCCCGGTTTCTACAGCATCGTCTGCTTACCGAGCAGTTATCGTGAAAATGATTATTTACCTCAAATTCATTTATTAAGTGATTTGTCGTTCGTTTCTGGTTCATTTACTAAACATTCTAATTTCCAAGTAGTGTTACTCTAATAATCCTCTCACCGATACTTGGAACACCAAGCTCTTTCTCTATTAGAACCTTGACAGTTACAGAACAGCCAATATAATTCTGACGGCTTCGTTTTGCATTAAAACCACAAAAGATATTCTCTTTAGCTAACTTAACATGGGCTTAAACATTATAAAAATTAGGCTTTAATATAATCTATGTTACGTCATTCCTCACTATTCTTACATTAACAACGTATGAGGTTGCTGTAGCAGCACGGCACTAACATCATGTTGCCTATGGATGAAAACCAAACAATTTGAAGATTTTTGATACTTTTTACAGATTTCGGGTATATTTTGTGTGGAAGGTAACGCCAACAAGTGGTTTCCTTTGTCCGGTGCAGGAGATGAATGGGTGGAAGATGAGAAGAAGTTTGATGTTAATCGGTTTTCCCTCTGCCTTTGAGTCGATATGCTTAGTTAATCAGTCGTGAGAAAAGTGCCATTGACTCGTGGATTGGGACTGATACCACAAACTCCTTATCTTCCACCATTGTCTCTGTACCGACTGAGGGAGCCACTTTTACAAAACATTTTCTCAGTATTGATATCCATATATTGCAAAAGCTTCATTTAGCCTTTATTTGCCTTCTTTAACTTATTTTGTAATCCCTGCCTGCGCTTTGCCCCTTAGCACTCCGGCGCTACCTGGTTGGCATAATTCAAAACAATAGAACTCAGGGTAGACATTCAATAGCACCACCCTAATGGAATAAGTCACTTGTCTGACTATTTTCTGGGGTAATCCTAGTGTATTTTACATATATGTTACTTTGTATGATAATTTGTGTAAAACTATATTTTAAATAAAAACATACTTATCTACATGGTGAGTTTAATGGTGACGTGCGAGGCTGTCATTGCTCACAACCACGGGAACAATCTTCAAACTCTTCACCACTTTCACTCTTCTCACTCTATTATCGCTATCTATCGTCTGTTCTGTCTGTCTGTCTACCATGCTATCTTACTGTCCATCCTCTTCCTTTCTCTCCTTTAAAATTCTCGCTAATTCTGGCCAAAGCTGTCAGAAGCCATGTAGATAACCAACAACATTGGATGTTCCAGCCTGGAACACCTTGCCATAATGCGTCTCACCTTGAATCCGATCTGTATGTTGCAGTGTTGTCACGTCTCCCGTGTGTTATTATTTTGTCCTTGACTCACGTCACGATTTAGACACCAGGCTGGTGTTGTGTTAATGTGTGTGTTGTGTGTTGTTGTGTGTGTTGTTGTTGTGTGTTTGTGTGTGTGTTTGTGTATGTGTGTGTGTGTGTGTGTGTTTGTGTGTTGTGTGTGTTGTGTGTGTGTGTATGTGTGTGTGTTTGTATGTGTATGTGTGTGTGGTGTGTGTGCGCGTGTGTGTGCGCGAGTGTGTGTGTGTGTGTGTGTGTGTGTTTGTACGTACTACAGAGTCCTGAACGACTCCTTATTGAGATGTCAGAATGCTGTTCTAGGTAGCTAGGCGCCTCCTATATGCTGCAGCAGATATTTGGTTGATGTGGTCTCAGAGAGATGTGCCCGGTGTTATAATCAACCCATGATACTTTTTCCTCTAAGAGGTTTGTTGTCTCGAGGACCCCCTAGACTATACTCCGTCTGCGAGTCTTCTTTGCTTTCCCCAATCTTCAGTAGGTTGAATTCTAGGAGCCGTTGCAAGGACCAACCTGCAGCTATACAGATCCATTTGTAGTTCTCTGCCTTGTGTGTGTAGCAGGTTAGCCCAAAGATGTTAAAATCCGCACACACTTCCCATACACACTACACAAACACACCACACACTCACACACCCACACACACACACACACACACACACACACACACACACACACACACACACACACATTCTGTTTCTTAACTTCCTTTCGCTCTGTCAAACTGTCTATAGGAGGTTTGTTAGAGGTAGAACTTACTGGATCAGGATTATCAGAAGTCTGACTCACTGTCTGGGTGCAGGAATTTCATCATCTCATCGTATACTAACTTCATGTGATCTGAGGTGTTGATTCTTTCTATAGTAACCAGTTGACTGATTTCTCTTACTTTATACTTTATTTTCACTGTATGTTCATAACTTCGGTAGAGACCAACAAAACTTTTGGTCGTGATTAGCGTAATGCAGAAGTTTTATTGAAATAATTACCTACATAACTCTCGTCATACTTTAATTTTGGTTGGCTAGTGTTATAACTTGTAAAAGTAAAAGGGACAAAAGTGCAACTAATGTAACTTTTTGTGGAAACGATTCGCTCTCCAGGAGCTTTGTCAAAACCGTTACAAACAGTACATGGACACAGAGGGTATGTATAGGATCAGAGTGATGATGCCAATTACATAGTGGTAGTAGTAGTAGTAATGACATAAGTCTGTAGTAAGTTAGTAGTATGACAATTGTTTAGAAACAATTAACTTGTACATGAGTAAAAGGATATAAAGGCTATACTTGGGAAAACATAAAAATAGGTTAGACAAATATTTCCTATTGGAGATGGACAGAGAAGGCCTGTTTTTCAATGTTTCAGATTTCTGTGTAATGTGTTTGTGTTAGTTTTAACAGGGAGAAGACTATGTGATGGCAGGGTTTAATGTTTTCAGGAGGATGGATTCTTGCTAAGCTTCAGGGTGTGTAAGCTGTTCTTTGTTTTGTTGTAACTGTATTAGAATCTAGCTATTAGTATATTTTTTCTTGTTTTATAAAGTGGGTTGTGTGTGGCTACTCGGATTCTTATGGAATCGCTACAAAATCTTTGGATGATAATTTGGTTTCAGGGTGGAAATATAACAACTCGTCTGGTGAGAGCATATGTACACTGTTGAGGCATTTGAAGCGAATTTATGATACACTTGTATATCAGGTATAACTCATCCCAGTTGTGCTCGTTGGGATCAATATTTTGTTCTCATACATCGAGCACTTTCTGGCAGGTTAATGAAGGACAATGGTTCACTTATGATATCTTGTACAAACCCCAAAACTTTCCAAGAATTCATTACAGAGTTCATCTCAGTTACCCTGTTACTTAGGGACTTAGGAGTAGTATGCCTGCAGGATTGTGCAGGCTTATACTCCTTAAACGCTTTAGCTACTGTCTTGGCAGTCTTATGGGCTATAGGGACTAACTACACAATAATTCTGGTGAAGTGGGCTACCATTACACAGCAGATGATTATTTCCTGGAGAGTGCATTGGGAAATTAGTCATCAAATCTAGCGCTACCCTTTCCCAAGGTTCACTAATAGTGGGTTATACGTGGATTGGATTAGGCTATTAAAATTTTCTTCCTTACTGCTGCAGCAAATACTATAATTTCTAACCCTATTCATAGAAAATGTGGTTGCCGTGCGAAGCCAAAAGGATGGTTTAATCTGGCCTGATTTTACAGAATGATCTAAACAGGGTGTGCGACACCTTGGCACATCATGAACTATCTTCAAGGCTACGATCAATATTGAATTTGGAATTATTAAATGATGCACTCTTTTGTTCTTAGTAGCAGACCAGACTGGTCTATATCGGTAACAGTAAACTCTTGGTTCAATTACAAAGTCACTGTTAGGTGACTTGGTGGTTTTACAGAGGGTGTTGCGATCTTCCTGCAGAAGAAATCGGAAGATCACACAGACCGTATTGGATTGTTCATTGGTCATCTTCACATCCTGCTGCACTGAATGGAGGATCAGTTACTACTGTACTAATGGTATCGAGGTTAAAACATATGCGAACTAGAGTGGATTGCCAGGCAAGTGGTTTAAAGGACCATTGGCTAATTCTCCACGTTGGTTGTTTATTCTTGCAATACTGGATCTTTGGAGGCAGATAATTGTCAGGCCAAGTTGGCTAAATACCACTGGACAACTGTGGAGTTCAGCGTTTGTATATACCATGGACAACTGTGGAGTCAGGTTGGTATATACCACTGGAAAACTGTGGAGTCAAGTTAGCTAGTGTTTTATTGACACAGGTCGCAAAGTTAATTGAGTAGTGAGGGATCAGAGAGTGGAGGTAATGGGAGGGAGGGGTTGATGAGGGAGAGTGCGAGAAGGTGAGTAGGGAACTGATGGTGAGGAATGAGAGTCAGAGTCAGGTCTGTTAACGTGACACACCTGCATCTATTAACGTGACACTCCTGCATCTGTTAACGCAACAAACACACACACACCACACACACACACACATCAACACACAACACACACACACACACATCAACACACACACCACACACACACACAAGAAGGTCACAGAGAAGGAAAGTGAAGCTCCTGGGGAGAGTTTTGTGCTGTAGCCACCGGGCTTTTGGGCAAAACAACTAGGCTGACAAATATGTTGGAACTTTGTTGAGACCTTGGTAAAAAGCTTTGGTCAGATGGGCTGTAGGATGTCCTTAAGGTCCATATCTTGATGCTCATCTTGACAATTTCAAGGAGAAATATGGGGCATGCATACTGAGAAGGAGCAATGGGAGCGCTTCACCAAGATATAATAGACTTTGACACAGATATCAGGGATATTATAATGAAAATATGATTGGAAGATACATTTGGGAGCTTAAACGGGAAGTGAAAGTGATTTGTCTGCTGCTGGCAATTCTGGAAAAAAAAAACAGCTCATTTTTAACTTTGTAAATATGCATTCAGATAGTTTAAAGTAATGTGTACAATTTGATTTTTGTAAATTTTATTTGGTTTTTGTTTTTACATCCCATACTAGCAAAAAAGATTGAAATTGGTAGCCATTTTTTTTAAAAAAATTTATCCTGTAAGTCACAAAAGCAAAGTTTAAGAGGGTATAATGAGATTTTTGTATGTTTTGCTATAAAAGGGGTTGGAAAATAACACTTACCAGGAGCAAAAATTGTGTTGCATAGTGTAATAAGTGTCTTCGCAGAGGGCTCAGATGCGACAGTTCTGTTATCACTCCAGACAGCCATTATCCCAAACCCTTTCCTTTAAAGTGCAGGTATTATACTTCCCACCTCCAGAACTCAAGTCCGGATAACTGGTTTTCCTGATTCCCTTCACAAAGCATTACACTTCTCACACTCCACCATGTAGTATGTGTGCTCACCTATATGTGAATGTGACTTCGGCAGATTCTGGTCTCAGGTTATACTTCATCAGGTTGGTTCATTGTACGACTTTAGCAGTCTGGTTGGAATTGTACGACTTCTAGCAGGTCTAGTTGAATTGTACGATAATAGCAGAGTCTGGTTCAATGTAACGACTTCTAGCAGGTCTGGTATCAATGTACGACTTCTAGCGGGTCTGCCATCAATGTACGACTTCTAGCAGGGTCTGGCCTTGGGTACGACTTCTAGCAGGTCTGGCTAGGGTACGGACTTCAGCAGGTCCGGAGATTCTAACACGTTTTGAGGTTAGTGCTTGAGGAGGGCGGTGGGTTGCGTCTGAGGGGTCTGTTAGTAGGGGAGGGAGAGAATGTGAGTGACGCTGATTCGGCAAACAAATCCACTAACGACCGTAGTTCCCTTGTTTGTCACTCTCACCACCTTCCATTTCCAACGGAATTGTCGTGCGTCTTGTGGTTTCTCTCTCAAGGTTCAAGTCTAGTTGGAGGCATTTTAATTGATTTTTTAATCTTACGAATGACATCAATGGATGTTTCTTTTCCTCTCCTTTCATACCTTCCCTTTCTTTTCTTTCCTTACTTTTCTTCGCTTCCATTCCATACTTTCTCCCTCTCGCGCCTATGTTCCCCTTCCATCCGGCGTCATGAAAAACTTTGTCCATTATGTGTAAAGATCCGTGAAAAGACGAAAGTGATTCTCGTGGAATCCTCTATATAATGCATTGTTTGGGGTTCTCTCTCTCTCTCTCTCTTCTCTCGCCTCTCTCTCTCTCTCTCTCTTCTTCTCTCTACTCTCTCTCTCTCTCTCTCTCTCTCTCTCTCTCTCTATCTTCTCTCACACCATGCACAAAACATGCACGCACATATACAACAAGCCTAGTGTTAATCCGACATGCGCCTGAGAACAAAATGGTAATCTAAACTAACGTAATTTAAAAATCCTGTTTCCTTTTATAAAATAAACATCTAAAAATGGCAGGGTTTCCTCCAATAAAAAGCAAGGGAAGGTGACGAGTATACTGAGAGATAAGTCGATAAGCGTTAGAGGACCACGGAACTCTTCAACGTCCTCTCTCCATGCATAAGGGTTGTTTTCCTACAAACACACAAGCTGTTTTCATAAGGAATTCTACAAATCCTCGAAACAGTTTCTAATTAGCGGGTTGTACCGCATAAATTGGACCTTTGGGGTGAAAGTTTGATGCCGATATCGGATACACGTCTTCTGTATTTCTTAAATGAAAGGGAACAAAACTTTGAGAGCAAAGAAACCCAAACCTTTCAAGCTAATCCAGGATACCCTTCCAGGATTGCACTAAAACGAATGCTGTGACATCTCCTGTTCATATATTCTGTGTATCCCCACATTTTTTTGTAGTACGAGATTTGGATACGTAAGCAGTGTGACTCTCCTACTCTGAGGCCCATTAAACAGTGAGGGACAATAGGTTATGGTGCCTGTCGTATTCCGTCGCAGGACGGGAGTTTACTACCAAGTACTTGTCAGCCTTAACTGAGAGACTTCCTTACGGTTCAAAGGGTTTCGTTTCATTGAGCTGGAGTTACTAGTACTTGAGACTTTACCATCTCTCAGAACTGTTTATCTCAACTGTACAACCTGATTTTATGAAGATATCGTCACTCATAGTAGCTGTGGGCAGTAAGACTGTACGTAAAGTCTAAAGTGTTTGATTTAATTTGTAATTGTTATAAGAGCTTGCATATTGACACATTAAAAACATTCTGTGTTACTGGCTGTTTAAAATAATAAACTTTTCATGTCAAGCTATTTAGTTTTTGTAGTTTTTATGGAAAATAATATATGTCTCTCTGTCTTCTCTTTCTCGAAAGTATTTTGAGTATCTTCCATATTTGTGTGTGTGTGTGTGTGTGTGGTTGTGTTAGTGTGTTGTGTGTGTGTGTGTGGTGTGTGTGTGTGCGTGTGTGTTGTGTGTTGTGTGTGTGTGGTATGTGGTGTGTGTTTGTGGCGCTTAGTGTTGTGTGTGTGCCGGTGTGTGTGTGCCGGTGCATGTTGTGTGTGCCTGTGTGTGTTGTCTGCTGTGTAGTGTGTCTGACTGTGTGTGTGTGTCTGCCTGTGTAGTGTGTGCCTGTGTGTGTGTGCTGTGTGCGTGTTGCCTGGTGTGTGTGTCTGCCGTGTGTGCGTGTCTGCCTGTGTTGGTGTGTCGTGTGTGCCTGCCTGTTGTGTGTGTGCCAGGTGTGTGTGTGTGCTGCCCTGTGTGTGTGTTGTGTGCCTGTGTGTGTGTGCCTGCTGTGTGGTAGCGCCTGCCTGTGTGTGTGTGCCTGTGTGTGTGTGTGCCTGCCTGTGTGTGTGCCTAGTGTAGTGTGTGCCTGCCCCTGTGTGTGGTGTGTGCCTGTGTGTGTGTGTGTGCCTGCTGTGTGTGTGCGCCTGCCTGTGTGTTTGTGTGCCTGCCTGTGTGTGTGTGCCTGCCTGTGTGTGTGCGCCTGTGTGTGTGTGCCTGTGTGTGTGCCTGTGTGTGTGCGCCTGCCTGTGTGTGTGCCTGTGTGTGTGTGCCTTCCTGTGTGTGTGTGTGCTGTGTGTGGCATGTCATGCCTGTGTGTGTGTGTGTGTGTGTGTGTGTGTGTGTATGGTGTTAGACTCCTCTCCTCTCTCACAAAAAAAGAAAATGTTTCTTGTTGATTTGTTTGATGGTTGTGAGTGGGAAAAATGTATGTTTGCTTTGCCTGTGTCCTGGTGTGTTTGTTGTGGCAGGTCATAAACGTTTATGGGTCGCTCTCTGTTGATTGTGATTGGTTGGGGCAGAAACGTTTCTGGCCCTGACTTATTTGCTTGTTTCCTTGTTGCAGTCCGATGTCTAAAAATATGGATATTGTTTTTGTTGTATTTGTTTTACTTTGAGTATAACTATTTGACACGTTTAGCAAATGTTTCTTTAGTGTTGATAAATGTTTGTTGGAACAATATTCTAGTAATTTGTATAACGCTTCGATATTTCCCTCCCTGTGTGTGTGTGTGTGTGTGTGTGTGTGTGTGTGTGTGTGTGTGTTTTAGTTACCATTCTGTTATGTATGTGTGTATGTAGGTGCTCTTCAGAAGTTAGCTGTGTCTCAAGACTCGACTCGACTTTACCAGTAACTGACTAAATGTCCTCACACAAACTAACTTCTTGACCAGCCTGGCAATCAGAACAGCTTGCCTGAACAGTAAGACTACCGATTCGTCGAACAGCAATATAACAAGGAGCAGCAACTCAAGAGTCAGGAATAAGGAGATCACATAAAGACACTAAGTGGAGACCATCTGCAGATCCACCACAAAAGTCACAAAACTCCCTTAATACTGAATCTAAGTTCAGCATAAAATCCTCGACTGTGACGGTGCACAGATACCAGAACAGATTAAGTCAGAAACTACAGCTCAGGACCTGAGATATCTTAAGTGTGTCAGTGTGGCACTGTTGCAACCCCTGAATGGGTTACAATGATTATTATATATATGTAATGTATATTATTTTTTCATATAATTTTATATTGCTTATATTTGCGATAATAGCTAAATCGTAAATGTATGACGTTATATTATTATTTGACTGTTATATTGTTATTTAGCTTATGTTGTTAGGATGTATATAAAATGTGCTCAGTTAGTCTTGATTGTCAAACTACTGTAATTATCGCTTGTCGCTCGTTATACTGCCGGCTTCTGAGCTGCAGTTGTCCACGTAGCTATCACGTGATCGAGGGGGGGGGTGTCCTCACCTCTCGTGAAGTTTTCAGTCTGCTGGAGACTCGCTTGGTGGTTGGACAGATTGTCTGTCTCATTATTCTTGTTAGTTCTGTAGAACTTTGTTCACAGAACATTGTAAAGACTTAGTGATTTTCGACGTTGTACTGAGGTTGTGTGTCACATTGACACTCTGAACATCTCAGGTCCCGAGCTATAGCTTCTGACCTAATTTTGTACTGGTTCCTGTGTATTGTCACAGTCACAGTTTTACCTATGCTGAATATAGATTCAGTATTATGGAATTTTTGTAACTTTTTGGGGAAAAAAATCTGCAGAGGGGCCCTACTTATTCGTTATATTATTTCCCAGTTCCTGATTCTGTTTCGCAGTCGCTTGATATTGCATTGCATTGGGTTTTAGCATTTTTTTGTTGTTGAAGCGACTTTTCCCGGTTGCCATCGGTCAAAAATTAGTTTATTTGAGGACTTTGTAAATTTCACTTGTTTAAGTCTTTTTTTTGAGTCTTGGGGACTTTAAAAAATACTTAAAGCATTCACGCATACCCCAAACTTACTTGTACATATTTGTAATATCTTTTTAAATGTTTATTTTCCCTGCCCGGTACTTAAGAATTATAAATGTATATGTGCTTTCAGCAAAATTAATATTGAACCCCGAGAAAATTGTTTTTATTTTGTTTGCTGTGTTTTTAATTTTTTACTTTGATTTTTTCCTCTAAAAAACTTAAGCTTAAAAAATTTTATTAAATTTTAATTTCCCCATTAGAGCCTCCCCGTTAAAACCCTTTAAAAAAACAAATTGAACCTTTACCGAATTTTAAGGATAATTGGACCAAGGGATATGACTACTTGTTACGAAAACCCAGTAAAAAGGCGGATCTAAAAGGGCATCCTTTCTAGTATTCATGGAGATCTCTAAGTTTTTAAAATCGCTTTTTTTAAAAAAACAAAGGGGGGCCTGTCCGGGGGCTCTTGATCCAAAGGTTTTTGGAGAAATTGCCCAGTTTGACATATTTGTAAATCTATGATCAAAACTTTGAGAAATTTCCTAATCTAAAAGACTTTGATTTTAGTCTTGTACAACATCCCAGGGGGATGTATGTACCTGACTAAAGTCTTTTTTACCCAAGGAGAGGGAAATACTTTTTGATTTCTAGCTCTAAAAAACCCCAACATTTAAAAATTCCTTTAGGATTATAGTTTCCATAATCACTCCTCGTAGTAAAATTATTTTCGTGATGTTGCTAAAAAGTGAAACAGTTAATTGAACTCTGACTGTGTCTGATTTAAAGGGTACTTTAAAACTTCGGGGACGTGTTGGCAAGTACCCAAAATATTTCGGTGGGGACGTATAACAGGAATTACCCGCAGAAACTGTCAGAGAATTAAATTTAAAAAAGATATTTTGTTTTCCTGTCATACAGAGATGTTTTTTAAGTTTCGTTTCAAAAAGCCCAAAGGTGCAAAATTGGGAAGTAGGGGACTCTATTTGATGAAGATAAAAGGGGGGGGGCCCAACTAGAGCAGAAGGACCCTAGTGTCGGGCCCTGGGTGTTTTTTCAGTTCTCGCTCGCTCCTTCCTTCATGACACTATAGAAACAGAGTATAGCTGGTTGTAATAACCAGCCTAATACTATTTGGGGTGTTTTAACCCCCTGAAATTTATTTACCCTTTAACCAGTTCTAGACTCTCTAAAAGGGGGCGGGCCCAAAGTGCCCGCCCAAAAGGATTTTTCCAGAAAACGTTTTTTCCCCTACTCCCCCAAACCTTTACGGGTCCTATCTTCAGGAACATTTTGAATTTTTTAAACGCCTCCTTATGGGCGACTGCAAAAATAGAGGACAGGGAGTTTTGAACGAAGAAGATTTCCAAAGGGAAAATGTTCTTTTCCTGTTAAGAAAAACAGACTGATAGATCACAAAAACACTTTTAATGGGGGCGGGAAAGCTGCATCCAGGGTTTCCCCTAAGTTTTTTGGAAAGAAAATTTTAGACCCTTTTTAAATTTTTTGGGAAACCGGCTTTTTGCAAATGAATTTGGCCACGAAAGCTTTGGGGCAACATTGTTTGATACAGCGTTGACGGGAAAGGGAGCCTAAAAACCTGTCCCTGAAAGCTTTGCCATTTGCCAATTTACATTAGTTATGACGCTGTCAAAAAAACTATTCTAAGACATATAACTTTTCCCTGTAAGTTAAAAAGGAGAAAATTTCGTACTTTTTAAAAAACAGGACAAGATCAAACTTGTTTTTAAAATTTTTTGCTCGTGAGAAAAAAATTTTGCTTTTGGGGAGGGGGTTTGTAGAGCTCCCAAAGGTTTTTAACAACTAAAAGCCTTTTTTCAGTTGTTACAAACACGAAGATTTTAACCCAACTGTAGTCTGCGGACATAAAAAGAATATCTGATCGATCAAAACTACCTCGGAATTCTGGAAACGGGCGCATTAGCAGACAATTATAAAGATTTCTCACAAACTTGTACGTACTAAAACACAGAGAAAAAAAGGTAACAAAAAAATTGTCCTAAATTTGGAAAAAACAAAATTTCCTGACATTGCCGGGGCCGGGTTTTTGACCTTTTACTGTAACTTCTCTTTCCTTTTACCAGGAAAACTACAACCCTGAATTGTCTCTGTGGCTAGACAAAAAAATCTGGTATCGAAAAGAAGAAAAAAAATTTACCTATTGAAACAAAAAAAGGACATACTAAGATTTATTGTATAAGTTAGAAAGAGATACAAAACAGCCCGTGCGGTTTGGCCCCCCCACTCAATTTCCTTTTCCCTCTTCCAGCAAAAAAAGGCCCACCAAAACCCTAGAAAAACCCTCTAACCTACTGTTTTTAGAAAATTGTTCCTCAGGACAGATGACAAAGCGTCAGAAAGTGAAAATCTGCCCGAAAAGATTCTTTCCAGCGTTTAGCCCCTTATTTTTCAGAGAAAAATTTTAGGACTTGACAATCACACTAACTGGGAAAATTTTTCTTTCAGAGACACGGCAGTTACTCACGTTTATTAAGAGAAGATTACTGCCCTTTAAATGACAAAACCTATTGCAAGATAGATGTATTGTTAAAAAAGGCTATGGAGGTGCTGTTATAAAATGCCCTGCAAAAAGTTTATATTGAAACAAGCTTTATACTGGTTATATTTAAGTGGGTATATCCAGTGGTGTTTTTCCCCCTTCCCCAAGGTCAGGGGAAACTTTTTGATAGGGAACGATATCCTTATGCTGGTATATTAAAAAAACCACTTGTGTTTGGAAAATTACCACGATGAAAAATTATGCCTTTAAAGCTTGTAGAGAGAAAACCTTTTTTATTTCCTCTCGGGCGCAATTACAAGGCTTTGCAAAGATTCAACAACCCACCCCTTGTCTCCTTTTGAGTTAGTTGTTTGACGATTTTTTGGGGGTTTGAATTTTTTTGTTTAGGGGCGCTCTGTGCCCAGGATCAAAAACACAGACCCCCCCGGTCATAAAACCTAGTCAAGGACACTACTGACGTTAAATTTTTTAACTCATGATGTTTTAAAACCCAAGGATCATTTGTTGATCAGCACTGGAAAAAAGAAGACAAAAGAAATTTTATGGGGTTTTGAAGAAAAAAGGATCCGAAAATTTGGGTTATTTTTTTATAAAAGGGTTTGTACTGTGGAAAAAAATACTTGTAAGTTGTGTGATAGTGTTTCCAACACAGTAAAGCTTCTAGTTGTGTTACCTTTACATTTCGTGAAAAAAGCCATTGTTTTTTGCTCACAATATCCCATAGGAGGACATTTGGGTGTCAAAAAAGACCCCGGGAAAACCGGGAAAAAACTTTTATTTGGGGAAAAGATAAAGGGAAACAGTAGCTGATCTTGTGCGACGCGCCACAGGGGGGGTCAAGTGCCCGGCAAGCCGCGCCACCCCTTTCCCCCTTTTGCGCCCTCTTTCCCAAATCCCGTGCATGGTGAACCTTTCCCCAGTTTTTTTTTGGGTTGTGTTGGTCCTTTGCCCTAAAACCAAAACCCTGGGAAAAACCAATACTATTTACTTTATGGACCCCCCCCTGCAACCCCTATCCCAAAGCTATTCCAAATGAAAAAAATTAATGCTCGTGCTTTTTGTGGAGCGCTGATAAAAAATTTTTTCTCCCGGGTTTGGGAAATTGCCACGGGGAGATACAATCAGATGGGGATTTTAATTTCACTTCTAAGATTTTTTCGAGAACATTATCCCCCCTAGGAAAAAGTTGTTTCTTTTAACCGTTATCATCCCCCAGTCACAAGGTCTCTAAGAGATTTCATTTAGGGCATTGAAATCTATGATGAGAGCTTATTTTTGAGCATTTTTTCTAGAGACTTTTGGGTGGGGGGTAACCTTTTTTTGTTCCTATGAGAGAAAGTGAAAAAGGGAAATCTGGGTTTAGTCCGTTTGAAATTAAAAATTCGGACACCAAGGCGTGGCCCCCCTCGCTGTTAAAAGAGTGTGGACAGGAAAAACAAAAACCTCATTGAGTACTTCACCTTATTAATGCGCAACATCTGACGCCCTAGAGAGCTAGCTTTGAAAAACCCAGTTTTTAGCCCAAGCTAGAATGAAAGCAACATTTTGACAAGGTGCTGTCTCCCCGTTCTTTTAAAACAGGGAATAAGGGGATGGCCTCGGAAATTAGTACCAGGGCATGCTCTACAAGCCCCGGTAAAGATGGGCCCCCGGGAAATAGTTTAAAAAAAACTTTGCGACCCTAAAATTTTTTTGGGACTACGCCTGGGAAAAAGAAATCTAATCAGTTCCCCTGTTAACCGTTAAGGGAAACTACGCTAAGTCCTCTACCTACTTCTTCTATTCCCTTCCCAGGGGGAGAGGAAGGAAAAACCCGTTAAAATGACTTCTCTAGAGGTATAGGGTTCGTTTAGAAAAAATTTAGTGACTCTCCCAAACACTTTGACGATTTTCTTTGGAACCCCTTTGGGGGTGATAAAGCTGCTGATATTAAAAAAAAATGTTTTTTCATTTCCCTTAAATTTTTCGGTTTAGTTCCTAAAAACGTTTTCTCCCGGGGTGTTAAAATGACCCTTTTATGTTAAAAGGGAAACCTCCCCATTAAGCCCAAACACCATAAAAAGGGGGATTCCCAAAAAAGCATAAAGCATTGAGAGAAAAGGTTTTAAATTTTGTTATCCCCACGGACTTATTGAGCACAGTAAAAGTCCATGGGATTCCCTGTATTTTATGCCTAAAACTGAAAGGTAGTTTTTAGGGTGGGGCATGATTTCAGGAAAATGAAACTTGTCAACCCCTTGGGCCCGATGGTTTACCTCTACCTCGCATAGACACCCCTTTTTGACCGTGTGTCAGGAGCCCCTTTTTTCAGCCGTTTAATCTCTTACGAGGCTATTATCAAGTCCCGCTTTTCTGAACGTGCTCAAAAAATATCTGCTTTTACTGTTCAAAATGGATTGTTTAAACCACTCGTCACCCCCCCTTTTGGGCCCAGTAACCCCGGCCTTTTTTCTTTTCCCAAGTATAATGGGAAAGAGTTGACCCAAACTTAAAAAGGGGGGGGGGTAGAAACCTACCTTGACGACTTTGGGGGTTTTACAGTGAAATATGGGAACAGAAATTGACGCTCTCAAGGGATTGTTTGAGAGGGGCTGGCGCACTACAACTTTTACCCGTTTAAAATAGAAATGTTTGTTTTGGTCAAGCCCAAAATTACCCCTTTTTGGCTTTTGTATCGGCCAAAGGGGAGGTTCTCCTAATTTTGGGTAAAGGGTTGTGAATTTTTTGAAATTTTCCCGTGCAAGGGTAGGGAAAAGGGGTACAGAGATTCCTGGGTATGGCAGGAAAAATTTTTCGCAGGTTCTGTCCAAAAATTTTCCCCGATTGCAGCTCCTTTTCCCCTGAGCTTACGTAGCAAAGTTCAGTTCACCTGGACTAGAGATTGTTCAACCGTTTTAAAAAGGGTTTAAACGTTTTCTCTCCCCTGCTCCTTGTTTTAAAAGTTTCCCAATTTCAATCTTTCCCCTTTTTTTTACATATTGATGCGATTTGGGTTTTGCAGGGGTTTCTGTGCTTTCTCCCAAAAGTCAACAAACCACTTTTCATTTTTCCCAAAACCTATAAGTTACATTCATCTAAGCTTAAACACACCAGAAAAATTTTTTTTCCACTATTTAGAAAGAGGCCCCTAGCCTTGTGGTGTCCTTTGGGAAAATTTTGACGTGCAATTTGGGGACTTCCCCCTTTAAAAACAAAGTTTTTTTTTGACCACAACCCCCCACTTTTTATAAATACTAAAGAAGAGTAAAAATGCTAGGTTTTTGGGGGTGGGCCCCCCAAAAATTTCCCAAACCCTTTTTTTATTATTAAAAACATAAATGGTTTATTTTAATGTAAAATTTCCGGGCGCCTTTTCTGTTCCCTTTAAAAATTATCAGTTTTCATTAAATTAACGTAATTTTATGCCCAAAAACCTTTTTTTTACTTGCTATGTCAAATTCAGTAAAGTAACTTAATCCCTCCAGCACATATTAAAAAAAAATATAAATCATGTCATGTCTAATTTTTTATATTTTTATATTTACAGTATTTTTTGTGAGGAGGAAAAAAGCTGAGGTTTGGGGTTTTGGGGAGTGTGGTGCGGGTTTTATGTACGCGTGACGCAACACTTTTCCCGCCCCCAAACCCCCCCCCCCCCCCACTACAACCTTAAGCGTTTTTACTCAGATGTTCATACTGCCCAGCATTCCACAACCACTACTTAAAGGGGGGAATGCAGTCTCCTTACTATGATGAGCCTCAACGTCCCTCCTTGTCAGCGCTATCCTGTCCTACACTGATGTACATAACTACGATTTTTGCAGTTTCGAAAAACTGTGTACTGCCCCAAATACCTTTGGGGGAAAATCCTAGTGACCGGGGCGCTGGAAAATTTTGAGGGCTTGGGACAAGAGAGGGCTCGTTTTAAAGTTTAATTTTTTTTTGATAATAATATTTTATAAAGAGTAAACAAAATAATTTTGAAAAAAAAATGCAACTCCAGTGCGAACCCCGTGTGTTTTGGGGGGGGGGGGGGTTTTTAACCCCTGAATGGGTTACAAATTTTTTTAATATATGTAATGTATATTATCTTTTCATATAATTTTTATTGCTTATATTTGCGATAAAAAAGCTAAATCGTAAATGTAAAGACTTTTAATTTTTATTTGACTGTTATTTGTTTAAATTTTTTTTATGTTTTTTGGGTGTATATAAAATGTGCTTTAGTTAGTTTTTGATTGTCCAAACCCACGTAATTATCCCCTTGTCGCCGTTAATGGGCCCGGGTTCTGAGCTGTGTGTCCACGTAAACATCACGTGTTTGAGGGGGGGGGGGTCCTACCTTTTCGTGAAGTTTTTTTGTCTGCTTTAGACTTTGCTTGGGGGGTTTGGGCAGATTGCTGTCTCATTTTTCCCTTTTTGTTTTGTAGGAAAATTTGTTCAAAAAGAACATTTTTTTAAAGGGCCCTTTGTGATTTTCCACGGGTACTGAGGTTGTTTTGTCACATTTACACCGAACATCTCAGGGTCCCGAGGGTATAGCTTTGACCTAATTTTTGGGAATGGTTTTTTGTATTGTCACAGTCACAGTTTTTTCCTATGCTGAACTTTATTCAGTATTATGGAATTTGTAACTTTTGTGGAGGGTTCCCCAGATGGTCCCCCACTTTGTGTCGGTTTTTTTTTTCCCCCCTTTTCCCGATTTTGTGTCGCGTCGCTTGATAAATTTCATTGCTATTGGGTTTAGCATTCTTTTTTTTTCAAGCAGAATGTTTTTTAGGTTGCCAGTCGGTTTAAGAAGTTAGTTTTTTTGAGGGCTTTGGGAAACACTTTTTTTAAGTCTTATTCGAGTCTTGAACCCTAGCCCAAAATACTTAAGAAACATTACACCAACACAAACTTACTTTTACATATTTGTAATTTTCTTATTTTAAAAGTTTATTAAAAAACCCCGGGGGTTAAGAATTTTTAAATGTGATAAGTGCTTTCAGCAATAATATTGAACTCGAGAGATTGATTTTATTTTATTTTCTGGATTTTTTTTACTTTGATAAAATACCCCTAGACAACTTATAACTTAAAAAAAATTTATTAAATTTTAATTTCTCTGTTAGTAGCCCACCAGTTATAAACCCAAAGGGAATATTGAACCAATTTCCGAAATTTTTTAAAGGATTTAAATTGGGGCAAGGATACTGACTTTCTTGTTACAAAACCCAAATAACAGGGGATGCTAAAAGGGCCCTCCCTTTTTAGTATTCACGGAGAACTCTAAGCTTTTAGGGGGTTTGCGTTTTTTGTAACCCGGCACAAAAACCCCATTAAAATGTCGAAAAACACTAAGTCTAGGCTATGTTTGGGGAAAAGAGTTACACAGCATTACGGGGGGAAGTATGTTTTGTCTCGCCAAAAAACAACTTACCAGAACAGCGTCTGTGGGGTGTGTGGGGGTGTGTGTGTGTGTTTGTGTGGTGTGTGTGTGTTGTGTGTGTGTGCGTGTGTGCGTGTGTGGCCGTTTTGGCTCGCACTTAAGGGTATGTGTAGTAAAATTTTTGTGTGTTAACTATTTGGGTTTACGGGACGGGAAAAGGTCTCATGATTTAAAATTTTTTTATTTCTTCACTAATTTGGGTTTTCCCAAATTTTTAATTTTTAGTGGAAAAGTGCGCTGATAAAAGTTTGGTTTTATAAAAAAGGGTTAAACACTACTCGGTTCTCCCGTATTAAGTCGTCCTTTCACTTTTAGAAGAATGAATAACAAAGTAAACAAAGGGTATTCGTGTGATGTAAATGATTTAGAAGACCGATAAGTTGAAGAATGAGACACTTGTGTAACATTTGGGAGTCTTTATTGAGGAAACGTTTCGCCAATCAGTGCTTCTTCATTCCAATACAGAGAAGGACGGTGGAAAATGAGGTGGAGGAGGTAATCAGTCCCTCAGCCTGGAGTCGATGTTTCAGTCCTCTCATTCTTCAACTTTTGTTCGTAGCATCAAAAGAATTGAAAAAATAAAAAATCCCTACAAACCTATTCCGAAAAAAAAAATACTGGCCTAAAATACACTAATGATACAAGACGAAATCTGGCACATCTGATGTAAGGAACTTATTACCGTCTTACTATAATAAGGTCTGGGATTTTAAAGATAAAGGAAGATGTGAGGCGGTAGTAAGTCTCCAGCTCCAAGTAGATAAATCTTGTGGTTGCAGTACCAGTGTTTAATATATTAAATGGCAACTCTGCTGAAGATGGTACAAGGCCAGATAAACTTAGGTAGATAGAAAACGTCAATATTATACTAGTCAACACAAGGACTGGGATGATGGATCACTTCACTGCACGGTTGGTTGATTCAAGCTATACCTGAGGAACCTCCTCCAGATCGAGGGCTACAGAAAGACAGACATAAATTACCACAAAAAATCTTTGTAAATATAACGGCTGAAGACCCTACAGGAATAAGTGACAACAGATTCCATTAAAATTAATAATAGTGAAATAATTTCTGATAATTGCAAATATAATTGGAGTAGCACAACATTAAAGACAACACCATAACAAATAAAAGTATTTACTTACCGGAGGCGCATTGGAAGACGAAGTGACGACACGACAAGAACAAAGACAGGAACACAAGTAAAATAAAACAGAAAAATCAGAAGTACCTCCCTAGCTGCCTTCAAGGAAATTGATAAGTTCCTCAGATCAGTTTCTGATCAGCCAGTCCGTGGTACATATGTCTCGGAGTGTGGATAATACAACAGCTTGGTCGATCAGGCCAGAAACCATGAGGCCTGGTGTGGGACTGGGCCGTAGGGGACAGTGACCCCTAAAATCGATTACAAGTAACCTATAGGTGACTCACTGTCATGAAATAGGGACCTAGTTCATGGGCAGTGCTAACTTGCTCCTACAAAGGGGAACGGTTCCATTAGCCAAAAAATCTGCAAAGAAAATTTCTCTAGCATCCCTTCGGCTCCACGTTTTCTTTAGTTCACAAATTTGACCTTTTGTTATCCCTGTTGTAATTGTTAAGAAATCTTTAATGTGCGTTTTCATGTTCTTATATAAACATATATGTTGTTTTCACGTTTCATTTTTTCCTCCTATCAGCTAACGTAACCATCTGTAGTGTTCTCAGCCTTTCGTCAAAACTCATTTTTTTTTTTAAACTCTGTAAGCTATTTCGTATTTCTTCTTTCGACTTTTTTTTTTAACATATCCAAGTATTTTAAAATGTGTGAGCACCTGTCCCATCATTTTAAACAGTATTCAAAATTTTGACTGTTTATAAGCAGTCGGGTTTCTCACAAACTTCTAAACATACTCTCCTGTTAACAATATTTGTGGTTAGGTTACACTATGTATGGTATTGTTAGTTAGATTTAGTTAGACTACATTGTTATCTAGCAATCAGAGTTTAGCACTTACAATGTATTTAATTGCATTTAATTTCAGTTTACTTTATTGGCCTTCAGATACGTTATAATTGGTTTGCTTTGACTAATAAACAACAGTCTAACCTAACTAGTTAAACATGAAACTGGTTTTTAAGAAAAATGAATGAAAACTGTGAGAAATCTGACTGCTTATAAAGACTGGTTTAAAAAGACTTATGAGAATAACGAAATTTGCTTGAGAGGAAGGGATGGCCACCACACAACCCAGACCTATTCCATTTTTTGGCCACTTATATGTTGTAAATAACATTTTTAGCATTTCTCCCTCCACACATTTAACAGCTGTTACTTTAGTTTTCCTTTCACTTCATTCTGTCTTTTTCTTTCTTTTAGAACTCTTAACTCCCCTAACGTTAACTCATTTCATACATTCAAAAACTTTCATAAAAACACGATCTCTGAGATGTCTGATGTTTATGTCAGCTAATGTGAGGCGAGGAGTAGGACAGATTTTAAACAGATCTGGACAGGCTATAGGACTGGTCTAAACAGTGGCTATTGAAATTTAACCCCGGTAACTGGAAACTTACGAAAATTTGGGATGCACTGAAAGAAATACAGAATGCAGATGTAATATACACAGACTTTGCAAAAGCGTTTGACAAGTGCGATCATGGCGTAATAGCGCACAAAATACGTGCTGAAGGAATAACTGGCAAAGTGGGGAGTTGGATCTTTAACTTCCTAACCAATCGAACACAACGAGTAGTGGTCAACAGAGTTAAATCGGAAGCTGCCATAGTGAAAAGCTCTGTTCCACAAGTCACAGTACTCGCCCCCGTACTGTTCCTCATCCTCATATCAGACATGGAGATGTAATCCACAGCAACGTGTCATCCTTTGCGGATGATACTAGGATCTGCATGAGGCTGTCATCTGCTGAGGACGCGGTTAACCTCCAAGAAGATATAAACAAAGATTTCCAGTGGCAACGGTAAACAAATTTTAAATGGGAAAAAAATTCCAACTACCCCTTTTAGGGAAAATGGGAGATAATAACTAGAACAGAGATCACAAACTCGGCCATACAGAGAGGGGAAAAAAATAATGTAAAAGCCCTGGAGAGTAATGTCTGAGGATCAGTTAAAGGGTCACAAAGTGCCCGATCAAAAGTGCAAAAAAAATGATGGGATGGATAATAAACGTTCAAAACGAGAGATCCCAAAGCCATGATGATCCTTTTCAAATCACTTGTTCTCTCTTGGTTTGAAAACTGCGTACATTAACATCTCGTTCAAAGCAGGTAAAATTGCAGATCTAAGAGTGTACAGAGATCCTTTACTGCACGTATAAGTTCTGTCAAGACCTTAACTAGGGGAACACTTGGAAGACTTTGCCGCTGGAACGCAGGAGAGAGAGATATATCAAAACCCCTACACTTGGAAAACCCGGGAAGGAATGGTCCCAAATCTGCACACAAAAATTTCACTCCCTACAAATTTAAAAGTTTGGGGGCAGCGATCAAAATACCCCCATTACAATGGGGGCGCCATGGTACACAAGAAAAAAAACACCACAATGTTGGGGGCCCAAAGACTGTTCAACACCCTCCTACCAAGCGAAAGGGGGAATACCAATAGGCCCTGACTGCCTTAAAGGAGAGGGGAAAGTACCTAAAGTCGGTGCCGGATCACCCGGGGCTGTGTTCGACTTTGGGATACGTGGGGCTAGCAGTAACAGCCTGGTAAACGGGCCCTTGACCCCCGGGAGGCCTGGTCGTGGACCGGAATGGGGGGGCTTTTAATCCCCGGAATACTTCCCAGGAAACTCCGGTGGAAACAAAAATACATGGAAACATAAAAACATACGTATTTAAAAATGTGATCCTTTATTGACAACGTTTCGCCCACACAGTGGGCTTTTTAAGTCCCCCCCTCCCTCCAGTGGGGCCCTAAAAGACCGCAAAAAGGAAAAAAGGGCTCGGGGCAGACCCTGCAAATTTTAACTCAGGGAAAATGCCCACCTAGTGAGCAATGTCCCAAGCACAGTTCCAGTGGCTGGTCATCACCTGACTAAGACCCCGCGGGAAACACTGCCTTGTTTTCCTGACAGATCTTACTCCCCTAATTAGGTTTGAGGTCCGCGACCTAACCATTTTGCAGCAAACTGCTTTTGACAAATCGAGATTGGGGTTGGGGAAACCCTTTATCAAGTTCTTCGACACAATATAAATTAAGTCGACTAATGTTATGTGTGCAGCCCACGTAAAAACCGATGAACAATGACAAAAAAAAGAAAATGATACTTTGTTTGAGACTACCCGATTTAAGGGTTTTACCTAGAGAAAAAACAAATAAGAAAAAACTTGATGAAAAGGGGACAAAGACGGGGGTGGTAGTACGCTATAAAAAATACGGGAAAAGGACAGGGATAGATGTAATTGCCAGAGGGAAAGAGGGCCAGGAGCTGAGATTCACCCTGAAACCCAAAAATTTAGGTGAGCAAATTTTGGAAGTAAACACACAACCCAACCACACACAGACCACACACAAACCCCCAACACACACCACACACACACACCACACACACACCACACACAAACAACACACACACACAACACACACACAGACCACACACAGCAACACACCACCCCAACACACAGACACCACACAGCACACACACGACCACACAAGACCAGACACACCACACGACACACACAGCCCCACACAACACACACCAACACACAGACACCACACACACACCAAACACCAACACACACAACAGAAGACACAAAACCACACACACACACACACACACACACACACAACAAAACCACACACACACACACCCCACAACACCACACACAGACTACACCACACACCACACACACACACCACCACACACACACACACAAACACACACACACACAAACCCTACGGGAGTTCTAGCCCGGGTACGCAGTAAGACAAGAGAGGAGGGGGGGGTGGATTGCTTTTTCTTGGGGACTGCAAGAAGGCTTTACACGGTTCCCACAAGAGATTGGTGAAAAAAATGGAGGACCAAGCGGGATAACAGGGAAGGCATACAATGGTCAGGAAACTTGTCAGGAAGACAGCGCGATCAGGGTACGGGCGAGGTGTCAAGTGGGGCCCCGTAACCCGCGGGGGCCCACAGGGGTCGTCCTAGGAAAAAAAATGCTGTTTTTGGATTTGTGAACAACTGCGGAAGGGAAAAGACTCTGAGGTGTCCCTGTTTCAAGACGTGAAGTTGATTGGGAAAAATTCACTCGACGAAGAAGGCAGAAAACCCAAAGGGGTCTGGACAGGGGTGCAGACCGGTCCAGCAATTGGGGTCCCGGAGTTCAATTCCCCCCAAGGCAAAGTCTGAAAATTGGGGGAAGGGCAAAGAAAAAACCCCAAGGGTACATCAGGGGGGGGCCCGAGACTACAAACCAAAACCCAAGGGAAAAAAAAACTTGGGGGGGTATAACAACGGCACATTCCTAAGCGCCATAAAACCCAAAAAACTGCGCAGATAGGGGGCCTAGCAAACCTCAAAAGATTTCCCACCCTCTTAATAAGGGAACATTCAGGACCCCTACACCGTGTCGTTAGGCCCATATTGGATATGCGGCACCAGTTTGGAACCCACACCAGCCAAGCACTAAAAAAAACTAGAGAAAATGCAAAAGGGTTTTCAAAAAGACTATCCCCGAGCAAAGGTATGTCCTACGAGGAGGGGGTTTGGAAATCAAACCCGACACACTGGAGGGGAAGGGGAGAAGGGGGACATGAAACGACTACAAAAAAACGAAGGAATTGACAAGGGGACAAAGACAGGTTTTTCCAGAGATTGGACCATAACAAGGGGAACAGTTTGGGAAACTGAAAACACAGATGAATCAAGGGAGGGGAGGAAAATAAATTTCTTCAGCACAGAGTAGTCAGTAAGTGAAAGTTTGGGAAGGATTAGTGGAGGCAGGGTCCATACTACTTTAAACAGAGGTAGATAAGCCACGGGTCAGGGGGATGATAAGCGATCAGTGAAAGGCGGGGCCAGGACTCGGCTCGCCCCCGCAACCTCAAATAGGGGAGTACAACTAGGGGAGTGGTACAGACCACACACCCACACACACACACACACACACACACACCACACCAACACACACACCACACAACAACAACACACACACACACACACACACACACTCACACTCACACACCATCCCCACACATCACACAAACCCTCACCACACTCCACACACATCACACCACACACCACACATCACACAACATCACACAACATCAACAACTACACACACATCACACACACACAACAAACATCACACACTCATCACACCTCATCACACACAATCCACACTCATCACACACACATCACACACACATACACACAACAACACACACACACACACACACACACACACACCCAAAAAAAAAAAAAAAAACCACAACACAACACAAAACCCCCAAAAAATCAACATGACCAGTTAGAGAGCAGCAGTAAACCCCCAACTCCAGAAAACACTGTATCAACATCCGGGGTCCCAGACTTTTCAACATCTTACCAGAAGATATCAGAAACTGCTGGAACAAGTGTTGAAGCCTTCAAGAGGAAACTAGACAAGTATCTTCACCAGGTGCCAGATCAACCATGCTGTGATGGATATGTGGGGCAGCGGGCCTCCAGCAGCAACAGCCTGGTTGACCAGGCAAGCACCAAACGAGCCTGGCTCATGGCCGGGCTCAGAGAGTAGATATGCTCTCGAAATTCTTCAAAGGTATATCAAAGGTATAATTGCCGAAGCAATTTGTAGCCATCTTGATAGGCACGGTTTTACAAAGGGGCGTTCCTGTCTTACGAATTTACTAACATTTTTCACTAAGGTGTTTGAGGTGGTAGATCATGGTAATGAATATGATATTGTGTATATGGACATCAGTAAGGCTTTCGATGGAGTTCCACCTCAGAGGCTATTGAGGAAACTTAGGGCACACGGAATAGGAGGAGAAATTTTTTCCTGGGTAGAGGCATGGCTGACAAATAGGCAGCAGAGTTTGCATAAATGGGGAGAAATCAGAATGGGGGCACGTCACAAGCGGTGTTCCTCTGGGGTCAGTGTTGGGCCCGTTGTTGTTCACAATTTACATAAACGACATAGATGAGGGAATAAATAGCGACATAAGCAAATTTGCTGAGACACCAAAATAGGGCCGTCCAATTCATTCTAAGAGGACACAGACCACTCCAGGATGATTTGAATAACTGATGCAATGATCGGAGAAGTGGCAGATGCAATTTAATATAGACAAATGCAAAGTTCTAATGTTGGACAGGAAAAATAACCATGAGACAATAAACTAAATAAGTAGAATCTTAATACTATGATTGCGAAAAGGATTTTGGAGTTCTGGTTAGCAGTAATCTAAAACCAAAAACAACAGGTGCATTAGTTTTTCCCCATAAAGCTAAAATAATTCTTGGCTTCATATCTAGAAGTATAAATAATAGAAGTCCTCAGGTTGTTCTTCAACTCTATATATCCTTGGTTAGGCCTCATTTACACTATGCTGCTCAGTTCTGGTCACCGTATTACAGAATGGATATAAATGCTCTGGAAAACGTACAGAGGAGGATGACAAAGTTGATCCCATGTATCATTGACTGAGGGCCCTGAATCTGCACTCTCTCGAAAGGCGTAGAATTAGGAGGGATATGATCGAGGTGTATAAATGGAAAACAGGAATAAAAAAGGGATGTAAACAGCGTGCTGAAAATTTCCACCCAAAGACAGGACTCGCAGCAATGGTTTCAAGTTGGACAAATTCAGATTCAGGAAGGATATAGGAAAGCACTGGTTTGGTAATAGAGTTGTGGATGAGTGGAACAAACTCTCGAGTACAGTTATTGAGGCTACAACGTTGTGTAGTTTTAAAAATAGGTTAGATAAATACATGAGTGGGTGTGAGTTGGACCTGACTGGCTTGTGCTGCTGGGTCTGGTGCCGTGCTCCTTCCTTGAGTGGAGGTGACCAGACGGGGTGGGTCATTGGGCTAATCCTGGGGGGGGGGGCATGGACCTGCTCCGCATGGGTCAGTAGGCATGTTGCAGTGTTGCTTCTTTCTTATGTTCTTATGTTCAGACCTTCCCTCCACATACTCTTTCCCCCCCCCCTCTTACCTCTTCCTCCATCACACATACTTTTCCTCCTACCGCTTCTCCATACATTACTCTTCCTCCCACCTTTTCCCCTCCATCAAAATTCTATTCCTCACATCTTCCCTGATATTTGGGATATTTCTTTCTTTTTCCCCATATTTTTCCTCCTTCTTTTCCCCATTTCCCTTCACGCCTACATAAAAAATGAAGAAGGAATGCGCTAAATGCTATATTCATGAAAGGTTCTCCTTGCACTCGCCTAAATTCTCCTTCCATTCCCTTTCTCTGCCATTATCAGTATCAACGTCCTCTGCATTCCTGTGGGGACGCCCCGTCCCTTCCTCTGTTTCGCTCCCTTAATCCACAGTTTCACGCACCGTCAATATGTTTTTTTTTTTCCTTTCTTTCATTTCCCTTCTTCCTCGCTTAAACCCTCTCCATCCCCATTTCTTTCCTTTTCTTCTTCCCTGTCCTATAGTTTCCTTCCCGCCTCTCTTCTCCTCTTTCATTTCGATGCATTTCCCTCGTTTTTTCATTACTGGAACCTCTTCAATGCTGGAAAGCGGGGTCTCTCTTTCCCCAGACCTGATGGATCTTTCCAACATTTAACAATGGAAATCTTAGTTCAGTTTCCAGTGATCTGGCTCTGGCTCTTAATATATTTCTTTCTTCAGTTAATGGATTTAAATTTTAGATAATGCTAAATCGTGAGTAAGCCTCAATTTTGATTATAACTTCGTTTTTTAATATAAGTGAGGTGGGCCCTTAGTTAAATTTGCATGAAATATCAAAAATAAATAAAAAATTTGGGTGAGTCACAGCCTCTCCTCGACCATTCCAGTTTTATTTAGACCCGAAATCACTTGCTTCTTGAGGATCACTGCGGAAAAACGCAAGTGGTCGTCAGTGGAACGTTTTTCCGTACTTTAACAACTTCTTTCATCATTCTTTTTTCGTCTTCTCATTGTTCGAAAATCTCTGTTGCAGCAGCAGACGTGCATCTCTGTGCTGCAAGCTTTTCATGCAGCATTTCCCACTGTGTAAGTGACTTCGTGGCGTCATTCTTCGACTGTTTTACTCAATTTTAAAGACACGTAAACGAACAAAATTCATTGAAATGACTTTGTTGAGCGAGAGCTTTAACAATTAAATGAGAACACGGCATCCTTCCTTTCTGAAGAAGCTCCCTTTCACATAGAACACTTCATCTTTCTTACTTTGTTGTTGACTTCACGGAAGGAAATTTTAATGTCCTCACTTTTTAGATCAACTGATCTCGTTTAGCGAAGAACTGTAATGCCCACGGGTTTATTTTTCCTCCTGAATATAATGATACAGGAAGCCCCCATCTTCCTTACTGCCAGAAGGTAAGCTTCACAGGACCCCTTTCCCATCTTGCTTACTGCCAGGAGGGTAAGTTTCCCACAGGAAGCCTTCATCTTCCTTACATGCCAGGAGGGTAAGCTTCACAGGAAGCCTTCATCTCCCTTCATAAGGTCCCTCTATAACTCCTGAACTACTACTATTTTTTATGTAACCTCCATTACTCTATTTAATGACATCATGTGTTCCTGGAATGTGCTTTTTTCCTCTCTCTGGAACACACATTACGCTCTTCCTCCAGCAACGCTTTTATCCTCTAGAGGATTTTTAACCCATCACTTAAAATGTCTCGCATATTTTGCATATTTTTTTAATTATTCTTTACCGCATTCTTGTCATCATTTTTCAATGTTTCAGGTGAAATTAACATGTTAATAAAGTGTTTTATACCCCTGGAACGTAGTCACAACCATTCTTTCAGTCTTGAAAACGCTCATTCATGAGTTCAAGGCGCTGACTTCCTGTCTCCCTCGGAAGACGGAGTACCTCCTTTCCCCTCAGTCGGCTAAGTACTATTTCATGAGCCCCATGTGCTGTCTCGTCCTCGTCTCACTGGAGAGATATGTACTCCCCTGCAACGCCTACCAGATTCTCTTAATTCCATATGATTTGGAAGGGAGCATAAAGAGCGACAGGGGAACGACCCAACAACAGCCTGGAGCATCCCGTCATACGTCCTGCTCTCATGTCTCTTCTTCGTGAGTCTCGTGGTTTGGTCCTCTTTTTTCACACATCCCCCGTCAGGAACCAATCAGAGAATACGATTGTCTTTTCATGATGGCAAAGGTCAGGCATCAAAAAAACGAAACTTTGGGATTTCGCGCTGAGTGGAAAAGTGCCGTCATAGTTTTTGAAAGACGAGAGGGGAAAAGATGAGGGGTGGGGCGGTAAATTCTGGAAGGGAGATCTGCATTAAGGAACGCTAATAAAGCTGCTGTATAGTGGGTGCACCTGCTTTATAACTCAGACCAAGTTCTTCACGACTCTAGTAATCGTCGTCCAGACGCCGGCACCCAAGATGGAGGGACGGATGCAGGAAGGGGAGGAAGAGGGGGGAGGGAGGGACAAAGGGATGAAGGGAGAGGGTAAGAAGGGAGATAACTTAGCGTTTTAATGGTCTTGGCAAAGTCTGGGGAGCTGTATTTAAGAATGGTTGGGGGGCTCAAACTTTCTCTGTACTTGTTTCTCTCTCTCTCTCTCTCTCTCCCCTCTTCTCTCTCTCTCTCTCTCTCTTTTCTTTCCCCCTCTCTCTCTCTCTCCCTCCCTCCCTCCCTTCCTCTACTGCAGTGGTTCCCAACTTTTTTAGCTTGTTACCCAAATTTAACATGCCACAATAAAGCATGTTTCCCCTTTCACAAAATGTTGTTATTATTGATACCCTATGGCTAAACGTGAAACGTTTTACAGCCTCGCTACTCTGCTAATCCTAGCAAAACCATTGAAACGTAAGAACCACACATACATTAATATAAAATTAATAATAGCTACAAATTCACGGGAACAGTGGGTAAACACAACTATATACTGCACAGGGCAGTACACATACATACCAGCTTATGTCTACCTCAGCTGATGCTCACAGATAAACTGACAGTGTTGAAATAGAGGCAGCCTCAGGAAGTGAGTGACGCATACTGGGCAGGTCGATCTGGGCTACTGAGTGACTTTTGTCCTGAAGCATACTTGTCAAAATACTTTTGGGTTTCCACACACTTAACTATATATTTCTTTTTTTCAATACTGTATATTAGTTTTTGATGTTTTTGTTATTTGGTTTAACTTTATTACTTACTTATAATAGGTTTACTTTACAACTTTATATACTAAGACAAAGTTAACAATAATTCCTCATACGGGTACCGCATTGTTTTCTTGATTTTCAGAATTCATAACTTTTTTTCTGTCCCCCTCCATTACCCCCCAAAATGGTTAAATTACCCCCAGGGGGTAATTTACCCCCGTTTGGGAACCACTGCTCTACGTGTGTATGTACTCACCTAGTTGAGGTTGCGGGGTCCGAGTCCAACCCCTGGCCCCGCCCTTCACTGGTCGCAACTAGGTCTCTCCCTGAACGTGAGCTTTTATCATACCTCTGCTTAAAGCTATGTATGGGTCCTGCCTCCACTACAAACGCTTCCCAAACTTTCCACTTCCTGACTACTCTGGGCTGAAGAAATAACTTCCTAACATCCCTGTGATTCACTGTGTCTTCAACTTCCAACTGTGTCCCCTTGTTGTGTGTCCAGTCTCTGGAACATCCTGTCTTTGTCCACCTTGTCAATTCCTCTCAGTATTTTGTATGTCGTTATCATGTTTCCCCTCTCTCTTCTGGGCCTCCAGTGTCCTGCCTCCCCTACATCGCTTCCCAAACTGTTCCCCTTCCTGACTACTCTGGGGCTGAAGAAATACTTCCTACATCCCTGTGCCTCATCTGAGTTTCAGCTTCCAAGAGTGACCCCTTATTTCTGTGTCCCCTCTCTGGAACATCTTGTCTCTGTCCACCTTGTCTATTCCCACGCAGTATTTTGTATGTCGTTATCATGTCTCCCCTACCCCCCTGTCCTCCATTGTTTTCAGGCCGATTCCCTCAACCTTTCTTCATTTGGGCATTCCCCTTAGCTCTGTGGGGTGTGTGTGTGTGTGTGTGTGTGTGTGTGTGTTTTGTGGTGTGTGTGTGTGTGTGTGTGTGCGTGCGTGTGCGCGTGTGCGTGCGTGCTCACCTATATGTGGTTACAGGGGCCGAGTCAAAACTCGTGTTTGTGTGCATGGTTTTGCTTTGCGGAGGTCGCCTGTTCTTTTGAGAGAGAGAGAGAGAGAGCGAGAGAGCAGGAGGTGGAAGGAGGAGAACCAAGAAGTACTCAAGGAAGGTCCCGGTTCGACCCAGACAATTATACGTGAGCGATTACTCTTTCTTGCTTCAGAGATCATCCTGGGGTAACGTAGCTGGACGGCTGGTACTGTCTCCCCTCTCTGGCTTTTTTCCCCTTACTGGCTCTCACCCTTTTCTGACTGCCTCCTTCCCCTTACTGGCTATCTCCCCTCAATGACTCCTTTCTTCCCCTTACTGGCCTGCTGGCTTCCGTCCCTCATTCGCTGTATTTTCTTCCTTCGTTGGCTGTGTGCTGGCTGGCTGACTGTCTCCTCTCCCTGGCTATAGGTCTCTCCAGAACAGCAATTTCCTCATGTTACTCAGTCTTTCATCACTTGGTGACTGGCGCAAGAAACCGATGAGAGGGTTTAGAGACGTATAATGAAACGTCATCATTTATTTCAAAGGTTTTTGTTCAGAATGGAGTTTTGTTGATTTTACAGGAAAAAAATACCAAATCCTCCTGGTATTCTTGGTATCCTGTTTGCTTCATAAAGTACAATCTCAAGAGAAGCACTTTCTAAAATAAACACTTGCAACGTGACAGCTTCCCGGTTGGCTTTACCAAATGTAAACATATAAACATGGTAAATCAGGAAATTTGCTACTGCATGTGCGGAAAATTCTCAGGAAAAAAATATACGAGAACACCTAGCTTTTTCTCAAGAGTTCCCGAGCATCTGCAGTAGTAAATTTCTCAAAGAAAATAAATGCTCTTTGCTAGAACAGATACAGCACTTCACTCGCTTCTAATTAGTACGATACATTTGCTCAGCCTTCCTTACCAGGTTTGTGTTTGTGATTTGGTAAAAACCAGTTGGGCGAACGTAGTCAACAGGGGTTCCAAATAACTGTGTATCACCATCTGGGCGGGGCTTCAGTCCTTCAAATACCCAAAGACTTGCTGTACATTGCAATCTTCCCTCGCTCCCCTCTCTCTCAAGAGTCTCTCCATAAACTTTTCCACATTTTCCTCTCACTCTGTCCACCCCACGCACCTCTTCCTCAGACTCAGACCCACAGCTTCTCAGTCTTATCTCTCAGACGTAGGTAGTAGGTTGGTAGACAGCAACCACCCAGGGAAGTACTACCGTCCTGCCAGATGACTGTGAAACAAAAACCTGTAACTGTTTTGCATGATGGTAGGATTGCTGGTTTCTTTTTCTGTCTCATAAACACGCTAGATAACAGGGATATCTTGCTACTCCTACTTACACTTTGGTCACACTTCACAGACACGCACATGCATATATATATATACATACATCTAGGTTTTTCTCCTTTTTCTAAATAGCTCTTGTTCTTTTTTATTTCTTCTATTGTCCATGGGGAAGTGGAAAAGAATCTTTCCTCCGTAACCCATGCGTGGTCGTATGAGGCGACCAAAAATGCCGGGGGCAATGGGCTAGTAAAACCCCCCTTTTCCTGTTACATTTTCTAAAAAAGAGAAGAAGAAAAACTTTATAAACTGGGATGCTTAAATGTGCGTGGATGTAGTGCGGATGACAAGAAACAGATGATTGCTGATGTTAGAATGAAAAGAAGTTGGATGTCCTGGCTCTTAAACGAAACAAAGCTGAAGGGGGTAGGAGAGTTTCAGGGGGGGAAATAAATGGGGTTAAATCTGGAGTATCTGAGAGAGTAGAGCAAGGAAGGGGTAGCACTAATGTTAAATGATCAGTTATGGAAGGAGAAAGAGAATTGAATGTGAAATTCAAGAATTATGTGGATTAAGTAAAGGTTGGATGGGGGAAGTGGGTCATAATAGGTGTATGCACCTGGAGAAGAGAGGAATGCAGAGGAGAGAGAGAGATTTTGGGAGATGTTAAGTGAATATATAGGAGCCTTTGAACCAAGGAGAGAATTAAATTTTGGTAGGGGACATGAATGCTAAAGTAGGAGAAACTTTTAGAGAGGGGGTGGTAGGGAAGTTTGGGGGGCCAGGTGTAAATGATAATTTGGGGGCCCTTTGATTGAACTTCGTATAGAAAGGGGTTTTTGTTATAGGTAATACATATTTAAGAAAAAGAGGATAAATAAGTATACACGATATGATGTAGGGCGAAATGACAGTAGTTTGTTGGATTATGTATTGGTAGATAAAAGACTGTTGAGTAGACTTCAGGATGTACATGTTTATAGAGGGGGGCCCCCAGATATATCAGATCACTTTCTAGTTGTAGCTACCTGAGAGTAAAAGGTAGATGGGATACAAGGAGAATAGAAGCATCGGGAAGAGAGAGGTGAAGGTTTATAAACTAAAAGAGGAGGCGTTAGGGTAAGATATAAACAGCTATTGGAGGATAGATGGCTAACGAGAGCATAGGCAAGGGGGTCAAAGAGGTATGGGGTAGGTTTAAAATGTAGTGTTAGAGGTTCAGCGGGAAGTTTGTGGTTACGGAAAGTGGTGCAGGAGGGAAGAGGAGCGATGGTGGAATGATGATGTAAAGAGAGTAGTAAGGGAGAAAAAGTTAGCATATGAGAAGTTTTTACAAAGTAGAAGTGATGCAAGGAGGGAAGAGTAAATGGAGAAAAAGAGAGAGGTTAAGAGAGTGGTGAAGCAATGTAAAAAGAGAGCAAATGAGAGAGTGGTGAGATGTTATCAACAAATTTTGTTTTAAAATAAGAAAAAGTTTTGGAGTGAGATTAACAAAATTAAGAAAGCCTAGAGAACAAATGGATTTGTCAGTTAAAAATAGGAGAGGAGAGTTATTTAAAAGGAGAGTTAGAGGTATTGGGAAATGGAGGGAATATTTTGGGGGAATTGTTAAATGTTGATGAAAATAGGGGAAACTGTGATTTCGTGTATAGGGCAAGGAGGAATAACATCTTGTAGGAGTGAGGAAGGAAGTTGTGAGTGTGGGGGGAAGTTCGTGAGGCCAGTAGGTAAAATGAAAGGGGGTAAGGCAGCCGGGATTGATGGATAAAGATAGAAATGTTAAAAGCAGGTGGGATATAGTTTTGGAGTGGTTGGTGCAATTATTAATAAAGTATGGAAGAGGGTAAGGTACCTAAATGATTGGCAGAGAGCTGCATAGTTCCTTTGTATAAAGGCAAAGGGGATAAAAAGAGTGCAAAAATTATAGGGGATAAGTCTGTTTAGTGTACCTGGTAAAGTGTATGGGAAAAGTTATAATTGAAAGAATTTAAAAGTAAGGCGGAGGAATAGGATAGCAGTGAACAAGGAGGCTTTAGGAAAGGTAGGGGGGGTGTGGACCAGGGGTTTACAGTGAAACATATAAGTGAACAGTATTTAGATAAGGCTAAAGAGGGCTTTGTGGCATTTATGGATTTGGAAAAGGCGTATGACAGGGTGGATTTGGGGGGCAATGTGGCAGATGTTGCAAGTGTATGGTGTAGGAGGTAGGTTACTGAAAACGGTGAAGAGTTTTTACGAGGATAGTGAGGCTCAGGGGTTTGAGTATGTAGGAAAGAGGGAAATTTTTTCCCAGTAAAAGTAGGCCTTAGACAAGGATGTGTGATGTCACCGTGGTTGTTTAATATATTTATTGATGGGGTTGGGAAGAGAAGTAAATGCGAGGGTCTTGGCAAGAGGCGTGGAGTTAAAGATAAAGAATCACACACAAAGGGGGGGGTTGTCACAGCTGCTCTTTGCTGATGACACGGTTTTTTGGGGATTCTGAAGAGAAGCGCAAAAAATTGGGGAGAATTTGGTAGGGTGTAAAAAGAAAAAATTAAAGGTGAATACAGGAAAGATAAGGTTAAGGAAAACAAAAAATTAGGTGATGAAAGATTGAATATCGTTTTGGGGGGAGAGAGTATGGGGGAGGTGAACGTATTCAGATATTGGGATTGGACGGTCGGGGTGGGTCATAAAAGATGGGGTGAACAAAGAATTGATGGGGGGAAAAAGATGATGGTGCATTAGGAGTCTGGGAGACAAAGAACTTTGTCCTTAGAGGCAAAGGGGGGAATGTATGAGAGATAGTTTTACCAACGCTTTATATGGTTGAAGCGGGGGTGATGAAGTTGCGCGGGAAAGGGCGGGAGGCAGTGGAGATGTCATTTTGGGAAATTGTGGGTAATAAAATGCGGGAAATTCGTAGTTTGGGGAATTTAGGAGGAGGTGCGGATTAAAAAAAATGTTGCCAGGGGCTGGGGAAGGTTTTGTTGGGTGGTTGGGGACATGTAGAGAGAATGGGCAAACAGAATGACTTCAAGAGTGTATCAGTCTGTAGTGGGGGAAAGGGCGGGGTAGGGGTGGGGCCTGGGAAGGGGTTTGGAGGGAGGGGAAAAGGGGGTTTTTTGTGTGCGGGGGGTTTGACTTCCAGCAGGCCGTGAGCGGTTTGATAGGAGTGAATGGAGACAAAGGTTTTATATTTGACTGCTGTGGAGTGTGGCAAAGTAACATTTAGAAGGGATTCGGGGAAAACCGGGGCAGGCCGGTTTTTACCCTGGAGAGGAATACGTGCCTGCACCTAAAGGGGGGGGTTTAATGTTGCATTAAAAAAAAACGTGTTAAAGACCCTTCGGCAAGACAGGATGGGGTAAATGAGGGTGAAAGTTTTTTTTTTTCGGGCCAACCCTGCCTGGTGGGAAGGGCCCAGTGGAAAATAAAAAATAATAAAAATTTTTTGTTTCACCTTCCTTACCGGGTTTGTGTTGTGTTTTGGTAAAAACCATTGGGCGAACGTAGTCAAAAGGGGCCAAAAAAACTGTGTTCCCACTGGGCGGGGCTTCAGTCCTTCAAAAACCCAAAACTTTCTGACATTGCAAACTTCCCCCGCCCCCTCTCTCTCAAAGTCTTCCCTAAAATTTTCCCCTTTTTCCCTCACTCAACCCCCCCCCACCCCCCCTTCATCGACTCGACCCACAGTTTTCAGTTTACTCTCAGAGACTCCCCCCACAATTCCACAATTAATACAGGCAGAGAAGTGCACACGTGATGTTCCCATGAAGTACTATCATACGATATGTAGCAACACTGGAGGGGGTTTCCCCAAAATGTAAATACATACAGAGTAGGTAGCAAACTGTGAGGGTTTGCCACAGTGTAAATATCTCAGATAGTGTAGCAACCCTGTGGGGTTTCACAGGAAAAATTTATACAGAGTATGTAGCAACACCCTGAGGTGTTGCCCCAGTGAAAAATCATAGAGAGTATGTAGCAACCGTAGGGTTTGCCACATGTAAATTCATAGAGAGTAGTTAGCAACCTGTAAGGGGTTGCCAAAAGTGAAATATATACAGAGTAGTGTACAAAAAC
This sequence comes from Cherax quadricarinatus, assembly GCF_026875155.1. Lineage (NCBI taxonomy): Eukaryota > Metazoa > Arthropoda > Malacostraca > Decapoda > Parastacidae > Cherax > Cherax quadricarinatus. Next base: position 33,579,982 of record NC_069416.1, on the reverse strand, counting down.
CGTAGGGTGTTTCACAGTGTAAAAATCATAGGAGTAGTGTGCAACACCCTGAGGGTGTTCCACAGTGTAAATATCATAGAGAGTAGTGTACAACCCTGAGGGGGGTTTTCCACAGGTAAATAATACGAGTAGGCAAAAACATTTTGAGGGGTGTTGCTAGTTTTGGTTTAAATAAAACAAGTGATCTCCCTTACCTCCCCCTTTTTCATCTTTCCCCCACTGGGTCTCCCCTTCACTTGTTTTCCTATGTTCGTCCGTCTCACTATCTCCAAACCCCCCTCTTCTCACATCTCCCCTCATTTGCTTCCCTATTTTCCCCAAAGTCTCCCCCCACCGTTTTTCCCCGTTCCTTCCTTTTTCGTTTTTTTTAATCTGTGTTTGTTCGTTTTTCCCTTTTTCTAGCGCTCCTTACTTCCTTTTTCCTTATCTTCGTTATTTTCCCTATATTATTTTTCTCTTTCATTTCCTTTTCATCTTTATGTAATCTCCTCTCCTTTTGTTCTCCCCCTTTTTCATTCTCGTCTCCATGTTCTCCCCTCCTTTATGCTCCTTCGTCTGTTTTTTTCCTTTAAAGTTCTCCCTTTTTTCTCCTCTCCATTTCCCTCTCCCTTCATGTCCCTTCCTCCGGGGAGGGAAAATTGACTCCCTTGGGGCAAACACTCCCCCCCCTCCCCCAAAAAAGTGGGAATTTTATTACGTATATTAGGAGGGGGAGAGTGGAGGAAAGTGAGGGTAAGACAGGGGG
>NC_069416.1:33551694-33578737 GCF_026875155.1 Cherax quadricarinatus | reverse complement strand
TTTTTGCCTCCAGGGTTCAATAATCCTTTTCATGAAGCCTCACATGGTTCAATACCCTTCTACGGGTATCCTCACATGGTTCAATAACCCTTCTACAGTGATGTCTCACAGGGTTCAATAATCCTTTAACAGTGTGTGCCTCACATGGTTAAAATAATCTTTCTACAGTGTATGCCTCACATGGTTCAATAATCCTTCTACAGTGGGATGTCTCACATGGTTCAATAATCCTTCTACAGTGTATGCCTACATGGTTCAATAATATTTCTACAGTGTATACCTCACATGGTTGAATAAACCTATGCATGAAATGCGAATCTCGACACAGTTACATATTCAGGTTCAGCTTGAGGAACCCAGTACGAGCATGCCTGCCACACAGACACACACACACACACACACACACACACACACACACACACACACACACAGACACACACACAATAGAGAATGGAAAAAGTACAGAAGGCAGAGAACACACGAAAATAGGGAGATCAGTCGCAGAGCCAGGAATGAGTACGCACAGGTAAGGAGGGAGGCCCAGCGACAGTATGAAAATGACATAGCATCGAGAATCAAGACTGACCCGAAACTGTTGTATAGCCACATCAGGAGGAAGACAACAGTCAAAGACCAGGTGATCAGATTAAGGACAGAAGGTGGAGAACTCACAGAAATGATCAGGAGGTATGTGAGGAGCTGAACAGGAGATTTAAGGAAGTTTTTACAGTAGAGACAGGAAGGGCTGTGGGAAGACAGCACAGAAGGGAACATCAAGAGGGAATATACCAACAAGTGTTGGATGACATACGAACAACTGAGGAGGAGGTGAAGAAGCTCTTAAGTGACCTTGACACCTCAAAGGCGATGGACCGGACAACATCTCCCCATGGGTCCTTAGAGAGGAGCAGAGATGCTGTGTGTGCCTCTAACCACAATCTTCAACACATCCCTTGAAACTGGGCAACTACCTGAGAAATGGAAGACAGCTAATGTAGTCCCCATATTTAAGAAAGGAAACAGAAACGAGGCACTAAACTACAGACCTGTGTCTCTGACATGTATTGTGTGCAAAGTCATGGAGAAGATTATCAGGAGGAGAGTGGTCGAACACCTGGAAAGGAACAAGATTATAAATGAAAACCAGCATGGGTTCATGGAAGGCAAATCTTGTATCACAAACCTCCTGGAGTTTTATGACAAGTAACAGAAGTAAGACAGAGAGAGAGGGTTGGGTAGATGCGTTTTCCTAGACTGCAGGAAGGCCTTTGACACAGTTCCCACAAGAGATTAGTGCAGAAGCTGGAGGATCGGCACACATAAAAGGAAGGGCACTGCAATGGATAAGGGAATACCTGACAGGAGGCAGCAACGAGTCATGGTACGTGAAGAGGTATCACAGTGGGCGCCTGTTACGAGCGGGGTCCCACAGGGTCAGTTCTAGGACCAGTGCTATTTTTGATATATGTGAACGACATGATGGAAGGAATAGACTCTGAAGTGTCCCTGTTCGCAGATGACGTGAAGTTGATGAGAAGAATTAAATCGGACGAGGATGAGGCAGGACTGCAAAGAGACCTGGAGAGGCTGGAACATGTGGTCCAGTAACTGGCTCCTCGAATTCAATCCAGCCAAATGCAAAGTCATGAAGATTGGGGAGGGGCAAAGAAGACCGCAGACAGAATATAGGCTAGGTGGACAAAGACTACAGACCTCACTCAGGGAGAAAGACCTTGGGGTGACCATAACACCGAGTACATCACCGGAGGCACACATCAACCAAATAACCGCTGCAGCATACGGGCGCCTGGCAAACCTGAGAATAGCGTTCCGATACCTCAATAAGGGAATCGTTCAAGACACTGTACACTGTGTATGTTAGGCCCATACTGGAGTATGCAGCACCAGTCTGGAACCCAAAACCTGGTCAAGCACGTCAAGAAGTTAGGAAAGTACAAAGGTTTGCAACAGGCTAGTCCCAGAGTCAAGGAATGTCGTACGAGGAAAGGTTAAGGGAAATCGGACTGACGACACTGGAGGACAGAAGGGTCAGGGGAGAACATGATAACGACTTTACAAGATACTGCGGGGAATAGATAAGGTGGACAGAGATGGGATGTTCCAGAGAGGGGACACAGGGACAAGGGGTCACAACTGGAAGCTTTAGACTCAGACGAGTCACAGGGACGTTAGGAAGTATTTCTTCAGTCATAAGTTGTCAGAAAGTGGAATAGCCTAGCAAGTAAAGTAGTGGAGGCAGAACCATACATAGTTTTAAAAAGAGGTATGACAAAGCTCAGGAAGCAGAGAGAGAGGGGATCCAGTAGCGATCAGTGAAGAGGCGGGGGCCAGGAGCTGAGTCTCGACCCCTGCAACCAAATTAGGTGAGTACAATTAGGTGAGTACACACACACACAGACACACACACACACACACACACAGACACACACACACACACACACAGACACAGACACACACACACACACACACAAACACGCGCGCCGCGCACATACACATGGGACCCAGGATCACAGTGATAGAAAAGAAGCTGAAGGTTTGATACACAAACGCTGACGGAATAACGAATAAATATGAAGAGTGGCTGAAAGAATCAATGAGAAGCCCCCAGACATCATAGCAATCTCAGAAACGAAACTCACTGAGACAATAACAGTTTGCAATTCCACCGGGATATCAGATCCTGAGGAAAGATAGAAGGAGCAAAGGGGGAGGAGGGGTTGCACTGCTCATAAAAAACCGATGGGGATTTAAGGAAAGAAAGGCATGGACGAGATTGGAGAGAAAGGGACTACATAGCATGTACAATTTAATCTGGGGAACACAAGGTAGTCATTGCAGTGATGTAAAAACCCACCACTGAACTGCAGGAGGCCAAGAGAGGAATACAAAGAACAACAGAGCCATGACACACTGGCTGAGGTGGCAAGAAGAGCTCACTCGAGCAGAGCAAAGTTACTGTTATGTGCTATTTCAACCCTAGGGAGATCGATTGGAAAACCTGGAGCCACATGGGGGTCCCGAAACATGGAGAGCCAACATGATGGATGTGGTTTCTGGGAAACCCCATGTATCAAAAAATGGCAGGGACACTACCCGAGAGAGGAGAGGATGGACCAGCAAGAATGGACCTCGTGTTCACCCTGAGCAGCTCAGACATTTAGGACATCACATAAGAGATGCCCCTTTGGGGTAGTGATCACATGGTTCTGTGTTTTGAATACATAGTAGAGCTACAAGTGGAGAGGGTAACAGGAGTTGAACAGGAAAAGCCAAACTATAAAAGGGGGGACTACACAGGTATGAGGAACTTCCTGTAGGAGGTTCAGTGGGACAGAGGACTGGTAGGAAAGTCAGTAAACGAAATGATAAATATGTAATAAAATGCAAGGTGGCAGAGGAAAGGTTTGTTCTCAAGGGCAACACAAATAATGAGAAGACCAAAGCGAGTCCTTGGTTTACCCGAAGGTGCAGGGAGGCAAAAACTAAGTGAACTAGAGAATGGAAAAGGTACAGAAGGCAAAGGGCCCAGGAAAATAAGGAGAAAAGTCGAGGAGCCAAAAACGAGTATGCACAGATAAGGAGGGAGGCCAAGCGACAGTACGAAAACGACATAACATCGAAAGTCAAGTCTGACCCGAAACTGCTGTATAGCCACATTAGGAGGAAGACAACAAAGACCAGGTGAACAGGCTGAGGAAAGGTGGGGAACAAGATAAGATAAGATAAGATTTCGTTCGGATTTTTAACCCCGGGGGGTTAGCCACCCAGGATAACCCAAGAAAGTCAGTGCGTCTTCGAGGACTGTCTAACTTATTTCCATTGGGGTCCTTAATCTTGTCCCCCAGGATGCAACCCACACCAGTCGACTAACACCCAGGTACCTATTTGCTGCTAGGTGAACAGGACAACAAGTGTAAGGAAACGTGTCGAAATGTTTCCACCCGCCGGGAATCGAACCCGGGCCCTCCGTGTGTGAAGCGGGAGCTTTAGCCACCAGGCCACCGGGCCACATGTGGGGAGCATGTGAGGAGTTCAATACGAGATTTAGGGAAGTATTTACAGTGGAGACAGGAAGGCCTCTGGGAAGACAGAACAGAGGGGGACACCAACAAGAATATACCAACAAGTGTTGGAGAACATACACACAACTGAGGGGGAGATGAAGAAGCTGCTAAGGGACCTTGACACCTCAAAGGCAATGGGACCGGATATCTCCCTGTGGGTCCTTAGAGAGGGAGCAGAAATGCTGTATGTCCCACTAGCCACAATCTTCAACACATCCCTTGAAACTGGGCAACCACCTGAGGTATGGAAGACGGCAAATGTAATTCCCATTTTTAAAAAAGACGACAGAAAAGAGACACTAAACTATAGACCACCGTCACTGACGTGTATAGCATGCAAAGTCATGGAGAAGATTATCAGGAGCAGAGTGTTGGAGCACCTGGAACGGAACAAGAGTATAAACGACAACCAGCATGGGTTCATGGAAGGAAAATCCTGTGTCACAAACCTTCTGGAGTTTTATGATAAAGTAACAGAAGCAAGACACTAGAGAGAAGGGTGGGTTGATTGCATTTTCTTGGACTGCAAGAAGGCCTTCGACACAGTTCCTCACGAGAGATTCGGTGCAGAAGCTAGAGGATCAGGCGCATATAACAGAAGGACACTGCAATGATCAGAGAATACCTGAAAGGGGGGCAACAACGAGTCATGGTACATGATGGGGGTATCACAGTGGGCATCTGTGACGAGCGGGGTAACACAGGGATCGGTCCAAGGACCAGTGCTATTTTTAGTATATGTGAATGACATGATGGAAGGGATAGACTCGGAAGTGTCCCTGTTTGCAGGTGATGTGAAGTTAGTGAGGAGAATTAAATCAGATGAGGATCAGGCAGGACTTCAAAGAGGCCTGGACAGGCTGGACACCTGGTCCAGCAGCTGACTTCTCGAATTTAACCCCGCCAAATACAAAGTCATGAAGATCGGGGAAGGGCAAAGAAGACCGCAGGCAGAGTATAAGCTAGATGGCCAAAGACTGCAAACCTCGCTTAAGAAGAAAGATCTTGGGGTAAATATAACACCGAGCACGTCTCCAGGAGCACACATCAACCAGACAATTGCTGCAGCATATGGGCGCCTGGTAAACCTGATAATAGCGTTGTGATACCTTAGTAAGGAATCGTTCAAGACACTATACACTGTGTACGTCAGGCCTATACTAGAGTATTCAGCACCAGCTTGGAACCCACACCGGGTCAAGCACGTCAAGAAATTAGAGAAAGTGCAAAGGTTTGCAACAAGGCTGGTTCCAGAGATAAGGGAAATGTCCTGCGAAGAAAGATTAAGGGAAATCGGTCTGACGACACTGGAGGACAGGAAGGTCAGGGGAGACATGATAACGACATACAAAGTACTGCGTGGAATAGACAAAGTTAACAGAGACAGGATGTTCCAGAGGACAAAAACAAGGGGTCACGATTGGAAATTGAAGACTCCGATGAGTCAAAGGGATGTTAGGAAGTATTTCTTCAGCTACATAGTTGTTAGGAAGTGAAATAGTCTGGCAAACGATGTAGTGGAGGCAGGAGCCATACATAGTTTTAAGACGAGTATGATAAAGCTCATGGAGCACGGAGAGGGAGGACCCAGTAGCGGTCAGTGAAGAGGTGGGGCCCAGGAGCCGAGTCTGGACCCATGCAACCACAATTAATTGAGTACACTCACTCTCTCTCTCTAGACCAAGTGTCTGTTGATAGGTGCCTTTGACAACTGTAACTAAGTAGCACTGAAAAACCTCGCTTACAGAGACGGAGTAAAAAAACACAGCCAGGGTGTCGATGTATGCAAGACACATGGCGGGGTATGTTTACACTAGAGATACACCTTGTCGTACACATGAAGTGTGTGTGCGTGCGTGTGTGTGTGGTTGTGTGTGTGTGTGTGTGTGTGTGTGTGTGTGTGTGTGTGTGTGTGTGTGTGTGTGTCACTAACTAATCTCTGTGCTGCTGATACCGATGGAGTTATCTACTTTTTTCCCATGAAGGGTCTAGTGCAAGGAAAGAGGAGAGAAATTGAAGTGTTGAAGGGGGGGGGGAGAGTGAAGAGAAAAGAGAGAGAGAGAGAGAAGAGAGAAAAAAAAAAAAGAAAGAGAAAGAGTGAGTGAGAGAGAGAGAGAGAGCCACAAGGTGGTGTCCCCGTCCTTCTTGGAGACCTCTGGTAAGCATCCAGTGCTCGTTGTGTTGTTTACAATAGTTCCCTCGCTTGTAAATACATAGCCCTTGTTTACATGTATGTATGCATACACACACCAGGGCATCAGGAGCTAGTTGTCATGCCAGTGCGCGCACGCACACACACACACACACACATGTTAGGAAGTATTTCTTCAGCCACAGAGTAGTCAGTAAGTGGAATAGTTTGGGAAGCGATGTAGTGGAGGCAGGATCCATACATAGCTTTAAGCAGAGGTACGACAAAGCTCACGGCTCAGGGAGAGTGACCTAGTAGCGATCAGTGAAGAGGCGGGGCCAGGAGCTCGGACTCGACCCCCGCAACCTCAACTAGGTGAGTACAACTAGGTGAGTACACACACACACGACAACCTGCACGGATTCAGAGACGGGAAATTCTGTGTCACAAACCTACTGGAGTTCTATGGCAAGTTGACAGCAGTAAGACGAGAGGAGTGGGTAAACTGCGTTGTCTTGGACTGTAGGAAGGCTTTTGACACACTTCTTCCACACATGATATTAGTGTAAAAGCTGGAAGACCAGGCAGGTTTAAAAAAGGGAAGGAATTGCAATGGATCAGAAAATAAGTTTATGAGGTGTTTTGAGTGGGTGCCTATGACGAACGGGGTTCAAAAGGGTCCAGTCTTTTGACAGGCGCTGTTTCTGGTATATGTGAATGACATGACGGAGGGGAAAAGAATCAGAAGTGTCCCTGTTTGCAGACGATTTGAAGTTGATGAGAAGAATTCAATCGGACGATGACCGGAAGAACTACAGCATTTCCCACTCTCCGTAAGGAATCGTTCAGGACCTGTACACCGTGTACATCATGCCCATATTGGAGTATGCAGCACCAGTTTGGAATCACACCTGGCCCAGCAAGTCAGGAAATTAGAGAGAGTACAAAGATTTGCAACGAGGCTAGTCCCGGAGTTAGGGGGATGTCCTACGAGGAGAGGTTAAGGGAAATCGACCTGACGACACTGGAGGCCAGGAGAGTTGGGGAGGATATGATAACGACATATAAAATACGGAGAGGAATCGACAAGGGGGACAGAGAGAGGATGTTCCAGAGATGGAGCACAATAACAAGGGTCACAATTGAAGTTGAAGACTCAGATGAGTCACAGGGATGTTAGGAAGTATTTCTTCAGAGTTTGTCAGGAAGTGGAATAGTCTGGGATGTGATGTAGCGGAAACAGGATCCATACATAGCTTTAAGAAGAGGTATGATAAAGCTCATGGTGCGAGGAGAGTGACCTAGTAGCGACCAGTGAAGAGGGGGCCAAGAGCTGTGGATGGACCCCTGCAACTACTATTAGGTGAATACACATTCGCACACACGCTCTTCCTGGAGAACGCTTGGAGAGATTTCATTAAGCATAACCAGCACGGGATTAGCGATGGTAAATCTTGTGGTACCAAACTGTTGAGTCCCATTACAGAGTAACAAGTGTGAGACAGGTGAGAAAGGGTTGGGTTGATTGCATTTTCTTATACTATTAGAAGGCATTTGATACTGTACTCCAAAGAGGCGGGGCAAAATATTTGAGGTGCAAGACAGGATTAACAAGAAAGGTTCTCTAGCAAAGGAAAAGGTCGAAAATCTGGAGAAAGGCACGAGGAAGCCGAAAGAGGACCTTGAAGAAATAAGGGAAGGGAGGGGAAAGGGGAATTTTGCAGTTATGTTCTGAAAGAGCCGGGAGTACAGATAACAACGGCAACAGAACTGATAACCACAAAACAATTTAGAGGAGAAAAAAATGGGAGGAGGAAAGAGAGAGGTTAATGATGATCCATGGTCTTCATGAAGCTGATGTAAGACCAAAGAAGAGAGATGGAGGAAAAATGAAAGCTAATACTGTAATAAACCATACCACAGGCGGGATAGAACCCGCGATCAGAGTCTCAAAATCCCAGACCGTCGCGTTAGCCACTGGACCAGCTAGCCACATGTTAACGGCTTTGAGGGGACTTGAGCTAGAGTTCGTCACGGCAACGCTAGCTGCAGATTCGTCTGTGAAAACTTGCATTTGTGGTCACAGTGGTGCCTGTGCTAACCTTCATGGTGTAGAAATATACCTAGTTGAACGAATCTTATTGTGGCTAGCTGGTCCAGTGGCTAACGCGACGGTCTGGAGTTTTGAGACTCTCTGATGCGGGTTCTAACCCCGCCCGTGGTATGGTTATTTCCAATCGTGTCATTACGATTTCGTGAGTCATAGTAATACTGTAATGAAAGGAGAGAAGGACAAAGTACAGTAGATGACATATTTTCGGATTAGAAGGTATTCAGAAATGCACCGAATCAAACTGGCCCTTGCAAAGGAAACAGACTTACGAGATTGAAACCTTTGTTAAAGCAGATAGAAATTGTGACAGAACAGAAAATGACAAAGGGAAAAACCTAAGGAAAGGATCAACACCAACAAACACAAGAAGGTGACACAAGGAAAATGACAACACGAGGATAATTACAGAATTACATCATGCAAATCTCCCAACATAATTAGCCCAAGATCCAACCCCATTTCCCATTCAAGTTCAATAACTCATGCACAACATCCCCCTACCTCCCATTCTCCCTCATCAACATACACAATTCTGATCCCTTGCAGCACAAAACCTTCCCACAACCCCAACCCCCACCTCATCTATTCATTCCATCTCATAACCATGGGTTAGTGTCATAACCAGGACTTCAAAAGCTGGAACACAAGAGGAGAAAGAAAAAGTATGGCACACAGACACAGGTGGGAAAACAAAGAGTGATGAGTGAAATGAGTAAATAACACAGACAGTCCCAGACATCATACTATTTAAGTGACAAAAACTGGGAGAAAATACGGATACAATTTTCCCAGTAGGGAATCAATTCCTAAGGAAGGCTAGAGGGAACAGAGGGCAGACAGAAGTAGCATTATTTATAGAAACCAGTGAAGCTTTGACGAGAAGCGAGTAAAAACAGTGAGGAGTCAAATGACAACATGGTAGGCACGTTTAAGACTGGGGGACGATAGTTGAAGATAGCATTGGTAATATAGTAATGACAAACAGCAGGAACACAAAGGTTGGTACTGGGGCGGGACTTCAAGTGGAAGACGTGCTAGAAGAGACAGAGTTTGATGTATTCATCCCTGTTCACGGATGATGGTGAAAGCTATGAGAAGACCATGAAGAGGATAAATAAATAGTACCTATACAAACTGTAGTTGTCTGACAAGTTGTTACTGGAATTCAGTCCCAGTAAGTGAAAATTATTAAAACTGGGGAAGAGCAATAGAGTAGAGGCTCGAGGGGCAGACTGTAAACCTTCCTCACCGAGAATGATCTCTGGTAAGTATAGAACCAAAGCCTATTACCGGAGACAGAGATGCACATTAACCGAATAACCTTGACAGTACATGCACGATTGGCAGGTCTGGCTTGAAGGAATTCCAACAAAAAAGTCATTCACGACACTCCATACGACATACGTCGGGCCAATTTTGGAGCACACAGCACCATATTAAGCTTGTCAAAAACAAGAAAAAAGTGCATAGATCTGCAATGAGACTAGTGCAAGAGGTAAATTTCCCGAAAAACGAGGAGAGAGCGAAAATACTGAACATGATGACATTAGAAAAGGTCCAATGAAGATATGATAACGACTTACAAAATACCCCTAGGAATCGATAGGGTGAACAGGGGAGGCTGTTCGAGAGGCAGGAAAGAGGTACACTATGGTACAGGTTAAAAAACACAGACAAGTCACAGTGATGTCAAGAGCATGTCTTCCTCATCGAACGACAGGAAGTGGGAAAGACCTGGACAAAATAAGTGGTAGAGGCCATCCTTACCAGTGGTGACCTATATTTTTGTGGCCCTGAAACTTGAATGTTATGGGGTCACCATTTGGGAACCAGCAACGGCTAGCCCACATGATTTCATTAATAACCTTTTAATTTTGATTTTAACTATTGTTTTGCCTTGAATTTCACTACATTAAAAAAAAAAAACACCACAGTACACCCAAAATTTTTTAAGCAATGTGGACTAAAGTCGCTTTTGGGCCCCTACGGGGTTAGGGGCCCCCCTGAAGCTTAAGCTTCATTAGTTTCATAGTAGAATCCACCCCTGATCCGTACAAAAGTAATATAACTATGATTAGACAGATCCAGATGAGAATGAGCCCACGAGAGCATGAGCGGAGACTCGACCCATACAACCAAAAATAGAAGAGTACAAAGAGATAAGTACACTGATGAACAAGATCTCACCCATAATCATATCAATGGTGTGTGAAGGACTTCTATTTTCTGTCATATTTTTATAATTGCTTCCCAAAAAAATGGATGGCAAATTGCTGACCTTTGTGTATACATGTCAGGCTGGACCAGATGTGTGACACGTAGCGCCAGGGCTGGTCTAGCACCTGTAACAAAGATAAAACTGTCAAAATACAAAGACAAACGCATTCCAAAAAAACGAAAGATGAGTTACGATGAGTACTTTAGCTACTGTAACGGGCCACGATGGTTAGACAGGAGACTACAGCCACTGTAACTGTCCCCGATGGTAGACAGGAGACTACAGCCACTGTAATGTTTTTGTTGGTAGAACAGGAGAACAGCCACTGTAACTGTCCATGTTGGTAGACAGGAGAACTACGCCACTGTAACTGTCCAGTTGGTAGACAGGAGACTACAGCCACTGTAACTGTCCACGATGGTAGAACAGGAATACAGCCACTGAACTGTCCCCGATGGTAGACAGGGACTACAGCCACTGTAACGTCCACGATGGTAACAGGAGACTACAGCCACTGTAACTGTCCATGTTGGTAGACAGGAGACTACAGGCCACTGTAACTGTCATGTTGGTAGAAGGGACTACAGCCACTGTAACTGTCCATGTTGGTAGACAGGAGACTACAGCCACTGTAACTGTCCATGTTGGTAGACAGGAGACTACAGCCACTGTAACTGTCCATGTTGGTAGACAGGAGACTACAGCCACTGTAACTGTCCATGTTGGTAGACAGGAGACTACAGCCACTGTAACTGTCCATGTTGGTAGACAGGAGACTACAGCCACTGTAACTGTCCATGTTGGTAGACAGGAGACTACAGCCACTGTAACTGTCCCCGATGGTAGACAGGAGATACAGCCACTGTAACTGTCCACGATGTAGACAGGACTACAGCCACTGTACTTTCCATGTTTGGTAGACAGGAGACTACAGCCATTGTAACTGTCCACGATGGTAGACAGGAGACTACAGGGCCCCTGTAACTGTCACGATGGTAGACAGGAGACTACAGCCACTGTAACTGTCCACGATGGTAGACAGGAGACTACAGCCACTGTAACTGTTCATGTTGGTAGACAGGAGACTACAGCCACTGTAACTGTCCACGATGGTAGACAGGAGACTACAGCCACTGTAACTGTCCACGATGGTAGACAGGAGACTACAGCCACTGTAACTGTCCACGATGGTAGACAGGAGACTACAGCCACTAACTGTCCATGTTGGTAGACAGGAGACTACAGCCACTGTAACTGTCCACGATGGTAGACAGGAGACTACAGCCACTGTAACTGTCCATGTTGGTAGACAGGAGACTACAGCCACTGTAACTGTCCACGATGGTAGACAGGAGACTACAGCCACTGTAACTGTTCATGTTGGTAGACAGGAGCTACAGCACTGTAACTGTCCATGTTTTTGGGAGACAGGAGACTACGCACTGTAACTGTCCCTGTTGGTAGACAGGAAAACTTAAAAGCCAATTAACGTCCAGTTGGAACAGGGGAAATACAACCCTGTAAATGGCCTGGGTAGACAGGGGGAATACAGCCAAAGTAACTGTCCATGTTTGGGAACAGGAGATACAAACCACTGTAAAAAGTCCCGTTTTAACAGGGGACACAGCCCCTGAACTGTCCAGTTTGGTAGGGCCGGGGATTTCAGCCACTGTAAATGTCCCCGTTTTTTTTGACAGGGGACTACAGAATTTTAAATGTCCATGTTGGTAGACAGGGGATACGCCCCTTATTGTCCCCCGTTGGAACAGGAGATACAGCCACTGGGAAATTTTCCATGGTTTGGGAAAACAGGAGACTACAGCCCCTGGGAACTGTTTAAGTTTGGGAGACCCGGAACTACAGCCCTGGGAACTGCCATGTTGGTAACAGGAGACTACAGCCCCCCGTAATGTTTTTGTTTGGGAGAAGGGGGGATACAGCCCCTGTTTCTGTCCACGTGGTAACAGGGGCTACAAAACCACTGTAACTGTCCCCTGTTTGGGAGGGCAGGGGAAATACAGCCACTGTAAGGGCCAGTTTGGGAGCCTGGGACTTTCCCGCCACTGTAACTGTTTATGTTGGTAGGGGAAGGGGGACTACGCCCCGTAACTGTCCCTGGGTAGACAGGAAAACTACGCCCTGAAATGCCCCCTTTGGTAACAAAGGATACAGCCACTGTAATGTTTTGGTTTGGGGAAAAGGAGACTACCCGCCCCTGAATGTTCCCCCTTGGTTTGAAAAGGGGCTACAGCCCTGAAACTGTCCACGGGTTTTAGAAGGAGCCCACAGCCCCCGTAAAATGTCCATGGTGACAGGGGGACTACAGGGCCCCTGTAAATGTTTATTTTTGGGAGACAGGAGATACAGCCCCTTTAAAAGGCCAGGGTAGACAGGGGCTACCCCACTGTAAAATGTCCCCATGGGAGACAGGAGACTACAGCCCCTGTAACTGTCCAGTTTTGGGGAAGGAGCTACAGCACTAAGTCCCCAAAGGGAGGGCAGGAATCAGCCCCTGTAAAGTCCAATTTTTGGAAAACCCGGGGACTACGCCCCCTGTTTAACCGTCCCTGTTGGTAGACGGAGGGCTCCAAACCACTAACTTTTCCCCGTGGTAACAGGAGACTACGCCACTTAAATGTCCCCCGTGGTAGACAGGGATACAGCCCCCGTAAAATGTCCATGTTTTGGGGAAAAAAGAATACAGCCACTGTAAAAGTCCAGTTGGGAGACGGAAGGGGTACAGCCAAAAACTGTTCCCTGTTGGGAGACAGGGGAAAACACCAAATTAAAAAGTCCAAATTTGGGAACAGGGGACACACCAATGTTTCGTCCCTTTTTGGTTGAAGGAGAATACAACCAAGGAAACTGTCCATGTTGGGAGAAAGGGGAATTTCACCCCTGTAACTGTCCATTGGGGAGACAGAACTACAGCCCTGTAAACTGCCAGGTTTGGTTTGACAGGAAGCTAAGCCACCCGTAAATGTCCCCGAGGAGACGGGGGAGACTACAAACCACTGTAAAATGTCCTTGTTGGGAGAAAAGGAACTACAGCCACTGTAACTGTTTCCCTGTTTTAGGGCAAAAGCTACAGCCCTTTAAAAATCCATGTTGGTAGACAGGAAAACCTTTTTGCCACTGTAAAAATTCCCTGTGGTAGACCGGAGACTAACAAACTGTAAAAAGTCCAGTTGGGAGACAGGGACAAAAGCCAAATTTAACTGTTATGGTTTGGAAACAGGGGAAATCCCAATGTAATGCCCCGTTGGGAGAAAAAGGGAACTAAAGCCCGTAAACTGTTTCCCCGTTTGGGAACAGGAACTTTCAACCCCTGTAACTGGTTTCCTTTGGTAAAGGAGACTACAAACCACGGGAACTGCCCCTGTTGGTAGACAGGAGACTACAGCCTGTAATGTTCATGTTGGTAGACAGGAGACCCACAGCCACGGGAAAATGTCCAGTTTTGGGAGACAGGAGGGCTACCGCCCCGTAAAATGTAAATTTTTGGGAGACAGGAAACTTTCAGCCACTGGGAACTGTTCATTTTGGAAAACAGGGACAAAAGCCACTGTTTAAATTTTTTGTTTGGGTTACAGGAAGATACACCACTGTAAATGTCCACAGGGTTTAAAAGGGGGGATACAGCCACTGTAATGTCCTGTTGGGGAGAAGGGCTACAGCCTGTAATGTTCCCTGGGTTGGGGAAACAGGAGACTACAGCCACTTTAAGGGCCCCCGTTTGGGAGACAGGAGCTACAGGCCCCGTAACTGTCCAAGGTTGGGGACAAACTTTAAACCAAGTAAAGGGCCCTGTTGGTAGACAGGAGGCTACAGCCCCCTTTAAATGCCTGTTTGGAGACGGAACTAAAAGCCAGGGAATGTCCATTTGGTAACAGGGGACAAAAAGCCAGGGAAACCTTCCCTGTTGGTAACAAAACTTTCAGCCCCTTCCCGGCCAGTTGGTTTTAAAAGGAAATACGCCGTAACGGGCCCCTTTGGGAACAGGGCCCACAGCCCCTTTAACCCGTCCCTGTTGGGAGAAAGGAGAAAACCGCCACGGGAACGTCCTGTTGGAAAGGAGATTTTGCCATAGGGGCTTTATTTGGAAAAGGAAAGGCTTTCCCGCCAAAAAAAAGGGGTAAATGTTTGGGGAAAAAGAGGAATCAAAGGAGGGGGAATCGTCCCCCAGTTTTATATGGGGGTTCAAACCACTTTTAGAATGTCCCATTGGGGGTAGATGGAATATACGGGCCCCGGTAACGGCCAACGGGGGGGGGAGCAGGGACCACCACTGTAACTTGTCCAAAAAGGTGGGCAAGGAAGCCCTTTTTAACTCCCCCGGATGGGTTGGACAGGGAGAATTTTTAAAAAAACTTTTTTAAACTTTCCCAAAAATGGGAACAGAGGAAAATTAAAAGGGGCCCCTGTAAAAATTGGCCCATGTTGGGAAAAGATCTACAGCCACTGTAACTCCAAGGTTGTGGGCGGAAACGACCCATGTAAAGGGGGATTTTCTAAAAACCCCCCCCTTAACCCCTTTCCCATTTTTTGGGCTGAGAAAACCCCCTTTAAAAATTTTCCAAAAAAGTTTAATCTGAAACAACCATGAAACTTGGGCATTTTTTGGAGACCAAAAAAAGCCAATGTTTAATGTTTCAGTTTGGAGGCAAGAAAAACCTTTTTTCACCCATTAAATTTCCAGGGTTTGGGAACCAGGAGGGAACTAAAGAAAAGAAAAAATGGCCCGGGGGTTTAAGGGCCCCGGAAGGAAATAACCCCTTTAACGTTAAATTGGTAAAACAAGGAACTAAAACCACCCAATTAACTTGGGGTTCCACCAAAAACAGGAGATTAAAAGCCCCTTGGGAACTTTTTTCCTTTTAAAAAGGGATACTGTAGTCAGGGAGGGAAGAGGGGGGGGGGGGGGTCATAGTGGTACCCCCATATCAAGTCTTCGTCCAAAGGCTGGACAAGTTTGAAGAATTCTTTGTAACAAGATCCCATGATGATGCAGTGTTGACAGTTGTGTGAATGGTTTTGAAAACCGACAAGTTGAAGATTGAGACACTAGCAACATATGGGAATCTTTTTTGAGGAAACGTTCCCCACACAGTGGCTTCATCAGTCCAGTACAAAGCTTCGCCTCACCTGACTACAGTATATAAGCCACGTCTACAGCCCTATGCTGTACATTCTACAAGATTGATGGACTGAACACATCGACTCCAGGATGAGGGACTGATTACCTCAACTCCTCCTCTCCTTACTCCTTCCTCTTTGAATTGGACTGATGAAGGCCACTGTGTGGCGAAACGTTTCCTGAATAAAGATTCCCATATGCTGCACAAGTGTCTCAATCTTCGACAGCCACCTTGTTGAGACCCAGTGAGAGCCTAATGTTAATAGTTCTCAGTGAGAGCCCCTGCATTATGAAATGCTCTTTTTTCAGCCTCAGTGTAGTACAGTATATCCCCAGTATTGAACTAGATGAGGAAGCTCTAGAAGAAAACGAAATACATAGTATCAAGAGTAGGTATGCAAGGGCGCACGGAGCCAGGAACTAACAATACCAGCGATTGTTGGTGAAGAGGCGGGACTAGGAACTGAAACTCGGATTCCACTAATATAACTTGGTGAATACACACACACACATACAGGTAGCATCACCATTTACTTGGTAACTTTGTTAACATTTTCAACAGAGGACCCACCACCTGAACAATGGGCGAGACCCCTTTTCATACTAAAGCGTTTTTCAGGCATAAATACATACATATGTATATATATAATTATATTATATAATTATTATATAAATATATATAATAATATATATATAATATATATATATATATATATATATATAAATATATATATATATATATGTATACATATATAATGTGTGTGTGTGTGAATGTTGTGTGTGTGTGTGAATGTGTGTGTGTGTGAATGTGTGGTGTGTGTTGTGTGTGGTGAGTGTGTGTGTGTGTGTGTGTGTGTGGGGTGTGTGTGTTGTGTGTGTGTGTGTGTGTGTGTGTGTTGTGTGTGTGTGTTTGCGACGAAGTTTCCTAGAGAGGCAAACAATCCAGGGGCAGCACTGAACAGGTCACAAAGATACAGTGAGAGGTTTACTGTGAAGTTGGTCAGTAGCCGACTTGCCAGGTCATACAAGCTGACTCTGCCGTTACATCTTCCCCCTTTAAAGGGTCACACGTTACGTGCAAACACTGTCACCCGATGACAAGGGGAAGGTGGAGTGTCAGGTTTCTGAAAGGTATTAGAGGAAAAAGAAGAGGTGAAGCAGATCAGGGGTGAAATTATTTCCCTGAGAACACAAGTCCAGAAAAATAGGAAACTAAAACCTTATAGTGGATGTGCGGGGGAAGTTAATACATTTAGCTGTACTTCTTTACTGGGTAAAAAAGAGTGGGGAGAGTAAAGCACAGGGCTCTTTACTATTCTTACTTTCAGGGAGAAAAGGTTGTCCAAAGAGCTTCAGATCCCCTCGATCTCAATGGTGGGTTTTAAGGGACTGTAAATGGAATCTAAACAACCTTCGATCTAAACCAGGAACAGTTTGCAAATGACAACGCAGGATCACACCAAGCCAGCTTACCCCCCCCATACCCGTGTTCCACCTCTAAAGTGAGTGATTAACCTTCTGCTAACTTTTTTGGTACACCAGACGGCCTTCTGCTACACTAGTTGTGGAGGAGCTAGCCACCCTGTTAGTACACATAGAGAAATTTATTTGCCCCTAATCGCACTTGCGACTACACCCGAATACGTTTATGAATTTTACCACCCCTTCCCAACACACCTGCCCCCACCAGCCGACTGCCGCCACCCTGTGACTCCTCGGAAGCTTGAGAAAGAAATAAAGCATAGGACCTGACATGGACGGTGATTTATCCATCCCAGTCGCATCACCAGAGGACACAAGAATAACTGTAATACCTGTTCCTCTGGTTGGTGCTGAGGGAAAGGATTTAGTCGGGAATAGCTTCCCATAAAAAATTATCAGACTAACCTGACCTCTGTCAAGTCATAACTGTCTTGCATAGATTCAAACAGATTCTGTCAGATTATATGATGCTAGCTAGCCACCATGGTACTTTTGATCAGGAGATAATTTCCCCCAAGTGATATAACTCAAATGAATTTCAAACAATTTGTGAAAGAGAAAAGCCAAAGATTGCTGGTTGCACACAGTGCCTGGGATGTGCTGGCCCCCAAAGCCCGGGAAATGATTAGAGAAAATGGTGAAGAAGAAGGTAAAAGCGATGTTTTTAAGACGGGAAGCATCATGCAACATATGGGAATCTTTATTGAGGAAACGTTTCGCCACACAGAAGTTTTAAGAAACAAGATCACTAACCACATGGATGCTTAACAAATGCGCAATTCAGGCCAGCATGAATTTAGAGCAAGTCGCTCCTGCCTTCTGCCACTACTGGATCATTACAACACGGATAATGCGTGGAAATTAAATAACTGAAAAGGTGGACAGATAAATTTTTCTTTTACACTTTAACAAATCGAGTGTAAAGAGTATTAATAAACAGAGTAAAATCAGAGGCTGCCACAGAGAAAGTGTTGTTCCCCGTGGCAAAGTATTCACCCCATATTTTTCCCTCATCCTCATGTCCGACATAAACAGGGACACGATTCATGGCACCACATCATCCTTTGCAGACAATACTAGAATCTGCACGAGGGTGACATCTAATGAGGACACTAATTTTCCAAACGGATATGAACAACTCTTCTAGTGGGCCACGGAAAGCAATATGATGTTCAGTGATAAAAATTTTTAGTTACTCCGTTATGGAAAAACTGAGGAAATAAAGCCATGAAAGGAGTATAAAACTAACTCTAACCACTCAATAGAGCAAGAAACTTAAGTAAATGGAATAATAATGTCAGATCATCTTACCTTCAAGGTTCACAACAGTGTCATTATCACAACCGCTAGGAAAATAATAGGATGGATAATGAGTCTTGAAAATAAGGGATTCCAAGCCAATGATGGTCCTCTTTAAGTAACCTCTTCTCTCTTGGCTGTAATATTGCTATATGCTAATAGCCTCTCTTATGATGGGCGAAATTGCAAACTTAGAGAATATACAGAGGAACCTTCACTGCATGTAAAAATTCGGTCAGGCACCTAAAGTACTGGGAAATTTTAGAGTTCCTTGACCTGTGCTCCTTGGAATGCAGGCGAGAAAGATACATCACGATTTACACCAGAAAAAAATCTAGAGTGGGTGGTTCGAAACATGCATGCAGAAATCACTCCTTACGAAAGCAAAATGCTTGGCATACCGTGCAGCATTCCCCAATGAAGCGCAGAGGAGCCAAGAGTTCTCTAAGAGATAGCACAATAAGTTTACTGGGCCCAAGACTTTCCTACACCGTTCATAAACAAGGGAAATTACCCTGGCTGTCTTCAAGAGGGAACTTGTTAAGTTCCTCAAGTCAGCTCCTGATGGACCACGCTGTGGTTCGTGTGCTGGACTGCGTGCGACCAACAATAACAACTTAGCTGAACAATCCTTGATTAACCAGAAAGCCTGGTGTGGGACCGGGTCGCGGGGGCGCTGACCCTCAAAATCTTACAGAAATACTTCAGGTACATCAACTTTGAACTTATTAACAACTGTTAATACTATAGTATTAATAGCTGGTAATACTCTAAGTATTAACAGCTATTAAATAAAATTTAGGCTCAGTGGATGTTGATTACGAAAATTTACAATTTTTTTAATGTTCTTTATATATTCCAATGAAAAAATAGTTTAAAATAAAGATTAAATAAAAGTGTTGATTAAAAAAAAAAAAACTCAAAGCTGCGATGAAAAATGAAAAAGTAAATATTTTTTGTCAGGAGTTAAAAAATAAAACTTTTAATATTTTGAGTAAAGATAATAAATGTAAAGTGCGTTCACTATTGTTAATATGATGAAAGTAGGAGGCTTTTGTTAGGTATGATGAAAGTAGGAGGCTTTTGTTAGGTATGATGAAAGTAGGAGGCTTTTATGGTTGTGAAACAGCTGTGCACATTGACAGAGTTCAACATTTTGAAACAAACAGAACCATTTATAAAACATTTAACATTTTGTTCAGCAAGAATAATTATTGTAAAGGTTTTAGACGTTACGAAACGCCACAGCACTTATGAACATCAAAAATCAGCGTTGAACACCATAAACTCATCAGGGTAGTGACCTCTGGCCTAGAGCTGGGGAAACCACATTATTTGTCAGCTCTTAAAGGCAGGGTGACTAGTGAAAGCTGCAGCCTGGTCCCTCACTCAACACTCAGTAGACACTAGTGAGGAAACGAATATACCTCCCTCAGTTTTGTGTATGTTTTATTACACACATTTTATAATATATATATATATATATATATTATATATATATATATATATATATATATATATATATATATATATATATATATATATATATATATATAAGATTGGAGTCCAGGACCAGAAGTTCATTGACGGAGCCATGATCTGGGATAATCTAACGGGCTCTGAAACCAGACCTGCTCCCCCAAACAACTACAAACAGTCGGACTGGGATGGTCCAGTAGTGGAAAATATAGCCTCAACAATGCTTCAGAGTGTTTCAGGGAAGGATAGAGCTCGCCTCCTGGTAGTGAGAGCTCCTCATGTAGGGGACTTTCTGTTGGCTACTCCCAACTCCAGCCTTGACACACGCCTCGACACACAGACCATTTGCACTGGTGTTGCCCTTCGACTTGCCGCCCCTATTCTCGCCGGACACAGGTATATTTATGGCACCGAAGCAGCAGACCGATTCGGATACCATGATCTTGTATGCCGTAAATCCGACCGAAAGATTGCAAGACATGAGGAGGTTAATAACATTATCAAGAGGAGCCTGACAACAGCCGGATGCATAGCAGTAAGGGAGCCACCTCAACTGTGCAGATCTGATGGCAGTCAGAAGCATCCAGATGGTATCACCCTTCAAGCCTGGACAGGCGGCAAGCAGGTGGTGTGGGACTATACATGTGCATTTAACTTGGCTGATACCTATCTCCAGTACACCAGGGAGGAAGGAGGGGCAGCTTCCAGCTTCAGGGAGTCCCAAAAGTCTAGAAAATATGGAGAACTTGCCCATCATTATATGTTTGTTCCCATAGGCTCGGAGACCCTTGGCTCATGGGAAAAGAGTGCATCTAAGTTCCTTAAGGAACTGGGCAAAAGACTCGTCAGGGTAATTAGGGATCCCAGGGCATCTAGTTTTCTGTTCCAGCGACTCAGCATTGCCGTTCAGAAGGGTAATGCCTGCTGTATTTTGGGCACACGCCCCAGCTCTGCGGAGCTGGATGAGATTTTCGCATTATAATCAGTGACAAACACCTAACAATATGTACTAGATATGTACTAGACATGTATTTCTCACAGCTCATGTACTGTATGTGCCATCTTTGTATCAGCAATGCATCTCTTAAATCTTCTGTACCATATTATGTAATAAAATATACCTATTGGTAAAAAAAATGAAAAGATTGGGTGGTAAAGGAAGTGGAATATTCAAATGACTTCAGGAAGAAATCCAAATATTCTTCCTTGAAGCCTTTCTATCCACTTCTCCGAGGCTATGGGTCCCACAATTTACACCAGAGGTGGACCCCATTCTACATATATATTCAGAATACGCAAAACAACTACTGTGAAAGGATAGTGAAATTCCAAGCACTTTCGTGACTTCTCACATTATCAAGGAGAGAAATTACGAATGTGCTTGGAATTTCACTATCCTTTCACAGTGGTTGTTTTGCAATACTAATTATATATATATATATATAATATATATTAAATTATATATATAAAATAAAAATAATATATATATAATAAATATATACTTGCGGGGGAAAAAGGGTCAAAAGATAGGAGTACCCGGGGGAGTGTATAGTAAAAATAGTTCCTTTGCCGGCATTTTTAAGGTAGGGAAAGTCCGCTGGCTATTCCCCCCCCCCCCCTTTTTCCCCCCCCCCCGGAAAGTGATAGTTTGATTCCCGGCGCTTTTTAAGGGTAGGGTCATCAGTCAGCTATCCCTCCCCCCCCTTTTCCCCCCCCCCCCCCAAAGGTGAATGTGGGGCCCGGGAAAAAAACAGTAAATCACTCGCTCACAGTCCCAAATACTCTTGAAAGGACAAGGGGTCACCTGCTAAACAAAGAGTAAATTTAAGGAGACGGCTAAGTTCTGAGACGTCCAAATTTTTTTTTTCCACTACTGTTTGGTATGCAAGTACAGGAAATTTTCCCCTCATCATTTTAGTGGAAAAAAACCTTAAATGCCTTAATAACCTTGACTTAGTTTTTCCACACGGGAACTTGATAAAACACTGAAGAATGTACGGTGTGCGGTAATTGACACCTGTAACTTAGGACTATGATGAAGAACTACTTGACTTGGTAACTTTTGGACCACTCGGACGCAACCAACATTCAAATTAATGATCTATGGATGACCGTAAGAGGACATGAACTACTTAAATGTGCGAGTACTTTTCAGACGTCTTTAATGAAATTCAGGTGTTACCTCCACGGTTGTCCATAATGATTGACTAGTGACGGGAAAATCTATCAAACGAAAATTATACCAGTTCAGTTCCCTTAGGGATGCTTTGACCGAGAGGTAGACAAAATTATTAAAATAAAGATCATTGAACCTTCAGTATCTTCATATTGTTCACCAGTGGTCATGGTTAAGAAGAGGATAATTCATATAGACTGGCTATTGACTTCAGAGGTTTAATGCTTACTCGTGGGATGCTGATCTATTGCCTTAATAGATAGGATCTACAAAAATTTATTGATGCTTCCTTCTTTTCAGAGATTGATATCTGCACAGGGCATACATCATAAGTAAATGTTAGACTTCTTCTAAAGCTGTACACCGCTTTTCCTACCACACAAGGATGATGCAAGAGAGAACTATGCCCTTCGGTTCGGTAAACTGCCTGTGCTACCTACGTTCGACTGATGAGAAAGGTCTTGGGTAATATGCCAAATGTTTCAGTTTATTTTGTAACATTTACGTAATGACATTCCACGTGGGGCGACATATCAAACTTAAATCAGTTTTGCGTAGGTTACGCTCACATGGCCTCACTGCCAAACCAAAGTATGCTTCCTTGGGTATAACTAGATTAGGATATCTTGGACTGATACTTTCTAATACTCTCTGCAGCTCTCCCCAGTAAGATCCAAAGCTTAATTAGAATTAAATTCCCAGAACCAAACATAGCTCATGCGAAGCTTTTATTGGTTCTGTAAATTTTTATGCACGTTTATCCGAACCTTAATGATCTACAGGAACTTATCCAACTTCCTTAAAAAGTCTGTGCAGGGACCTCTTGAATTCCGACATCAGCTCGGAAAAGTTAATGAGATTATAAGTTATCTTTTTCGAAAGACCCTATACTTAAGATTCCAGATATTAATAAAACATTTTGCTTGGGAAACTGATGCTCAATACTGGCTTAGGTCAGTGTACTACAATACCATGATGGGACTCCCTTTTCTTGTATGCTTCCTACGCTGGAAACTCCTCTCCGCAGAACAACGCGATACTCCACAATAGAACGGAATGTTTGCCCTTGTGTATGGGGTATCTCCAAACTTAAATTATTATTTGCTGGGAAAAGAATTCAATTTTAGTAACGGACAAACCTTTGAGATACTAGAAACTTTAAAGGGGAACCAACAGTCAACCTCTGAGGTGGACATTGGACTCCAGGCTTTTAAGTTCCTTATTGTGGTATATCAATGGTTCATCCAATTATTTCTTGATGGTTAAGTTGTGACAGTCAGTAGAGATTTGTTGCATTACGCGGACTTCACATGTTTGAACTTTTTCCTTGACTATTCTTCTTATACTCCTTGACTATAGTCTTGGTATGGGGAGTGTGAGGGAAAAGTTCAATAGATAGGAGTAGCGAGGGAGTGTATAGTTACAATAGTTTGAATGCCGGTGATTGTTAGGTAGGGTAAGTCCAGCTCCCGCTATCCTTCCCACCCTCTCCCCCCCGACAGGCTGACGTGTGGGCTCCGGTAAAACATTAAATCAATCGACTCACAGCTCCCAACAAAACTCTTGAAAGGACAGGAGGGGGTCACTGCTAATACATGAGTAAAATTGAAGGAGACGACTAACGTTCTGAGACGTCCCAGATTTTTTAATCCACTACCTGTTTGTGTATGCAAGTAGCAGGATATAACCTCATCATTGCAGTGGAAAAAAACCTGCTTTCTGTCATCTGGAGGATATTGGACGGATAGAAAATCTGTGAAGGAACAAGCCGGCTGGGTTGTCATCAATACCTGTGACCCCCCCCCCATCTTCGGCAACGGCTACGATTTCAACAACACTCAGTGTCACCCAACACCAGGACTCCCAAGTTTTATATATATTTTTAGCGTTGAATTCAGGTTTTCATTTATATTTCCATTTTTCATTACTTTAATGTAGGATTATATGTCATATATAAGTGTTTTTATATTATTATTTTTTCTATATACTAAAAAGTCGTTTGTTTGCTATTATTTCTTTTTCTATTCATTAATTTCCTGAGGAGCCAGCCTTGGTAATACTGTCTGAAGTTTGTTACAGGGCTGAGTAAAGCATTCACACACACACAACACATATAAATTTATATTGATTATATTATATATAGATATATTGTTTATATTTTATATATAGATATATAGATTATTTATACTATAGAATTAGATTTATTTTTATATATAATCTATATTCTTTATATCTATATATATCTATATTTCTATAATATCTATATATCTATATATATCTATTTGTGAAATTATCTATATATATTATATATATCTATACTATCTATATATATCTATATAACTATTATCTATAGTTCTATATATATTTATATATCTATATATATATCTATATATCTATATATATATCTATTATAATTATATATTTTATTTATTTCTATATATTATTATTTTATCTATATATTATATATATATTATATATATATCTATATATCTAGATATATCCGTTATATAGTCTATAATAGATCTATATATTTAATCATATATATAACTCGAGATAGATATATATTTATATAATCAATATATATATATATTTATATATAATCTATATATTTTTTTTTTTTTATATACTATATCACTTTTTATTATTCTATATTATATATATATAGATATATATTATCTATTTATATATATTGCTATATTAGAGATATATATATAATCTATAGATTATTTTATATTTATTTAATCTATATATTTATTTTTTATATATATCTAGAGATGATATTTATATATATATAATCTATTTTATATTTTTATTTATATTAATATATATATAGATATATTTAAATTCTTTATATATATATATATTATATATAATCTATTTTTATATATAGATATATTATCTTATATATTTATGGATAGGATTTTAATCTTTTTATTTAGATTTATATCTTCTATATTTATATATATTGTTTTATCTTTGATAGATTTAGACTAGATTCGTATTTATATAATATATATATAATCTATATATATATATATATATATATATTTATGGATATATCTATATAATATATTATATATATATATATATAATATTTATATATATTTATATATAAATATATATATGTTTTTTATATAATATAATATATATATATATATATATATATAATCTATATATTTATAATATATATAATCTAGTTTTATATTTATTTATATATATATTTAATCTTTATACTTGAGATATATATATATATTTATATTGAACGGATATAATCTATATATTTATTATATATTAGATATATATAATATATATATTTATTATATATATAATCTATATTAGATATTGATATTATATAATATATTTATATATATATATATATATATAGATATATAATCTATATGTATACTTTTTATTATATAGATTATATGGATTTTATAGATATATATTATATATTATATATATATATAATATATATATATATATATAAGTAAATTATATATATCTATATATATATAATCATTATATTTTTATTTTTATATATATATTTAGTATATATTTAAATCGATATATATTTTTAGATATATATATATATAATCTATTTATATAGTATATATATATATATATAGATCTATTTATTATATTGATATATTTCCTTTATATTGATATCTAGCATTTATAATATTTATATTATATTATTATATCTATATATTTTATATTTTTTATAATATATATTATTTTAATCTTTATTATAAGTATATATATTGATAGAACTATATAGATTATATATATTTATATTTATATATATAATCGATATATTTATTTACTATATATTTTATATTAGAATTAGATATTTAGCTTTTAGATCAGTTATAATATATATATATTTTTATTTATTATATTTAAATCTATAGATATTTATATATATATATATTTTATATATAATCGATTATTATATATTTTCTTTATTTAGTAGTTAATACTATATTTAATCTATATATAATATAGATATATATATTGTTATATATATTTATATATTTATAGATTGAAATCTTAATATATATAGATATATACTATTGATATTTTTTTATATTCTATATATATTTATTTATATATATAATGATATATATATTTATATATATAGTTATATAATCTATATATATTTATATATATATTTATATAATATTAATTATATTTAGATATGATTGAGATAATCTATTTTTATATATATATATTTTTATATATTTAATCGATATATATTTTTTGAATATTTTATTATATATAGAGATATATATATAATAGATTTATATATATTTTATATATATATATTATCTTTATATATATATTTATAGAGTATATAATATAATATATATATATATATATATATATTTATAATCTATATAGAGTCTATATATATATATATTATATAGCTATTTATATTCTAGGTATATTTTATATATATATATATAAATCTATATCCTATTATATAGATATTATAGAATCTATTATAGATATATAGATATTTATATTAATATATTGATATAGATATTTATATCAAATTTATGATATATATATTATATTGAGTTTATTCTATATATATATAGATTTATATATATTCTATATATATATATATGTTATATAATGCTATATAATATAGTTATTTTTTGTTAGTAGATATATAGTTATTTTCTATATTTATTCGATATGAGATCTTTATTTATTAGATGATTTTATATATATTTATATTTAGTTATATCTTTAAATGTCATATATTATATAGATTATATATAGATATTTTTATATATATATAATCTTTTTTTATTTATTTATATAAGATTATATTTTTAGTATATTTATATATTTTTATAATCTATAGATATATATATTATAGATTTTTATATAGAGATATATATAGTTTTATTCTAT
>NC_069416.1:33536694-33549194 GCF_026875155.1 Cherax quadricarinatus | reverse complement strand
TCTATATATATATAATCCTATAGATCTATTTATATATATATATATATATCTATATATATATAATCTAAATATATTATCATGTGTGTGGTGTGTGTGAGCTTACTAGCCCTGTAACAATTCAGACAGTATTACCAGGCTGGCTCCTCAGGAAAAATTAATGAATTGAAAAGAAATAATAGCAAACATACACTTTATTATATAGAAATATAAATATAAAACACTTAAATATGAAATAATTAATCCTAACTTAAAGAAATTGGAAAAAATGAAAAATATACATGATACTGAATTCAACGCTAAATTCTATATATAAAATAGGGTGTTGGTGTTGGTGACACTGCGTGTTGTTTCTTGAAAATGTAGCCGTTGCGATGTGGGGCGGGGGTCACAAGGTATTGATGACAACCCACCGGCTTTTTCTTCACGATTTTCTAGCCGTCAATAATTCCGTCCAGCTGACAGGAAGAGGTTTTTTTCACAGCAATGATGAGGGGTTATATCCTGTACTTGCTTACACAAACAAGGGTAAGTGGATAAACATTTGGGACGTCAAGAACTTTAGTCCGTCTCTTCAATTTTACTCATTGATTTGCAGGTGACCCCCTCTGTCCTTTCAAGAGTAGTGTTGGGAGCTGTGAGTCGGAATGATTACCTGTTTTTACCGGAGCCCACCACGTCACTTTGCGGGGGGGGGGTGAGGGGGGGATGGGATGCGGGAGCTGGCCTTACCCTACCTTAACAAGCAGCGGCATCAAACTATTGTTACTATACACTCCCTCGTACTCCTATCTATTGAACTTTACCCTAACATTCCCTACCAAGGGGGAACTTATAGTCAAGGCGTATAAGAAGAATAGCGCAAGAAAGAAAGTTCAACATGGGAAGTCGCGTAAGGCAACAAATCTTCTACTAACTGTCAACTAACAGTCAGAGAAATAATTGGATAGAAACCATTGATATACACAATATGAACTTAAAAGCCTGGAGTGCCAATGTTCCACCTAAGAGGTGACTGTTGTTTCCCTTAATGTTCTAGGTATATCAAAGGTTTGGGTCTCCGTTACTAAAATGAATTTCTTTTCCAGCAATAAAATCTTAAGTTTGGAGATACCCCAAAAGGGCAAACATTCCTTTTTCTATTGTGGAGTATCTAGTTCTGCTGGGAAGGAGTTTCCAGCTTAGGATGCATACAAGAAAGGCAGTACCATCATGGTATTGTAGTAGCACTGACCTAAGCCAGTATTGAGGCATCAGTTCCAAGCAAAATGTTTTTATTAATATCTGGAATCTTAAGTATAGGGTCTTTCGAAAAAGATATTTTAATCTCATTAAACTTTTTCCGAGCAATGTCGGAAAGTTCAAGGAGGTTCTGCACTGCGACTTTTTAAGGAAGTTGATATGTTGCCTGTAAGATCAGTAAGGTTCGGGATAAACCGTGCATAAAATTTACAGAAACAAGAAAGCTCGCATGGCTTTGTTGGTTCTGGGGATTTAAATTCTAATAAGCTTTTGATATTACTGGGGAGAGGCTGCGAGAGTTATTAGAAAGTATCAGTCAAGATATCTAATCTTGTTATACCAAGGAAGCATTTCTTTGGTTTGGCGTGAAAGGCCATGTGAGCGTAACCTACGCAAAATGATGTTAATGTTTGGTTATGTTCGCCCATTGGATGTCATTACGTAATGTTATCAAAATAACTGAAACATTTGGCAAATTACCCAAGTACCTTCCATCAGTCGAAACGAGGTAGCACAGGCAGTTACCGAACCGAAGGGCATAGGTCTTATTGCATCAGTCCTGGTGTGTAGGAAAAGCGGTGTATGCTTAGAAGAAGGACTCTAACATTACTGATGGTTTTGCTGTGCAATATCAATCTCTGAAAGAAAGGAAAGCATATAAAATTTTTGTAGCTCGCTATATAGTAAGGGCATAGGTCAGCATCCCACCGAGTTATAGGCAATAAAGCCTTGAAGTCAATAGCAGGCTATATGAAATTATCCTTTTCTTAAACCATGACTATGTCGTGGAAAATATGAAGATATGAAGGTTCAATGATCTTTAGTTTTAATAATTTGTCTACCTCTCGGTTCAACTGCAACCTAAGGTGACTGGAACTGGGTATAAATTTTCGATTAGTTAGGATTGTCGTCATAAGTCAATCTTATGGATACCTTGGAGGTAACACTGGAATATCCGTAAAAGACGTCTGAAAAGTTACTCGCACATTGAAGTAGTTCATGTCTCTTACGGTCATCCAAAGATTCATTAATATTAATGTTGGTTGCGTCCGAGTGGTCAAAAGTTACCAAGTCATGTAGTTCTTCATCATAGTCTAAGTTACAGGTGGTAATTACGCAACCTTACTTCTTCAGTTGTTTTATCAAGTTCGTGTGGAAAAACTAAGTCAAAGTTATTAAGGCAGTTAAGGTTTTTTTCCACTGCAATGATGAGGGGTTATATCCTGCTACTTGCATACACAAACAGGTAAGTGGATAAAATTTGGGACGTATCAGAACGTTAGTTCCGTTCTTCAATTCTATCGTAGATTAGGAGGTGACCTCTTGTCCTTTAAGAGTAGTTTTGGTGAGCTGTGAGTCGAGTGATTTACTTTTACCGGGAGCCCCCAAGTCACCTTTCGGGGGGGGGGGAAGAGGGGGGAAGGGACTAGCTTGGAGCTGGACTGACCCTACCATAACAAGCAGCGGCAATCAAAACTATCCTTTCGGGAGGGGAAAAAGGGGGGGGGGGTGAAATAGCGGTGCGGGACTTCCCTACATTAACAAAGATAGCGGCACTGGAACTATTGTTACTTACACTCCCTCGTACTCTAGCTATTGGACCTTTTCCCTCGCAATGTATATATTTATATATTATATATATATATATACTATATATATAATATTATCTATATATATATATATATATATATATAATATATATATTAGTATATGCAAAACAACCACTGAGAAAGGATAGTTGATATTCCAAGCACATTGTATTTCTTCTCCTGGATAATGTGAGAAGTCACGAAGTGCTTGGAATTTCACTATCCTTTCACAGTAGTAGTTTTGCGTTATTTGGTTATATATGTTAGAATGGGGTCCACTCTGGTGTAAATGTGGGACCCTAGCCTCGGAGAAGTGGATGAAAGAGCTTCAAGGAAGAATATCTGGATTTCTTCCTGAAGTCATTTTGAATATTCCACTTCTCTACCACCCCATCTTTTTCATGTTTTTTACCACTAGTCTATTTTATTACATAAATTTGGTACAGAAGATTTAGAGATGCATTGCTGATACAAAGATGGCACATACAGTACATGAGCTGTGAGAAAACATGTCTAGAACATACTAGTACATATTGTTGTGTTTGAACTGATAATAATGCGAAATCTCATCCAGCTCCTCAGACGCCTGGGCGTGTGCCAAGCATTACCCTTGAACGGCAACGCTGAGTCGCTGGAACAGAAAACTAGATGCCTGGGATCCCTAATTACCCTGACGGTCTTTTGCCAAGTTCCTTAAGGAACTTAGATGCATCTTTTCCCATGAGCCAAGGGTCTCGGCTATGGGACAAAACATATAATGATGGGAGTTTCCATATTTTCTAGACTTTGGGGGACTCCCTGAAGCTGGAAGCATGCCTCCATTCCTCTGGTGGTACTGGAGATAGGTATCAGCAAGGTTAAATGCCACATGTATAGTCCCACCACCACTGCTTGCTCGTACTGTCCTGGCTTGAAGGGTGATACATCTGGATGTTTGACTGCCATCGATTGGCACAGTGGGGTGCTCCTTACGCTTTGCATCGGCTGTTGTCAGCTCCTTTGATAATGTTATTACTCCTCATGTCTTGCAATCTTTCGGTCGGATTTCGGCATACATGATCATGGTATCGAATCGGTCTGCTGCTTCGGTGCCATAAATTACCAGTGTTCGGCTGAGAATAGGGGCGGCAAGTCGATGGGCAACAACAGTGCAATGGTTCTGTGTGTCGAGGCGTGTGCCAAGGCTGGAGTTGGGAGTAGCCAACAGAAAGTCACCTATATGAGGAGCTCTCACTACCAGGAGGCGAGCTTATCCTTCCCCATTGGAAACACTTAAGCTGTTGAGGGCTATTTTCCACTACGGACCATCCAGTCCGACTGTTTGTAGTTGTTGTTTGGGGGAGCAGGGTTGGTTTCAGAGCCAGTTATATTATCCAGAATCATGGCTCTGTCAATGAATTCTGGTCTGGACTCCAATTTTTATATTATATATATATATATATATTTATATATATATTATTTAGTATATATATATATATTATATATATATATACTACTATATATATATTATAAAATGTGTGTAATAAAACATACACAAATACTGAGGGAGGTATATTCGTTTTCCTCACTAGTGTCTACAGAGAGTGGAGTGAGGGCGACCAGGCTTGCAGCTTTCACTAGTCACCCTGCCTTTAATAGCTGACAAATAATGTGGTTTCCCACCCAGCTCTCGGCCAGGTTCACTACCTGAGAGTTTATGGTGTTCACGCTGATTTTTGCTGTTATAAGTTGCTGTGGCGTTTCGTAAGTCTAAAAACCTTTACAAAATTATTCTTGCTGAACCAAAATGTTAAATGTTTTATAAATGGTTTGTTATGTTTCAAAAATGTTGAAACTTGTCAATGTGCACAGCTGTTTCACAACATAAAAGCCACCTACTTTCATCTACCTAACAAAAGCCTCCTACTTTCTCATACCTAACAAAAGCCTCTACTATCATTCATATTAAACAATAGAGAACGCACTTTACATTTATCTTTACTCAAATATTAAAAGTTTTATTTTTTAACTCATGACCAAAAAATATTACTTTATTCATTTTTCATCGCAGCTTTGCGTTTTTTTTTTTTTAATCAACACTTTTAATTTAATCTTTCTTTTAAACTATTTTTTTCATTGGAATATATAAAGAACATTAAAAAAATTTTAATTTTCGTAATCAAACATCCACAGAGCCTAACTTTTATTTAATAGCTGTTAATAGTTAGAGTATACAGCTTATTAATCTATAGTTTTAACAGTTGTTAATAAGTTCAAAGTGATGTACCAGAAGTATTTCTGTAAGATTTTGAGGGTCAGGCGCCCCGCGCCGGTCCCACACCGGCTTCTGGTCTAATCAAGGATTGTTCAGCTAAGTTGTTATTGTTGGTCGCACGCAGTCCAGCAAACGAACCACAGCGTGGTCATCAGGAGCTGACGTGAGGAACTTAACAAGTTCCCTCTTGAAGACAGCCAGGGTAATTTCCCTTGTTTATGAACGTGTAGGAAAGTCTTGGGCCAGTAAACTTATTGTGCTATCTCTTAGAGAACTCATGGCTCCTCTGCGCTTCATTGGGAATGCTGCCGGGTATGCAAACCATTTTGCTTTCGTAAGGAGTGATTTGTGCATGCATGTTTCGACCACCACTCTAGATTTTTTTTGGTGTAAATCGTGATTGTTTCTTTCTCGCTGCATTCCAAGTAGCACAGGTAAGGAACTCTACATTTCCCAGTCCTTTAGGTGCTGACGAATTTTTACATGCAGTGAGGTTCCCTGTTTATTCTCTAAGTTTGCAATTTCGCTCATCATACGAGAGGCTATTAGGTATAGCATATTACAGCCCAAGAGAGAAGGGTTATTAAAGAGGGACATCATTTGGCGTGGAATCCCATTATTTTCAAGGACTCTTATCAATCCTATTATTTTCTCCTTAGCGGGTGTGATAATGGACATGTTGTGATCCTGAAGGTTAAGATGATCTGACATTATTATTCCATTTACTTAAGTTTCCTTGCTCTATTGAGTGGTTAGTTAGTTTTATACTCCTTTCATGGCTTTATTTCCTCAGTTTTTCCATAACGGAGTAACTAAAAATTGTTAGCACTTGAACATCATATTGCTTTCCGTGGCCCCACTAGAAGAGTTGTGTATATCCGTTTGGAAATTAGTGTCATCCTCAATTGATTGTCACCTCGTGGGCATGCTGTATAGAACCTTGTGGCTTAGCGCTTCTTTTTGATTATAATAATAATAATAATAATGTCACCCTCGTGCAGATTCTAGTATTGTCTGCAAAGGATGATGTGCCATGAATCGTGTCCCTGTTTATGTCGGACATGAGGATGAGGGAAAAATATGGGGTGAATTACTTTGACGGGGACAAACCTTTCACTGTGGGCAGCCTTGATTTTACTCTGTTTATTAATACTCTTTACACTCGATTTGTTAAAGTGTAAAAGAAAAATTTATCTATCCACCTTTTCAGTTATTTAATTTCCACGCGTTATCCGTGTTGTAATGATCCAGTAGTGGCAGAAGGCAGGAGCGACTTGCTCTAAATTCATGCTGGCCTGAATTGCGCATTTGTTAAGCATCCATGTGGTTAGTGATCTTGTTTCTTAAAACTTCTGTGTGGCGAAACGTTTCCTCAATAAAGATTCCCATATGTTGCATGATGCTTCGGTCTTCAACATCGCTTTTACCTTCTTCATCACCATTTTCTCTAATCATTTCCCGGCATTTTGCCAGCACATTCCCAGGCACTGTGTGCAACCAGCAATCATTGGCTTTTCTCTTTCACAAATTGTTTGAAATTCATTTGAGATTATATCACTTGAGGGAATATCTCCGTGATCAAAAGTACCATGGTGGCTAGCTAGCATCATATAATCTGACAGAATCTGTTTGAATCTATGCAAGACAGTTATGACTTGACAGAGGTCAGGTTAGTCTGATAATTTTTTATAGGAAGCTACTCCCGACTAAATCCATTCCTCAGCACCAACCAGAGGAACAGGTATTACAGTTATTCTTGTGTCCTCTGGTGATGCGACTGGGATGGATAAATCACCGTCCATGTCAGGTCCTATGCGTTTATTTCGTCTCAAGCTTCCGATGGAGTCACAGGTGTGGCGGCAGTCTGGCTGGTGGGGGGCAGGTGTGTTGGGAAGGGTGGTAGATTCATCAACGTATTCAGGTGTAGTCACAAGTGTGATTAGTGGCAAATCAATTTCTCCATGTGTACTAACAGGGGTGGCTAGCTCCTCCACAACTAGTGTAGCAGAAGGCCGTCTGGTGTACCAAAAAAGTTAGCAGAAGGTTAGATCACTCACTTTTAGAGGTGGAGACACAGGTATGGTGGGGGTAAGCTGGTTGGTGTGATCCTGCGTTGTCATTTGCAAACTGTTGCTGGTTTAGATCGAAGGTTGTTTAGATTCCATTTACAGTCATTATACCCACCATTGAGATCGAGGGCATCTGAAGCTCTTTGTACAACCTTTTCTCCATGAAAGTAGAGAATAGTAAAGAGCCCTGTGCTTTACTCTCCTACTCTTATTTACCCAGTAAAGAAGTACAGCTAAATGTATTAATCTTCCCCAGCACATCCACTATAAGGTTTATAGTTTCCTATTTTTTCTGGACTTGTGTTCTCGGGGATATAATTTCACCCCTGATCTGCTTCACCTCTTCTTTTTCCTCTAATACCTTTCAGAACCTGACACTCCACCTTCCCCTTGTCATCAGCTGACAGTGTTG
The DNA here is from genome assembly GCF_026875155.1 of Cherax quadricarinatus. Lineage (NCBI taxonomy): Eukaryota > Metazoa > Arthropoda > Malacostraca > Decapoda > Parastacidae > Cherax > Cherax quadricarinatus. Next base: position 33,541,631 of record NC_069416.1, on the reverse strand, counting down.
CACGTGTAACGTGTGACCTTAAGGGTGAAGATGTAACGGCAGAGTCAGCTTGTATGACCTGGCAAGTCTGGCTACTGACCAACTTCACAGTAAACCTCTCACTGTATCTATGTGACCTGTTCAGTTGCTGCCCGCTTGATTGTTTGCCTCTCTAGGGAAACTTCGTCGCTAAACACACACCACACACACACACACACACACACACACACACACACACACACACACACACACACACACACACACACACACACACACACATTCACACACACACACATTCACACACACACACATTCACACACAACACATTCACACAAACACACACATTCACACACACACACATTATATATGTATACATTATATATATATATATATATATATTATATATATATATATATATATATTTATATATATATATATTATTATATATATATATATATTATATATATATATATTATAATTATATATATACATATATATAATATGTATGTATTTATGCCTGAAAAACGCTTTAGTATGAGAAAGGTGTCTCGCCCATTGTTCAGGTGTGTGGGTCCTCTGTTGAAATGTTAACAAAGTTACCAAGTACTGGTGATGCTACCTGTATGTGTGTGTGTGTATTCACCAAGTTATATTAGTTTCAGTTCCTAGTCCCGCCTCTTCACCAACAATCGCTGGTATTGTTAGTTCCTGGCTCCGTGCGCCCTGCATACCTACTCTTGATACTATGTATTTCGTTTTCTTCTAGAGCTTCCTCATCTAGTTCAATACTGTGATATACTGTACTACACTGAGACTGAAAAAAGAGCATTTCATAATGCAGGGGCTCTCACTGAGAACTATTAACATTAGGCTCTCACTGGGTCTCAACAAGGTGGCTGTCATTGGCAACTATTAAAATGGAGCTCTCTTTGACAATTAGTCTCCTGTCTACCAACATGGACAGTTACGATGAATGATTTTGAAAACCGACAAGTTGAAGATTGAGACACTTACGCAACATATGGGAATCTTCATTTAGGAAACGTTTCGCCACACAGTGGCTTCATCAGTCCAATACAAAGTAGAAAGGTGTAAGGAGAGGAGTAGTTTGAGGTAATCAGTCCCTCAGCCTGGAGTCGATGTGTTCAGTCCATCAATCTTGTAGAATGTACAGCATAGGGCCGTAGACGTGGCTTATATACTGTAGTCAGGTGAGGCGAAGCTTTGTACTGGACTGATGAAGCCACTGTGTAGCGAAACGTTTCCTCAATAAAGATTCCCATATGTTGCATAAGTGTCTCAATCTTCAACTTGTCGGTTTTCTAAACCATTCATCACAACTGTCAGACACTGCATCATCATGGGATCTTGATACAAAGAATTCTTCAACACTTGTCCAACCTTTGGACGAAGACTTACTTCGACTAGTGGATGGTACCACTATGACCCCGCCTCCTGCTTCGCCTCACCTGACTACAGTATATAAGCCACGTCTACGGCCCTATGCTGTACATTCTACAAGATTGATGGACTGAACACATCGACTCTAGGCTGAGGGACTGATTACCTCAAACTCCTCCTCTCTTTACACCTTTCTACTTTGTATTGGACTGACGAAGCCACTGTGTGGCGAAACGTTTCCTAAATAAAGATTCCCATATGTTGCATAATCGTCTCAATCTTCAACATGGACAGTTACAGTGGCTGTAGTCTCCTGTCTACAACATGATCAGCTATAGTGTCTGTAGTCTCCTGTCTACTAACGTGGACAGTTACAATGGCTGTAGTTTCCTATCTACCAACGTGGACAGATAGTGGCTGTAGTCTCCTGCCTACCAACATGAACAGTTACAGTGGCTGTAGTCTCCTATCTACCAACATGGACAGTTACAGTGGCTGTAGTCTCCTGTCTACCAACATGAATGGTTACAGTGGCTGTAGTCTCCTGTCTACCAACATGAATGGTTACAGTGGCTGTAGTCTCCTGTCTACCAACATGGACAGTTACAGTGGCTGTAGCATCCTGTCTACCAACATGGACAGTTACAGTGGCTGTAGTCTCCTATCTACCAACATGGATAGTTACAGTGGCTGTAGCATCCTGTCTACCAACATGGACAGTTACAGTGGCTGTAGTCTCCTGTCTACCAACATGGACAGTTACAGTGGCTGTAGCATCCTGTCTACCAACATGGACAGTTACAGTGGCTGTAGCATCCTGTCTACCAACATGGACAGTTACAGTGGCTGTAGTCTCCTATCTACCAACATGGATAGTTTACAGTGGCTGTAGCATCCTGTCTACCAACATGGACAGTTACAGTGGCTGTAGTCTCCTATCTACCAACATGGATAGTTACAGTGGCTGTAGCATCCTGTCTACCAACATGGACAGTTACAGTGGCTGTAGTCTCCTGTCTACCAACATGGACAGTTACAGTGGCTGTAGCATCCTGTCTACCAACATGGACAGTTACAGTGGCTGTAGTCTCCTATCTACCAACATGGACAGTTACAGTGTCTGTAGTCTCCTGTTTACCAACATGAACAGTTACAGTGGCTGTAGTCTCCTGTCTACCATCGTGGACAGTTACAGTGGCTGTAGTCTCCTGTCTACCATCGTGGACAGTTACAGTAGCTAAAGTAACTCATCGTAACTCATCTTTCTGTGTTTTGGAATGCGTTTGTCTTTGTATTTTGAGCTTTATCTTTGTTACAGGTGCTAGACCAGACTAGCGCTACGTATCACACATCTGGTCCAGCCTGACATGTCATACACAAAGGTCAGCAATTTGCCATCCATTTATTTGGAAGCAATTATAAAATATGACAGAATAATAGAAGTCCTTCACAACACCATTGATATGATTTATGGGTGAGATCTTGTTCATCAGTGTACTTATCTCTTTGTACTCTTCTATTTTTGGTTGTATGGGTCGAGTCTCCGCTCATGCTCTCGTGGGCTCATTCTCATCTGGATCTGTCATAATCATAGTTATATTACTATGTACGGATCAGGGGTGGATCTACTATGAAACTAATGAAGCTTAAGCTTCAGGGGGGCCCCTAATCCCGTAGAGGCCCCAAAAGCGACTTTAGTCCACATTGCTTAAAAATTTTGGGTGTACTGTGTGAGTTTTTTTTTTTTTTAATGTAGTGAAATTCAAGGCAAAACAATAGTTAAAATCAAAATTAAAAGGTTATTAATGTATCATGTGGGCTAGCCGTTGCTGGTTGCCATGGTGACCCCATAACAGTTCAAGTTTCAGGGCCACAAAAATATAGGTCAGCCACTGATAAGGATGCTGCCTCTACCACTTAGTTGTCCAGGTCATTCCACTTCCTGATCGTTCTGATGAGGAAGACATGCTCTTGACATCACTGTGACTTGTCTGTGTGTTTTAACCTGTACCATAGTGTACCTCTTTCCTGCCTCTCGAACAGCCTCTCCCTGTTCACCCTATCGATTCCTAGGAGTATTTTGTAAGTCGTTATCATATCTTCACTGGTCCTTCTCTAATGTCATCATGTTTAGTATTTTCGCTTTCTCCTCGTTTTTCGCACCTTTACCTCTTGCACTAGTTTCATTGCAGATCTATGCACTTTTTCTTGTTTTTTGACAAGCTTAATATGGTGCTGTGTGCTCCAAAATTGGCCCGACGTATGTCGTATGGAGTGTCGTGAATGACTTTTTTGTTGCAATTCCTTCAAGCCAGACCTGCCAATCGTGCATGTACTGTCAAGGTTATTCGGTTAATGTGCATCTCTGTCTCCGGTAATAGGCTTTGGTTCTATACTTACCAGAGATCATTCTCGGTGAGGAAGGTTTACAGTCTGCCCCTCGAGCCTCTACTCTGTTTCTGGCCTTTATTGCTCTTCCCCAGTTTTAATAATTTTCACTTACTGGGACTGAATTCCAGTAACAACTTGTCAGACAACTACAGTTTGTCTAGGCACTATTTATTTATCCTCTTCTGGTCTTCTCAGTAGCTTCACATCATCCGTGAACAGGGATGAATACATCAAACTCTGTCTCTTCTAGCACGTCTTCCACTTTAGTCCCGGCCCCAGTACCAACCTTTGTGGTCTCCTGCTGTTTGCCATTACTATATATACCAATGCTATCTTCAACTATCGTTCCCCAGTCTTAAACGTGCCTACCATGTAGTCATTTGACTCCTCGCTGTTTATTACTCGCTTCTCGTCAAAGCTTCACTGGTTTCTAATAAATAATGCTACTTCTGTCTGCCCTCTGTTCCCTCTAGCCTTCCTTAGGAATTGATTCCCTACTGGGAAAATTGTATCCGTTTTCTCCCAGAGTTTTGTCACTGTAAATGGTATGATGTCTGGGACTGTCTGTGTTATTTACTCATTTCACTCATCACTCTTTGTTTTCCCACCTGTGTCTGTGTGCCATACTTTTTCTTTCTCCTCCTGTGTTCCAGCTTTTGAAGTCCTGGTTATGACACTAACCCATGGGTTATGGAGATGGAATGAATAGATGGAGGTGGGGGTTGGGGGTTTGGGTAAGTGGTGGTTGTGGGGAAGGTTTTTGTGCTGCAAGGGATCAGAATTGTGTATGTTGATGAGGGAGAATGGGAGGTAGGGGGATGTTGTGCATGAGTTATTGAACTTGAATGGGAAATGGGGAGATTTGCATGATGTAATTCTGTAATTATCCTCGTGTTGTCATTTTCCTTGTGTCACCTTCTTGTGTTTGTTGGTGTTTGATCCTGTCCTTCAGGTGTTCCTTGTCATTTTCTGTTCTGTCACAATTTCTATCTGCTTTAACAAAGGTTTCAATCTCGTAAGTCTGTTTCCTTTGCAAGGGCCAGTTTGATTCGGTGCATTTCTGAATACCTTCTAATCCGAAAATATGTCATCTACTGTACTTTGTCCTTCTCTCCTTTCATTACAGTATTACTTGACTCACGAAATCGTAATGACACGATTGGAAA
>NC_069416.1:33529194-33531694 GCF_026875155.1 Cherax quadricarinatus | reverse complement strand
ATGTGGCTCCAGGTTTTCCCAATCGATCTCCCTATGGTTGAAATAGCACATAACCAGTAACTTTGCTCTGCTCGAGTGAGCTCTTCTTGCCACCTCAGCCAGTGTGTCCATGGCTCTGTTGTTCTTTGTATTCCTCTCTTGGCCTCCTGCAGTTCAGTGGTGGGTTATACATCACTGCAATGACTACCTTGTGTTCCCCAGACTTAATTGTACATGCTATGTAGTCCCTTTCTCCAATCTCGTCCATGCCTTTCATTTCCTTAAATCCCCATCGGTTTTTTATGAGCAGTGCAACCCCTCCTCCCCCTCTGCTCCTTCTATCTTTCCTCAGGATCTGATATCCCGGTGGGAAATTGCATCTGTTATTGTCTCAGTGAGTTTCGTTTCTGAGATTGCTATGATGTCTGGGGACTTCTCATTGATTCTTTCATGCCACTCTTCATATTTATTCGTTATTCCGTCAGCGTTTGTGTATCAAACCTTCAGCTTCTTTTCTATCACTGTGATCCTGGGTCCCATGGTGTGTGTGTGCGTCGGTGTGTGTGTTGTGTGTGTGTGTGTGTGTGTCTGTGTCTGTGTGGCAGTGTCGTACTGGTTCTGTGTGTATGTATGTGTGTGATTGCTTTTATGTGTACTCACCTATTAGTATCACCTTAATTTATTGCCAGGGGCTCGAAGGATAGACCTGGAGCTCCACTGAAGGTCTACTGACCTCTCTCCTCTGCTAACTGATTATTGAACCCATTTGAAAACTGTGAAGGATTTTGACCATGTACTTCACTTGCTAGGATTATTCCATTGCTGACAACTATTATGACTGAAGATCATTCCTAAACGTCTGTGACTCGTCTGAGTCTAAAAGCTTCCATTAGTGACCCATTAGGGTCCCTGTGGGCCCTTCTGAACATCGTATCTCTGTCCAAAACCTTGAGATCTATTCCAAACCGCAGTATACTGTAAGTTTTTATCATGTCTACCCTGACCTTTGATCCCTGTTAGGATACGTAAGTCCGTTTACCCTTAGACCTTACACTGTAGACATTCCCTTGACCTGGGACTACCTTTAAAACTTACGAACATGTTTAATTACTTGACGTGCCTTGAACCATGTGGAGTTCACACACTGTAAGGCCCTTTATACTCCGTATGGACTAACATACACATTTAATGTCTTGAACGATTTCTTTATTGATATCGGAACGCTATTTCTCAGTTTCACAGTCGCCCGTTGCTCAAGCTTTATTTATCATATGATTGGTGCCTCCGGTATGTCTCGGTTTTGTCACCCCAAGGTCTTTCTCCCTGGTGAGGTCTTTGTCTTTGTCCACTGCCTATTCTGTCTCGTCTCTTTGCCCCTCCCCAATCTTCATGACTTTGCATTTGGCTGGAGAAATTCGAGGAGCCTGTTATGGACCACATGTCCAGCCCTCTCCAGGTCTCTCTTGCAGTCCTGCCTCACTCCTCGTCCGATTTAATTCTTCTCATAATTCAGTCCATCTGCGCACAGACACTTCGAGTCTATTCCCTTTCCATATGTCGTTCTCATCTATCTGCTAATAGCCACTGTCCTTTTTGAACTGATTCCCTTGGACCCGCTTCGTAACAGCGCCCCTGTGATACCTCTTCACGACCTGACTCGTTCTCCTCACCGTCTGCGTATTCCCTTATCCATTGCAGTGCCCTTCCTTTTATGTGGGCATGATCCTCCAGCTTCTGCACTAATCCTGTGGGAACTGTGTCAAGGCCTTCCTGCAGTCTAGAAACGCATCTACCCAACCCTCTCTCTCGTGTCTTACTTCTGTTACCTTGTCATAAAACTCCAGGAGGTTTGTGATTACAAGATTTGCCTTCCATAACCCATGCTGGTTTTCATTTATTAATCTTGTTCCTTTCCAGGTGTTCTGACCACTCTCCTCCTGATAATCTTCTCCATGACTTTGCACACAATACATGTCAGAGACACAGGTCTGTAGTTTAGTGCCTCGTTTCTGTTTCCTTTCTTAAATATGGGGACTACATTAGCTGTCTTCCATTTCTCAGGTAGTTGCCCAGTTTCAAGGGATGTGTTGAAGATTGTGGTTAGAGGCACACACAGCATCTCTGCTCCTTCTCTAAGGACCCATGGGGAGATGTTGTCCGGTCCATCGCCTTTGAGGTGTCAAGGTCACTTAAAGGGTTCTTCACCTCCTCCTCAGTTGTTCGTATGTCATCCAACACTTGTTGGTATATTCCCTCTTGATGTTCCCTTCTGTGCTGTCTTCCCACAGCCCTTCCTGTCTCTACTGTAAAAACTTCCTTAAATCTCCTGTTCAGCTCCTCACATACCTCCTGATCATTTCTTGTGAGTTCTCCACCTTCTGTCCTTAATCTGATCACCTGGTCTTTGACTGTTGTCTTCCTCCTGATGTGGCTATACAACAGTTTCGGGTCAGTCTTGATTCTCGATGCTATGTCATTTTCATACTGTCGCTGGGCCTCCCTCCTTACCTGTGCGTACTCA
>NC_069416.1:33491694-33524194 GCF_026875155.1 Cherax quadricarinatus | reverse complement strand
AAATTAGAAGAACATGTGGGATTACCAAAACTATTATCCAGAGGGCTGAGGAGGGGCTGCTGAGGTGATTCGGACATGTAGAGAGAATGGAACAAAACAGAATGACTTCAAGAGTGTATAAATCTGTAGTGGAGGGAAGGCGGAGTAGGGGTCGGCCTAGGAAGGGTTGGAGGGAGGGGGTAAAGGTTTTGTTTGCGAGGGACTTGGACTTCCAGCAAGCGTGCATGAGCGTATTTGATAGGAGTGAATGGAAGCAAATGGTTTTTAATACTTGACGTGCTGTTGGAGTGTGAGCAAAGTAACATTTATGAAGGGATTCAGGTTAACCGGCAGGCCGGACTTGAGTCCTGGAGATGGGAAGTACAGTGCCTGCACTCTGAAGGAGGGGTGTTAATGTTGCAGTTTAAAAACTGTAGTGTAAAGCACCCTTCTGGCAAGACAGTGATGGAGTGAATGATGAAAGTTTTTCTTTCTCGGGCCACCCTGCCTTGGTGGGAATCGGCCGATATGTTAATAATAAATATATTATATATTATATATATATATATATATATATTATATATATATATATATTATATATAAAATATATAATATATATATATATATATATTATATATATTATATATATATATATATATATGTGTGTGTGTGTGTCATAAAATATGGAGGCGACAGGATTCAAACTCACATCGGCGCCTCTCCATCATTATATTATTTATTACATTATTGTGCAGTTTTATATTTTTTACTAGCTAATACCAGCTACCTCAAATACTTTTTACTTCTTTTTAATTGCTATTAATTGCTCATAATTTTGTGTTGCAAGTCAAATCTTACTCCTAAATTAATGTTATTCATGGTTGCTACCTGTCCATTTAATTTTGTTTACCACTGCTTATTTTAGTCTCTTTAACATTGTGTGTTCAGTTAGTGTATATTTCAATTGCATTATTGTGCAATTCCCAAAACTATCTTTTGCTAGCTAGTACCAACTACCTCATATATTTTTTTTATAGTGCAATTAATAACTCAACCTATTATATATTACAAATCAGATCTTACTCCAAAATCAATATTATATCATAGTGACTATCTGTCCATTTAACTTTGTTTACCATTACTTAGTTTAGTCCCTTATATATTTTCTCCTTTATTTTAGCTTTAAATAACTACCTTAGTTCTATATTTACAATTGTTAAAATAATCAAGGTGTTATTCTCAGATGCTAAAGTGTAATACGTTCATTATTTTGCTATTATATTCCCAAGCTCCTTTATTTGATTACCACATTATTTGTTCACCACAGCTTATTTTAGTCCCTTTATATTGTCTCCTTTATTTTAGCTTTAAAGAACTACCTTAGTTCATATATTTACATTTGCTAAAATAATTCAGGTGCTATTTTTTAGCTTTAGAATATTTACTTTGTCTTATACTTAATTCTAATTATAGATTCACTATAAATCTTTTGATTACAAGCAGTGATCCTGATACCAACCTCTTAATGAATAACTTAAATGAACCAAACAGTAACTGTAATTACTACACGGCAGAACAATCAAAGACACTTCTCAGAGCCAACAACAACGTAACTGTCTTTAATTACAATTTCAGATCTTTAAGCAAACATTACGATGACCTCACAGCATTAATAAATTCCCTGCATGTCAGTATGTCCATCATTACTCACCGAAACCTGGCTAAAGCCTGATACTATAGATGTCTATGTCATTCCTGGTTACACAGCCATACACAATTGTAGGGGTGGCACAGTTATATACTACTCAGACCAACTGGAATGCATCAGTAATACTTGCACAAGGGATGAACATGGGGAATATATAATAGCTAAATTCAAATCCAAATACCTACAAAAACCTCTCACAGTGATAAACTTCTACAGAGTTCCACAGTCAAATATTAGCCGTTTTAGTGAAAACCTAGGAAGTATGATAACTGATCACTTAATACTCTCAGGGGACTTCAATATAAATCTCCTGCAAGACCAGGACGCACAAGTTACTGAATTCACAAACACTATGAGTAACTGCATGTTGCTACCAACAGTAACAAAACCTACAAGAATTATAGAGACTAGTGTTTCCCTACTAGACCACATCTGGACCAACACCATATCCCCTTTAAAGTCAGGCATAATCACAGATAATACCACAGACCACTACCCTACCTTCCCCATAACTAATCTAGGCAAATTATCCCAAGACACTACTGAAGTCACTTTCAGACTTCATAATGTGGCAGCCATTAATAACTTCACAACAGCAATGACAAACATAGACTGGCACACTGAGCTAGAAAACTATACAGATATTGACGAATGTGTTAATAAATTTCTACAAAAGACCCAATACCTCTATAACAAGCACTGCCATAAAAAAAACTAAACAGATGACAGCTAAGAGACTGAACAGTCCCTGGCTAACACCCAGCATCCTCAAATCCATAAATACAAAGCACCTATACGAAAAACAGTACAGAATGGGTCACATAACCAGAGACCAAACAAAATGTTACTCGTCAGTCCTAACCAGCCTGATAAGAAGGGCTAAAAAAAATTGTATTACGAGAATAGATTATCCAACTTAAAAGGTGATATAAAAAAGACCTGGAAAATCCTATCAGAAATTCTAGGAACAAAAAAGATATCAGGAAATAGGGCAATTGAACTAACTAAACCAGATGAACCCTAACTCCCACCAACTGAAACAGCAAACAGACTCAATGATTTCTTCTCCACCATAGGAAAAAACCTAGCCAATAAAATCTAAAGCTCAAATGCCCCACCCAATAACTATCTCACTGGCAACTACCCAAACACGCTGTTCCTAGCTCTGACTAACCCAACAGAAGTCTTCCTTATTATCAACACACTTAAAAACAAGTCAGGAGATTTAAATACCTTACCACCCTTTATATACAAAAAAGCGTCGCAAGTGCTGTCACCAATCATTGCAACACTCTTTAACAAATTCATCGAATCCTCTACCTTCCCTACAGTTCTCAAAATAGCGAGGGTCACCCCGATACATAAAGGAGGAGACCAAACAGACTTGAATAACTATAAGCCAATATCCAACTTACACCCTCTCTCTAAAATCTTCGAAAAATTAATTCATAAGCTAATCTATTCCTACCTTATCTCCCACAACATACTCAACCCCTGTCAGTTTGGGTTCAGGCCTAATAAAAATACGAATGATGCTATTATACACATGCTAAAACAAATATACACTGACCGAGAGAAAAAAGAAGCCCCACTGGGGATCTTCATTGATTTACGTAAAGCTTTTGATACAGTTGACCATGATTTGCTACACAAAATTGTTGCACTATGGTATAAGAGGGCACTCCCTCAACTACCTAAGGTCGTACCTCAGCAACAGAAGCCAATATGTGTGCACAAATGGAGCAAACTCTTCCACATAGCCAATTACAGTCGGTGTTCCACAGGGAAGTGTCCTTGGCCCTCTTCTCTTTCTCTTTTACATAAACGACCTACCAAATGCATCGCAACTACTCAAACCCACACTATTTGCAGATGACACTACATTCGTCTTCTCTCACCCAAGCCCAATCATGCTAGCCAATACTGTAAATACTGAATTACAGAAAATATCTACCTGGATGATGACTAACAAACTTATTCTCAACATTGACAAAACCTACTTCATTCAGTTTGGAAACAGAGCTACAGATGTCCCTCTTAACATAATGATAAAGGGATCACCTATCACAAAGCTCACAGAGAGAAAATTCTTAGGAATCCACCTTGATAGTAGACTCAAATTTCAAACACACGTACTACAAATTCCAAGAAAATTTCCAAGACCGTATGCATACTATCGAAGATACGGTACTATGTTCTACAGTCAGCCCTCCTGTCCCTATATCACTCGCTTATTTACCCCTATCTCACTTACGGAATTTGTGCATGGGGTTCAGCAACAATAAACCATCTCAGACCATTAATTACCCAACAAAAGGCTGCATACAGAATGATGATAAATTCCCACTGCAGGCAGCACACTCCACCAATTTTCAAAACTCTGAACCTACTCACCGTACAAAATATCCATACTTATTATTGTACCTACTACATACATAGAACACTTTACTCGGATATAAACCCTCCCCTCAAACGTCTCCTTACCAACCTCAACAGAACACATGACCATAACACAAGGCACAGATCACTCTTTGATGTTCCTCGTGTCCATCTCACACTATGCAAAAACTTGATGCACATAAAAGACCCAAAAATCTGGAATTCATTACCTGTGAATATAAAAGAAACACTGTCTGTTTATAAATTCAAGTCTCTTCTTAAAAATCGCTTACTCACCCACAACTAAATAAATACTGAACAACTGTATCTCATAAATGTTTTACCTGTGACCCTATCAAACTTTGTTTCTTTTTTAATTATATTACCTAACAGAATACTTCATTCTATTGAATGCACAGCAACTCTGCAAATGACCATATAACCTGTCTTTGCAATACTCATTTGTGCTTAATTGTTATTTGTTCACTATAATCTTTGCCACTGAATATATCATTGCTTAGTTAATCTTAAGTTAATTTTAAGCCTGCCCATAATGCTCTGCATACAAGGGGCTTTCGGCATGTTACACTTGACCACTGTATTTCTTTGTACATCTATGTATCATGTCCAAATTAATAAATAAATTGTAGCTAGCCGCCGACTTGACGCCTTAAACTTCTCATAACTATTTGGGTTCCAATCCTGCTGGTTGCGATGCTTTTTTTGCATATGTTTTCGCTTGTTTCTGCTAGTGACATGGAGTATAGTATCGCTGGTGAGGCCAGAACACGCAGGAGGAGACTGAAATGGCTGGACACCGTGCATGGAGCTCACTGGTGTGTCCGGCGTTAGGAAGAAACATGTGTTGCAGATAACTTGGCTGCCTTACGTTACGAGGCATCTGTAGCTGATTGGTTTAAATATGATGTTCAAAGCGGCAGCTGGGTGGGAAAGACAGTGAGAGACAGGTGGTGGGAGAGACGGTTGGTGAAAAAGACGTGAGACAGGCAGGTGTGAAAGTGACAGGTGGTGAGAAAGACAGGTGGTGACAAAGATAAGTGGTGTGAAGGCAGGTGGTGGGAAAGCTAGGTGGTGAAGACTGGAGGTGAAGACAGGTGGTAAAGAAGTCAGGTGAAGACTGGAGGTGAAGACAGGTGGTGGTGAAGACATGTCAGTTGTATGAGTCATGTTGTAACGGCATGTTTATCCACTTGTAGGAGCCTAGAGTGCACCCAGTGTTCGTCCTTACAGACAGACGGTTGGGTGAGACATTAGCCGGAGACATCGGTGCTCAATGTCAGCTCAGTACGTGTACAGGAGCGTTGGTGTAAGGCTGTAGCACTGTGTACTCTACCTACCTACATACTCACATATTGTGCAAGAGTCAAGACGGTGCTCGACTAGTTTTCGGAACACTCCAACAGAGACTCCACTCAGGTTGAGGCTATGGTCATGGTTGTTGTTTATGGTAGTGGTTGTTTGTGTTGTGGCGGTGTTGGCGGAGGGTGGAGTGGTAGTTGTTTTTGTTGGCGGTACTGGGGGAAAGGAAGTGTGTTTTGGTTGTATGATATTCCTGAGCAGAAATCTTGAAAAGGAATATAACTCCTCCAAAAAGAGTCTGTCCCTTCAAAACTGTGTAGAAAAGGTAGTGTGTGACTTATCACATGAGAAACACCTGCAAGAACGCTTAACTCGTTTAAATGGTATAAAGAGGGGAGATTAAGCTATAAAAATTCATATAAGTGACGTTCGCCTATTTTTTTTTCTTTTGGGTTGGGAAGTAGTGGGTCAAAGTTTTGAGATAGTGTAAAATTCTCCTGGATGTCGCTCATCTAGATGTCAGTCAGGTGGGTGGCCAAGTGGAGGTCAAGTGAGCGGCTAAGTTGACAGTCAAGTAGGTGACTAAGTTAGAAGGTAAGATGGGTCTTCACCTTTCTTTCTAACACTCAAATTCCGAAGAGTAATATAGTCGTAGCTAAGTCGCCACAGTGAATAGTCCTGTTCTTCAAAGAACAGTGAATAGTCCTGTTCTTCAAGGCACAGTGAATAGCCCTGTTCAAGACAGTGAATAGTCCTGTTCTTCAAGGCACAGTGAATAGTCCTCTCTTCAAGAAACAGTGAATAGTTCTGTTCTTCAAGGCACAGTGAATAGTCCTGTTCTTCAAGGCACAGTGAATAGTCCTGTTCTTCAAGGCACAGTGAATAGTCCTGTTCTTCAAGGCACAGTGAATAGTCCTGTTCTTCAAGGCACAGTGAATAGTCCTGTTCTTCAAGGCACAGTGAATAGTCCTGTTCTTCAAGGCACAGTGAATAGTCCTGTTCTTCAAGGCACAGTGAATAGTCCTGTTCTTCAAGGCACAGTGAATAGTCCTGTTCTTCAAGGCACAGTGAATAGTCCTGTTCTTCAAGGCACAGTGAATAGTCCTGTTCTTCAAGGCACAGTGAATAGTCCTGTTCTTCAAGGTACAGTGAATAGTCCTGTTCTTCAAGGCACAGTGAATAGTCCTGTTCTTCAAGGCACAGTGAATAGTCCTGTTCTTCAAGGCACAGTGAATAGTCCTGTTCTTCAAGGCACAGTGAATAGTCCTGTTCTTCAAGGCACAGTGAATAGTCTTGTTCTTCAAGGCATAGTGAATAGTCTTGTTCTTCAAGGCATAGTGAATAGTCTTGTTCTTCAAGGCACAGTGAATAGTCCTGTTCTTCAAGGCACAGTGAATAGTCCTGTTCTTCAAGACACAGTGAATAGTCTTGTTCTTCAAGGCATAGTGAATAGTCTTGTTCTTCAAGGCATAGTGAATAGTCTTGTTCTTCAAGGCACAGTGAATAGTCCTGTTCTTCAAGGCACAGGGAATAGTCCTGTTCTTCAAGGCACAGTGAATAGTCCTGTTCTTCAAGGCACAATGAACAGTCCTGTTCAACGCACATTAATTAAATAGTCCTCTTTTTCTAGTCTCCACAATTCCCTTTCCCATTTTCACATCTAACATGAACAAACGCATTGTAACTAGCACACGATACTAGAATTCGTTTGAGTGTGACAGATACAATAGTGGACTGGATCTGGAGTTTACCTGGAGTCGCTTCAAGCCACCGCCCCAACAGCCTGGTCCCAGACCTCCTGATTACTGTGTACTCATTGCTACCCTTTCATTGGAAGTATCCTATACTAGGTTCCAAGCCTCTTGTGTTTATAGGTAGCAATCTTTGTGTGCTCGTTTAGGATTTTTTTCTCCAGTATCTAACAGGTGTATGCATTTCTCTCGCCTACATTATGGTTCCAGTAATTTAGGTGCTTTACTGAGTTTATACGAATTGCGAACATTCTCTATACATTTTTCAGCTTAGCGATTTCACCTGCATTGAAGGGGGGCTGTTAGTACATAGCAATATTCCAACCTCGAGAAAACAAGTGACCTGAAAAGTATCGCCATTGGTTTGACATATATGAAGGTTCTAATTATCCAACCTATCATTTTTCTTGAAGTTGTAATAATAACATTGTTCTCTTTGATATTATAACTCCCAGGTCTCTTATACTTAACTTACGTTCTATTGTGCTGTTTGCGTTTGTCCTGTACTCCGATCTTGTTTATACTTCCTTCACTTTTTCATGGCGTATTTCCTGAAATTTGTCCTCCCTGAACATTTATTGTCGTCAGTAGCCCACCGGAAGTCTTGGTTTATATCAGCTTGGAGGCTTGTTGTAACGCCTCTGGACGTCACTTTCATATAAATGTTTATATCGTCTGCAGCGGGTGATGCGGTGATAAGATTTATGTCCCTGTCTGTGTCAGAAATAAGAATGAAGAAGCGAAATGAGGCGAGTACAGTGTTAAGAGTGGCAAAACGTTTTATTTTAACATCCCCTGATTTCACTGTTTATTAATCTTTGGGGTCTATTTACTAAGAATTTATATATCCATCTGCCCACTTTCCTGGTTACTCTTCATGCAAGCATTTTGTGTGTAGTTATCCCATATTGGCTTATATATGAGTAGTAGACATTGTAGTAAACTTTCAAGCTGATGTATGAGAGTTGCAAATATAAAAGCAGGGTTTTAAGCTGATATATGAGCGTGGCAGCTATAATAGCAGACTTCCAAGCTGACATATAAGAAATGTCTTCCAGTGGGTCACATAAATCAACATGAGGAAATACGTGGCTTGCTCTGCTATGAAAACCTTAAGAAACTAGATGTACATCGGTGGCTGTGCGATCTCAGAAAGGTATTCCAGTTTTGCATAACCCTAGCCTCCCTGTGCCTCAAAGCATGCACTAGGAATAATGCAGAATGCGGCAGATGTAAATTAGTCCTGAAGATCTGAAGTGAATCAGAAAAGACGCTTACAAATTATCACATGGAAACTAATATGTCAACTCAATAAAAAATGAGAGATTAAGGTAAACACGGCCCAAAACTCCAGCTTTTAATCCAAACTGAAAGAAGCATTCTCTTAAAATATACCAACAGGTTAAGTTTGAAGGCACTCAGAATTTGCCTTATCAAGGTGTGAGCGTTGATGCATTGAAGCCAATCAGATGAGACCCTCAAAATTCATCCCACTTTTTTCCACAAGATAATGCAAATTGGGACCTACACTGACTAAAATCAGTCTAAATTGTTATTTATAGATAAGCAGTATTTAAGGGGCGCGTCAGTTCCCCTGTCTTCTAATATGTTATTTTTCCACATATAATCTACCTTTTCCATAATTACTATCGCATTTGCTTTGTCTGTTTCGTAAGGTGAAGTCCAGGATCTTTCCTTAATTCATGGTATAACTTAAAACTTCGAGGACAATTGTGTTGTAGAGGTCTGAGCAAAGCTCAGACAAATGTCCTCAAAGATTTGTTAAGTTATACCTTGAGTTAAAGAAAGATCCTGGACTTCACCTTACGAAAGCAGACAAAGCAAATGCGATAGTAAATTATGGAAAAGGTAGATTATTGGGGGAAAATAAGCATGATATGAGGAGACGGGGGAAACTCAGGCGCCTCTTAAGGTGGTAAGTTGGCCAGTAATTACGTTTATTATTTAGGTGAATAACATGCAGATTTCTACAACTGTCTTGAGGTCACAGATGCCATGAGGACACAAAAAGTGCTTCATGTAGATTTAAGCTAGGATAAGCCAATAAAATTATACACTGACTTATTTCTGATCGGAAGAACATTGAAACCACTTTGTTTAATAACATTGGCATATTACCTCAGTCCCTCCCTCCATATGCTACCCTCCATTACCTCCCTCCCTCCATCTCCCACCCTCCATTACCTCACTTCTTCCAGTTAGCATCTTCCATTACTTCCCTCTTTCCACCCACCACTCTCCATTACCTTCCTCTTCCACGTACTACCCTCCATTACCTCCCTCCTATTGACCTCCAGCTATTATCCATCTCGCCCCTCTTTCACATCATTGTTTCCACAATCTCCCTTTACTTAAGTATCATCACCTCTCCATTTTCCCCTCTCCCATCTTCCCAGCCGCTCCATTTTCCCCTTTCCTATCTTCCCCGCCCCTTTCACTTCCATTTCTCCCTCTCCCATCTTCTCCGCCCCCTCCACTTCCCTCTTTTTTTTCTCTCTACCTCGCCCCCCTTCATCCCCCCTCTCTACTTCATATCTAACTCAGTTGTCAGGAAGGTTGTCAGTTAAGAACTGATCATCTCATTAACCTGACTGTCTGTGTCCTTCCCCTCAGTTTACCTCCCATTTTCACATATTGCTTCATCCTCCCCAACTGCCCCCTCCCCTCGATTTTCCTTCCTCTTCTCCTATCCTCTTCGAATGAGCTCTTCCGCCCTTCCATCCTCTTCCCACAACCTCCTTTAGCCCACTGCCCTCTCTCGTCCTTCCCTCCTCTATCCCCGCCCTCCTCTTCCCTCCCTCTCAGGGAGAAAGATCCAGATATTAACATTGTGCCCTATAGATGCTGAGGACCACTTAAACACCGCTGATTGGCATAATTCTGTCCAATCAGTAATCGGGAATGACGTATATGCCAGCGACTGGCTGCTATCTAATATGCCAGCGATTAGTGGCTGTTGTCTAATTCTAATCCCACGGAGGTGGTGAATGGCAGTGGAAGAAGTAATAAGATAAGTGGTTTTTCACTGACCAATCAGACACCAGGAGCGTCGGTGGTAGACATAACATTGGCCAGTCAGAAGCAGAGAGAACAGAGGTTTCAACTGGTGCCTGGCTTGCCATCAACATTATTTGGACCAAAAATGAATTATATAAATTGAGTTTAGGCCATCATTGGCAGCCGTGATTATTCAACACATTGATCGGTAATTGAATAACCCAGTAATGAAGTGTTATTTTCAAAGAGCATGTTTGTGTAGTTACAGTGTGGGCTGAACATGATCAGTGATTCAGCGCTGCTAATTGTTTTATATATTATGTACCGATACAGACACACAGGTATTGTTTGTGTTGTATAGGCGTCTACTCACCTCATTGTCTTTGCAGGAGACGAATCATAGTTCCTGGCCTCGCCTCAACATTAATGACTTTAAGGGAGTAAAAAGTGATGCGAGTACATTCGATGACGACGCAAAACGAAGACCGAACACTGAATTCGGAGGTGAATAGCGCTGAACCTAATGAAGCTAAGGTTGTGGCCCGAAAAGTGGCAGAAGCAGTTCAATGTGAGAATGAAAACGGCAGTCAGGATCTTATCATTGGATTCAGGATCCTATCATTGCTACCTTTGAAATTGTTAGGTAAGGTTAGGCATGGTTTGTCAACAAACAGGACAAGAGTTTCTTGACGCTGGTCTTATTCACTGAAATTGTGAATGCGTTTTTCCTGCATTTTTCCTCCACCTAATATGTTTCACTGCACTTAATACCCTGAGACTGAAGTGGATATATAAGATATGTGCAACACCTAGTGTACGTATCTTTGCCCCAGGTGATGCACATATGTCTCATTCATCAACATGCCGGTTTTATATTAAATATGTAAGTTTACTGTCATGTAATAGTTTCCCGAGTATTTTATACGTCATGATCTTGTCGATTCTAGTGTTACTTTCTTCGAGAGTTAATTGACTCTTTGAACATGTCACAGCTCTACCGTCCAGGTTTCTTTCATGGTTATCATCACTCTTTTACCATCACCTCAGCTTTCTGTTCTGCAGGAAGTTTTGTGTCCGTTTGAGAATCATTCCTGTTCCTTCTGCATACTTTTCCAGTTTTTGTATTAGCTTCCGGTCTGTACTCACCAATATGTACTCACTTTCATGTAGTTGCAAGGGTTAAAGCTCAGATCCTGGCCCTGCTTCTCCTCTGGTACTCTTTTGGTTTCAAGAACATTGTTATATCTATGCTTAAAGCTATGTGTGGATCTGGTCTGTGCCACTTCACTGTCCAAGTCGTTCGACTTCCTGAGCACTCTGAGGCTGAAAAATATTTCCTAACATCCCTGTGACTCATTTGTGTTTTCAAGTTCCAGCTGTACTCAAGTGTTTCTGTTTCCCCTCCTCTCGAGAAGTCTGTTCCTGCACGGTATTTTGTAAGATATTATCATATGGCCCCTGGTCCTTCTGTCTTCTAATGTCATCAGGTTTAGGTCTTTTAGTCTCTCCTCACAGATCATACACCTTTGATCTGAACCCCGCCTGGTCGCAAACCTCGCTCTCTCCAGTTTCTTGACATGCTTAATCAGGTGTGTTCCATGCTAGTGATGCATACTCCAGTATAAATCTAGCATTTGACATATATATAGTATCGTGAATGACTCCAGTCTGAAGTTTTTGAAAGCTAATCTTACATATGCTAGACGTGCGTTGATTGTGGAAGTTATTCCTCAGACGATATGCTCTGGTGACACTGTCACCCCGAGGTGCCATCCTCTGAGTGATGATTTCAGTCTGTCCTTCTGTACTCTGCTCTCATCATTACCCATCCCTAATTTTCATAACTTTGCATTTCCTGGGATTAAATAGTAATATCTCTGTCTAGGTCTATTTGTGTTCATTCCTACTCCTCACCTGTTTATATTCTTCTCAGGGATGTTTCTGTTTCGTGCGTCATGTCTCACATACAAGATAGACTGGCCTGTCTTGGTCTCCTTCCAGTTGGTGGCTCCCTCACTCTTTTGTGCTAAAGTGATTATGTAAGTGGTCCAAGTCGGACCGAAACGTCATCGAAAGCTTCTCTCTACTATGTGCGGGTTATTTGTGTATTGTTCTTGTAGGTGGGTTGTACTCTACCTCACCGCTACTAATACTTTGAGTTTTCCAATCTCGATTCCCTGGTATAGGCTGTGTACGGTATCGTGAATGACTCCTTGTTGAAGTTCCTGAAAGCTTGGTTTGTGTGTGTGTAAATACATCATGTATATCACAGCACGTTTTACAGTGAGTCAGTGTTGTGCCACCTAGTGCCACCACTGTTATCACCATCCTCAAAGTCTACATTCGCCGTGTTACCAATATGTGAATCACAAGGTATGTTGTGGATTTGGCAGCACTGACACCCGTAACATAGTCCAGCCAGCAGCCTGTAATGATTTATTTAGTTAATTATTGAAATTAACTATTATTTTAATTGAGTCAAAATATGTTGCCCGCCTCCCACCACGGAACGAGAGTGATAGGCGGTGATAGGTAGATATTTGTTGTAAATAGATTAATAGGTAAATTATGCTGGAACTATGTGATATGTGTGCACGCGTACGCACACTCCTCCCCGTCCCCGAGAGAGAGAGAGAGAGAGAGAGAGAGAGAGAGAGAGAGAGAGAGAGAGAGAGAGAGAGAGAGAGAGAGGACAGACACACAGACAGAGAGAGAACGATTTAACCCAGTAAATATATGGCACAATATAGTAAGAGAACACACAAATAACCAGCACATAGAGGCTTGCGACGACGTTCCGGCCTGACTTTGACCATTTACAAAGTCACACTAACACAAGAGAGAGAGGGAACCAGTATATATAGGGGAGGGATGGGACAAGACGTGACCAAGAGAGGAAGAAAAAGAAACAGTGATAGTCTTAAGGCTGGAAGTGGAAGTAGTAGAAGTGGTAGAAGAAAAGCTGACGGTGAATTCACCGTAAAATCGGAAAGGAATAAAACGCGAGGCAGTGCGTTTCTCGGTGTACCTTCATGGTTGCAGGAGAAGTTGAAGTCTCTGAGGGTGACCACTGATGACATTACCCACTAAGAGTTGATCTCTTCTATTGTAACCACTACAGTATAATGGAAGACTAGAGGCTTCACACCTGCAGGGGTTCACACACTGTTTATTTCTAGCTTTATGAGAATTTAGTTAACAAAGACATATGGTGGTGGTAACTAGCAAGGACAGGTGGTGCTGGTGGTAATAAGCAAAGACAGGTAGCACTGGTAACTAGCAAACAGTGAATGGTGGTAATTAGTAAGCAATACAGAGGGTTATGGTGACTAGCAAGGACAGGTGGTGGTTCCTGGATTTATCTGGAGGTTATTCCGGGGATCAACGCCCCCGCGGCCCGGTCCATGACCAGGCCTCCCAGTGGATCAGGGCCTGATCAACCAGGCAATTACTGCTGGCCGCACGCAGTCCAACGTACGAGCCACAGCCCGGCTGATCCGGCACTGACTTTAGGTATCTGTCCAGCTCTCTTGAAGGCAGCCAGGGGCTTATTGGCAATTCCCCTAATGCTTGATGGGAGGCTGTTGAACAGTCTTGGGCCCCGGACACTTAGGGTGTTTTCCCTTAGTGTACCAATGGCGCCCCTACTTTTAATTGGGGGCATTTTGCATCGCCTGCCCGCTCATTTACTTTCGTAGGGAGTGATTTCTGTGTGCATATTTGGGACCATTCCTTCCAGGATTTTCCAAGTGTAGATTATGATGTATCTCTTCCTCCTGCGTTCCAACGAGTACAAGTCAAATGCTTCCAAGCGTTCCCAGTAGTTAAGGTGCTTGACAGAACTTACACGTGCAGTAAAGAATCTCTGTACAGTCTCTAGATCTGCAATTTCACCTGCTTTGAATGGAGATGTTAATGTACAGCAGTATTCCAGCCTAGAGAGAACAAGTAATTTGAAAAGGATCATCATTGGCTTGGCATCTCTCGTTTTGAACGTTCTCATTATCCATCCTATCATTTTCTTTGCACGTGCGATCGTGGCATTGTTGTGATCCTTGAAAGTGAGATCCTCAGACATTACTACTCCCAGGGGCTCTGGTGGCCTGGTGGTTAACGCTCTCGCTTCACACGGTGAGGGCCTGGGTTCGATTCCCAGCCAGAGTAGAAACATTGGACGTGTTTCTTTCAACCTGTTGTCTATGTTCCCCATCAGTAAAATGGGTACCTGGGTGTTAGTCGACTGGTGTGGGTTGCATCCTGGGACACTGACCTAAGGAGGCCTGGTCACAGACCGGACCGCGGGGGCGTTGACCCCCGGAACTCTCTCCAGGTAAACTCCAGGTACCTTACATTATTTTTCCGCTCTATTGTATGGCCAGAGTCTGTAGTATACTCTGTTCTAGTTATTATCTCCTCCAGTTTTCCATAACGGAGTAGTTGGAATTTGTCCTCATTGAACATCATATTGTTTACCGTTGCCCACTGGAAAACTTTGTTTATATCTTCTTGGAGGTTAACCGTGTCCTCAGCAGATGACACCTCATGCAGATCCTAGTATCATCCGCAAAGGATGATACGGTGCTGTGGTGTATATCTCTGTTTGTCTGATATGAGGATAAGGAATAAGATGGGGGCGAGTACTGTGCCTTGTGGAACAGAGCTCTTCACTATGGCAGCCTCCGATTTAACTCTGTTGACCACTACTCTTTGTGTTCGATTTGTTAGGAAGTTGAAGATCCGTCTCCCCACTTTCCCAGTTATTCCTTTAGCACGTATTTTATGGGCTATTACGCCATGGTCGCATTTGTCAAATGTTTTTACAAAGTTGTAACTAAGAACAGTGAGTGGTGGTAACTAGCAAGAGCAGGTGGTGATGGTAACCACCCATCACCTAGCTCACCCACAGAGATGTCAACATAACCAACACTAACGACTCTGTTAGCAGCAAAGTTAGTTTCCCATTCCCATGCTCCTTTTTCCCTTTTTCCCTATTTCCTCCTCCCCTGTTTCTTTCCCTTTCCTCTCCTGCCTTCTCTCTCTCTCCCTCATTTCCCTCTTTCATTTGCCCTTCCGCCTATTTCCTTTTCATCCCTTACACTTCTCCACATTTCCTCTACCCTACCGAAATTCCCTTCCCCTACCCTACCGAAATTCTCTTCCCCTACCCCTCCGTCATTTCCTTCCTATCCCTACACTACCCTCTCATTCCACTCCAGAACTCCTGCTGTTGGACAGGGAAGGAGAAAAGGAGAACGAGGAAAGGGGCGAAGAAAGCGAAAGAGGTAGAAAAAAATTAGTAGCAGTGAGAGAAAGTGAAGGACGACGGAGGGAAGGAAGGAGGGAGGGGAGGGGAAATTTTTGTATTTTGCCACCTATGCAGCTAGTTTATTGTCCACCCCATATAATGGTAACTTAAGAGTATGTGAATACACAGAAGGCGCAGAAGCTAGGCCTTAACAGGATTAACAGGAGTACTTCTGGATATATATGTACGCATATTGTCTTATATGCTGCAAGCAAAGGCAGGATATTTGCTTAAGATACAGTATCTGGACAGGTCACATAGTTTATATTCTCTCTCTCGTCTTCAAAAAAATAGACATTGAAACACCTAAGAGAATTTTATTTCAGTTAATTACTGGTGAGGAGGCAGGTGTAGGAGTGGGAGGGAGCAGTTCCTCACCAGAGCTGGGTGGAGTGCCAGGTGGGGATGGAAGGAGGGAGTGCCTCACGAGAGTACCAACTGGGGGAACAAGAGGAGAGTGACGTGACTGGCCTGATGGGGAGTGCCAGGGAGGAGTGCAAGACGGGAAGGGCTGGGCGGAATCACTTGAGGGAAAGGGGTAGGTTCGAGTTCCAGGAGGGAGGGAGGTGAGGGAGGGAAGGATGGGTGGAGTGCCAGAGGGACATTACTCCTCCACCTGGTCATAACACACTAGTATATTGGGGATTTTCTTTCACCATAACTCAACTCTGGTTACTACTGATCGATTCTTCTCACTGGTGGCGCCGTGACGGCTAGCAAGGGAGGAGGGAAGGAAGAAGGGGAGGGAGGGAAGGAAGAAGGGGAGGGAGTGAAGGAAGGAGGGGAGGGAGTGAAGGAAGGAGGGAAGGGAGGGGAGGAGGTAAGGAGAGGTGAAGGTGTTAAAAAAGGAGATAATGTTGTGGTGCATAAAGTTTTTCACACACACACACACACAACACACACACACACACACACATACACACACACACACACACACACACACACACACACACACACACACATACACACACACACACACACACACACACACACACACACACACACACACACACACACACACACACATATATTATATATATATATAATATATATATATAATATATATATAAATTTATATATATATATATATATAAATTGTGTGTGTGTGTGTGTGTGTGTAAGGAGGTACCACATCTGGAACTGTCCGGGGGACCCTCATCCTCAGAGAAAAGAATAAACTTGCTTCAGGGAAAACTCAAGGTTCTCCCTGAAGCTGTTTGAAAATTTTCTCCTACCACCCCCTATATCTAATATAAATTTTATTTACATATATGCAAGACAAGCCATGGAGGGTGGAAATCTTTAGCTCAAGTACTTTCACACTTCTCAGTGCATCATCAGGAGCTGTGCAACGTTGCAAGAGAGCAACTGAAGCAGGAAGAGTTCTCAGGGCAGTGTAGTGAGGATGTGTCACCGTCCACCGTTTCCCTTCTAAGGGAAACCGTGTGAATGATAATGAAAGTGTTTCTTCTTTTCCGGGTCACTCTGCCTTGGTGGTAAAGGGTAGATGTGTTAATTATTACGCAGTGAACTGAAGAAAATGTGTATGAAATGCGCTCCATATATAATGTCAGTTTACGGGATTTATTCTGAGGCCAAACGCTTAATAGTCCCAATGAGTAGCCAGGACAGCAGCAGTTGAGGTGTGTTTTTAAGTCAGTACGGGAAGAGCGGCGGCTGGAACAAGTCATGGTTTGGTGAGGAAATGGTATGGTGATACCGACAAGATGTGGAAAAAGACACTTATGTACAGTTCAGGACATTTATTAAAGGAAACGTTTCGCCACGAGTGGCTTCTTCAGTCCTAATACAGAGAAAACTAAGAAAACACACATATATATAGTGGTGGGAGTCAGGTGAGGTGAAGCGTGGGTAGAGGTGGTAGTAGTAGTAGTAGTAGTAATGGAACTAAGGAGGTGAGGTTAGAGAGACCTGCTGGCATCAATTCCCAGGATGGGTAATATCCTCTTGCTTAGTAATTTTGAAATACTGTAACTACCGGATTTTTGCTTTATAGTGTTACTGACAGAAATTAGTGCAGCTTCAATGCATTTTCTCCGTCTTAAGTCGTCTTCTTTAATAACTAGTTTAGCTTCATTGAATTTCATGAGGTGTCCAACATCGTCTCTATGTTGAACACATGCGTTTTTGCGGTCATCATTTCTGCAAGCATTTTTGTGTTCTGCTATCCTAATGTCCAGAGTTCTGGCTGTTTCCCCACTACATATACTTTGTCACACCCCCCACATGATTCTGGAACAAGTGCAGGAATCTACACTATACCATGTGGGGGGTGTGACAAAGTATATGTAGGGGAAACAGCCAGAACTCTGGACATTAGGATAGCAAAAACACAAAAATGCTTGCAGAAATGATGACCGCAAAAAAAGCATGTGTTCAACATAGAGACGATGTTTGGGCACCTCATGAAATTCAATGAAGCTAAACTAGTTATTAAAGAAGACGACTTAAGACGGAGAAAATGCATTGAAGCTGCACTAATTTCTGTCAGTAACACTATAAAGCAAAAATCCGGTAGTTACAGTATTTCAAAATTACTAAGCAAGAGGATATTACCCATCCTGGGAACTGGTGTTACTTGATGCCAGCAGGTCCCTCTCTAACCTCACCTCCTTAGTTCCATTACTACTACTACTACTACTACCACCTCTACCCACGCTTCACCTCACCTGACTCCCACCACTATATATATGTGTGTTTTCTTAGTTTTCTCTGTATTAGGACTGAAGAAGCCACTCGTGGCGAAACGTTTCCTTTAATAAATGTCCTGAACTGTACATAAGTGTCTTTTTCCACATCATGGTTTGGTGTTTGAGTAAGTAGAAGGGGGTGATTTTGGGTAAGTTTATGCCATATATTGCTTTAATGTTTATGTATTTACTCTCCTGATATATCTATAAAGCTCTAGTATCAGGAGAGGCCTGTTTAAGTTTTGGGAGTATTCGTGTAGTGTTTTGCTTGTAGGCTAAGAGGCCGGCAGAAGGGGGAGGGGGTATTATGGAGGCTCCCTGTTTAT
The DNA here is from genome assembly GCF_026875155.1 of Cherax quadricarinatus. Taxonomy (NCBI): domain Eukaryota; kingdom Metazoa; phylum Arthropoda; class Malacostraca; order Decapoda; family Parastacidae; genus Cherax; species Cherax quadricarinatus. The sequence goes on along the minus strand of NC_069416.1, from coordinate 33,505,697 downwards.
AAACGTTTACGTTTTTTTTAAACCACTAGTAGCAGTGTGCTAGTGAGCTAATGTGAATATACTTGGTAAAGGGGTACAGGTGTTTGGTGATTTTTGTATGTAGTGGGAAGGTTGTATGTTCTGTATGTATACTATTAATAAATTTATAATTTTATAAAAGTACCTAATAATAATATAAAGGTGAATTTATTCTTCCTGATAAATTATTGAACAGGTAAAATTTTGTGAAGGAACAAAATGGTCCTGGGTTGGTATTTTTAGTTAAATATTTTCAATGCTCCTAGACTAGGTAGGTTGTTACACAGAGAAAGATCGCAGTCAGGAGTCGAACCCACCACAGGGAGACTGACAAAGCTCTTAAAGTGGCGTGCTTATCTACTCGGCCACAAATGCCTCAAAAGCTGGGCAACCTGGTTCACAAGCCATGTGTCATTCCTAGCCTGAGCACATCAGTGAGCCTCAAACATGGTTTCAAGCCGTTTCCTTCTCTTGTATGTTCTGACCTCACAAGTTACTTTACATATCAGTGCCCCAGGCAGACAGAAGCGGGTATATACAGAGAAAGATCGCAGTCAGCACACGGAAGAAATCACAATAAAACGCGTGATTGAAATATATAAAAATACCACATTAAAAATAGAAACTAAAACCTCAGTGCTTTCAAGTACTTACATACACACCTTTAGAGGAATAGGCTTTATATGGGTTTATGTATATGTATACATTATGAGTATGTATACATCATGAGTATGTATACATCATGAGTATGTATACATAAGTGTTCATTAGCTAAATTTCAAAGCTATAAGATGACAAGTATAGAAAAATTTCTTCTTATCCCTTTACATAATTCTAGAAATTGGGAAATAATTTGAATTGATTACTAAGAGGTTTGATAGCTGCCCTTTCTAGTGAAACTTCCTTCTTGTGATTCCGTCCCTGGGATGTTGTATTGTTTACCTTGGATGCAAAAACTACATGATCCTTTCAGACCTAATTTAGCATCCATTGGCATTTTTACCATTTTCTCCCTTCTCGGGTTAGAGCTTTTTACACTTCTCTCTTCATCGATTTATCTTTATTCACTAAGCTGGTACTGGTCTAGGGTAGAGGGAGGAAACCTTCCCATGGTGTGTGCCAAGACTCGGGATAATTTTCTGAAAAATTATCTTGCGTGCCAGTTGAGAATTTCGAATAGCAGATAATATTAATATTATCATTGTTTTATGGCTATTATTATTATTATTATTATTATTATTATTATTATTATACTGTTATTTTACAAAAAAATATGCAGAAAAAACAAAGTATTAAAAATCATTTTTCGAAGTGTGTTTAGCAAGTAGTGTCTCTCCTAAACTTACTTGAGATAGCTTTGGGAACTACATGTTATTTTTAACAAGTAATTCACCAATGTTAAAATTAATGAATTAGTGACTATAGTAATAACAGACGTGTTTAAGGTATGGTGTACCTGGATGGTGTACCTGGATGGTGTACCTGGATGGTGTACCTGGATGGTGTACCTGGATGGTGTACCTGGATGGTGTACCTGGAGGGTATATCTAGATGGTATAGCAATTGTTCTATTATTAACAAAAGTATAACAGAAGTGCTGAAATCAATTAATTCATTTTAGAAAGCCGATTAAAAAATTATCATTGTTTTAAATGACAAATGAAAATAGTATTTATATATAGTACGGTACCTTATAAACAACTTATGAAATATGACGGTGGAATGATAAGTTTTATTTCATATAATAAAATATAAAGCGGATGTCCTGTGGCTCAGTTGGCAACGCACTCAGCTCAGTGTCAGTGGTTCGATCCCCGGCATGGCTGAAAACGTCGTGCATGTTTCCCTACACCTACTGACCATGTTCACCTGGCATTAAGTAGGTACCACGGTGTTAGACGACTGGTGTAGGTGGCATCCTGGGGGTGGCAGTATATCTTAGATAGGGCTAGGCTGTGAAATGAGCTAAGGTAATATAACAATACCTAGTAATTTTATTCTGAGTAATGCTTTTGATGCTTCACCAACAATAACAGATATTTTATACCAGACTTTTGTTTGGTTGTTTAAAGAGTTAGGGATGAACCACCAGTTTCATCACTAACTCGACTCCTGTTATATAATTAGACTTGACAAAGTTCATCACTGAGAACAATGTCTCACATTAATATGTAAATGGAAATGCTGTTAATACTGCCAATGACTTAATTTTTCAGTCAAAACTTTCAGGAATGGAACTTCAGAGTTTCAGAATATCCAGAGAGATTTGTGCAGTGTGAGCTCTCAGATAGAATAAATTGAATTTCAGGCAGCTCCAGTATGGCCCACAAACGCTTTTCTCTATATCCATGACACTATTAGCCTTAATAACTGGCTCGTTGAATTTAAGTCTGTTTTATAACAGATATATAGATGATACTTTTATACTGTTTGAGAGGGAAGATGTTCTGATTTTAAATAGCATTTAAATGTTCAATATATAAATAAATTCTCTGTGTTGATACAATAAAAATGCTCATAAACTCTTAGATATCTTAATCACAATGTTACTGCTTTTGAGACTTCTGTATATCACAAACCAACATACACTGGTCTAGGCTTAAACTATGTATTTTGTTCCAGATTAGTTTAAGTTTAATGTGGGTTTATAAAGTCAGGTGAGCAAACACTAGAGAATATTTATTAGTATGTATTTCAGTCCTGGGACCTTGATCACTTTTAATCGAGACAAAAAAAAATAGTATAGCGGAGAGTGAGGTGTGACACACAGTGGCCTGAAAAATGCAAGTGTGATTTATTTTCGATAAGGTCAGGTAGATAATAAAGTGATGTGATTCCTGTGTTGTTACGTAGGTTGGGCTTTGCCGGGTTGAGTATCATGAATGCCAACGTTTTTGAAATTTTGATAGCTTCCAGTACTATGTTCTGTGGTGTCGGTGACGTTTATTAGCGATGCTTCCAGACATCGTCGTCTTCTAAGATCTTGCTCCGTGAGAAAAGTTGTGCTACATTCCAATTCATCAAACGTCCTGTGGAGTTCCTGTTGAAGACACAGGCGTACTTTAAGTCGTCCTTGTTGCTGGAGATTCGCTGTTCGTTCAGGCGGACAGAAAGATTTCTGCCTGTTTCCCTTACCTATCTGGAGTCTACCCGGAGGGTATTCCTGGGATCAACGGCCCCGCGGCCCGGTTCATGACCAGGCCTCCCGGTGGATCAGTGCCTGATCAAATAGCCTGTTATTGCTGGCCACATGTAGTCCAATGTACGAACCACAGCCCGGCTGACCCGGCACAGACTTTAAGTATCTGTCCAGCTCCCTCTTGAAGGTAGCCCCCGGCTGCCTTCAAGAGGGAGCTGGTGAGAAGTAGGGAAGCAGTTGAACAGTCTTGGGCCCTGGACACTTACTGTATTTTCTCTTAGTGTATTAAAGGCTCCCCTACTTTTCATTGGGGATATGTTGCACCGCCTGCCAAGTCTTTTGCTTTAGCAGGGAGTGATTTCTGTGTGCAAAAATTAGGGACCAGTCCTCCAGGAGTTTCCAGAGTGAACCTTGGTGCAAAAATCTCTCTCGGATCGATGCTCCAGGGGATGAATGAAAAGCTGAAAGCACCTACCGGAAACTGGTGCCTTGCTAAAACTTATAGCGTTAGCTGGGAGCCAAGGTATTGGACCAGTGTGGTACGGTGGTAGAGCACTGCGTATCTTGTTTCAAGGTTCGTAGGTTCGAGTCTCCTTCGGCCTGAGATTAGTGTTTGTGAATGTTTCGCTGGTCTGCTAATTCTAAAAACATTATATATATAATATATATTATATAATATAAATATATATATATCTAATATAAATATATATATATATAAAATAATAAACCACTGTTCAGTTCCAGTTCAGACACATGTGCAACATCTGGTAATCTTTACTGTAAACGTTTCGCCATAAAGTGGCTTTATCAATACAAATTCCAGGACATAATTTGAAGACAGTAGAACTATATACAGAAAACGAGGTAATCAGTCTCTCAGCCTTGGAGTTGGTGTGTAGAGCACCGTAGTCATGGAGATTCTGGAGCATAGGCAAGGAGGTCGGCGCTTATAAAATAACGTCAGGTGGAAATGGGACGTGTAGCAGACGAGGCCTAGTCCAGGGAGGCGGGATTTCCCAGTGGAAGTAGGTCCTACCCAAAGAGATGGGTTAGTTGTAGTTGTGGTAGTCGTGAAGGTTATGTACATGTCCTCAGAATCAAGATTCCATGATGTTGCAGTGTCTGACAAGTTGTACAAGAATGGTATGTTCTACTGTCTTCAAATTATATCCTAGAATTTGTACTGATAAAGCCACTGGATGGCGAAACGTCTACAATAAAGATATCCAGATGTTGCAAATGTGTCTAAATATCCTCATGTCGGTATTACATACCATTTATGTACAGTTCCAGTTCTTTGATAATGTTAGAATTCACGGAATCGCATGGAATTTCGCTAATATTTCACAATGGTTGTTCTGCATATTGTGGTATCACCTGTTTACTGTGATCTTATTTCATATAGTATGAGTTATATATATATATTTTATTATATATAAAAAATATATATATTATAATTTTATATATATATATATATATATATAAAGCATGGTGAAGAAAAGTAACTAACGGAGGAGAGAGGAGCAAATCATGTGTTACTCAGAACAAGTCTGTCTTGTGTGTTTGACATCAAGTCTGGAGATGCCATGATATGACTGGTGGGACCAAAGAGCTATAGTATAGCTAACGTAGTTCTTGCGTGCATTTAGAAGACTAGAGCTATTTATATACTTCAGCCTCTTTCTAAGCCTACGCCTAGCAATAGCATTACCGTAGTTGATATAATGCTGTATTTGGCTAAACCCAAACCGGAAAGAGTGAAGGTTTAGCTGACTGTATGTAGAACTATCATTTGGTCAATTGACCTTTCTATAGGTAATGAGAACATGTGTGTCAGATGTAAGTCAGACGAGGAATGAATGATCGCTGGAGTGATGCCCTTGCATGCAGAGTTAAGCTTCTTATGACTGTCCATCTTTCGTCATTAGGTATGTGCCATTTGGGAGACGTTAAGATCATCTGCCTGCACTTAACAGCAAGGCTAGGGCATCATACAGTTGTTGAAGGCTGTACTGAATCAACAGGTCTATCCAGACCGCCTCAGTAGGTCCATCCTTGGCTAACTCTAACCCGGAGGTAAGTCACAGTACACAGTCCTCTACCTTCTCCAGCAAACTGAGGTGGGATGGAGGGCAGGCAATCCAAGAGAGTGGTTCATACTCAAAGCGAGAGCGAAGTTGTGCCTTGAATAGAGCTTCGCAGCCACTGCTGTCGAGCCAATTACGAGATGCGTCTTAACGCTGTAAGTTTCTTGGCTGCTCTTCGTAGAACTAAGCGAGTACAAGCAGTTAGCACGCTTGTCGTCTGCTTACCGTACGGATGGACGAGTCTCCACTTTATGTGATGAATGTGTGTGTTATTGTATAAACAAATTAATATATATATATAAATATATATATAATATATATATATATAATATATATATTATATAAATATATATATTATATAATATATATATATATATATAGGGAATAAGACAAAGTAAACAGGTTATACCACAATATGCAAAATAACCACAGTGAAAAAATATTTAAACTCCAAGCGTTTTCGTAATTTCTCACATTATCAAGGAATATTAAAAATATTAGGACAACAGAAGACTTTTAAGGTTGAGATATGACTTCACACATGACCCATCACTCTGAACGTGGAAGTGTAGTGAAGATTTGGTCAGGTCACATACCAAGTAAAATTTTATGAGTGACATTTCAGGCATAGTTTGAATTTCTCACAAATTATATTCATTATAAATTATTACATTTCTTACAGAGAATCTTCTAGACGCAATCATCAGCATTTTGGAGGGAATTCTTAATCGTTTTTTTTTTACTGTATAAAATTTATTAATGCACCTTTGATTTTAAACTTCTTAGGTAGAGAAGGAATATCAAGATTTCCATGGTAAGGGAAAAACCAACATATTTATGGTAAAATATGTTTCTTTGTCATTTTTGAATTTTAAAATGGCAATTTTAATTTTGGTGTATTTTTGATCATTCGCTATTTTATGATATAATAATTATTGTTGTTATTATTATTATTATTATTATTATTATTAAGTACAGTAGTAACAGTTGCTAATAATCCTTCATGAAAGACAGTGGTCATCTCTCTTTTCTTCTGCTTCCCCGCTCCCATTGCTCGTCATTCTCTCTTATTCTCGTCCCTCTCGCATCCTTTCCTCCCTTTCCCTCTCTTCCTCTCGATTATGTTAGGCATCAGTCAGGCACAGAATAAAAACTGATACTTTCAACAAGTGTCACAAGGCATGGAACTCGGGTGTTGAAGGTCGTAAGTGACGCCGGAGCTCTGGCCTCACCTCCCAAGCTGGTGCTGAGTGCCTGATGCATGCAAGTAGGGATGAGAGAGGGGAGAAGAGGAGTGTTGCACGGTGAGGGGATGTTGCAGGGGAGAAGAAGTGTTTCACGGTGAGGGGGGGGGTGTTGGATGGAAAAACAGAAGATTTTAAGATAGGTCAAGAAGAGTCTGAGAGGAGAATAGTAAGAGACTAAGTGAAAGTGGAGTAGCGGTTATTGGGGCTGATGTGTGGAAGTTAGGTACAGTGTACTGATTTTTACGTTGAAAATGTCCTCATGATACATGTTATAAATCATAATAATAATAATAATGGTAATCATATATGCTCTAATTAAGTACATATATATGGTTTGAACTTTGTCTCAGAGTTCCGGTACACGCTGTATAGACTTTTGGTACACCCTGTACAGACTTGTGGTACACCCTTTACAAACTTGTGGTACACCCTGTACAGATTTGTGGTACACCCTGTGCATATTTGTGGTACACCCTGTACATATTTGTGGTACACCCTGTACATATTTGTGGTACACCCTGTACAGACTTGTGGTACACCCTGTACAGGCTTCTTGGACACCCTGTACAGACATGTGGGACACCCTGTGCAGATTTGTGGGACACCCTGTGCAGACTTGTGGGACACCCTGTGCAGACTTGTGGGACACCCTGTACAGACTTGTGGGACACTCTGTACAGACTTGTGGGACACCCTGTACAGACTTGTGGGACACCCTGTACAGACTTGAGACACCCTGTACAGACTTGTGGTACACCCTGTACAAACTTGTGGTACACCCTGTTCAGACTTGTGGTACACCCTGTACAGACTTGTGGTACACCCTGTACAGACTTGTGGTACACCCTGTGCAGACTTGTGGTACACCCTGTACAGACTTGTGGTACACCCTCTGCAGACTTGTGGGACACCCTGTGCAGACTTGTGGGACACCCTGTGCAGACTTGTGGGACACCCTGTACAGACTTGTGGGACACCCTGTACAGACTATGGAACTGAACTTCTCCAGGCCGAGGGACTGACAACCTCAAATTCTACGACTTTAAGGGTGATGGACTGATTACATCGTCTTCACATCTCTACTGTTCCTGCCTACTTTCTGTATTCGACTGAAGAAGCCTACTGTGTAGGCGAAACGTTTCGGAATAAAGTTGTCTAACTGTTGCATATGTGTCTTACCTAACAACAGACTTGAGACACCCTGTACAGACTTGTGGGACACCCTGTACAGACTTGTAGGACACCCTGTACAGACTTGTGGGACACCCTGTACAGGCTTGTGGGACTCTCTGTACAGACTTGTGGGACCCCCCTGTACAGACTTGTGGGACACCCTGTACAGACTTGTGGGACACCCTGTACATACTTGTGGGACACCCTGTACAGACTTGTGGGACACCCTGTACAGACTTGTGGGACACCCTGTACATACTTGTGGGACACCCTGTACAGACTTGTGGGACACCCTGTACATACTTGTGGGACACCTGTACATACTTGTGGGACACCCTGTACAGACTTGTGGGACACCCTGTACATACTTGTGGGACACCCTGTACAGATTGTGGGACACCTGTACAGACTTGTGGGACACCCTGTACATACTTGTGGGACACCCTGTACAGACTTGTGGGACACCCTGTACAGACTTGAGACACCCTGTACAGACTTGTGGGACACCCTGTACAGACTTGTAGGACACCCTGTACAGACTTGTGGGACACCCTGTACAGGCTTGTGGGACTCTCTGTACAGACTTGTGGGACACCCTGTACAGACTTGTGGGACACCCTGTACAGACTTGTGGGACACCCTGTACAGACTTGTGGGACACCCTGTACATACTTGTGGGACACCCTGTACAGACTTGTGGGACACCCTGTACATACTTGTGGGACACCCTGTACAGACTTGTGGGACACCCTGTACATACTTGTGGGACACCCTGTACATACTTGTGGGACACCCTGTACAGACTTGTGGGACACCCTGTACAGACTTGTGGGACACCCTGTACATACTTGTGGGACACCCTGTACATACTTGTGGGACACCCTGTACAGACTTGTGGGACACCCTGTACATACTTGTGGGACGACCCTGTACATACTTGTGGGACACCCTGTACATACTTGTGGGACACCCTGTACAGACTTGTGGGACACCCTGTACAGACTTGTGGGACACCCTGTACATACTTGTGGGACACCCTGTACAGACTTGTGGGACACCCTGTACAGACTTGTGGGACACCCTGTACAGACTTGTGGTACACCCTGTACAGACTTGTGGGACACCCTGTACAGACTTGTGGGACACCCTGTACATACTTGTGGGGACACCCTGTACATACTTGTGGGACACCCTGTACATACTTGTGGGACACCCTGTACATACTTGTGGGACACCCTGTACAGACTTGTGGGACACCCTGTACATACTTGTGGGACACCCTGTACATACTTGTGGGACACCCTGTACAGACTTGTGGGACACCCTGTACAGACTTGTGGGACACCCTGTACAGACTTGTGGGACACCCTGTACAGACTTGTGGGACACCCTGTACAGACTTCTAACAACAGTGTTCAAAACTTGCAAGTTATATGATAAATTTTAACTTAGCTAAGATATTAAAACATTATCCAGAAGAACTGTCGTAACTAAGAAGTTAAAACATCCAGAACTGTTGTTTACCTGGAGTTTACCTGGAGAGAGTTCCGGGGGTCAACGCCCCCGCGGCCCGGTCTGAGTGTGAGTTTGGAACAGATCTTTTTTTTTAGTATAAATCATCGAAGCTTAAACGTTTCATAAAGTATATACACTGAGAGGTGAATATCTGTGTATATACACTGAGAGGTAGATATGTGTATATACACTGAGAGGTAGATATGTGTATATACACTGAAAGGTGGATATATGTGAACATACTCTCAGTTTTATCAGTTTTCTTTACTGGAGGTGTACAGTTGCTGTGCTGTCTTTATGGTCCTTGTGAAGTCGTGTCTCTAAACCTAAAAAGCATTGAAGAAGACGTTGTGTCGCTTGTGTTATACACAAACATGCAAGTTTTTATGGGATTTCGTATGACTAAATAGCGCTATGTACGAGCGTTCTGCTGATCGTTGCTTATCACCCGACTACCTCGTTGCCAGATGTAGCGCAGCATTTTGCTTATTTGTGGTAAAATGTAGGTTTAATAGATCTAACGTAACTTAAATTAAATTAACCTAACTTAAAATAGAAAATGTAATTTGAGCAATTAGATGGGTTATTTTCGATTTTATCGTTGCAGCGGCTTGTGGAGGGTAAGAGCATGTGGATATACAGAAGGCCTAGAACTAGAGCCCAAAAGGGGTTAACAGAAGTATATCTGGATATATATCTAGTTCGTTTTATCTGCTTCGAACAAATTTAAGATATTAGCTGAAGAGGGACGTCTGGTATCTTAATTTCATTAATAAGATACCTTGATGCATCGCATAGGTAAATATACTGTTTGTCTATACTCTTCAGTAAGTGGATAATCAACGTATAGTGTTTAAGAAATGGTCATAACACTGACAATCTGCCAGGACTTATAATCAAGCCTGAGCCTGGTTACTACAGCATCAGTCTGCTTACACGAGCAAGTTGATCAGTGAATATGATTATGTACGTTCAGGGTATCAGTTATAGATCCACTCACGATTCTGTGTTCCTATGACATTATGTTATTTCTAATGTTATACACAGATATACCAAGTTGTTTAACTCTCTCCTTCAGGGTTCTTTCTTTTGTTAATTTATCAGCTTCCTCAGTAATAATAATAATATTAATATTATTATCATCAAATTAAGCACTAAGCCCGTAAGGGTCTTGCAGGTCTGTTTATTGTTATTATGAAGGAGAAATTCAGAATGTGATGGACTCCATAAAAACTGCGTAAATTCTTTTTTCTCTGAGTTTTATTAAATATACCTGACTTTTGTAATGAGCACGTTGTTAATCATTAGGCGAGTCAAGTACACTCAATGATGATTTGGAGTTGGAAATAATGAAGGAGTGGAGCTCAGTCATTAATTTTAGTTCCACTACGATGGCAAACGTTACTCAGTTTGCAGTGTAGACGTCCAGTTGTTAATTCTTATGCCTAATTCAACTAGGGAGCTTTAAACCAGAGCAGATGCAGCCCTGCAAGTAGACTCCTGCTTAGATCCATCAGTTTATATTATTTGTGATATGTTATTACTAACAGTTAAACGAGAAATTTCTTGTTGCCTTTGCAAGTGATTAAAGGCAGGGATTACAGGTGATGAGCTTCTTAGAAGAGGTTTGCAGGTATGGGATATTAAATGACTACATCTTCCATGGAGGGGTGAAATACTCTTGTTGTCTACAGTAATATAGTTCATGCAAGTTATAAAACTTAATATTGAATGTTTTCACAATCCATTTAGATCTGTGTTTATTTACCTCAATCATTTATTAAGAGTTTTGTTGATTGTGTCTGGTTCATTTCTGAACATTCTAATTCCAAGTAGTGTTACTCTCAATAATCCTCTCACTGATACTTGGAACACCAAGCTCTTCCTCATATTAGAACCTTGACAGTTACAGAACAGCCAATATAATTCTGACGGCTTCGTTTTGCATTAACCCCAAAAGATAATTTTCTTTAGCTAACATTAACATGGGCTTAACATTATAAATTAAGGCTTTAATATAATCTATGTACGTCATTCTCACTATTCTTACATTAGCAACGTAAGAGGTGCTGTAGCCAGCACCGGCACTAACATCATGTAGCCTATGATGAAAACCAACAATTTGAAGAATTAGATACTTTTTACAGCATTCGGGTATCTTTAGTGTGGAAACGCCAACAAGTGGTTTCCTTTGTCCGGTACAGAGATGAATGGTGGAAGATGAGAAGAAGTTTGATATAATCGGTCCCTCAGCCTTGAGTCGATATGCTTAGTTTATCAGTCGTGAGAAAAGTGCCATTGACTCGAGGCTTAGGGACTGATTACCACAAACTCCTTATCTTCCACCATTCGTCTCTGTACCGGACTGAGGGAGCCACTTGTTGACAAAACGTTTTCTACAGTAATGATATCCATATATTGCAAAAGCATCATTTAGCCTATATTTGCACTTCTTATTTAGTTCTGTAATCCCTGCCGCGCTTTGCCCCTAGCACTCCTGCTGCTACCTGGTTGGCCTAATTCAACATAGAACTCAGGGTAGCATTCAAAGCACCACCCTAATGGAAATAAGTCACTCTGTCTATTTTCTGGGGTTATCCTAGGTAATTTACATATATGTTACCATGTATGATAATTTGTGTAACTATATTTAAATAAACATGCTTATCTACATGGGTGAGTTTAATGGTGACGTGGAGGCTGTGTCACTTGCTCACAACCACAGGACAAATCTTCCAACTCTTCCACCACTTTCACTCTCTCTATCTATCTGTCTGTCTCTGTCTGTCTACCATCTATCTACCTATCTATCCTCTCTCCTCTCTCTCCTTTAAATTCTCGCTAATTTCTGGCCAAAGCTGTTCAAAGCCATGTGAGATAACCAACCAACATGGATGTTCCAGCCTGGACACACCTTGCCATATATGCGTCTCACCTTGAATCCGTCTGTATGTTACAGTGTGTCACAGTCTCCCGTGTGTTATTATTTTGTCCTAGACACACGTCGATTAGACACCAGGCCTGGTGTATGTGTGTGTTGTGTGTGTGTGTGTGTGTGTGTGTGTGTGTGTGTGTGTGTGTGTTGTGTGTGTGTGTTTGTGTGTGTGTGTGTGTTTGGTGTGTGTGTGTGTGCGCGGGCGCGTGTGTGTGTGTGTGTGTGTGTACGTGCTACAGAGTCCTGAACGACTCCTTATTGAGATGTCAGAATGCTGTTCTTAGGTAGCTAGGCGCCTATATGCTGCAGCAGTTATTTGGTTGATGTGCGTCTCAGGAGATGTGCCCGGTGTTATAATCACCCCATGATCCTTTTCCTTGAATGAGGTTTGTAGTCTCTTGGCCCCCTAGACTATACTCCGTCTGCGGTCTTCTTTGCTCTTCCCCAATCTTCATCACTTTGCACTTAGTAGGGTTGAATTCTAGGAGCCAGTTGCAGGATCATGCCTGCAGCCTATCCAGATCCCTTTGTAGTTCTGCCTTGTGTGTGTAGCAGGTAGCCCAAAGATGTTAAAATCCCGCACACACACACACACACACACACACACACACACACACACACACACACACACACACACACACACACACACACACACACACACACACACACACACACACATTCTGTTTCTTCACTTCCTTACTCTCTGTCAAAGTGTCTATCAGGGTTGTTAGAGGTAGAACTTACTGGATCAGGATTATCAGAGTCTGACTCACTCGTCTGGTTGCCAGGAATTTCATCATCATCATCGTATACTAACTTCATGTGATCTGAGTGTGATTCTTTATAGTAACCAGTACTGATTTCTCTAACTTTATACTTGTTTCCACTTGTATGTTCAACTACGGTAGAGACCAACAAACTTTTGGTCGAGCTTAGGTATTGCAGATGTTTTATTGAAATTACCTACATAACTCTCGATCCTACTTTAATTTTGGTTGGCTAGTGTTAATAACTTGTAAAGTAAAAGGACACAAGTGCAACTAATGTAACATTTTGTGGCAACGTTTCGCTCTCCAGGAGCTTTGTCAAACCGTTACAAACAGTACATGGACACAGAGGGTATGTATAGGCTCAGAGTGAAGTGCAATACTAGTGGTAGTAGTAGTAGTACTGACATAAGTTGTAGTAGTAGTAGTAATACAATATGTTAGAACAATTAACTTGTACATGAGTAAAAGGATATAAAAGCTATTACTTGGGAAACATAAAAATAGGTTAGACAAATATTTCTATTGGAGACTGGACAGAGAAGGCCTGTTTCAATGTTCATTCTCTGTAATGTGTTTGTGTAGTATTAACAGGAGAGACTATGTGATGGCAGGGTTTACTGTTTTCAGGAGGATTCTTGCTAAGACTTCAGGGGTGGTGAAGCTGCCTTTGTTTTGTTTAATTGTATTAGAAACAGCTATTAGTAAATTCTATTCTTGATTTATAAAGTGTTTCTCGGATTCTTCTGAAGACGCTACAAAATCATTTGGATTATAATTTGGTTTCAGGGTGGAATATAACAACTCGTATGGTAAGAGCATATGTACACCTGTAGAGGCATTTTAAGCAGAATTTATGACACACTGTATATCAGGTATAACTTCATCCCAGGTTGTGCTGTTGGGATCAATAATTGTTCTCAATACATCGAGCACTTTCTGGCAGGATAATGAAGGACAATGGTTCACTTAGCTGTATAGCCCTTGTGGCTTAGCGCTTCTTTTTGATTATAATAATAATAATAATAATAATAATGGTTCACTTAGATATCTTGTACAAACCACAAAACTTTCCAAGAATCTCATTACAGAGTTCATCTCAGTTACCTGTTACTAGGGACT
>NC_069416.1:33449194-33484194 GCF_026875155.1 Cherax quadricarinatus | reverse complement strand
CACCATAACAAATAAAAGGATTTACTTACCGGAGGCGCAGCTGTATAATCCTCCGGGTTTAGCGCTTCCCCCTTGATTATAATAATACCGGAGGCGCATTGGAAGACGAAGTGACGTTTTCTTTAGTTCACAAATTTGACCTTTTGTTATCCCTGTTGTAATTGTTAAGAAATCTTTAATGTGCGTTTTCATGTTCTTATATAAACATATATGTTGTTTTCACGTTTCATTCTTTCCTCCTATCAGCTAACGTAACCATCTGTAGTGTTCTCAGCCTTTCGTCAAAACTCATTTTTTGTTAAACTCTGTAAGCTATTTCGTATTTCTTCTTTCGACTTTTTTTTTTAACATATCCAAGTATTTTAAAATGTGTGAGCACCTGTCCCATCCTTTTAAACAGTATTCAAAATTTTGACTGTTTATAAGCAGTCGGGTTTCTCACATAAACTTATAAGCATACTCCTCTGTTAACAGTATTTGTGGTTAGGTTACACTATGTATGGTATTGTTAGTTAGATTTAGTTAGACTACATTGTTATCTAGCAATCAGAGTTTAGCACTTACAGTGTATTTAATTGCATTTAATTTCGGTTTACTTTATTGGCCTTCAGATATGTTATAATTGGTTTGCTTTGACTAATAAACAACAGTCTAACCTAACTAGTTAAACATGAAACTGGTTTTTAAGAAAAATGAATGAAAACTGTGAGAAATCTGACTGCTTATTAAGACTGGTTTAAAAAGACTTATGAGAATAACGAAATTTGCTTGAGAGGAAGGGCTGGTCACCACACAACCCAGACCTATTCCATTTTTTGGCCACTTATATGTTGTAAATAACATTTTTAGCATTTCTCCCTCCACACATTTAACAGCTGTTACTTTAGTTTTCCTTTCACTTCATTCTGTCTTTTTCTTTCTTTTAGAACTCTTAACTCCCCTAACTTTAACTCATTTCATATATTCAAAAACTTTCATAAAAACACAATCTCTGTGATGTCTGATGTTTATGTCAGCTAATGTGAGGCGAGGAGTAGGACAGATTTTAAACAGATCTGGACAGGCTATAGGACTGGTCTAAACAGTGGCTATTGAAATTTATCCCCGGTAACTGGAAACTTACGAAAATTTGGGATGGACTGGAAGAAATACAGAATGCAGATGTAATGTACACAGACTTTGCAAAAGCGTTTGGCAAGTGCGATCATGGCGTAATAGCGCACAAAATACGTGCTGAAGGAATAACTGGCAAAGTGAGGAGTTGGATCTTCAACTTCCTAACCAATCGAACACAACGAGTAGTGGTCAACAGAGTTAAATCGGAAGCTGCCATAGTGAAAAGCTCTGTTCCACAAGTCACAGTACTCGCCCCCGTACTGTTCCTCATCCTCATATCAGACATGGAGATGTAATCCACAGCAACGTGTCATCCTTTGCAGACGATACTAAGATCTGCATGAGACTGTCATCTGCTGAGGACGCGGTTAACCTCCAAGAAGATATAAACAAAGATTTCCAATGGGCAACGGAAAACAATATCATGTTCAATGAGGACAAATTCCAACTACTCCGTTATAAAAAACTGGAGGGGATAATAACTAGAACAGAGTATACTACAAACTCTGGCCATACAAGAGAGTGGAAAAATAATGTAAAAGACCTGGGAGTAGTAATGTCTGAGGATCTCACGTTCAAGGATCACAACAGTGCCACGATCACAAGTGCAAAGAAAATGATAGGATGGATAATGAGAACGGTCAAAACGAGAGATGCCAAGCCAGTGATGATCCTTTTCAAATCACTTGTTCTCTCTTGGTTGGAATACTGCTGTACATTAACATCTCTGTTCAAAGCAGGTGAAATTGCAGATCTAGAGTGTGTCCAGAGAACCTTTACTGCACGTACAAGTTCTATCAAACACCTCAACTACTGGGAACGCTTGGAAGCACTTGTGCTCGCTGGAACGCAGGAGAGAGAGATATATCATAATCTACACTTGGAAAATCCTAGAAGGAATGGTCCCGAATCTGCACACAGAAATCACTCCCTACGAAAGTTAAAGATTGGGCAGGCAGTGCAAAATACCCCCATTTACAAGTAGGGGCGCCATTGGTACACTAAGAGAAAACACCACAAGTGTCCGGGGCCCAAGACTGTTCAACAGCCTCCTACCAAGCGTAAGGGGAATTACCAATAGGCCCCTGGCTGCCTTCAAGAGAGAGCTGGACAGATACCTAAAGTCGGTGCCGGATCAGCCGAGCTGTGGTTCGTACGTTGGACTACGTGCGGCTAGCAGTAACAGCCTGGTTAATCAGGCCTTGATCCACCGGGAGGCCTGGTCGTGGACCGGAATGCGGGGGCGTTAATCCCCGGAATACTCTCCAGGTAACCTCCAGGTGGAAACATAAATACATGGAAACATAAACACATATGTAGTTTAATGTGATCCTTTATTAACAACGTTTCGCCCACACAGTGGGCTTTTTCAAGTCACACCCTACCTCCAGGTAGGGCCTAAAAGACCGCAAAAAGGAATAAAGGCTCGGAGGACAGAGCCTGCAAATTTAACTCGTGGAGAATGACCACCTAGTGAGCAATGTCCCAAGCACAGTTCCAGTGGCTGGTCATCACCTGACTTAAGACCCGCGTCAGGAAACACATGCCTTGTTTCCTGACAGATCTTAGCTAACCTAACTTATGGTTTGAGGCTCACGTCGACCTAACACACTTGCAGCAAACATGCATTTTGACAAATCTGAGATTAGGTTACAGGAACCTTATCAATGATTCATTCCTGACACAATATAAAGTATAAGTCAGACTAATGTTACTGTGTGCAGCCCACGTATAAAACCTGATGAACAATGACAAAAGAATAAAGAAAATGCATAACTTTGTTATGAGACTAGTCCCAGAGTTAAGGGTTTTACCTATGAGAAGAAATTAAATACGATAAACTTAATGACAGAAGACAAATGACTACGGGTGGTATGATGACGCTATAAAAAATACTGAGAGGACATGGATAGACAGGTAATTGCCAGTATGGAAGCGGGACCAGGAGCTGAGATTCAACCCTGCAACCACATTTAGGTGAGTAAATATTGGTAAGTGAACACACACACACAGACACGCACAGACACACACACACAGACACACACACACACAGGCACACACACAGACACACACACAGACACACACACAGATACACACACAGATACACACACAGACACACACACAGACACACACACACAGACACACACACATACACACACACAGACCACACACACACACACAGACACACACACACACACACACACACACACACACACACACACACACACACACACACAGACACACACACACACGACACACACACACAGACACACACACACAGACACACATACATACACACACACACACACATACACACACAACTACACACACATATACACACACACACACACGCACACACATACACATACACACATACACACACATACACACACACACACACATACACACATACACACACATACACACACACACATACACATACACATACACACACACACACACCACATAACTCAACATGAACAGTTAGAGAGCAGCAGTAAACCCCAACTCCAGAAAACACTGTATCAACATCCGGGGTCCCAGACTTTTCAACATCTTACCAGAAGATATCAGAAACACTGCTGGAACAAGTGTTGAAGCCTTCAAGAGGAAACTAGACAAGCATCTTCACCAGGTGCCAGATCAACCATGCTGTGATGGATATGTGGGGCAGCGGGCCTCCAACAGCAACAGCCTGGTTGACCAGGCAAGCACCAAACGAGCCTGGCCCATGGCCGGACTCAGAGAGTAGATATGCTCTCGAAATTCTTTAAAGGTATATCAAAGGTATAATTGCCGAAGAAATTCATAGCCATCTTGATAGGCACGGTTTTACAAAGGGGCGTTCCTGTCTTACGAATTTACTAACATTTTTCACTAAGGTGTTTGAGGAGGTAGATCATGGTAATGAATATGATATTGTGTATGTAGACTTCAGTAAGGGTTTCGATGGAGTTCTACACCAGAGGCTATTGAGGAAACTTAAGGCACACGGAATAGGAGAAATTATTTCCTGGGTAGAGGCATGGCTGACAAATAGGCAGCAGAGAGTTTGCATAAATGGGGAGAAATCAGAATGGGGGCACGTCACAAGCGGTGCTCCTCTGGGGTCAGTGTTGGGCCCGTTGTTGTTCACAATTTACATAAACGACATAGATGAGGGAATAAATAGCGACATAAGCAAATTTGCTGATGACACCAAAATAGGCCGTCCAATTCATTCTAATGAGGACATTAGAGCACTCCAGGATGATTTGAATAGATTGACGCAATGGTCGGAGAAGTGGCAGATGCAATTTAATATAGACAAATGCAAAGTTCTAAATGTTGGACAGGAAAATAACCATGAGACATATAAACTAAATAATATAGATCTTAATACTGATTGCGAAAAGGATTTAGGAGTTCTGGTTAGCAGTAATCTAAAACCAAGACAACAGTGCATTAGTGTTCGCCATAAAGCTAACAGAATTCTTGGCTTCATATCTAGAAGTATAAATAATAGAAGTCCTCAGGTTGTTCTTCAACTCTATATATCCTTGGTTAGGCTTCATTTACACTATGCTGCTCAGTTCTGGTCACCGTATTACAGAATGGATATAAATGCTCTGGAAAACGTACAGAGGAGGATGACAAAGTTGATCCCATGTATCATAGACTGAGGGTCCTGAATCTGCATTCTCTCAAAAGGCGTAGAATTAGGGGGGATATGATCGAGGTGTATAAATGGAAAACAGGAATAAATAAAGGGGATGTAAATAGCGTGTTGAAAATTTCCAGCCAAGACAGGACTCGTAGCAATGGTTTCAAGTTGGACAAATTCAGATTCAGGAAGGATATAGGAAAGCACTGGTTTGGTAATAGAGTTGTGGATGAGTGGAACAAACTCCCGAGTGCAGTTATTGAGGCTAAAACGTTGTGTAGTTTTAAAAATAGGTTAGATAAATACATGAGTGGGTGTGAATGGGTGTGAGTTGGACCTGACTAGCTTGTGCTGCTGGGTCTGGTGCCGTGCTCCTTCCTTGAGTGGAGGTGACCAGACTGGGTGGGTCATTGGGCTAATCCTGGGGGGGGCATGGACCTGCTCCGCATGGGTCAGTAGGCATGTTGCAGTGTTGCTTCTTTCTTATGTTCTTATGTTCAGACCTTCCCTCCACATACTCATTCCCTCTTACCTCTTCCTCCATCACACATACTTTCCCTCCTACCGCTTCCTCCACATATACTCTTCCTCCCACCTCTTCCTCCATCATATATTCTATTCCTCACATCATTCCCTGATATTTGGGATATATTCTTTCTTTTATTCTCCATATTCTCCCTCCCTTCTTTCCTCCCACTTCCCTTCACGCCTCACATAAAAAAATGAAGAAGGAATGCGCATGTAAATGCTATATTCATGAGAAGGTCTCCGTTGCACTCTGCATAAAATTCTCCTTCCATCTCCCATCTCTGCCATTAGTCAGTCATCACACCGTCCTCTGCCATTCCTGCTGGGGACGCCCCGTCCCTTCCTCTGTTTTCGCTACCTTCATCCACAGCTTCACAGCCACCGTCACAATGTTTTTTTTTTCCTTTCATTCATTTCCCTTCTTCCTCGCTTCACCCTCTCCCTCCCCATCTTCTTTCCTTTCTCTCTCCCTCGTCCTATAGTTTCCTTCCCGCCTCTCTTCTCTCTCTCATTTCGATGCATTTCCTCGTTTTTTTCATTACTGGAACCTCTTCCAGTGCTGGAAAGTCGTGGTCTCTCTTTTCGGGACCTGATGGATCGACTCCAACATTTAACAATGGAAATCTTAGTTCAGTTTCAGTGATCTGGCTCTGGCTACTTATATATACTCTTGATCTTCAAGTTAATGAGACTATAATGTAGATAATTGCTAAATCGTGAGTAAGCCTCAATTATTGATTATAACTTCGTTTTTTAATATAAGTAGAGGTAGGCCTTAGTTAAATTTGCATGAAATATCAACAATAAATAAACAATTAGGGTGAGTCACAGCCCTCTCCTCTGACCATTCCAGATTTATATTTACGACCGCAAAATCACTTGCCTCCTCTTGAGGGATCACTTGCGGAATGACGTCAAGTGGTCGTCAGTGGAACGTTTTTCCGTACTTTAAGCAACTTCTTTTCATCATTCTTTTTTTCGTCTTCTCATTGTTCGAAATCTCTGTTGCAGCAGCCTAGACGTGCATCTCTGTGCTGCACAGCTTCTTCCATGCAGCATTTCCCACACTGTGTAATGTGACTTCGTGGTCGTCATTCTTCGGACTGTTTTACTCAATTTTAAAGACACGTAGAATGAACAAAATTTCATTGTATAGACTTTGTTGAGCGAGAGCTTTAACAAATTACAATGAGAACACGGCACTCCTTCCTTTACTAGAAGAAGCTCCCTCTTCACAAGAACACTTCATCTTTCTTACTTCCTGTTGTTGAAGCTTCACGGGAAGGAAATTGGGAATGTCCTCACCTTTCTTAGATCAAACCTGATCTCGCTTTAGCGAAGAACTGTAATGCCCCACGGGTTTAACTTTTCCTCCTGAATATAATGATACAGGAAGCCTCCATCTTCCTTACTGCCAGGAGGGTAAGCTTCACAGGACGCCTTCATCTTGCTTACTGCCAGGAGGGTAAGCTTCACAGGAAGCCTTCATCTTCCTTACATGCCAGGAGGGTAAGCTTCACAGGAAGCCTTCATCTCCCTTCATAAGGTCCCTCGTATAACTCCTGAAACTACTACTATTTTTTATGTAACCTCCATTACTCTATTTAATGACATCATGTGTTCCTGGAATGTGCTCTTCCTCTCTCTGGAACACACATTACGCTCTTCCTCCAGCAACGCTTTTATCCTCTAGAGGATTTTTTAACCCATCACTTGAAATGTCTCGCATATTTTGCATATTTTTTTAATTATTCTTTACCGCATTCTTGTCATCATTTTTCAATGTTTCAGGTGAAATTAACATGTTAATAAAGTGTTTTATACTCCTGGAACGTAGTCACAACCATTCTTTCAGTCTTGTAACTGCTCATTCATGAGTTCAAGGCGCTGACTTCCTGTCTCCCTCGGAAGACGAGTACCTCCATTCCCTCAGTCGGCTAAGTACTATTTCATGAGTCCATAGTGCTGTCTCGTCCTCGTCTCACTGGAGAGATATGTACTCCCCTGCAACGCCTACCAGATTCTCTTAATTCCATATGACTTGGAATGGAGCATAAAGAGCGACAGGGGAACGACCCAACAACAGCCTGGAGCATCCCGTCATACGTCCTGCTCTCATGTGTCTTCTTCGTGAGTCTCGTGTGTTTGGTCCTCTCTTTCACACATCCCCCCGTCAGGAACCAATCAGAGAATACGATTGTCTTTTCATGATGGCAAAGGTCAGGCATCATAAAAAACGAAACTTTGGGATTTCGCGCTGAGTGGAAAAGTGCCGTCATAGTTTAGAAAGACGAGAGGGGAAAAGATGAGGGGGTGGGGCGGTAAATTCTGGAATGGGAGATCTGCATTAAGGAACGCTAATAAAGCTGCTGTATAGTGGGTGCACCTGCTTTATAACTCAGACCAAGTTCTTCACGACCTCTAGTATATCGTCGTCCAGACGCCGGCACCCAAGATGGAGGGACGGATGCAGGAAGGGGAGGAAGAGGGGGGAGGGAGGGACAAAGGGATGAAGGGAGAGGGTAAGAAGGGAAGATAACTTAGCGTTGAATGGTCTTGGCAAAGTCTGGGGAGCTGTATTTAAGAATGGTTGGGGGGCTCATCTTTCTCTGTACTTGTTTCTCTCTCTCTCTCTCTCTCTCTCTCTCTCTCTCTCTCTCTCTCTCTCTCTCTCTCTCTCTCTCTCTCTCTCTCTCTCCTCCCCTCCCTCCCTCCCCTCCCTCCCTCCCTCCCTCCCTCCCTCCCTCCCTCCCTCCCTTCCCTCCTCTACTGTGTGTGTGTACTCACCTAGTTGAGGTTGCTGGGGTCGAGTCCAACCTCCTGGCCCCGCCTCTTCACTGGTCGCTACTAGGTCTCTCCCTGAACCGTGAGCTTTATCATACCTCTGCTTAAAGCTATGTATGGATCCTGCCTCCACTACATCGCTTCCCAAACTATTCCACTTCCTGACTACTCTGTGGCTGAAGAAATAACTTCCTAACATCCCTGTGATTCATCTGTGTCTTCAACTTCCAACTGTGTCCCCTTGTTGCTGTGTCCAGTCTCTGGAACATCCTGTCTTTGTCCACCTTGTCAATTCCTCTCAGTATTTTGTATGTCGTTATCATGTTTCCCCTCTCTCTTCTGTCCTCCAGTGTCCTGCCTCCACTACATCGCTTCCCAAACTGTTCCACTTCCTGACTACTCTGTGGCTGAAGAAATACTTCCTAACATCCCTGTGCCTCATCTGAGTCTTCAGCTTCCAAGAGTGACCCCTTATTTCTGTGTCCCCTCTCTGGAACATCTTGTCTCTGTCCACCTTGTCTATTCCACGCAGTATTTTGTATGTCGTTATCATGTCTCCCCTATCCCTCCTGTCCTCCATTGTTGTCAGGCCGATTTCCCTCAACCTTTCTTCATAGGACATTCCCCTTAGCTCTGTGTGTGTGTGTGTGTGTGTGTGTGTGTGTGTGTGTGTGTGTGCGTGCGTGTGCGCGTGTGCGTGCGTGCTCACCTAAAATGTGGTTACAGGGGCCGAGTCAAAACTCGTGTTTGTGTGCATGGTTTTGCTTTGCGGAGGTCGCCTGTTCTTTTGAGAGAGAGAGAGAGAGAGAGAGAGCGAGAGAGCAGGAGGTGGAAGGAGGAGAACCAAGAAGTACTCAAGGAAGGTCCCGGTTCGACCCAGACAATTATACGTGAGCGATTACTCTTTCTTGCTTCAGAGATCATCCTGGGGTAACGTAGCTGGACGGCTGGTACTGTCTCCCCTCTCTGGCTTTTTTCCCCTTACTGGCTCTCACCCTTTTCTGACTGCCTCCTTCCCCTTACTGGCTATCTCCCCTCAATGACTCCTTTCTTCCCCTTACTGGCCTGCTGGCTTCCGTCCCTCATTCGCTCTATTTTCTTCCTTCGTTGGCTGTGTGCTGGCTGGCTGACTGTCTCCTCTCCCTGGCTATAGGTCTCTCCAGAACAGCAATTTCCTCATGTTACTCAATCTTTCATCACTTGGTGACTGGCGCAAGAAACCGATGAGAGGGTTTAGAGACGTATAATGAAACGTCACCATTTATTTCAAAGGTTTTTGTTCAGAATGGAGTTTTGTTGATTTTACAGGAAAAAAAATACCAAATCCTCCTGGTATTCTTGGTATTCTGTTTGCTTCATAAAGTACAACTCAAGAGAACACTTTCTAAAATAAACACTTTGCAACTGACAGCTTCCCAGTTGGCTTTACCAAATGTAAACATATAAACATGGTAAATCAGGAAATTTGCTACTGCATGTGCGGAAAATTCTTAGGAAAAAAATATACGAGAACACCTAGCTTTTTCTCAAGAGTTCCCGAGCATCTGCAGTAGTAAATTTCTCAAAGAAGATAAATGCTCTTTGCTAGAACAGATACAACACTTCACTCGCTTCTAATTAGTACGATATATTTGCTCAGCCTTCCTTACAAGGTTTGTGTTTGTGATTTGGTAAAAACCAGTTGGGCGAACGTAGTCAACAGGGGTTCCAAATAACTGTGTATCACCATCTGGGCGGGGCTTCAGTCCTTCAAATACCCAAAGACTTGCTGTACGTTGCAATCTTCCCTCGCTCCCCTCTCTCTCAAGAGTCTCTCCATAAACTTTTCCACATTTTCCTCTCACTCTGTCCACCCCACGCACCTCTTCCTCAGACTCAGACCCACAGCTTCTCAGTCTTATCTCTCAGACGACTCCCTCACAATTTCCACAATGTAATACAGAGCAGAGTAAGTGCACACTGCTGATGTTCCCATGAAGTGACTATCATACAGAGTAGTGTAGCAACACTGTGAGGGTGTTGCCACAGTGTAAATATCATACAGAGTAGTGTAGCAACACTGTGAGGGTGTTGCCACAGTGTAAATATCATACAGAGTAGTGTAGCAACACCGTGAGGGTGTTGCCACAGTGTAAATATCATACAGAGTAGTGTAGCAACACCGTGAGGGTGTTTTCCACAGTGTAAATATCATACAGAGTAGTGTAGCAACACCGTGAGGGTGTTGCCACAGCGTAAAAAATCATACAGAGTAGTGTAGCAACACCGTGAGGGTGTTTTCCACAGTGTAAATATCATAGAGAGTAGTGTAGCAACACCGTGAGGGTGTTGCCACAGTGTAAATATCATAGAGAGTAGTGTAGCAACACTGTGAGGGTGTTGCCACAGTGTAAATATCATAGAGAGTAGTGTAGCAACACTGTAAGGGTGTTGCCACAGTGTAAATATCATACAGAGTAGTGTAGCAACACCGTGAGGGTGTTGCCACAGTGTAAATATCATACAGAGTAGTGTAGCAACACCGTGAGGGTGTTGCCACAGTGTAAATATCATACAGAGTAGTGCAGCAACACCGTGAGGGTGTTGCCACAGTGTAAATATCATACAGAGTAGTGCAGCAACACCGTGAGGGTGTTGCCACAGTGTAAATATCATACAGAGTAGTGTAGCAACACTGTGAGGGTGTTGCCACAGTGTAAATATCATACAGAGTAGTGTAGCAACATTCTGAGGGTGTTGCTAGTTTTGTTAAATAAAACAATGTGATCTCCCCTTACCTCCCCTTTATCATCTTCCCTCACTGGTGTCTCCCCTTCACTTGTTTTCCTATGTTCGTCCGTCTCACTATCTCCAATCCCTCGTCTTCTCCACCGTCTCCCCTCATTTGCTTCCCTAGTTTCCCCAACTGTCTCCCCTCACTCGTTTTCCTCGTTCCTTCCTGTTATCGTTTCTTTAATCTGTGTTTGTTCAGTTTTCTCTTGTTCTAGCGCTCCTTATCTTCCTTTTTCCTTATCTTCATGTTATTCTCCTCTATATTATTTTTCTCTTTCATTTCCTTCTCATCTTTATGTAATTCTCCTCTCCTTCATGTTCTCCCCTTCTTCATGTTCTCGTCTCCATGTTCTCCCCTCCTTTATGTTCTCCTGTCGTTCATGTTCTTCCTTAATGTTCTCCCTTTGTTCTCCTCTCCTTCATGTTCTCCTCTCCTCCGTGTAGGTAACTCTGACTCCTTGGATCAAACACTCCCCCTCCCTCCCCCAATAAAGTGGGAATTTGATTACGTAGTATTAGGAGGGAGAGAGTGGAGGAAGAGTGGAGGGGAAGACAGGTGGAGAAGAGAGGGAAAGAGGGTAGTAGAGGGTCGAATTATTGTAATCAGGAGGACGTGCTAAACCCGCAGGGGGTCAAACAGCGCCCGGGAGGGGGTCTTGAGAGAAGAGGGATGATGAAGGGAGGGAAAGGTGGAGGGGAAGAGAATGAGGGAGGAAACGAGAAGCAGAGAGTAGGCTCATTATCTTCCTGCTGGTCATGACCTTGCTGGTCATGACCTTCCTGCTGGTCATGACCTTCCTGCCGGTCATGACCTTCCTGCCGGTCATGACCTTCCTGCCGGTCATGACCTTCCTGCCGGTCATGACCTTCCTGCCGGTCATGACCTTCCTGCCGGTCATGACCTTCCTGCCGGTCATGACCTTCCTGCCGGTCATGACCTTCCTGCTGGTCATTACCTTCCTGCTGGTCATTACCTTTCTGCTGGTCATTACCTTCCTGCTGGTCATTACCTTCCTGCTGGTCATTACCTTCCTGCTGGTCATTATCTTCCCGGTGGTCATTACCTTCCCGGTGGTCATTACCTTCCTGCTGGCCATTACCTTCCTGCTGGTCATTACCTTCCTGCTGGCCATTACCTTCCTGCTGGTCATTACCTTCCTGCTGGCCATTACCTTCCTGCTGGCATTACTTCCGCTGGTCATTACCATTCCTGCAGACCATTACCTTCCTGCTAGCCATTACCTTCCTGCTGGCCATTACCTTCCTGCTGGCCATTACCTTCCCGTTGGTCATTACCTTCCTGCTGGTCATTGCCTTCCTGCTAGCCATTACCTTCCTGCTGGCCATTACCTTCCTGCTGGTCATTACCTTCCTGCTGGTCATTACCTTCCTGCTGGTCATTACCTTCCTGCTGGTCATTACCTTCCTGCTGGCCATTACCTTCCTGCTAGCCATTACCTTACCCTGGATACCCTGGAGAGAGTTCCGGGGGTCAACGCCCCCGCGGCCCGGTCTGAGACCAGGCCTCCTGGTGGATCAGAGCCTGATCAACCAGGCTGTTGCTGCTGGCTGCACGCAAACCAACATACGAGCCACAGCCCGGCTGATCCGGAACTGACTTTAGGTGCTTGTCCAGTGCCAGCTTGAAGACTGCCAGGGGTCTGTTGGTAATCCCCCTTATGTGGCTGGAGGCAGTTGAACAGTCTCGGGCCCACTGACACATTATTGTATGGTCTCTTAACGTTGCTAGTGACACCCCTGCTTGTTCATTCGGTGGAATGGGTGCATCGTCCTGCTCAATCTTTTGCTTTCGTATGGTGATTTTCGTGTGCAAGTCGGTACTAGTCCTCTAGGATTTTCCAGGTGTATATAATCATGGTATCTCTCCCTCTCTGCGTTCCAGGGAATACAGGTTTAGGAACCTCAAGCGCTCCCAATAATTGAGGTGTTTTATCTCCGTTATGCGCGCCGTGAAAGTTCTCTGTACATTTCCTGCTGGCCATTACCTTCCTGCTGGCCATTACCTTCCTGCTGGTCATTACCTTCCTGTTGGTCATTACCTTCCTGCTAGCCATTACCTTCCTGCTGGTCATTACCTTCCTGCTGGTCATTACCTTCCTGCTGGTCATTACCTTCCTGCTGGCCATTACCTTCCTGCTGGCCATTACCTTCCTGCTGGTCATTACCTTCCTGCTGGTCATTACCTTCCTGCTGGTCATTACCTTCCTGCTGGTCATTACCTTCCTGCTAGCCATTACCTTCCTGCTGGCCATTACCTTCCTGCTGGCCATTACCTTCCTGCTAGCCATTACCTTCCTGCTGGTCATTACCTTCCTGCTGGTCATTTCCCAAGAGTAAGTCTGGCCCGGGACGTGTAACTAGCGCAGATTACACTAGTTTAAGTTGACCTTACATTCTAACACATTTGCATAGAAATATTTTCCTGGATGCAACCTACAACAATATTTTTTTCCTGCTAGATAGGCAGGAAAACATTCTCTGATGTAAAGGAAAACATTTTTCTGTGCCTCACAGGCCCCGAAATTCAAACTCCATCTTTCGACTGTGAGACAGTCTCAACAGAGAGAGCTACTTTGCACCCAAGGAAGACACAGTGGACAGGAAGATAGTGGAATATGTGGAGTGTAGAGATACAGTGGACAGGAAGATACATTGGGTTCATGTGGAGGGTAGAAGTACAGTAGACAGGAAGATACATTGGGTTCATGTGGAGGGTAGAAGTACAGTGGACAGGAAGATACATTGGGTTCATGTGGAGGGTAGAAGTACAGTGGACAGGAAGATACATTGGGTTCATGTGGAGGGTAGAAGTACAGTGGACAGGAAGATACATTGGGTTCATGTGGAGGGTAGAGATACAGTGGACAGGAAGATACATGGGTTCAATGTGGAGGGTAAGAGATACAGTGGACAGGAAGATTACAATTGGGTTCATGTGGAGGTAGAAGTACATGGACAGGAAGATACATTGGGTACAGTGGAGGGTAGAAGGTAACAAGGGACAGGAAGATACATTGGGTCATGTGGAGGTAGAGAACAGTGGACAGAAAGATACATTGGGTTCATGTGGAGGGTAGAGATACATGGACAAGAAAACATTGGGTACATGTGGAGGGTAGAGATACAGTGGACAAGAAGATACATTGGGTACATGTGGAGGGTAGAGGTACAATAGACTGAGTAAGTAGCACTGGTAAGGCAGGTGGTCCAAAAGCATTATGGGAGACAGTGAGGAATCAAGAGAGATGGATAGTGGACTATGGTTGAAGATAGAGGGTGATGTGTAAAATGAAAGAGAAGACAGCACACAGAAGATATACTAAAAGATTAGAGTTAGGGTAGAGAGCATGTTCAAAATGATATATAATGCCGACAAGCTGATCAGTAAGATAGTTGTAAGAAATGGGAAGGTGATACCGACGAGATGTGGAGAAAAGACACGTATAGTTCAGGATATTTATTAGAATTAATTAACGTTTCGCCACGAGTGGCTTCTTCAGTCCTAATGACCGAAGAAGTCACTCTTGGCGAAACGTTTCCTCTAATAAATGTCCTGAACTGTATATAAATGTCTTTTTCCACAAGACACACGTGCAGCAGCTGGGTATCTTTATTGATGAAACGTTTCGCCTACGCTGTAGGCTTCTTCAGTCAAATACAGAGAATGGATTGAAGTGACGAGGTAAAGATGATGTAATCAGTCCATCAGCCTTGTATAAATAATTTGAGGTTGTCAGTCCCTCACCCTGGAGAAGAGTTCAACTCCATGCCCTGGAACAATATGAAACTGAAGCATGAGAACGGAGCAGCCTTAGGTAGGCAGTCAGTTGTTCCTCCCCATCACTCTCACTACTAGTTTTGCACTTCCAAATCCCATTCTCACATATTCATTACCCCCACCTACATTTATTCTTCTATACATTGCCTTTATACTTTTATCCCACACCAACACCTATTACTCTCCCAACTCCCCAATCACTTTCTTAACAATTACATCCTGTGCAGCTTATTCTCCAACACAACCTTCCAAAACTTTCCACGTCCATCCATACTATCTATCCAAAATGCAGCAACACACCTAAAGCCAATAATAACCCAACAAAAAGCCGCAGTAAGAATAATCACTAAATCCCATCCCTGGCAACACCCCCCCCCCCAACTTCATAGATCTAAATTTACTCCCTGTTCAGAACATCCACACTTAATACTGTGCAATCTATATCTACAGGACCTTAAATTACAATATTAACCTTGACCTAAAACGCTTTCTTGATTCAGTTGTGACAGGATCCACAGGCATAACACCAGACACAAACATCTCTATGACATTCCCCGTGTCCGACTAAACCTTTACAAAAATTCATTGTATTTCAAAGGACCTAAAATCTGGAACATCCTACCTGAAAACTCAAGAACTGCAGACAGACTCATCACTTTCAAAACTACAGTTAGAAAACATCTCCCTGATGCACCCAGACAACTAACTACATGATAACCACCTGGTGGTTCACAATTACACTCACTCACCCACTGACTATAAACACAGAAATACTAATCTTAATCTTAAAATAATGAATCCTAACTAGTCATAAGTTTGCCTATGATACTCCAATATAGACACTTTGTATTGTGCTAAAACAAAAACATTCACATTGCTAAACTCACAAATTATAATGTAGTCACCCAGCCTTAATACCATAATCTGTAAGGATTTAATGTTAAGAATTAATCTAAGTCTGCCCGAAATGCCTAGCCATGCTAGGTGTCCTAGTGGCCCCCTCTGTAATTAGTATTTTACAACATGTAAACCACACAATATCCAAATCCTGTAAACCCAACATTGTAACCCTTATAGAGAATAAACTTGAATTGAAAATCCCCCCTAAAAACTCGACAGTTCTCTCTATCCTCCACTCTCTCAACACTCTGCAAACCTACGATATCACTGCTCATCAGAGGATAGGCTTGCTTACTCAGAAATGCAGAGAACCCAATGAAAACAAAAATCATCGCAGTAGCAGAGGAGAGGGTGAAGTACAAAGACAACTCATGGTTCAATAAACAATCTGTGAAAGCAAAAAATGGAGAACAAAGAGAGCATGGAAAAATTTCATAACAAAAGGAACAGAAGCAGAGAGCAGTAAAAAATGGCCAGGAATAAATACATAAAAATCAGGAGGGAGGCAGAAAAAATGTTAAAATGACAAGAGAGTTGAGGCTGCTGTGAGTGCCTCCGTCCAATGATGTTAAGATACTGGTGTCAGAGTAGTGGAAAATATTAGTTAAAAATAGGTGTTGATTGTTTATATATGTATCTGCTCTAAAGCTGGTAATGAACGAGTGTAACTATTCAGCAACACAATAAAGATTCGAATAATTGGTCATCTATTACCAACTGTCGTTTTAACCCATTACACATGTATGTACATAACAAAACCTTGTTGAAGACGCATATTTCTCCCTCACTTCCCCCTCTCTATGCTCCTATTAATTCCATCACCCTACCCTTCGCTTCTCTTCCATTTTCCCCACCCTTTCATCTCGCCTCCTCGTCTGGCTTCCCTCCTTCCTCATCTCTGACCTTCCCTCCATCTTTCCCTCCGTCCTTCCCTCCGTCCTTCCCTCCGTCCTTCCCTCCATCACTACAAGCACTCAGTCACACTCTTGTAGTCTAACATTTTCTTATGTGCGAAGCATTTGTTTGACTCAGTGGTGGAGCTGCAGGATCCCAGCCAGCCCTTAAACCTCTGTTGTTGTATTGTGCTCGTCAACGATGCTGTTTGTCTCGTTTTTTGCAGGGTAGCGAGTAAAGTAATTGGAGAACACTCTCTCTCTCTCTCTCTCTCTCTCTCTCTCTCTCTCCTCTCTCTCTCTCTCTCTCTCTCTCTCTCTCTCTCTCTCTCTCTCCTCTCCTCTCCTCTCCTCTCCTCTCCTCTCCTTCTCTCCCTCTCTCGTCTTCGCAACTTTTCATCATCTCTGTTTTCCTACTTAACAAGATCTAAAAAAAAAACTGACGTAAAAATCTTTCGGGGGACACTTTTAATATTTTCTTCCCACGCGTGTACTCAAACACAAGTGTATGGATACATACCCTTGTGTGTATGTATCCATCGTCGCCTCCGCCCCTCTCCTCCCTCTCACGTGTCTTCACCTGTGTTCTGGTCCCTTTCAAGTATTATTTTTCAGTGGTGTCCAGTAACACTTGGAACCTCGCTATTTACCCTCTTTTGTTCTCCTATGGTCAAGTCCTCTGTATGTTGTTACGTGTCAGTAAATTGATTTATTTTTTGAAAGCGTTCATTGACGTTTCTTTTGCCTGTGCATTTTCATATGTATCTTTTCCATCAGGTTGTACCTACAGGAGTGAGTAGTATTTTTTAAGCCGTTTTAACAAAATTAGCCGAATGCAAATTCTCTCTTGCTATAACTCCGCGAAAATCAGGATAAATCTTAATTATATTACGTGACTTTTAGCAATGTTAGGTTAAAAGTTTAGGTTAATGTGAAAACATAAATTTTCATGTGTTAATTTATATAAACATAGTATCCATCAGTGCAAAAATTTTTCTCACGTATGTTCTGAGGAGTACAGTTTGAGGGATTTCAGGCGCTGAAAGTAATTTAGGTGCTTAACCTAGTTTACGTTTTCGATCTCTTGTCACTTAGCCTACCTCGGAAGGCGGCTGTTAGAACACAACAATATTCCAACATAGAGAGAACAATTGACTTGAGTGTTATCATTGGCTTGGCCTTTCTGTTTCTGAAAATTCTAGCTTTCTAGCTTATTATTTTCCTGACAGCACAATATCGTCGTGCTACTTGAAAATGAAATCGTCTAGCATTATTATTGCTCCCAGTCTCTCTCATTAGACTTCTGCTCTATTGAGTGATTTGAATTTGTTTTATACTCTGATCTTGCTTTGATTTCCTCAATCCGCCCGTAATATAGGAACGAAATTTGTTTTCACTGAACATCATATTGTTGTCATGGTTTATGGTTCATGGTTGTGAGTAGCCCACTGGAACACTAGGCTAATATCACCTTGGAACCTCTATGGATGCCACCCTCATGCATATTCTAGCATCATTTGTATATGATTATACAGATTTTTGACCTGGTCTATGTCAGATATGAGAATGAGAAAAAGAAGTGGGGGTAGGAGAGGAGGGGGTACCGTCCCTGGGGGACCATCACAAACCAGACCACGGGTGAGGTTAGAACCCGCGATCAGTCACAAAACTCCAGACCGACGCGTTAGTCACTCTCACTCCATCTGTAGCAGCCGCTGATTTTACTCTGTTTATATCTATACCTTTTAGAGAGAGTAGAACTGGGCCGCATAAGCTACGCGAGGTTTACCAGCATTACCAAATTATAATACATAAAACCATGGGAGTCCTTTCTAATATTTTTATTTTGTCTTGCTGCAATTTATCAAATAGTTACACTTCTCACATAGATATTTGCATTTCTCACATAGTTACTTATATTTCTTGTATATTTACACAAGTTTCTCACATACTGATTTTCTGCCGGACTCTGAGGCAAAAGAGCATTGAATATATGCAGGTGAACTCATAAAATGCGTCTTCAAGTTTCCAAAAACACATCAAGGGAAATAGTGCCCCTTTGAGGAGGACAAAAAATTAGTGTTTAGAGAAGTGCAGTGCCATATTAAACGTGAGTACTCCCAGAGCCATTACTGGGAACTTCCATACTTAAGAACATAAGAAATTAAGAAAGAAGGAACACTGGAGCAGGCCTACTGGCCCATGTGAGGCAGGTCCAAGTCTCCTACCGGCTTAAGCCGGTAGGAGACTTGGACCTGACCTAGTCAGGTCAGGTCACATTCACTTAGGACGGAGCACGGCAACTGACCTAGTAGCACAAGCTAGTCATGTTCAACTCACACGCACCCACACCCACTCGTGTATTTATCTAACCTATTTTTAAAACTAAACAACGTTTTAGCTTCTATGACGGTACTCGGGAGTTTATTCCACTCATCCACAACTCTTACGAAACCAGTGCTTTCCTGAATCTGAATTTTTCCATATTTCGCCGCACAAGGAAATTTCTGAGTGAAAGAGTGAATGTGGAAGAATGTCAGTAAGATTGATATATAGAGTTTCACTAGTGAATTTTTGTTGAGTACATCAACAACCTTGGAAACGATCCACACTGCATAGAAGTCAAATGAGGAAACAGGTGGGACTTGAACCCATGGGTTCAGGTCCCACCTGTTCCCTGACTTGTTATTACGATTTCGTGAGTCACAGTGCATAGCATATAAATACAAAAGTAGTGGGATACATGTGTCAAGATTCAAAGTGGCACTTAGTGGATAAACAGCGGGAAGCTGCTGCTAGATGCCACAGGAGTCTTAAGCGAATTAAAGTTCATCTGTCAGTTATGTGAGGTGTAAATAGTGGTAGTCAAAGTGAGGCAGCTGAGTGCTCAGATGAAGTGCATATATTTAAAAAAATGACTGTACAGTGATTACCGAAGGGCTTATAAGTAGCCATCTAGCCATTACGGTGATATTCCTTTCATTCCAGCGTAACAAATTTATAGACATAAGAAAAGGGGATTAACAGTGATACTAAATAGTGAGATAAATCCTAGAATTAGAGCAGTAGCGTGTGTGTGGCAGCATATCTTGGGTATGTAAAGTAAAAGGACACAAGTGCAACTAATGTGACATTTTATTGTGGCAACGTTTCGCTCTCCAGGAGCTTTGTCAAGCCATTACAAACAATACATGGACACAGAGGGTATATAAAGGCTCAGAGTGAGGTGTAATACTAGTGAGGTACCATTTCGATGTTCACTAGTGGTGGTGGTAGTAGTAGTAGTAGTAGTAGTGACAAAAGTAATACAATATGGTAGAACAATTAATTCGTACATGAGTAAAAGGATATAAAAGCTATTACTTGGGTAACATAAAAATAGTTTGGACAAATATAGAGTGGTAAGAGGCAGCTTGTTTCAGTGTTCACTCTCTGTAATGTGCTTTGTGTAGTATAACAGGAGAGTCTATGTGATGGCAGGGTTTACTGTTTTCAGGAGGATTCTTGCTAAGACTTCGGAGATGGTGAAGCTGCCGTTGTTTTGTTTAATTGTATTCGAAACAGCGATCAATGCTGATTCGAGGTACTTGCGTCTGCGGAAATTAGTTTCTTTGATCACTAATTGGGCGTCTCTGAATTTCATGAGATGATTGGTGGAATTTCGGTGTTGTACATAGGCGTTGTTCAAGTTATCGTTCCTATATGCGTAAATGTGTTCATTGAGGCGGGTGTCGAGGTTTCTTGCTGTTTCACCTACGTAAATCTTGTCACAGCCTCCACAGGGTATAGTGTAAACTCCTGCATTGACTGGTTCGTGGTGCTTGGATTTTGTCCTGGTTAGATCCTTTATTGAAGTGCTAGAAGCGATGGCGACTCTGGTGTTAGCTTGTGAAAGTACTTTTGAGACGTTCAGTGCAACCTGGCTGTTGGGAAGAATTATAACTTTGTTGGGAGTGGTGTTGATGCGTGGAGAATTAATGATCTGAAGAGCTCTTTTCTTGCAGTCTTTGATGAAAAAAGAAGGAAAATGTAACTCTGTGAGTGTTTGGTGAATGTATGTACATTCCTCGTCAAGAAACTCAGGACTACAAATTCGGTATGCTCTTAGGAAAAACCCGATGATGATGCCTCTTTTGGTCTTGGTATCTTGACTGGAATAGAAGTGTGTGAGATTTTTATTGGTGGGTTTCCGATAAACTTGAAATCTTAGGTTGTTGTCTACTTTGTGAATGAGGACGTCGAGGAAAGGTAGCTTGTCATTGGACTCTTCTAGTGTAAACTGGATCGCCGGTTCAACTGCGTTGAGTATTGCCTGAAGATTCCGTACATCAAAACGTTTGGGAGTTATTACGAGGACGTCGTCCACGTAACGTAACCAAGTGACGCTTGAAGGGATGATGTTGGCGAAGTGTTCGGACTCTAGGTGTTCCATGTATAAGTTGGCTAGGACGGCACTGATGGGGGACCCCATTCCCATGCCGTAGGTTTGTTTGTAGAGCTTGTTATTGAAAGAAAAACAGTTGAAATTAACACAGAGTTCAATCAAGTCAACAAAATCTCCGGGAGGTAGAGGAAGATTAAGGTCCTGATTGACTTTACGTCGTAGAACCTCGATGGCTTTTTTGGTAGGTACTTTTGTGAAGAGGGAAGTCACATCCAAACTGCTTAGTTTCTTGTTACGGATGGAGAGGTTACGGATGCGGTTGAGAAGGTCGCCTGAGTGTTTAAGATGAGCGGGGCTGATGGTCCCCAGAAGGCAGGAAAGATGTTTGGCAAGAATTCCGCCAGACGCAAGTGCCTCGAATCAGCACTGATCGCTGTTTCGAATACAATTAAACAAAACAACGGCAGCTTCACCATCTCCGAAGTCTTAGCAAGAATCCTCCTGAAAACAGTAAACCCTGCCATCACATAGTCTCTCCTGTTATACTACACAAAGCACATTACAGAGAGTGAACACTGAAACAAGCTGCCTCTTACCACTCTATATTTGTCCAAACTATTTTTATGTTACCCAAGTAATAGCTTTTATATCCTTTTACTCATGTACGAATTTTGTTCTACCATATTGTATTACTTTTGTCACTACTACTACTACTACTACTACCACCACCACCACTAGTGAACATCGAAATGGTACCTCACTAGCATTGCACCTCACTCTGAGCCTTTATATACCCTCTGTGTCCATGTATTGTTTGTAATGGCTTGATAAAGCTCCTGGAGAGCGAAACGTTGCCACAATAAAATGTCACATTAGTTGCACTTGTGTCCTTTTACTTTACATATTGTCGGTAATTCTACCAACTTTATTACATATCTTGGGTGTTTTGTTGGTAAAGAAGAAGGGCGCAACAAACCTCCCCTCACTGAGTATACTACAAACTCTAATCACACAACAGAGCGGAAAAGTAATGTGAAGGACCTGGGTGTGGTAATGTCCGAAGATCTCACCTTCAAGGACCACAACAATGCCACTATCACATCTGCGAGGAAACTGGTAGGATGGATAATGAGAACATTCAAGACAAGAGATGCTAAGCCATTGATGATCCTTCTCAAATCACTTATTCTCTCTAGGCTGGAATACTGCTGTACATTAACATCCCTCTTCAAGGCAGGTGAAATTGCAGATCTAGAGAATGTACAGAGAACCTTTACTGCACGTAGAAGTTCCATCAAACACCTTAACTACTGGGAACTCCTGGAAGCACTTGACTTGTACTCACTGGAGAGCAGGCAAATATATCATAATCTACACCTGGAAGGTTCTGGAGGGACTGGTTCCTAATATGCAAAAGACTTGGCAGGTGATGCAACATACCCCCAGTGAAAAGTAGGGGCGTCACTGGTACACTAAGAGAAAACGCAGTAAGTGTCCGGGGCCCAAGATTGTTCAACAGCCTCCCACCAGCTATAAGGGGCATTATCACTAGACCCCTGGTTGTCTTCAAGAGGGAGCTGGACAGATACCTGAAGTCAGTGCCGGATCAGCCGGCTGTGGTTCGTACGTTGCAACTGCGTGCGGCCAGCAGTAGCAGCCTCGTTGATCAGGCCTTGATCCACCGAGAGGCCTGGTCGTGGACTGGGCTGAGGGGGCGTTGTTCCCCGGAATACCCTCCAGGTAGACTCCAGGTCACCATCTACACCTCCCTCAGTCTGGGGGGAGGTGGCCCCTTCTGTCTTCAGGCAAATCCACGGCCCAGCCCACCTCCACCCCCTCGACCTGTTTCCACTCACCGCCCATATCTGCCGTCCACCCCGACCCATTCACCTGCCTACTCCCCACAAACAGCCCCCACAAACCCTAGCTACCACCCATACCACTCCCACTCCATTCTGCTGCTGCTGCTGCCACTACACCACTGTACTGTAAGTCTGCCACACTTGTTGCGAATCCAGAATCACCTCTTTGACATGGTGTTTGGACAAGCATTAGTCACATGTAACCCTTCTTGCTTTTTTCCTCCAGGACTTTTCCACACATTCTACAAGTATTCCTGTATGCCATCTTGTTAGTATACTATCAAGAATCTGGGATAGCCCACAAATCCTAACTGTACCCTAAGTGTACCTAAATATCTAGTAATTCCTCACCCTAGGCACATGTAAATGAATTATTCCTCTAGTATGTTTGTTATAATGCTCCACTATTTTTGGTCATTCTGTTTAAGTACTATTTTGTTTGGCCTTACAGCCAGGCGGCTAAGAGAACAAGTATACTACTAGAGGAATACATTCACGTTGATCAGGCCTTGATCCACCGGGAGGCCTGGTCATGGACCGGGCCTCGGGGGCATTGATCCCCTGAATACCCTCCACGTAGACTCCAGGAAGGGGGAGGAGTTACTAGATACCTGGGAACACTTGGGTTTGAGCTAGGATTTGTAAGCTATCCCAGAATGTTGATAGGATATTAACAGGATGGCATACCATAAATACTTGTAGACTGTGTGGATGAGTCCTGAGGAAAAGAGCAAGAAGGTTACATGTGACTAATGCTTATCCAATCACCGTCTCTTGTGCAAGAGTAAATACTGATTTCATAAATGACATTAATCTAAAGAAGAGTTTCTGGTTTTGCAACAAGTATATGAAGTTTATTACAGGGTTCAGAAAAGAATTAAGGAAGGTATTGAACAGAAGTAATCAGGACAAAAAAAAAAAGCTTCTCTTAAATAGGCTGCCAGAGATATATAAAACATTGGAGGAAAATACGCAGAGGAATCAGGAACCATCAAACCCAAGGGACGACTCCCTCACTGTGAGAATGTGAAAGAAAAGCCATTAATGACAAAATTCAAAATTTTCAAATTACCGAAGATGTCACGGATGTGGTGCATATGTTGGATTTTGTTCAGAGGACACTAACAGCTTGGTCGATCAGGTTAGCAACCAGGAGACCTGATCTAGAAGCGAGCCGCGGGATCGGTGACCTCCAGAGGCGACTCCAGGTGAACTCCAGGTGTTCTTAATTTAAAGACAAGCGCTTAATTTTCTTCCAACACTTAGCTTTAGATTTATGTTAAACAGAAGTTTTAAACTTTCTCACATCTGGTTAAGTTCTACTTTGTAAATTATTGTAAATTATGGAAATTGTAAATTATCCATCCAGTGTTTTTATTCCACCCTGCCCCTCCCCCCCCTTCCACCCCAGTCCCCTTCCACTCCCAATCCTCTTCCTCAGTCCCCTGCCACAATCAGACTCCTAACCCCGCCCCCACCCCACCAAACCAGCCCTCGTGTTTGGGTATACGCATGGTATGGCCGCAGATCATTGAGACGCGTATAACTAGCAATAAATTGCGAGTTGCGTAAGTTTCCCCTACGCATAACAACCAATTAACGCATGTATGGTTTTCGTCTCCCCTCCCATCACTCCCCCAACGCCCCTTCCCTGCATCCTCCCACTCCTCTCTCAGTCCCTGCCCACAGACTGCTTTAAACCAGCAGGCTCACAAGGGGAAACGAGTGAGTGTGTTGTGTAAAGAGAGAGAGATGAGAGGGGGACGATAAGAGAGAGAAGAGTCCAGTATATATAGCCAATAATGCGAGTTGGAAAGTTCACACATAACGATAGCAACAAATAACAGCATGATAAATGAAATGCTCCCACTAATACTCCAACCATCCTTTCCCTACTGATTCCATCAACATTCATGTCTTCAGGGAATGTTAGCTTGTAATACCAGCTCTAGCTCAACAAGTGGAATCAAAGCGATAGCTTGTCATGCAGAACTAACCTGCAACCCGAAAAAAAAAAAGAGAGAGAGAAGAGAGAGGGCCAGCAGAAAAAAAGGCGATACCGGCAGCGCTCTGCAGCAAAAACAAGAGGCACAAATAGGAGCAATGGATCTAATAATGCATGTGGAGCGAAGGAGAAGTAAGACAGCCTGAGTGTGGAACTCCTGACTTGATGTGAAATTTTCGAACTAGTCTATCTGTCTCTCTCTCTCTCTCTCTCCTCTCTCTCTCTCTCTCTCTCTTCTCTCTCTCCTCTCTCTCTCTCTCCTCTCTCTCCTCTTCTCACTCTCTCTCTCTCCTCTTCTCTCTCTCCCTTTCACACACACACACAAGGGATTGACTCAGAAGAGTCTCTGTTTACAGATGATGTGAAGTTAATGAGAAGAATTAAATCAGATGACCAGGCAGGACTCCACAGAGACCTGGACAGGCTGGACACCTGGTCCAACAACTGGCTACTAGAATTTAACCCTGCTAAATGCAAAGTCATGAAGATTGGGGAAGGGCAAAGACTGCAGACAGAGTATAGGCTAGGTGGCCAAAGGCTGTAAACCTTACTCAAGGAGAAAGATCTTGGGGAGAGTATAACACCGAGCACGTCTCCGGAAGCACACATCAACCAGATAACTGCTGCAGCATATGGGCGCCTGGCAAACCTGAGAATAGCGTTCCGATACCTCAGTGAGGAATCGTTCAGGACGCTGTACACCGTGTACGTCAGGCCCATACTGGAGTATGCTGCACCAGTTTGGAACCCACACCTGGTCAAGCACGCCAAGAAATTAGAAAAAGTGCAAAGGTTCGCAACAAGGCTAATTCCGGAGCTAAGGGGAATGTCCTACGAAGAAAGGTTAGGGAAATAGACCTGACGACACTGGAGGATAGGAGGGTTAGGGGAGACATGATAACGACATATAAAATATTGCTAGGAATGAATAAGGTGGACAGAGACAGGATGGTCCAGAGATAGGACACAGAAACAAGGGGTCACACTTGGAAATTGAAGACTCAGATGAGTCAAAGAGATGTTAGGAAGTATTTCGTCAGTCACATAGTTATCAGGAAGTGGAAAAGTCTGAAAAGTGAGGTAGTGGAGGCAGGATGATGTGAAGTTAATGAGAAAAATTAAATCAGTTGACCAGGCTAGCTAGACAGGCTAGCTAGCCAGGCTGGCTAAACAGGTACTGCAAGGAACTTGCAATTCCACTCATTGATTACTGGGACCTATTCTTTGGCAAACGTGATATGTATGCAAGGGATGGGGTTCATCTCTCTGGGGATGGAGTAGGTGCATTAGCCAATTCGATTGAGAGGGTAATTGATGACTTGTCTAGGAATTTAAACTGATAGATTATAGAGGTATGGGTGTTTATGAGAAGCAATCAGGCTGAAGTATTAGGGTTAAAAACAGCAGTTATTACTGGGATACCTCAGGGATATGTTTAAAAGAAAATATTCGAAATAAAGTTGCTAGTAATGGCAAATCAATTGATCAACAAATAAAGAGAAATAGCAGAGGGCAACGAGTGACTAGCTCCCTTAAGGTTTACTATACAAATAGTAGGAGTCTAAGAAATAAGATAGATGAGCTAAGATTACTTGCAAGTGTAGGTAATATAGATATTGGTATAACAGAGACCTGGTTCAACCTGAAAGATAGAGAAATGCTTTCTGAATGAAACATACAGGGTTATAAACTATTCCACACTGATAGGGTCAACAGGAAGGTTGGTGGAGTGGCGATGTATGTCAGAGAAAATTTAAATTGTTGTGTTAGACATGATATAAGATTAGAAACATCGAACACAGAATCTGTCTTCAGTTTCTCGAGGGTCGTGACAAATTAATTCCTGGGTGTGATTTATAGGCCCCCAAACCTTGATAGGGAGTGCAGTAAGCTATGGGACGAAATTCATAAGGCATCTAGATATGAAAATATTGTGATAATGGGAGATTTTAACTTTAGACAAATTGATTGGAACAATATGACAGGAAATCTTGAGTCTAGTGACTTTCTTGATACGGTTCAGGATTGCGTTTTAGAACAGTTGTGACAGAATCAACTAGAGGAAGCAATCTGCTTGTCTTGGTTCTTGCCAACAAAGATTCACTTATTAATAATCTTGAGGTTAATGATGAGCTTGGGGAAAGTCACCACAAATCACTTAGTTTCAATATATCATGGAATTACCCAGATAACTGCAATCAAATTTCTGTCCCAGATTATCGCTTGGCCGACTTCATAGGACTGAAAAATTACTTGGGTGGGCTAAATTGGGATGTCCTGACTATGGGTCAGGTAGGTGGTGTTGGTTGCCAATATGACGTTTTTCAGAGCATAGTTCTAGCTGCCCAGACAACTTTTGTTCCGAGTAGGGAAATTAGATCAAACAAAATGATCCCAAATGGATGAACAATAGATTAAAACATGTCATTGGTCAAAAGAGAGGCATATATCAAAAGAAGGGATGGGCAGTTAAGAAATCAATATATTCAATTAAAGAGAGAAATAAAGAAAGGAATAAGAAAAGCAAAAAGGGATTATGAGGCTAAGGTCGCAAGAGATTCAAAGACTAGCCCAAAAGGGTTCTTTCAGGTATACAGAAGTAAGATTAGGGACAAGATTGACCCACTTAAGAGTAACTCTGGTCAGATCACTGACAGTGATAGGGATATGTGTGAAATTATCAATACCTACTTCCTCTCAGTTTTCACCCTGGAAAATACTAGCGATATTTCTGAAATAATAGATTATGTAGAACAAGACGATAATAAACTCTGCACGATTGCGGTAACTAGTGACATGGTCCTCAGACAAATAGAGAAACTAAAACCTAACAAATACCCAGGCCCTGATGAACTGTTTGCAAGGGTGTTAAAGGAATGTAAAGAGAAACTTAGCATAC
This sequence comes from Cherax quadricarinatus, assembly GCF_026875155.1. NCBI lineage: Eukaryota > Metazoa > Arthropoda > Malacostraca > Decapoda > Parastacidae > Cherax > Cherax quadricarinatus. The sequence continues at coordinate 33,456,609 of NC_069416.1, read as the reverse complement.
CTTTGGCTAATCTTTTTAACATATCACTACAAACTGGCATAATGCCTGATAAGTGGAAAGTGGCAAATGTAATACCTATTTACAAGGCAGGTGACAGGTCCTTGGCTTCGAACTATAGACCAGTAAGCCTTACCTCCATAGTGGGAAAATTTATGGAATCAATTGCCGAAGCAATTCGTAGCCATCTTGATAGGCACAGATTGATTAATGAATCTCAACACGGTTTTACAAAGGGGCGTTCCCTGTCTTACGAATTTACTAACATTTTTCACTAAGGTGATTGAGGAGGTAGATCATGGTAATGAATATGATATTGTGTATATGGACATCAGTAAGGCTTTCGATAGAGTTCCACATCAGAAGCTATTGAGGAAACTTAAGGCACACGGAACAGGAGGAGAATTTCCTGGATAGAGGCATGGCTGACAAATAGGCAGCAGAGAGTTTGCATAAATGGGGAGAAATCAGAATGGAGGCACGTCACAAGCGGTATTCCTCAGGGGTCAGTGTTGGGCCCCTTGTTGTTCACAATTTCCATAAACGACAAAGATGAGGGAATAAATAGCGACATAAGCAAATTTGCTGATGACACCAAAATAGGCCGTCCAATTCATTCTAATGAGGACACTAGAGCACTCCAGGATGATTTGAATAGACTGACGCAATGGTCGGAGAAGTGGCAGATGCAATTTAATATAGACAAATGCAAAGTTCTAAATGTTGGACAGGAAAATAACCATGAGACATTTAAACTAAATAATGTAGATCTTAATACTACTGATTGCGAAAAGGATTTAGGAGTTCTGGTTAGCAGTAATCTAAAACCAAGACAACAGTGCATTAGTGTTCGCCATAAAGCTAAAAGAATTCTTGGCTTCATATCTAGAAGCATAAATAATAGAAGCACTCAAGTTGTTCTTCAACTCTATAAATCCTTGGTTAGGCTTCATTTACACTATGCTGCTCAGTTCTGGTCACCGTATTACAGAATGGATATAAATGCACTGGAAAACGTACAGAGGAGGATGACAAAGTTGATCCCATGTATCATAAATCTTCCCTATGAAGATAGCCTGAGGCCCTGAATCTGCACTCTCTCAAAAGGCGTAGAATTAGGGAGGATATGATCGAGGTGTATAAATGGAAAACAGGAATAAATAAAGGGGATGTAAATAGCGTGCTGAAAATTTCCAACCAAGACAGATTCAGGAAGGATATAGGAAAGCACTGGTTTGGTAATAGAGTTGTGGGTGAGTGGAACAAACTCCCGAGTGCAGTTATTGAGGCTAAAACGTTGTGTAGTTTTAAAAATAGGTTAGATAAATACACGAGTGGGTGTGGGTGGGTGAGAGTTGGACCTGACTAGCTTGTGCTGCTGGGTCTGGTGCCGTGCTCCTTCCTTGAGCGGAGGTGACCAGACTGGGTGGGTCATTTGGCTATTCCGGGGGGGGGACATGGACTTGTTCCGCATGGGTCAGTAGGCCTGTTGCAATGTTCATTCTTTCTTATGTTCTTATAGTTTTAAGACGAGGTATGATAAAGCTCATGGAGCAGGGAGAGAGAGGACCTAGTAGCGATCAGTGAAGAGGCAGGAACAGGAGGCGAGTCTCGATCCCTGCAACCACAAATAGGTAAGCCCCCACACACACACACACACACACACACACACACACACACACACACACAACACACACACACACACACACACACACACACACACAAGCTCCTCTTATTTCCCTCTCTTTTACCCTCTCCCTTTCCTTCTCCCTCTCTAGTCATTTCTGGATATGAAAACATCACTAACAAAAAACTCCGTTACAGTTACACTGAGTGGCCTATATTGAGGAATGGTGAGTCTTGGTGCATTCTAACCCTAGTCCACAACAGCCTGCTAAATCAGTGACTCAACCCGATAGAGATAACAGCTTCATTGACCTAATCCTCTGGAAAAAAAAGAGGACTTTTCTGGTAAACAATACCGAGGTAGAGGAAGAGCTCAGAAACAGCGATCGCAAAATTCCACTCGTTCGATTTTTTTTTTCTGGGAGAGATAAGAACAACGCAGCTGGTGTTCCTGACTGTCATTCAGCACAAGAGGGCTCAGAGCCGCTGTGCTTTAAAAATATATATATATTTTATATATATATATATATATATATATAATATAAATATATATATTTTTTTAAAAACGGCCGAATACCCCAAAACTGGGGTCCCAAAAGAAAAAAAATTTCCTTTTAAAAATTTTTTATATACAGGAAGAAATTATTTTTGTTTGTATTTTAATTTTTACCCAAAAGCACCCTTTGAGAAAACTTCTAACCCTTTTATAATAAGGAAATTTTTTAAACAAAAATAAAATTTTGAAAGAATAATTTAAAAAAACCCCAAATGAATAAAATTTTTACTTTAGGTTAGTTTTTTTCCCAAAAAATTTAAAATACACAAAGACGTTTTCCGAAACTTGCATTTAAGCCAAAAAAACAAAATTTTCCCAACCAACATAAAACAATTTCGGGCTTTCTTTTAATCCTTTGGAAAGGAACGTGTAACATCCCTTTGGTGGGTTGTGTCCCAACCCAACTCCCTTTTAATATATATATATATATTATAAAATAATAAAATATATATAAATTAAACCCATATTAATATAGAATATAATTATAATTAGATGGCCGAAAAAGCAAAACTGGTCACTTAGGGAACAATTTTAAAAAAAGCCTTTTAAAATTTTAGTAGGGTTTAAAAATTTTTTCCATTTATGGGTTAAGTAAAAAATAATTTTTGTAAAAAGAATTTTAGAAAACCCTAATTTTATAAAAACGCAATTTAATTTTCCCATCCCCAAAAAAATTTTTTAGAAAGTTTACGATAATTTAATAATAAACACAATGAAATATATTTTTCCGTTAGGCTTAGATTTTTTTTTTTTTTCGAAAATATTGCATACACAAATTTTCACTTGCCTTATTAGGCAAGAAGAGCGTTGCTATTTAAGCCAAAAAAATCAAAAGTTTTACCTATTCGGCACGACATATATATCTCGAACAACTAGCTCTGCTGGGTGCATGATCTTTGTAGGATCTCTGGTTAAGTGGTTAAGGCGATGTGAACATTGTTCTGTCTCTTGAGGTGGGAGATTGTGTCGCAGGATCTAATCCCGGTTGGCCGCAGTTTGGTAAATTTTATATATGCATACATATAATTCACGAAATCGTAACAACATACATGAATTCAGATAATATGAGAATTTTAGCAGAGCCGCCACTAGTGTAATATTTAGCACCATGATGAATTAAACCTAATTAGATGAGACCGAAATAAAGACATCAAGGAGGGTTGAGCTGTATGTCAAAGCGTCGCTCATTGGCACAGAGTTGTTAAACACCACAGACGATATAGTTAAAGTTTTAGTAGTAAAAATTTAGTACCGAAACCGTCATTTTGGTTACGTATAAACCCAGTCATTTTGGCTGTGTATAAACCCAGTCATTGTGGTTTTATATAAACCCGATCATTGTGGTTGTATATAAACCCAGTCATTGTGGATATATTTAAACCCAGTCATTGTGGTTGTATATGAAGGACTGCAGAGGTACTAAATGAGTCGATTGGACTGTGATACTGAAACTGTAATAAATGAGCCTCAAACCAGCAATGGTGGAGTCGACAAGACTAGAATATACCTTTGAAAATTTTAGTATTCACCTTTGAACATATATGCACTAATGATCTGGTATGAAATCAGCGTATGGTCAGATATTTTCAGGATCAGCGTGCTTGCACACTGATCCTGACCGGCAAAACGCACTAATGAGGGTATTTTCAGCAGATTCAACTTTAACAAGAGGAACATCAGCTGCAGTCATATAAATCATTGTGTAAAGATATTTTCAATAACTTGGAACCAAACCAGTATCTAAAAAGGATTAATTCTGTGGCACTAGAAGTATGTTCCAGACATATTCCACTAACGAGAAAGATGATGTGAATTAGAAAGAGAGAGGTGTTCCCTCTACAGACAAAGACGAAGAATCGCAAAACTTCTCATGAGTGCCAGATTATCGGATGTGGAGAAAGGAATAGATGTCAAACTCAAATTAAATGAATTACACAGAGTCCAGGAGAGACGGAAGGCAATTAATGAAAAAAAAAATACTTTTCTCATATGCCAAATCCAAGGCAGAAACAACTTCCAGGATTGAATCATTGCTTAAACAAAATGGAACTTACATCGACGATGATGAAGAAATGAGTGAAATACTGGAGTCAATGTGTTCATTCTAACGCCTTGCTATCCGGGGGAAGGGGAAGTAGAGGAAATCAGATTTCTTCCTTTTTCCCCTCTATGTCCCCTATGAGGTATGATTATGCATGGGGCATGCATCGTCACGATACTGTTGCAACAACACTATTGCTGAAGCAGTCAAACCAATCAATCTGACCAACTGCCTGTGTTCTGCAAAAATACTCACGTTTTTTATTCAGAAATGTATATTGGAAGGCCACTGGGGGAAAAAAAAACATCAGGAAGGGAAATTTGCATTTGTTCAAAACAGATCAGTTTTATGTGACAATTTTTTCGAGGGTTTTGTGTTTTTATGGAAATCTGCTGTAAAAAAAATATTTTGGTTTTTATTTCGAATATTAGTTTTCACCAAATATATTGGCACCATTTTTCAATGACACACACCACACACACACACACACACACACACACACACACACACACACACACACACACACACACACACACCACTACACTGATACACCGCACCACAACAGGTGATACACACACACACACATACATAGCATACATAGCAGGATCCATACATAGCTTTAAGCAGAGGTATGATAAAGCTCACGGTTCAAGGAGTGACCTAGTAGCGACCAGTGAAGAGGCAGGGCCAGGAGCTTGGACTCGACCCCTGCAACCTCAACTAGGTGAGTACACACACATACACACGATGGAAGGGATAGACTCAGAGGTGTCCCTGTTCGCAGATGATGTGAAGTTAATGAGAATTAAATCAGATTAGGACCTGGCAGGACTTTAAAGAGACCTGAGACAGGCTGGACACCTGGTCCAGCAACTGGTTTCTCGAATTCAACCCTGCCAAATTCTAAGTCATGAAGATCGGAGAAGAGCAAAGAAGACTGCAGACAGAGTATAGGCTAGGCGGCCAAAGACTGCAAACCTCGCTCAAGGAGAAAGATCTTGGGGTGAGTACCAGTGTCCGAGCGTTGGGAGACTACTCTCTACCGTAACTCGCATGGCATACTCGTCTCTCCATGATATCTCATGGAGAGGCGTCTTCGATCCTCTGTAGAATTGTCAAGCTCCTTATCAGTCAGGCCCATTCTGTTGGAACTGCCCACTATTATCAACAGCACGCAGAATTTACTCTAGTGTCGCTCAGCCGCTGCTCTCTCTTTAACCTTCCCTTCTCGCTGATGACCACCTTTCACCGGACTTATCTCATTGACTTTTTGACAACGACTGACTTACTCACAAATCTGATACTTTCACCCTTTCTACTGAATCTCTTGCTACCCTTACCCCCGACTATCCCCTGCGTAAACCGATATGTCCTGTAAACCTGATGCATCCCCCCTCCTTCTGCATCCAATTCCCTGCTTCTCCCTACCGCAGAGCTTATAGCCCTTGTGGCTTAGCGCTTCTAGCTCGAATCTTCAAGGATAAAGATCTTGGGGTGAGTATAACACCGAGCACGTCTCCGGAAGCACACATCAACCAGATAACTGCTGCAGCATATGGGCGCCTGGCAAACCTGAGATTAGCGTTCCGATACCTATGTAAGGAATCTTTCAAGACACTGTACAGCGTGTACGTCAGGCCCATACTGGAGTATGCAGCACCAGTTGGAACCCGCACCGGGTCAAGTACGTTAAGAAATTAGAGAAAGTGCAAAGGTTTGCGACAAGGTTAGTTACAGAGCTAAGGAGAATGTCCTAGGAAGAAAGGTTAAGGGAAATCGGCCTGACGACACTGGAGGATAGGAGGGTTAGGGGAACATGATAACGACATACAAAATACTGCGTGGAATAGACAAGGTAGACAGACAAGATGTTCCAGAGAGGGGACACAGAAACGAGGGGTCACTCTTGGAAGTTGAAGACTTAGATGAGTCACAGGGATGTTAGGAAGTATTTATTTAATCATAGAGTGGTCAGGAAGTGAAACAGTCTGGCGAGTGATGTAGTGGAGGCAGGAACCATACATAGCTTTAAGACGAGGTATGATAAAGCTCATGGAGCTGGGAGAGAGAGGGGACCTAGTAGCGTTCAGTGAAGAGGCGGGGCCAGGAGCTGAGTCGACCCCTGCAACCACAATTAGGCGAGTACACACACACACACACACACACACACACACACACACACACACACACACACACACGGACCACAGAAAACAATATGATGTTCAGTGAAGACAAATTCCAGCTACTACGTTATAGAGAACTTGAGTAATTAAAAGATAAAATGGAGTATAAGACCAGGCACACAGAGCGGAAAACTGATGTGAGCTTAGGAGTGATAATGTCAGAGAATTTCACCTCCTTAAGTCACTTATTCCATCTAAGCGGCTAGAATTGTGCTGTACACTAGCAGTCCCTTACAATGCAGGTGAAATTTCTGACTTGGAGAATGTACCGAGAACCTTCACTTCACGTATAAATTCAATTAAGCACCTCAGTTACTGGGAACGTTCGAAGTCCCTTACCCTGTATGTCTTGGAAATCAGGCGAGAAAGGTACATCACAAATTACATTTGGAAAATCTTAAGAGGGACTGGTCCCAAATCTGCACAGGAAACCACTCCCTGTGAAGCAGAAGACTCTGTAGACTTTGCATCATACCTAATAAAAAGCAGGGGTTCCGTGAGTACACTGAGACAAAACAGTCAGTGTCAGGGGCCCAAGGCTGTTCAACATCCTCCCATAATACATAAGGGGGATTACAATTAGACCCCTGCCTGTCTTCAAGAGGGAATTGGACAGATACCTAAAGTTAGTCCATGACCAGCCGGGCTGTGGCTCACACATCGGATTGCGCCAGCAGCAACAACCTGGTGGATCCACCGTGATGCCTGATCATGGAAAGGGCCAAGGGGGCGTTGACCCCAGGAACGAACTCCAGATAGATACACACACACACAAGAGACGTGAAATGGAGAGAGAGAGAGAGAGAGAGAGAGAGAGAGAGAGAGAGAGAGTATGAGTATGCCACATGTATGTAGAACAGCTATAAATCAATTAATATGAATGATCTGACCTCAGCTGCACACACAAACCAATAACTGACACGGAGTGTCCTATAGATGATCACACTGGCTTAGCACTCAGTAACATAAGCAGAATCACTCATCCACATCATGCCAGGCATCTGAGATGAGA